>CM076846.1:98970520-99612148 GCA_039519185.1 Astragalus membranaceus | reverse complement strand
ATAGCTTAGCTCAACCGACTGCACAACTGCTAATCCCGGTAGCTATAGCTTAACATCTGCCGACTGCACAACTGCTAATCCCGGCAATGTTAACTTATAATCAATAACTTAGCACAAGCCGACTGCACCACTGCTAATCCCGGCAACCCGTGAGTTGACCACGCCAAAACACATTCAGGGCCTAGGTAAGGGGTCATGACTACCCTCCCTAGTATGCTACTTGTCGGGTCGTCACCCAACGCGATTTATGTATGACAATACATAACGATTTCTCGAGAGTTAGATAATATATATCTTTCCGATCACCAAAGGATCAATCACAATATCTTTTTAGATAATTTATATCTTATTGATCTATAACCCGTTTTGATGAATTTATAAACATCCGGCATTATAATCATATACAGTTGATATATATATAAATATATATTCATTCTATCCATCAGACGGTGTACCCACACGTATACTAGGGTTTCGGTTTTTCGATCAAATAGGCTTTCAAAGCTCTTTTTTCGAAACCATGAGTTGAACAAGTTCAAAATAAGGTTTTCAGTAAGACAATCCCTTTTTAAATGGTTGAGAAAGAAATTAGAAAAGGTTCGGGATCAAACGGAGCAACAAAACGAGAAAACGGAAGCCGGTAACAGAACTACACGCACGACCCGTGCCTAGGGGCGCACGACCCGTGCGTGGTGCACTACTCAGGACCCATCTACCAGAAGGAAGCGCACGATCCGTGCCCAGGGGCGCACGACCCGTGCGTCCCGTTCTGTTTCCAATACTTCCAACCCGAAACAGGCGCACGATCCGTGCCCAGGGGCGCACGGTCCGTGCGACCTGTGTCTGTTACCAGAATTTCGCACTTTTCCCATTTTCGCTCTCCGTTCTCGTCCAAATCGATTTCTAATTTCAATCACCTGAAATCCAGAAAATTTCCAACTATTCCAGAATATATATAAAGTGTTTCATTTCAATGATTCATTAAAATTCTCAATAAACCGTAAAATGCCGTTTTGACTTAAAAATCGCTTTTCGGTTCTAAGTCTTTTGAAAACGGGATTGTTGCCTTATCATTTGAAACCACAAGTTTTCAGAATACATAAAATGTCCCTAATCCGTGAGTAGAACTCACCCGTTGACGATCGTTCTAGGAGTTCCGATGAACGTGCGATGGCCGAAATGAGAGAATTCACGAACGGCACCGAAGAGCACCAACCGAAACTTCAGAACAGCAATCCAAATCTTTCACAACCTTCCCAAATCGAAATGCAAGCTTGAGGCCTCCTCCTCTTAACAGCAAAACTGAACATGCAAGTCATCAACACATAGCTCCACCATTTTCATCACTTGGAGCTTCATGGGCATCAATGGAGATGAGGGAAAGAGTGAGAATCAGGCTTTGAAAGTGGTACCATTGGAAAGGAAAACGAAAATGGAGTGGAGAGGAGGTTAAAACACTTACATGCAACCAAGATTTTTGGTGATCCTTCCTCCTTTCTCTTCTCTTCCCTTCGCGTTCTTCCTCTTCTCTCCCCCCTTCTATTTCCAGCTTTTCTATTTCTGAAATTTGGGTGGAATGGCTAAGTACTTGGGAGTGTGGCTGAATATTAAAGGGGTCAGCTACTAAGTGGTTGGGTGTGAAAGTACAATAATGCCCTTCAGCTTAAATATTTTACTTAACCATGACTAAGCCACAACTCGAATAATAATTCACCGAGACACGACTAACTATTCCCATAAATAATTAATCGGTCCTAGGCATCATAATCCGAGTCTTTAGAAAAAAATCAGGGATGTTACAAAGTTTTAGGTGTCGTTGCCGGGGATTGCCATTAACTTTTGTTGTTTAGATTTATAAATTAGTGTTTTATTATTCTGGTAGTTTGTTTCTTAGTGCAGATCCACTAGCTTATGCACAGGGTCAGATCACCAGAATTTTCATTAGATCCTGAGATAGAGAGAAGGTTTAGAAAGTTGCTGAGGCTCAAGAAACAAAGAGTTCAAAGCTGCAGAGTCACTATGTTTCATCAAAGTGAAGAAGAGGGATCTAGACCTGGTTCAAGTGGAGGATCGGTCAGAGGTGGCCCAAGCACTCATCATGAACCTGAGGATGATCACAGAAATCAATTCATCAACATGGGCCCAATAGGTATGATTAATTATAGAAATAGACCCATGAGGGATTGCGCTATGTTTAATCATCAAAATATGCAAACAAGTATAGCTAGATCACATATTGATGCTGTGCTTCTTGAATTTAAACCTATGATGTTCCAAATGCTACAAACAATTGGTCAATTTGGTGGATCCATCCATGAGGACCCCCATGAGCATTTAAAACAATTTTTAGAAGTATGTAGTAACTTTATTCTTCCTGGTGTATGTGAAGATGCATTTAGACTTAAGCTATTTCCATATTCTTTGAAAGATAAGGCTAAATCTTGGTTGAATTCAATGGAGCCTAATTCTATTCATTCATGGAATGACATGGCTGAAAAGTTTTTAGCAAAATATTTTCCACCCATCAAAAATGCCAGGATAAGAAATGATAATACATCTTTTAGACAAAAAGAATTTGAATCATTGTTTGAAGCATGGGAAAGATGGAAAGAACTTCTAAGAAAATGTCCACATCATGGTCTACCTGTCATTATTCAAATGGAAACTTTTTATAATGGTTTAGAACCCCAAACCAGAATAATGCTTGATGCATCATCTGGGGGTGTGTTATTAAACATGTCTTATAATGAAGCATGTGAATTGATTGATAGAATTGCAACAAACAGTTCTAGTTGGCCTACTGAGAGGGTGAATACCCAAAAGAAACCATCAGGGATAGATGAAATTAGTGATGTATCAGCCCTATCTGCTCAGTTAGCCTCACTGACAAACATGTCTAAAAACTTCACTTCAACCAATGCACGTGCACCTAGTGCAGCTGCACCAACAAAAAACACTGCAGCAGCCATAGAACAAGCCCCCCAGGTGATACATCTTGTGTGTATTGTGGAGGAGGTCACTTGTATGAGGAATGTCCTAGCAACCCTGTCTCTGTCAATTATGTAGGATACACTAGGAATAACAACCCTTACTCTAACACCTATAACCCTGGTTGGAAGAACCACCCAAATTTCAGGTGGAACAATAACAATACTAGTGCACCTGCACCAAGTGCATCTGCACCAGCCACACCACCCGGATTCCAATATCAAAATTACCAAAGACAACAAACACCTGCTAATGATAAATCCTTAGAAGCCTTGCTCAAATCCTTCATTAGTGAAACTAGAACAGCTAGGCAAGCACAAGATGCATCTATAAAGAATTTGGAGAATCAAGTGGGACAATTGGCTACAGCTCTGTATCAAAGACCAACAGGTACACTACCATCAAATACAGAAGCTACCACAGCCCACAGGCCAGATAAGGAACAAGGGAAAGCCATTTATTTAGGGAATGGAAAAGATCTTTCAGAACCACAAGAGATTGAAGGTACATGTAAGGGAGAAAAAAATAAAAATGAAAAAAATACTCAAGATGCAGAAACACCTGATGCATCTGCATCTCATGAAGTTCCAACTCCAAGGTTAGTCCCTGAATACCCTCCTCCTCCTTTTCCTCAAAGGTTAAAAAAGGCACATGAGGAGAAGCAATTTAGTAAGTTTTTAGATGTTTTAAAACAGTTACATATTAATGTTCCTTTAGTTGAAGCACTTCAACAAATGCCTAATTATGCTAAATTTATGAAAGATGTGCTTTCAAAAAGAAGAATATTAGGGGATTTTGAAACAGTTTCTATGTCCAAAGAATGTAGTCAGATTTTGCAAAGCAAAATACCAAGAAAACTAAAGGATCCTAGAAGTTTTACAGTTCCATTCTCAATAGGAAAATCTTATACAGGTCGTGCATTATGTGATCTAGGTGCAAGTATCAACTTAATGCCTAAATCCATATTTACACAACTTGGAATTGGAAATGCTAGACCGACAACATTAACACTTCAACTTGCTGATAGATCAATAACTTATCCAGAGGGAATTATTGAAGATATTCTGGTTAAAGTTGACAAATTTGTATTTCCTGCAAATTTTGTTATTCTTGATTTTGATGCAGATAAGGAAGTACCAGTCATTCTTGGAAGACCATTCTTAGCAACTGGGAAAGCCCTAATTGATGTACAGAAGGGAGAACTAACCATGAGAGTGAATGATCAAGAAGTGAAATTCAATGTGATGAATACTCTAAAGTACCCTGCAGAGGAGAGTGAAGAATGTTCAGCAATCATTTCTCTTGACCATCTGGTGCAGAAGCAATTCCATAAGCAGTATGATTATCTCACCAGTGCACTTGCACCTGATGCATCTGCACCACCTAAAGAAGAAATCTTGGGAAAAGACATTTTGCCAAGAGAAGCACCAGCACAAAAGGTATGGTCTAGAACTTTTGAATCTCTTAATTTAGAAGACCCTAATTTTAATAAAAATTTACCCTCAATTAAACAACCTCCAAAATTAGAATTAAAAGAACTGCCCAAACATTTGAAATATGCTTTCTTAGGGGAAGATGATGCACTTCCAGTGATCATAGCCTCTGACTTGTCAATAGAGCAGGAGCATGGTCTCATTTGTACCTTAAGAAAGCACACAAAAGCTATAGGCTGGCAAATGGCAGACATAAAAGGAATTAGCCCTTCTATATGCATGCATAGGATAAGTTTAGAAGATAATTCTAAAAATTATATAGAAGGGCAAAGAAGGCTAAATCCTATAATGAAAGAGGTTGTAAAGAAGGAAATCATTAAGTGGCTAGATGCTGGAATCATATACCCCATATCAGATAGTGCATGGGTAAGCCCTGTACAGTGTGTTCCAAAGAAGGGGGTGTAACAGTAATAGCCAATGAAAAAAATGAGTTAATACCTACAAGAACTGTTACAGGTTGGAGAATATGTATGGACTATAGAAAACTCAATAAGGCCACAAAGAAAGACCATTTTCATTTACCTTTCATTGACCAAATGTTAGATAGGTTAGCAGGTAAAGAGTTTTATCGTTTCTTAGATGTATATTCAGGATACAATCAAATTGCAATAGAACCTGAGGACCAACAAAAAAACTACCTTTACATGTCCCTATGGAACCTTTGCATTTAGAAGAATGCCCTTTGGACTCTGTAATGCACCTGCAACATTCCAAAGGTGCGTGATGTCCATTTTCTCTGACTTCATTGAGCAATCAATGGAAGTATTCATGGTTGATTTCTCAGTTTTTGGAGACACATTTTAGTCATGTTTATCAAATTTAGAGAAAATTCTCCAAAGATGTGAGGAAACAAATTTAGTGCTTAATTGGGAGAAGTGTCATTTCATGGTACAAGAAGGCATTGTGTTAGGTCATAAAGTGTCAAAAAAAGGTCTGGAAGTGGATCAAGCCAAGATTGAGGTCATTGAAAAACTGCCACCTCCAACAAATGTCAAAGGAATCAGAAGCTTCCTAGGCCATGCAGGCTTCTATAGATGATTTATCAAAGATTTTTCAAGGACATCCAAGCCATTATGTACACTCTTGCAAATTGATGCACATTTCAACTTTGATGAACCATGTATAGAAGCATTCCAAAAACTCAAAAGAGCATTGGTGACTGCACCAGTGATTGTTACACCAAACTGGAGCAGGCCCTTTGAATTAATGTGTGATGCTAGTGACTTTGCTGTAGGAGATGTCTTGGGGCAAAGGTATGACAAAATCTTTCATTCTATTTACTATGCTAGCAAGACATTAATTGAAGCACAAATGAATTACACTGTAACAGAAAAGGAATTATTAGTAGTGATTTTTGCATTTGGCAAATTTAGATCTTACTTGGTTGGCACCAAAATTATTGTTTATACTGATCATGCTGCCATCAAGTATTTAATTTCCAAGAAAGATGCAAAACCAAGGTTAATAAGATGGATTCTCCTCCTTCAAGAATTTGATCTTGAAATCAGAGACAAAAAGGGGGTGGAGAATCAGGTTGCTGACCATTTATCTAGACTTGAAGGTGAAAGAACAGGTACACAGAAGGGAGAGATCAAAGAAAGTTTTCCTGATGAAAAACTATTAGCAATAACTGTAACAGTATCCAGTGCTTCTACACCTGGTGCAGAAGCACCTAGTGCAGCTGCACCTTGGTTTGCTGACATTGTTAACTTTCTTGTAAGCAAAGTGGTACCAGTGGATATGACTTACCAACAAAGAAAGAGATGTTTTCACATAATCAAGGAATATCACTGGGATGATCCCTTTCTCTACAAAATGTGTCCAAACCAATTAATGAGGAAATGCATCCCCCAAGAAGAACAGCAAGCAGTGCTTCTGCACTTCCATCCTGCACCATATGGAGGTCACTTTGGAAGCAACAGAACAACAGCTAAGGTATTAGAGTCTGGTTATTATTGGTCAACTTTATTCAAAGATGTATATTCAATGGTCAAAACTTGTGACAAATGTCAAAGAACAGGTAATATTTCTGAAAAACATGAAATCCCTAGAACCAATATAGTAGAAATTGAACTTTTTGATGTATGGGGCATGGATTTCATGGGTCCTTTCCCACCTTCTTTTGGCAAACAATATATCTTGGTAGCTGTTGATTATGTTTCCAAATGGGTAGAGGCAGTAGCATTGCCTAATAATGATGCCAAATCTGTTAGCAAATTCCTTCTGAAAAACATTTTTACAAGGTTGGGCACCCCAAGGGAAATCATCAATGATGAAGGCTCACATTTTTGCAATATATGGGATTAAGCATAAAATTGCTACAGCCTATCACCCACAAACAAGTGGGCAGGCTGAGCTATCAAATAGGGAAATTAAAAGAATGCTTGAAAAAATGGTTGGACCATAAAGAAAATATTGGTTAGATGAGGCATTATGGGCATACAGAACTGCATTTAAAACACCACTAGGTATGTCCCCCTTTAGGCTAGTCTATGGCAAAGCATGTCATCTGCATGTTGACTTGGAAAACAAATCTTACTGGGCTATGAAAAAGTTAAATTTTGAGCTTAACAAAGCAGGAGCACAAAGGTTTTTGGAATTGAATAAATTGGAAGAATTTAGGCAATTCTCTTATGAGAATGCGGAAATTTACAAGACAAAAACCAAAGCTTGGCATGACAAAAGAATCCAAAGAAGAGAACTTAGAGAAGGAGGAATGGTCTTGTTATACAATTCTAGGTTGAAATTATTTCCTAGAAAACTGAAATCAAGAGGGTCAGGACCATTCAAACTAGTCAATATTTACCCCCATGGTGCAGTTGATTTATAATATGCAGCCACAAATACCACTTTCAAAGTAAATGGCCAGAGAGTAAAAATGTACTATGGTGAACATGTGGTGAGGGATAAATTCACCACCCATTTTCAAAATCTCTAAGGTAAAGAGATAGTCAGGCTGAAAGACTCTTAAAACAAGCGCTTATGGGAGGCAACCCATGTTATTAAATATTTAGTTTTGCAATTTTTGTTCAATTTAATGTTTTCAAGTGTTTTGTTGGAACACAGGTTTTTGGTGCATCTGCACCTAAGTGCATCTGCACCTCATAATCTCTCAGTGCTACTGTACCAACCAAATTCAAAAAAATTCCACTTGGGTGAAAAACTTCAGAAATGCCAGCACAACAAACAAGTAATCATAATCAATGGCTGAATTGTTGTGTTGTCCCACCTAAAGGCACACGTGTCTCATTGCATGCACATCTACATAAGCCTAACGGCTATAACCCACATCAAATCAACCAACCACTAACTCATTCAGTCTTTAAACCGACCCAAATCCTCATGGCTACCGTTTATCCACCCATAGTAACCCCCTCACTCACAAAACCGTAAAACACCCCCAATCACTTTCTCTCTCTTGCAAATCCCCAATTTCTTTGTAAAACACCATCTTCAACCTCTATTCAAGAAAATGGTTCGCAAGCAAAGCGCCATGAAAACATCCGGGAAAAGCATCACAGGCACAAGATTAACATCAAAACAGCCCCAAAGAAGAAAGCTGGTGCAACTGCACCTAGTCCAGTACCAATTAATGGTGATCACGCGCATTTCTGGGAAATGAAATTCCTACCAAAAAGAGGTTACAGATTGATGAAAGCACACCCAAGCTTCATGTCAACAATCTCAAGTCTTCATTGGGATCTATTTGTGCAACACAGAGAATTCTACTTGGAGCAAGTAGTAAGAGAGTTTTATTCTGGAATTCAGGACAACAACAAAGGTAAAACTCTGGACCATTCTGTAATTAGGGGTAGAAAGGTTTACTTTGATGCTGATAGAATTAATAACCATTACAACCTAGTCTACTCTGGTTCTGATTTTGAAGAGAAAAAAGAAGAGTATGGAAGGAAAGAGATGGAAAGAGTAAGGTCAAGAATTGCTGTGAAAAACTCAAAATGGGATAAAATCACCAATATTGAATTTAAGCTTAAGAATAGATATTTGATCCCAGAGTTAGGAAATTGGTACTTGTTTATTGATTGCTCAGTCTTCCCTACATCACACACATATACACTCTCTAAAAATAGATTGTTCCTCTTGAATGCAATCTTGACCAATGACAATGTGGACATAGGGAGAATCATTAACAAAGAGATTCTAGATTGTGCAACTAAATCAGAAGGATTTTTATTCTTTCCATGCTTGGTCACTGAGTTATGCATGAAACAAGGGGTAGAAATTAGTTCTAATGAGCATCAACAAAGAAAGTACCCTCTAGGCCCATTATCTGCTAAAATGAAACAGAGAACCAAGATAAAGACTGAACCAAATAACCTGGTGCAGCAGCACTTACTGCAGAAGCACCAGGCAGTGTGGAGATTCCAGCAAGGGCAGCATGATTGGCTACAACTTAGGTTGATGGAGATGTCACAGGTACCAACTCAGTTAGAAACCCTAGTGTTTCCAGCATGGGTCTTTCAAAATGAGGAAGGTGAGGAAGAAGAGGAAGAAAAAGAAGAAGATGAGGAGGAAAAAGAAGAGAGTGAATGGGAAACTAAGAAGAAAAATGTCCCGAAAAGGAAGATGGAGACTAAAAAGAAACAACCAGAGAAGAAGAAAAAAATTGAGGAAGAAGATGAAGAGTTAGCTGATACTGATGAGGATGAAACATTGACAAGAATGGTGAAGCAAATGGAGAGGAATGAAGATGAGGAGGATGATGATACCACCACTGACAATAATGGCAAGAGTGGGGAAGAAGAGGATCAGAATTGGAGAATTGAGGACATAATAAGAAAGAAATATGAGGCTGGATCCCAGAAAGAACCAGTTCTCACCCAAGTTACTCCACCAACCCACCCCCAGCCAGAAAAATCAACATCACCATCCACAGGGAAGACACCTACTCCACCAACCTCTAAATCACCATCACCAATTCCACAGCCATCATCACCAATATGCACCTACAAAATCACCAACAGAAGAGCCTGGTGCATCTGCACCACATGCAGCTGCACTCAAACCAAAAGCCACAAAGCAGAAGGTAAAACATACAGCTGTAAGGTCAAGCTCAAAGATCAAGAGTGGAGCAAAGAAAGAGTAAAGCTTTAATGTTGTTATTTTTTAAATATACTTATATGTTTTGTTGCTATCCCACATGTATTAACCCCTCTCCCCATTTTGATGCACAATTACTTTAAAATCTCAACTTAGAGCAGTGGGGACACTACTCTTTTTTAAGCTGGGGGGGAGAAGCACTTTAAAATACTCTTTGCATGTGCTTATATGTTTTATTAAGTATGTATGTCTTTTTTTTTATCTTTTGTTTACCTATATGAGTGTTAATTTCAAAATTTATGATGCAATCAACAAAACTCCTTTCTGAAAATTCAGAAAACTGTTTTACAAAAACATTAGTTTTAGTTTGAGGTGCATCAAATTGTTTCTATGTTCAAAGTAGAATTTGTGGTTTTTGAAGCATGATCAGCTTAAATTCTTTTTCACAAAACTTAGCCAAATGCATTCTTTGAACTGATTTTTAATGATGGAAGAAAGAAAAAGAAAAGAAGCCTTGTTTTCCCCAAAATGACCAATTTTTAGTATTACTTTGACACATCAAAGCTGAGTTTTAAAAAAAGAACCTTGCTATTTGAAAAACTACCTGATACAAGAGGATTTTTAGAAAACCACTGTCAAAAACAAATTTTTACTAAAAATATAGAAGAGCATAAACGAATTAAGTTTGGGGGAATTTCCATGAATACTAAGGCTGAGTATGAGAAACTTAGGGTAGTCAATACAATAGGTTACCAAAATCACTACAAAAGAGTTCAGAATGTTAAAAACTAGCTATATTTGCCCAAGTCATTAACTGAACCTATTCTAATAGTGCATTTGGTTTGAAAGAAAAGTAAAACATCAAAATGCAAAAGAAAAGAAAGAAAAAGAAGAAAAGAAAATCAAACCAAAGAAAAAAGTATGCATAAGGAGGTCAGTGAGAAGGGCAATATATGCTACAAGTCTTGAAATGTAGTATCAAGTGCAGTTACACTCAAATGCATCTGCACCGTTAAAAAAAGTTTAGTGCTTCTGCACTTCACAAAAATATTCAGTGCAACTGCACCAAGGTGCATCTGCACCAATGAAAAGAACCACCAAAATTAAGAATAGTGCATTGACTCAACAGTTTTGAAATACTCAATTAAAGTACTTAGTTGTACTTAAATCCCCCCAAGTCTTGAAGATGTTGTTAGTCTAGTCTATATTTTGAAACACCTTTGTTTTGACCAAACGTGATCTAAAATTTTCCAAAAGCGAAAGAGAAACTTTTTACTTAGTTTTGGAACTGATTGGATTTCAGTGGGGCACACACTCACATAAATGAGTTTAATAAACTTTGGATGTTTGGGAATTCAAAGGCACAAAGACAAAATGTTCTGAAAAATGAAGTTCATCAAAATGTAAAATCATTCTTTGAAAAGATATGAGCTGATCTGTTCTTCTTTAAATTGAAATTCTACTTGTGTTTTCTTTTTGTCATTACTTGAGGACAATCAATGGTTTAAGTTTGGGGTGTGATAACTCTATTTTATATAGAGTTATTTATGCATCTAAACATAACTAATTGCTTGAAACCAAGTATAATATCTGTTAAATACAGTAGTATGAGTATGATAACAACATTCTATGTAACAAAGAGGATTATGTAATGATTTAAGCATTTTATATATATATATATATATATATATATATATATATATTGGTATGTTTGAGATGTTTGTTCAAGTGCACTTGCAGTTAGGTGCAAATACACCAGGGAACCAGCAATGCATCTGCACTAAACTACACTTACAGCATGGCAACTACACTTAGGTGCATCAGCACCATCCTACGCTGAAGACAAATCTAACCCCACCTTGAAAGCACCTCAATTCATACAAATGCATAAACTTCTATGACATCATGCTTAGTCATAAGTCACATGGAGGCACATGCCAACATGCAAGAGGAGGCGCCCACAATGGAAAATCATCATGAAAGGCTACGCATCTAGAACACATGGCTTTCCACAATTGGACCTCCCCTTTTGGACTCAATCTTCTCAATCAAAGCTCTGAAAAGTAACCATGGTTAAGCCACCTTTGGTCATCTTGATCTCCAAGCAAAACCCACTTGAAGGAAACCTCCAAGGCTATATAAAGGCTTCCACTTCTCACTTGAATCATATCATATCATAATAGATAGATCATACACTTCACTTGTAATTTAGTAGTTTCATTCCTTATAGTTTTTAGTAGTAGTTAGTTGGCAAGAAGGTAAGGAAGGAACTGACGACTTCTTCCTTCACTTCTTCATCAACTTAGTTAGGTGAAACGGCACCAGGAAGTCAGTGCTTCTGCCCTGCTAGAAAAATTTATGCAAGAGCACTTCAATCAGTGTAATCTGTACCCTATTGATATCTCTTGTACTTTCATTTATATTAATATATTTTATTTCATCTATCTTTGCCTTGCAATGCATATTATGAGCTAAACCTTTTTTGGTTGGGATGTTCTAACTTTATAATGAGCTTTTGAGTAAGTTATTGTGTCTTTAGGTGTTGCATGTATTTTGGGTCTTGTGTTATACTATATCTATCTTATTGTGAGGTTGATCGCTTAGAATAAGTAGAGTTATATTCATAGACATGGTTTATAACTAGAAATCAAGACTAATAAGGGTGAGTGTTTTAATGAAGGCTTTGTTAACTTGTGTAATAAAGAAAATTTTTTTAAAACCATGTTAAGTCCTAGACATAGGATAACATAGTCCTTAGGGTGAAACAGTGGGTACTTCAAAGGCAGGAGTGAACTTATGTAGCACGCCTAGACATAGGAAGCTTGTAACGAAACTCTGAAGAAAGTAGCTGAAAGGCGCATACTCATGCAGCTGCACTCAATACATCTGCACCTTGGTGTTTCTGCACCTTGGTGCATCTGCACCACATAAAAGTATAAAACTCTCAAAAGAGAATTATTTAGTGAAGAGTGTAGTAGTACCAACTGGTTTCCGTCATATTCTTTTACATATTTGCATTCTGTTTTCAGTTGACATTAAAACCCCAAAAATTGTGTAGTGTAGTAGCACCAATTTATATTTTCTTAAACATACAAGAGTTAATCCAATCCCTGTGGGTTCGACCTTTCTCATCACTATATTACTTGTTTGTGATTGTGCATACTTGCACATATTTTCACACACCAACAACCTCTGTTTATAAATGCACCACTCATTTTATTAATACAACCCCTCACTTAAGCCCAGTTGGCAAAACATGTGGAACTGGGCTGTTTAATACTTACACACCCAGTTTTAAAAATACAACCCCTGTTGCTATTCATACCCCCCTTTTTAATAACATAACGCCCTTGTTAGTTACACTTCCTTTCCTATTACAACTCATTTAGTTTTTATTTATTTATTACATCATAATGGTTCCAAACCAGTTTTCTTAACAATTATCCACATAAAAATGGTTTGTTACTAATGGTCACTCTGAGCTTAGCTTGTTTGACCGTTAATAACAGCTTCAGTTTTCAAACGAGCTATGAGTGATGACTACTCTGAGTTGTACTTGTTTGGTCATTACGAATACCTCTCCCAATTTCAAAAATTAATAAAAAACACCAAACACACAAACTTTTTCTACCCAAGAACTACGTAGCTTTGATTTCTCCATCGCACCTGGAGATACGTAGGAGCAGGGGCCCACTCCTGTCAAGCACAAAAAACTAAAAATTTTATTAAGTCTTCCTTTTCAATTTTGCAAATAAAAAAGGGTAAAATTAAATGAGTGGTGCTAATACCTTTTTATTAGAGTGTTTTCTTTGAATTAACTTTCTTTCTACACATTAAATTAAATGGTAACCTTTCTTTTAAAAGGATGTTGTGGGGTGTTAATACATTGGGTAAAATATGTTTTTAGTCCCTACAAAATCGGCTCCTTCTAAGTTTAGTCCCTACATTAACGAAATAGGCGTTTTGGTCCTCATCTTATTTTTTCGTTTTCAATTTTAGTCCCTCATGACTTTTAATAGCGCTTCAAAACTTTTAATAGCACTTATAAAAGGTCAAAAAAACGCTATTAAAAGTTTTGAAGCGCTATTAAAAGTCATGAGGGACTAAAATTGAAAACGGCAAAATAAGATGAGGACCAAAACACCTATTTCGTTAATGTAAGGACTAAACTTAGAAGGAGCCGATTTTGTAGGGACTAAAAACATATTTAACCCCTAATACATTCCCCACACATAATCGACCCCCAAACCCGAAAATAAATGTTTTTTCAATGTTTTCCTATTTAATAAATATTGATGGCGGCTTCATTTTCAAAGGACGAAGAATCCCTTCTCCGTAGATTCATGAGATCGGCAGTAGTGTCTTCGGGCTGTGGCTAATAAAATCTGTCTTGGAAGCATCTTTCCATGTTTGGCCGGGTCTGTATAGAATTAGCTGGAAGGGAAGAGTACCAGGTAAATGTAGTCCCGGTCAATGACAATGGGAAAATCTAAATCTTATGGTATTCGTTCTGATTACCTTCCACACATTGGGTCGTGAATCGGCCTATGTGTTCCATTGTTGACTTGCATTCCGTTGCGGCGGTACCTGAGGTGGACAACCAGCCCATTGCTGCCTAGGCATCACTTGGTCGAGGCTGGAAAAGCCAGTTCCTTGAGCAAATGTCTGGCTATTCTCGCAAGGTGGAGATTGACTCCATGGCTGCTCGATAGAAGTACCAGTCATATGTGGGTATGGCTATGAACCCACCGAAAACGGAACGAGTGCTTCAGGATATTGCTGACTAGGTGGAAAACTAACCGAGCCAGGTGGGTTCGGGACCCATGGCTGCTGATTCGGGTAGTATGTGCCTGACCTGCTAAGCCCTAACTCTGGGCCGAAGGCTTTCCCCCCCTGCGTAGGGTGGATGGTTAGGCGTCGAGGGGCGCACATAGGATGATCCCTACGGTAAACCTATCGATCCCATAGCTTTGGGCAGCCTTTCTGGCCATCTACACTTGTTCCTGTTGAAGATTAGCCATATTAGTAACATTCGCCGTAAACTGCCCAAAGTGTTGGCGTTGGCGTTGGAAAAATTACAAGGCTGAGGAAATACATGATTAGGAATTACCTAATGAGAAAGTTACTGCTGAGACTCAACCATATTACCATACGGCTGGAATTGTTGTATGCTTCCCATGGCAACATGAGAAGGTGCCTGCTGAGGTCCTGCCACATTGGCATACAGTGGAGCCTGTTGCATGTTCCCCATTAGGCTGGGTAATCCTCCCTGTGGTTGGCCGGAAACGCCAAGACTTGTTGCGCTACTAGCTTGCGTCACACGTCTCTGCTCTTGCTCTTTGGCTTGTTGCACCTCAATGTGCACCATAGGTTTTACTATGTCAGTCAATTCTTGGGAGAATTGGTACATGATATCATGAATCCCCATGTCTATCCGATGCCTAATGAACGACGTAGTCATTAACATGGGTTCTTATTCATTCGGCTGAGATTGATTATGAGGTTCCATGCTCAGGCTTCGACCAGAACGTAAGTACATAAGCCAATGATAATTTAGGCCGGGAAAATTAAACTTGAAGGTTTTTTTACCCGTGTCTGTCCCACAGGGCGTGCAAATTTTGTTGTCGTCGAACACTTAGTCCTAGTCGTGTAATCGGCCAGAGGTTTGGACAATTTGTGATTCCTCTTTTCTTCAAGCAATTGCGTCGGGGAAGGAACTTTGTTCCTCTACTATGGGTTCCCTAACTCCTCCAAAGAGTGTTAGGTTGGGTGTGAGAGGGACGTGTGGCTTGGATTATCTACGAACTAAGGAAAACATAAAGTAAAGTAAAGACTTGTGTATTGATTGATGTCTGTTTTTAAAAATGTACAAGTGCTACAATATATATATATATATACATGAGCCTTCGTTGGTCACTATCCGAGCCTACATCTGCCCACCGTTGCATTAACCAAGATCAAGGTCATAATTTAACCTAGTCCCTAGAAAGTCAGAGTATTTTCTCCAAGACCTCACTAGAATGAGTTAGTGGGGTAAACCCTAATCGCTCCTATTTCCACAGCGTCTTCTGTTCATTGACCTTAACCGCTCCGACGTGTATATTCACGCGCATTGAATACTTGCACTCCAAGCACGTATTCCTCGCCTCAGCCACAGCCCTCCTCGACCATGTCTCACTTTCGGCCTTTGGCCGTTGGTACCTTAGTCGAGTCACCATGTGGTCGAGGTACCCTCCAACCGAGTCTCAATGTTCCTCAGTGATTCTTCTCAGTGATTGTTGGAAGTTTTTGAGTCACTGCACTCATTCACACACACACACGAGAGAGAGAGAGAGAGAGAGAGAGAGAGAGAGAGAGAGAGTAACTGAATTCTGTTAAGAGTGAAAACTGAAATCCAGTATTGTATTATTGCGTCACAGAATGTGGCTTATATACTTAGTACATGACATCATGCTAAGTCAGCAACTAATAGAAAACATACAATCAAATCAAAGTGAAACTTCGACACAAACAAACTATCTTTCGACAGCTCAGTTCTGAAAGTCGAACTAGTTTACATGTCGAATCTAGCTTAGTCGAACTAGCCTAATTTAACATAGTCGAACTAGACAGTCGAACTAGCTTACTTATTTAACACACCCCCTTAAGCTAGTTTCTATCACAAACAAACAACAACAAAATACAACAAAATCTATCTAAGTAAACTTATTACAATCAATCAAATTCAGCATGCTCCTTAGTTTCATTGTTCCCAGTAATCAATAAATCATCAACATAGAGGCATAGGATTATCACATCTCCACCATCTGACTTCACATACACCCCATGCTCAGAAATACATCTCACATACCCCATGTTGATCAAGCTCCTATCTATCTTCTTGTTCCAAGCTCGTGGAGCTTGTGTTAGGCCATACAATGCCTTTCTCAATTTCAAGACTTTGTCCTCACTTCCTTGTTTCACAAAACCTGTTGGTTGTTCGACATAAACCTCCTCTTCCAATTCTCCATTTAAGAAGGCAGATTTTACATCAAGTTGATGTATCTTCCACCCTTGCATACTTGCATGAGCTACCACAATTCTCACAGTTTCGAGTCTTGCAACGGGTGCATAGACCTCTTCATAGTCGACACGATATCTTTGTAGGAAACCTCTAGCCACCAATCTTGCTTTGTGCTTCACCACTTCACCTTTAGGATTTACTTTCACTTTGTATATCCATTTCACACCTATTGCTTTCTTTCCTTTGGAAAATTCGACCAATTCCCAAGTCATGTTCTTCTCTATAGATCTGATCTCCTCTTTCATAACTTCTAGCCACTTAGAATTCTGCATTGCTTCCTGCCAAGTTACTGGTTCTGTCTCAGCAAGAAGTGCAAAGTGCACTATATCACCTTCATCATTGACTGCACTAACAGTCATCACCTCACAGTCACTTATCCTTGTAGGAACCTGTCTTTGTCTCAGTGATCTTCTTGGTATCCCTCGACTACCTTCTTCACCATCATTCTCTTCGACGGGCTCAGTTTCACCCTCAAGTTCTAACTCTGTTTCACCAGCAAGCACATCAAATAAATTCTGTTCGACAGCAGTGGAATCACTTTTGACAGCAGTGGAATCACTCCACTTCCATGTCTTCCCCTCATCAAACACCACATCTCTGCTTATCACAATTTTATTATTCACAGGATTCACTAACATGTAACCTCCAGTCGAATGATAGCCTATCATAACCATCACTTCTCCTTTATCATCTAACTTTGTTCTCTGCTGGTCAGGCACGTGTCTGTAGCAAACAGACCCAAATATTCTGAAGTGTGATACATTTGGCTTGGCACCTGTCCAAGCCTCCTCAGGGGTGATGTCTTCCAATCTCTTTGTTGGACTTCTATTAATGATATATGCCGCAGTATTAACTGCCTCTCCCCACCATCTCTTAGGCATATTCTTACTCTTTAACATGCTTCTCCCCATATTAAGCAATGTCCTATTTTTCCTCTCAGTCACTCCATTATGCTGAGGAGTGTATGGAGGTGTGATCTCATGTGTTATTCCTTCAGCTTCACAGAACTCATTAAACTCAGTCTTTACATACTCTCCACCACCATCAGTTCTTAGCACTTCAATGTTCTGTCCACATTGTTTTTCGACTAGGACTTTGAATTTTTTGAATACTCCCAACACATCACTCTTCCTCCTAATCAAATAAATCTGAAGCTTCCTAGTGAATTCATCAATAAATGTAACAAAATACTTGTTACCTGCAGAAGTTTGATGCACTATGGTGCCACAGACATCTGAGAAAATCACCTGCAGCTTCCTCTTTTCTCTACTGGTCACACTTAGATTGAAGGAACCCCCCAGGCATCTTTCTCACAGTTATAACACTGTATATGGCTCTTGTCGAATCTTCTCCCTCTTCATCTAAATCCTCTGCCACCTCTACTCCCTCTTCCTCTATAACTATCACCACTACTACTTCCCTGCTCATTACTGTTACTATTATCACTAGTGTTTGATTTTGCAGAGTTTGAGTTATAAGAATTACCTCCTTTGTAATTGTTTCTGCCTCTACCGCGTCCTCTTTGATTTCCCCCTATTTTGTTGCCTGTTTGCACTGCTAAAGCTTGCTCGGTGCCAGGCTTCACCACTTTCTTCTCATTCATCCTCTGCTCATGCGCTTCAAGTGATCCTTGAAGTTCTTGAATCGTCATTGTTGATAGATCTTTCGCCTATTCGATCGCCACAGTGATGTGATCAAAACGCGAAGACACAGATCGCAAAATCTTCTCCACTACTGATTCATCAGACATCGTTTCACCGCAATACGTCATCGTTTGCACTCTCGTGAAATACGCAGCAATCGATTCACTCTCCTCCATTTCTAGCAGTTCATACTGTCTTCTCAGAGTTTGAAGTCGCACCTTCTTCAATTTCTGATCTCCGGCGTAGGAACTCGCAAGAATGTCCCACGCTGCTTTGCTTGCCTCCGATCTAGCAATTTTCTCAAAAATTGCAGGACTCACACACTGATGGAGGATACACAGTCCTTTCCAGTCCTTCTTCTTCGCTTCTCTGTACGTTGCTTGTTGCGCAACGGTTGCGTTCGCCGGTAACGGAGCTAGTCCGTTCTGCACCAAATTCCACACATCCTGATAACCAAGGATCGCCTTCATCTTCATACTCCATTGATCATAGTTTTTTCCGTCGAGGATCGGAAAGTTCGCAGGAAAATGGCCGTTCGTCGTCATCGTGGTTCACTTTCACCGTTGAGACTTCACTCGTCTTCTCACACTGGATTCACTCTCAGAAACTTCGACAATCACGCTCTGAATACCATTTGTTGGAAGTTTTTGAGTCACTGCACTCACTCACACACACACACACACACGAGAGAGAGAGAGAGAGAGAGAGAGAGAGAGAGAGAGAGAGAAAGTGTAACTGAATTCTGTTAAGAGTGAAAACTGAAATCCAGTATTGTATTATTGCTTCACAGAATGTGGCTTATATACTCAGTACATGACATCATGCTGAGTCAGCAACTAATAGAAAACA
The DNA here is from genome assembly GCA_039519185.1 of Astragalus membranaceus. Classification (NCBI taxonomy): domain Eukaryota; kingdom Viridiplantae; phylum Streptophyta; class Magnoliopsida; order Fabales; family Fabaceae; genus Astragalus; species Astragalus membranaceus. The sequence continues at coordinate 99,593,054 of CM076846.1, read as the reverse complement.
TACAATCAATTCAAAGTGAAACTTCGACACAAACAAACTATCTTTCGACAGCTCAGTTCTGAAAGTCGAACTAGTTTACATGTCGAATCTAGCTTAGTCGAACTAGCCTAATTTAACATAGTCGAACTAGACAGTCGAACTAGCTTACTTATTTAACAGAAATTGCTTTTTTTTGTTTGATGATATTGAAATGCAATGTGAATTGTGATTTTAAATTGTAAATGTCTTGTGAAGTGCTAAATTGGTCAATTGTTGTTTGTAAATGATTTGTTATCACGCGGATTGTGTTTCGAGTGAATTTGGATAATAAAATAGATAAAAATCTGCATAAAACAGCACTTGCGCAGCACTGGTCGCCTCATGATCTGCACTGTTTTCAAGAATAGACATTTGCACGGTTTCAACGATAACTTTTGATTCAGAAATCTAATTAAGGTGTTTTCGAATGCGTTGGAAAGGTAATTAAAAGACATACACTTAGGGCCCGTTTGGTGGTCAGGATATGATAAGTCTATCATATCCTGTGTCAGTCCAGTGTTTGTTGAGCCAGCAGGATATGATAACTTAATCCTGTGATTTATCCTATCCTGTCACTCTAGTTGAAATTTTATCCCGACTCTGAGCTGGGTTAGAAACCAGCAGGACAGGATAAGGAAATAATTTATTCGTTTACTCTTCTAAAAAGTATTTTAAAATATAAAAAAAATCTAATAAAAAATAAATATAAACTAAAACCCAAAATATTAATAAATTTTTATTAAAAATTAAAAATATTAATTCTTAATTTAACAAATAATGTATAATATTATGATAAGGGTAATTTTTCATTTTATATAATCTAAAAATTATAAATCTGTTGATATGGAGAAAATTAAAATATGTGATGAAAAATAAATTTATTATTAAAAAAATATAAAAAAAGAAAATTAATTTATTTTTTCAACAAATGAAATATAATTGTCACATGAGTAGTTTTTTTTTTAACATATAATATATTTCATATAATTATTTATTAGCTTATTTAAAATATATAATAGAATTATTTAGTTACTTGTACAATTTTTCATAATTTGAAATTGTGTATATGACAAGGCCAATGATTTTTTTTAAAATTGTATAAAATTATTCCATTAGTATTTATTACTAACTTATAAATATTACTAGTTGTTTTGACAAAAAAATATTTTAAGTGAATTTTTAGAAAAGTTAATATGTATTTGTTAAAAAAATGTTATATGCAATTTATTCACAGGGACAATTTTACCCTTTAAAATTATATATATATATATATATATATATATATATATATATATCATATCCTATCCTATCCTGTCTCAATCCTATCATCTATCGTATCTTGTCTCTATCATATCCTGTGCACTAAACGAGCCCTTATATGATACTACTAATAGGTTTTGATTATTAATCAGAATATTTATTAAGGATTTAAAAATTGTTATAATTATTTCTTTGATGTTTAGACCACTTTAGACCTATGTGATCCTCTTCAGAATACCATTCCATTATGGTTTTTGATTAGAATGATTAAGAAACTTAGAATTATTATGAATATTAGAATAACCCGTAATATCAAATTTAGTCCTCTTATATCGGTAAGGGTTTATGTAGTATTGGCGTTGGAGCTTGCTGGTAAATTATAAGGTGATCAACTGTTATGCCTCTACTTTGATAGCATTGAGATGCCGCTACTTTGATAGCATTGAGAGTAGTGGAAAAGCGGACTTAGGGACACTTAAATTCGGGAATTTAGATAAGGCCTCTATTACACCCTCTATTGGTTATGCATGACCTTGAGATTGAGTTTTTACCATATTTTATCACACCTACATCATTTAGATTAATAGATTACTTAGATTATCCAGACTTCTTATTGATTCAGATGAGCAATTATGTATATGGATATTACGGGCTATTCAGGATCAATTATATGGAATATGTGATAACTTATATTAACATGTGTAGCTAATAAAACAAATAAACTATGTGTGCAAGTTTACAAGGTTTCTTTATTTCACTATTTGCTCTTTTGTTTCAGATACATGTGGGTAAACCCTTCGGCTATGGAGATCTACATTTTAGTTGCTGCTCTTAGTTTATTATCAGTTATGTATTTGTATAAGTCAAAATAGAACCTGAGTTGCTTTTTGGCACTCAAAAGGCTTATGTATTTTTACGCTTTTGATTAAGGAACAAATTTAGTACGACTTATACTTTATGTAACGAATTTAAAATTGGGTTAAGCTTATGTATGAAGTAATTGTATGTTATCATGTATGTTTGCATTTGTGAATATTCTAGATAATTTTGTAAGGTGTTACATTTATATAGTTGTTCGACCTTAAGAAGATGTTAAGACGGATGTCAGTGAATTAATGAATGAGTATTGACAGTATTATCTAGGATTGGGTTTTAAGTATCATGAAAGTTGGTCAACGTTAGTTAGAGAAAGTCTCGTCAGTTCAGTCAAAGTGTTCGACACAAGCTTCGGATACGAGACCTTTCCAGTCAATCAAGACATTCTCAAAATAGTAATATCATCTCGATGGAATAAAGAAGGTCTAAAACCCTTAGTTCAACAAATGTTGTTGAATCAGGTGTTTCTGTACGAGATGCACTAGCATGGTAATACTAACGGAGAAACAGAGTATGTGACAAATAGAATATGAATTGGCGGGAACACAACTTAAGTAAAGAATCTTCAGACAAAGGTAGGAAAACATTCGGATCAACTTTAAGGGGCCACAATTTCTTTAAAGAACGAGAGATTTCCGCAGTTGCAGATAGTAGATCCACACATACAAGAAGCTGTAAGGCACGTGAATTATGTTTTAAGTAAAGGTCAAATCATATCAATAATGAACAATGGAATCATAAAACATCTGACCAGCCCAACAAACCATTATCTTTAGGATTTAGTTTGCTCTAGCCGAAAAGCTAGTCAATCCCCAAAGTGTCAGATTTTAGATGTGATTTCGGAGTGCCAATTCCAGAACAATAAGTAGAGGTCGGAAAATGAATTAATTCGAAACAAAACCAACTTCTTGTGCTCCTTACCTCATGTACCCATTAGAGTTAAAATAACTAAGGACTCAATTGGAAAATTGATTAAGAAACCGTTTATCTACCGAAGTGCGTTAACCAGGAGTACGTTGATTCTGCTTGGTGAGAAGAAATAAGAGTCGATGCAAATGTGCATTGACTACTTTCAATTAAATCAAGTCATCATCGAAAACAAGTACCCACAACCTCAACTAGACGATATTTTAAATCAACTTAGAGGAGCCTCGGTTTTCTCTAGGATTGATGTAGGTAGTTATGAACTTTTAGTTGTTCCATTCGGTTTAACCAACGCTTAAGCTATTTTCATGGGATACATGAACTGAACCTTTAGGCCATGTTTGGATCAACTTGCAGTTGTTTGCATTGATGATAAACCGGAGAAAACATGAATTCTAGCTCGTAGAAGTAAAAATATTTAAGGCATGTGAATTCACACACCGGTGTGTCAGATGACTCCATTAGGATAAAAGCTACATTGGATTGGAAAACATCAGTCACGGTCATTGAAGTTAGGAGTTTCTTAGAACTTGCAGATCTCTGTCGTTGTTTCATCAAGGATTTTTCTCAAATTGGTTTTATCTTTAACCAAAGTGACATGAAAGGAGCAACTTCTCTGGGATTAACATTGTGAGTTTAGTTTCTTGGATTTAAAAGTTCGATTAACTTCTGCTCCTATTTTGATTAGTCCTGATCCTACCTTTGGATTTCAAATTTTACGGCGACGGATCAAAGGAGGTTTAGGATGTGTCTTAATGCATAATAACCAAGTTGAGGCCTATGTTTTTAGACAACTAAAGCCACATCAAGAGAATGAATCTACACATGATTTGGAGTTAGCAGTTGTAATGTCTACCTTAAGAATCTAGAGAAGTTGTTTCTATGGATATCAGTTTGAGATCTTTCGTAAATACGCAAGCCTTAGATACCTATTTGATAAGAGGAGCTGAATGTATAATAAAAAAAGATGGGTCCTATTTTTAAAGAACTACAATTTTGAGTTGAAATACCATTTTAGCATGACTAATGTGGTAGTTGATGCTCTGAATCAAAAATATTTACATGTTGCCACAATGATGATTTATGAGAAGAAGCTATTAGAGGAATTTAGGAATCTGAAACTGAATTTCTCTAATGAAAATGGTGGACTAGCCATGAGTCATATGGAGATAACATGTGATCTGAGGAACCTGATAAGAAATGGTCAATCCTTAGATGAGGAGTTATATTCTAGAAAACTTGCTCTCGGTACATTAAGGTTTTGCTCAAATGTATCCAGATCTAAGTAAAGATTATGACGGGTCGAAAATGAAAAAGTATATATGTTACAGAATATAAAGTGCTTAGTTTTTCCAGAAGACTAAAATAGAAAACTAAGAATCCTTAAGATTATTACAACTAGTCAAAATATCTCAACACGGAATTGGATTTGATGGGTAACCATATAGAAGTTGACGACATTCATTCGCTACATTCCTACCAGGGTTTAGGCATCGTGTTGACTTTAAGAAAAGAATCACTAAGTTTCTTTTTCAAAAAATGCTGTGTAACTTACACGGGCGGTCATGTTGATGTATGCCTTAACTTCACTCAGTACAGAATACTCCTGATTCCCAACACATTTCGGTTTACATCATAACGTGATCATTTTCATCACATAGCGCACACATACAATTAAGCCCTCAAAGGACACAACACACAATGTCTTCATAAGAACCAAATCATCAACATTTTTATCAAAGATGATAAGCAAACAACCAAGCAACACATAACACGCACAACAGACAATTAATTTATCAAAAACACATGCTAACAAAGTAATAGCGTAGATTTCCATACCTTAGGCCTTTTTCTTGAAGCGAGTATGAATATTGTAGAGGAGAAAGGAAGTGAACATGGTGGTAGCCTTGGATGAGTGAGAGGCTGTCGGAGTCGCCTAACTGGTCTCCGAAATATCGCTAGATGCCAAGGCCTCTCACGGGTTTTTAGACCTCTCACGGGTGCTGGAACATCCTGAATGCTCAGCAACTCCCAAAGGGACGATGAGGCGGGGAATCGACACTTACAAGTACCATGGGAGGTAATTCTCGTTGCACTCACCCGGGAACCTGGCCTGAGTATCCCTCTTGGTGACAGCCTCAACCTGATGAGTGTAGTACAGCTACCTTGTCATCATCACTTGACGTCCTTCACGCTCCACAATCGTGGGAATTGGGATGTCTTAGATGTAGCCAAACTGCGATAAGCACATGTCAGGCATGTAAGGCACAACAATGTCATCCCATGGATGAAATCCTCTGTAAAGCACAATTTGGTAATACGGTTGGAACTGCTTGTGATCATCCCAAGGGTTCCATATGACGTGCTCGGGTCTAAGGCATCCAGCATCCTCTGGAAATTTGTAAGCTTAACAGAGTCATTCTTTTTATTTTTCCACCTCCCAACATGTGTCCTCTCAGAGTGTCCTAAGTTAGTACGACCGCCGATGATGGGAAAATACTCGAAGATCCAACACTGAAATAATTATATGAATTAACTATTATATTAAAAAAAATTAAACTTAAATAGTAAGATAGTTAATAACAAATTTTACCTGGAGCAAAGTCGTCATAGTTCTCAAACATATGTTACCGGTACATATGTAGCACTCTTGCTGCAAAGATATGTAACCCACCAGAAGCAACAGATACGTTCGTGCAACAAAATCCCAGCTACCCATGCTCAGGCGTGTTTTGTAGGCATGTTCTGAAAACTGAACCTGAAATATGGCCCTCTAGTTTGATTTGTCCCAGGAAAACAATTCCAATGTGGTATCCCCATGAAATCAATCCTGACCTGAATGGCCCTGTCAACAGTAAAGAGAATTGTTGGGAGGGAGAATGAGCCTGTAAGGGGTGATGCAACAGATTGGACACGCCGTCCAACATGATCATCATTTCACCAAAGAGAAGGGGAAATGAGCTGGTCTCTGGATGCCACCTCTCCACAGATGCTGAAATGAGCTCGTGGTTGACAATCTTCAAAGGTGTACTGTAGAAAGCTGACTGAAAAGCACGTACTAAATGCTACAACACCTAGGTTCTACAGCATCAGATATAACATTAAACCATTATTATGAAATTGCATAGTGAAAGACATTCCAACTTGTTCTCATTCTGGTTTCCCAACAACCCTTTACTTTTATTATAGTTGATGATTAAAATGGTTACAAAACTTATTGTGTTATTTATTTTCCATTACTAATTTGCTAGCCAAATTAAGCATTTATTAAGCTAAAATCCTTGTGGGTACGATCCTTATTTTATCACTTTACTACTTATTGGTCTGTGTAACTTGCACATTAATTTTCACAACAGCCTGCCATCTAAAGTTATCCCCCAACTGAGAGGGGCCCTTCCTTGTACGAGAAGTCGTTGGCAAGGGAGCACTCAAACTAGAGCACTAGGACGAAAAAGACATCCCCTGCTCATGAAACACAACAAACCTCCACTATTAATTCAGTTAACAAAATGTACAAGCCTTTTTCACAGTTGATGAAATTTCAAATGAAAATATTTTATGCAGGCTGATCGATAAAAGGCTGGGTAATTCTTCCAAATTGTCGGGTATCAAGTAATAGCAGAGCCAATGAGCAAACAACAAAGGCGTAGTCAACCCGAGTTACGTCTCGTTTTCCCTCTCTGTCTTAGGATTGTACATTGGGTTTCCCCTGATCTAATTCAGGAGGGGGGTCAAAGTGAAGAGCTTTGACCAACCCCGATCAAATGACTTGGTTTCCCTCTCTGCCCTAGAGCGGTTTGCTGGATTTCCCCTAATCAAATTCAGGAGGAGGTCAATGGTGAAGAACCTTCACCAACCCCTAGCTACGACTCAGTTTTCTCTCTCCGTCTTAAGGTGGTACGTACGTTAGGTTTCCCTTGATCTAATTCAGGAGGGGGTCAAAGTGAAGAGCTTTGATAAACCCCGAGCAAATGACTCAGTTATTCAAGAAAGAATCCGAGCAAAAGCCCAGACAAATCCAAAAACACAATGAAATATGGGGAAAAGACCCCTCACCATGATGGAATAACAAGGTTTGCAAGTGTATGGGACGACCTAGACTTCGCAAACCTAGCGAATCCAAAGAATATGAAAAAAATGGGGGAGACGAAGGAGCCACAAGCAAATGAAGCACCAAGAAGTTCTTTTGATATTGAAAAAACAAATTTTTCAAAGTACCATTTTGTAGTTTCCATATTCTTACTTGGACCATCTTGCTTTTAAGATCCTTTCCATCTTCGGAGTTTTTTTATCTTTAGAACCGACAAGTATACCACGTTTCATGCATGATGCATGGTTGAAACCCGTTTACAATGATAGATTGTACAACAAAGACTTCAATTTTGACTGGAGCATTAGCAACTGGTAATTGGTTGGCCAGACTTTCGAGATAAATTATCTTTTAAATTTCTAGTTCACATTGGTTTATAGGTGAATCAATTGATTTATTCCCATGTAATACTCATTTCCAACTGCTAATGCTCTGTCCGACTGTCCCTTGTATTGGAAAAATTAATTCATCAAATGATAATCAATCGATGGAGCTATAAACAAGTGATCTCTATATAAACATTAAAAAAAACTATTTCACATTGACATTTCAGGAATCTCACTTACACAATATATTAAGAGCAAATACTTGCAAAAAAATTAAAAAATTTAAAAAATATATATATTGCACATTGACATTTCAGGAATCACATGTTCTCCAAACAATCTTCTCTCTGTGGATACTGATATTCCCAAATATGTTGGAAATGCCCTTAATTATTCTCTAACTCTTAATCTCAAAGAATAACCATAACCAAATTATCAAATAGTACTATAACATTTCCAACCAGTAACCACCAAACACGTGGCCACTCGATTTTTTTGATTCCGCCATTAGATAAATTAATTTATGTCCACTGACAAATCTTTACTCAAAATCATAGTTGGCTTCTGAGAAACTGTCATCAAAATGCCAAAATCTTGAGCCATTTGCAAATTATTAATTTTTATAATCACCTTCACATGATCCCATAAGTATAACAGCGCAATATATACTTTATTTATTAGTATATATAAATGGGTATTTTTTTAAGCAAATGCAGATGTTATCACATGCATTGTTTAAATATATAAAAAAATGGATTTCTTGGGTTTATCATCGCTTGTAATTCATGGATAAGGTTAGGTATATTGTCTCATCCCAATAACATGTTAACAGCAATTGTTTTCTTGTAACAATTGCAGCTTGAAGTTTTAAATTCGTATCTTAAAGCTTTCTGCTAAATCTATTCTGGGGAAAAAATACATTATTAAAAATCATGACAAATTGTAGTTTCTACCTCACCGTGAAAATCCACTGCAAGTTGGAAAAAGCAGATAGAATTTGACCAAGGTATGCTAGAAGGGAAGCAAATTATGGACCACAAAAAAGGAGATTCATTTGTAGTTGTGACATCCACTAATAACAATGTCCTTAGCTATGATCATGGTATTGGTACCCATGCTTCCCATGCAACACTTTCAAAACACCAAATCTGATAAAAATAAGGAAGGAAGAGAGAAAAACATTATATAAAGCAAAGCAAAGGTACATTAATGAACATTAGATTCATTGAAACCGAATAGAACCACAATGGGCGGTATAGCTCTCCCTCAAGATATTTAACGCTGCTACATGCCGAAGCCTGGATTCGAACTCAACATTGGTTAAGCAGGAAGAGAGAGACCCAAACCATCTCATCCAAACGTTCTTGTGTAATTTTTATTTTTTTAGTTACAATTTTGAGTTTTATAAATATAAAAAAGGATGAATTAGTTCTTTATTAAATGAATGCTATTAAATTCAGAGGTGTGTGTAGTATAGTGTTGTGTTAGCGTGAACCGCCAAATCTGGAGAGAGACACTTCTTTCTCTAAATCCGACGGTCTACGTTGGCGCAGCACCATACTGCGCGCATGAGAGCTTCTAGATCCCAAAGGAGAGGGGGTAAAAGGGGATTTTTATAAAGATGCCAAAGCCAAATTAAAAGGGTGTGACAGTGATTTCACATGAAAGCAGTGAATAAGGACTAAAAAAACTGATCCATTCCCACTCCTTCATTGAACAAAGAAAATCGACAATGTCTCAATCACGAGAATAAGACCATTTTCCAACTCTCCTTGTTTCATTCTAACCATTTTCATCTCCTTGTCTTTTTTCTCTCTTGGAATGTGTGCTTGATTCCCTTTTCCTTTTTTGATGCACACTTTTCTCAATTTCCATTGGATTTTCTTCACTCTTTGAAACTCATTGCTCATGACATCACCATCAATCTTTACCTTCATACCATTAGCTAGCCCAATGTTTTATTTTCCCCAACAGTACAAATGTTTGATTCAAAAGCAAGCAAAAATAAATAATTGTATTAAAAAATGTAACAAGGGAATCTTCCTTTATTTCAGTGGCCCATGATATTGCCTGCAATCACACACCTACAACCATGGTTGCATTGATTGGAAAATAATCAATTAACAAAAAGTCTTTTTTTTCCAATTCTATTATAAAATAATTTTTGTGGAAAAAATTCACATGGCAAAATAATATACCTTCTAAAATAAACTTTCATACAACGACATGTATAGGGTTGGCCCAAGAGTAACGTTATTAAAGTCTTAACTTTAGGCTCATTAATTAACAAAAAAAATTGTCATTATTTTTTATAAAGCAAAAAACATCATGATTACTCACAAAAAGACGTGACTTAGAGATATCTTACATAAAAAAAGCATCAATTAAAATTATCTTTATGATTCATTCTCCATTAGAGAATTTTAGGAAAGCTATGAGCTAGCAAAACAAACTGTTTTTCTTTCTTTAGTCATGTCCATTTGAAAAACTTCTCTCATTGCCCATTACTTTCAAAATGTCAACAAAACTTGTCATATTCAATAATCAATTCAAAAGGAAAAAAAAGGCAAGAACCTTTTATTCTTATATATAAAAATTTGAAACCTCCACCAGAAAAATTATGCTTGATATATATCCTATTTTATACTTCAAGTTTAGTACCAAAACAAGATTTTTTTCACTTAAGGGACTCATTGAATATGGTAATAACAATCAATTGACACCCTCTTGATGGGATCTAGTTTGTTCGCAACAGTCAGAACTGCATGCAGTTAGACAATCAACAAGCTCGAGCCTGTCTGATCTTGAGCAGACAATCCATATTTCAAAGTTGGAATTGTTATTAAGCAAAAATTAAAAACTGCTCTTAAAATTTAGATCATCGGATCTCAATCGGACGGCTCCATGCTAACCGACTGCTTAACTGCACACATCTTCAACTGCATTTAATCCAAATCCCTCTTGATGATACCAATTTGAAAACACTCTCTCTCTCTCTCTCTTCTTAATATCAATTGAAATGTTGGTGCTCCAACCAAGGCCATAATCCAGATTGATCATCAATAGCACAAAACATGTTACTCAAACTCTCTTCCTTAACCATATGTTGATCAATCTTTTGACACTGAATATCTTGTCTTGGATTTGTTTGAAAGAGTTGAGCTACTCCTGTTGGTCTAGTAGTAGTAGAAGTTGGAAAGAGATTTATGCTTGTTTGCTGAGTAGATAATGGACTATCAATAGCTGGTTGTGTTCTTGAAATATCTAACTTGATATCTGAACTGTTCTCACTTCTGTTGCTGCTTGATCCCTCTGTTTCTTTATTCAGGTTTATTGATTCAGTTGGTTCTCTACTTTTCAGTGCCAATATCTAAAAACATTCACAGTGGTCAAATTAGTAAAAACACTAAATACTATTACCTCTGGTCCAATATATAATAGAAAAATGTAGGTTTATGTTTATTGAATAATTGATGTATAGACTAGATATATCAATTATTCTCTGAACTTAAAATTGTATTTTTCTTTTATGTATACTACCAGAAGAAGTATAAATAACATGTATGTATAAGTAACATGTATGTAGGATAGCTTTGAGACTAAAGTTAAAAAAAATCAAAAAATATAGGTTTAGATTCATTGAATAGCTGATATATCTGTCTATAATACTGACGAGATACATCAGTTATTTAATAAACTTAGAACCGTAATTTTATCTTATAAACCGGCGAGTAGTATGTATGTATGAAAACTTTGACTGTAAAGTTGAAAAAAACAATCTAAAAATATTAGAGAAACATGTCACGTGGTGCTGATTGAAATCATTTTGTTTCCAATTACATACGAAGGAAATCATGCAAGAGAAACATGTCATTGATTGGAAAGTGGAAACCAGTAGTTACTGTCAATGTGTAGGATAAAAACAGCTTTCTATATAGAAAGTTATCATTAGTTCATCAAATGTATCAAAGAAATAAAAGTTCTCAAAATTATCAAAATTTCTTTTTCAAATGATAAAAAAAAATACTGAAAAAAACAAACATCATGATGTCTAGCTTTATTGTACAGAATCAAAACAATACTATATAGAATAACTTGAACATCTCTCTCTCTCTCTCTCTCTCTCTCTCTCTCTAGTCCCTATTTCAACTTCAAATTAGTATAATAAAAATTGTTCCTCTCTTCTCCATTAACAAAAAAACTTCAAAAAAATAATATATAAAAAAGAAAAATACTTCAAGAACAAACCTCAGACTGAAGTTTTTGATTCTGAGAATGAAGTGCATCATTATCAGCTTTGATAGAATCATATTGTCTTTTAAGAAGATCATAGTCTTTCTCCAATTGCTTTGTCTTCCACCTAGCCCTTCTGTTTTGGAACCAAATAGCAACTTGTCTTGGTTGCAAACCAAGAGATCTTGCTAGCTGAATTTTCCTCTCAGGTTCAAGCTTGTTTCCTAACTCAAAACTCTTCTCAAGTGTCTTCACTTGTTCCATGTTGAGCCTCCTCTTCTTCTCTCCTAACTGTGATCCATCATCAGATAATTCTTCCTCAACATTAGCTTCTTCTCCTAGTTCGAGTCCTGAAAATGGCATAGACCTCTTTCCTAAAAAAGATCCTCCTCCTCCTCCTCCTCCTCCTCCTCCTATAGTCAACATTTGAAAACTACTTATTAGTCCTTTGAACATGATTACACTAGTATGGGGTTCTCAAGCACCGACACAAACACAAGACACGTAGACACTAATTTTAATTTGAAATATACATATAATTGAAGTGTCGGTGGCGGTGTCCGACACGATACGTGTCGAACTTTTGTGTTGGACATCGGAAACATCTTCAACTAGAAGTATGCAATTGCAACTGTATATATCTGCAATTGTGTGCATAATGATTTTTGAGGTCTTTGCAACCGCAACTGCAATTTAAAACTTTGATGCAAAGAGAGAGTGAATGAGAGAGAGAGAAAGTACCTTGGTAGTCTTGAGGTGCACATGAGGTTATAATTGAGTTGAGTGAAGGTGGAGGTTGATGGTCATCTTGATGAGAAGTTTGTAACATGAAATTTGCTGGGAAGAAAGCCATCTCATTGGTACTAATCATTCTTCAATACATGAATCATATTCTAATAGCCATCATGGATAACAAGAAAAGATTTCTGATGTGGAAAACAAGTATATGACAAAGACTAAGGTTTAATACAGGCACAACATCTTCTTCTTATGTTCTCTTATGTGTATATTTTGAAAGGTTCGTAGACCTTGTTTTTGTGAAAGAAGCTATCACAAAAACTAAGGCCCTATGGACAAATTGCTCTGGAAGATGGCATATATACCTTATCAGTTTAAGAGAGAATTTTTATTCTATTTTTATGTGAATGTTTCACAAAGAAAGGAAAGGGTGAGAAGGGAAAGGAAAGGGGAAGAGATGTTTGAATCTATATTTCTATAGCATCAACTTCAATATATATCACTGGAATTTTTATTTACTGTATGTAAAGTTACTACTGTTAAATTAAATTAAATTAAGAGAGAAAAAATAAAGAAGGAAAGAGACATACTAATTTGTTTTTATTTCTATTTACATGAAAAGGAAAAACATGTTAATTGAGATTTTCAAATTGAAAATACATGCTGGTTATTAGATGTCAAAATGACATTTAGTGTTTGGAAAAAGAAATAAAAAACAATAAAGATAGCATCTTTGTGTGTCAACCTGTCTAATATTCGATTGCAATTATTTTCCTAATGATACATTAGTGTCACACTTAGGAGACAGAAAGTGGGGTTTTTTTCTTTATAAATAAAGTTGCCTTTTAAATATAGTTTATGGAATTGGAATTGCATCTACCTATCTAGGCTTTTCATCTCCTTGATTCCACTATCAAAGGCCAGGAAATAGAGATTCATACATTATGGTTATTTAATATGAAGTTGGTGAATCTAGAGTTTTAAAAAATGTTACTACTAATCTTTCTATTAAGAAATGTGTAAACAAAAGACACTTGATGGGGCAGGTGTTCTTGATTGGGGGAAAGATGGGTAGGGTGGAAAAGAAACTTGCATGGTGTGGTATGGTAATATACTTACTTTTAAATTGGAATTTGGATCCCCATGCATACCAATATCAACTATCGATCTACACAGTTCAATTTTAATCGAACGGCTATCAAACCTACAAATCTGGACTATCTGATTTGATCTAATGGTCTGTGACCTATTGAGTTCTAAGTAACGAGATTATAGAAATTAGATTCTTTTAATTGGGGTATACAAACGCAATTGTGGCTACATGATACAGATTTCGAGTGCTTTATTACAATTGCATCTGACCACAATTGCGACTACACGATCGAAAATATTTATATATATATATATATATATATATATATATATATATATATATATATATATATATATCAACTGTCTGATCAAAATCGAACCGCTCCGAGCTTATTCACTGTGTGACTCCTCAAAATCCTGACTACACAAAAATCAAATAAAGACAAACAGAACTATTATTTGGACCAAAAAAGTATACGAATATGTATGAGATACAGAGAGAATATGTGTATAGTACATTTATTTTTTTTATTCTAAATAAATTAATTATTCACGTATTTCCTTTGTATCCCATACGTATTCGTATTTTGGTACACTTTTTTTTTGTCCAAATCACATTTTATTGTTTGGCTAAAAGGAAAAAGAGAAATAGGTTTGCTATAATATTTAAAAATCCAAAAGAAAGAAAGAAAAAAGGATAGTGTTTTTATCCAAGAGGGTAAGAAAGAAGAGAAAGGTAAAAGAAAAGAAGAAGCAAGAATCTAGGGGATGGGTCCAATGAAGAGGGTCAGGGTTTGTTACCTAACCCACCAACATGTATCATGCATTAGGACGAAGCTCTTTCTCATCAGCCATTATCTATCCATTGCATCAGTTTCAGCCAAGTCCCCTTTGCTATTTCAAGATTGAAATAACAACAAGCTAAGCTTGTGTTCTATATTAACCCTACTACAAGCTGCTCCTATTTGTCCCTTTCCCTTACCATATAATGTGTGTCCATTTACATATCACATTTTCACTGTTCCTCCCACTATTAGCTCTTGCCAACTAGGTAGATGTTCTCACAAGTTTGGTTAAAAAATAATATGCATCTATTGTAAAATGTTATATATTTCTAGTAATTTTTTTAGATGTAATTGTTTTAATATTATTTCTAGTAATTTTGATAAATATTTAATTTTTTTTTAAAAAAAAAAATTCTATGAAATAATTTTTTAAGCACTTGTTAAGCACTTAAAAAAGAGAAACATTAAATCATAATTAAACCAGAAAAACATTAAATCGTAATTAATTCGCCTTAATTTCTCTTTTTTCGTAAGTAAAATTGTCTAACTACAACATCATCGAGAGAAACTCCATCAACCCCGAAAGAAAGATGTTGAGAGCCTTGTTATTATTATTTATTAGATGGTTTTCTTTGAAAATTAGGTTAAAATGAATGAAACAGAAGAGTTGTTTTTCAAACTCGGTTTGTAAAATAGATTTCGTTCAAAGTTAAGTTTAAATTAAGCTTGAAATTTTAATCCAAATATACACATAATATTCTCTTCCCTCCCTTGACCTACATCTATCTCTTTTTAAGAGAAAGTAGAATGAAAATGAATTGTCGAATGATTGTTAATTAGTAAGATATATATATATATATATATATATATATAGATATACTTTTTATAGTGTTAGAAAATTAAAAAAAATCATAAAACAATTTCAAAAGACGAGTATAGAGGGTGCAATTGTAATTTAAAAATGTTGAGGTGTCTTCAATTTTTAAAAAAATATAATGCAAAGCTTTTTTACACTCCTATTGGTTTGCCTCCCACATTACAAAGCTTTTTTACACGGTCATCTAATCAAATGTTACTATAATGTCATTTTGCTATAGTGTTTCTTAAAAACAATTTACACTCACATAATACTTTAACCCCCATTAACATATGCATGATATGGCTCTTCTGACTAGGTCACAAGTCACAACAAATGCAAGGCTTGTCTTTTTCTTTAATTTGGATCATTATTGACTATCTACGGAGTGTACTAACGCTTTTAACGAAACCACTACAACATTTAGATCCTATGGCAACGGTCGAAAACCGTTGCGTTATACCTTTAGGGAACGGTTTTGAGCCGTTGGCAATAAAAAAATTGAAAAAAAAATTGAATCAGCAACGGGGTCAAAAAACCGTTGTCATTGTTATCTAAGGCAACGGTTTTTTTGGCATTGCAATTTTAGGCATTGCCGTAGGGTCAAAATGTTGTAGTGAACATTAATCTTTGTTCGTATGTAGGATCAAATTTCACACTGACTAACATTAAGTTTGTCCACTGTGAAAATCGAACCTGAAAACACCAGGTCGGCCCCTCATAAGACACCATACCAACATGGTTAAATGTGGAACTTAGAGTCAAAGAGACAGTGAAATAGTAGTTAGTAGAATTTATATTCATCTTTCAAAGCAGCAACATTTAATTGAAAACTGCAGTATCTTCCAACCACCACTAAAAGTTACTACGGTTACTATATGGCCATTAATTTCATGTATGTACAGTCAGAATTTATTTTTTGAATTGTAGTTTTCACATAAACTAGTAAAAAAGGACATTGTACATACACTATTTTGTTATTGATATGTAATGATTGCAAAATATATATTATTTTTTATAATTTTCATACAATTGGAGATGAAATCAGTACCATAAAAAAATTGTACATCAAGCTAATAGTGTCAATATAGGCAATGAAGCTTCTTCATCTTACATAAAGAAGAAGTAAAAAGTACAATCAACTTTATTACTGTTATTTTTTCTGTTATTGTTATTGTTATGTCACCATCTTCTTTGAACAGGAAGTTTAACAGACACATTGGACCCATGAAAGGAATTAAATTTCTAACAAAGGATCCTAAATTCGCTAAAATCTTGCCATAAATTAACATGCACGAACCATAAGTTCCTCTTTGATTTAACATCTTTGTGACTTCCTGATAAGTACATCAGCTGATTCATCAGCATTTATAATCTAATTGATGCTTTGATTTTGACACCAATATATATCCATAGATAATAAACTATTTTTCATTTATATATATATATATATATATATATATATATATATATATATTATAAAATTTATTCCTGTATAAGGGGCTTCATAAATTGGTATTGTTGAAATTGTAATTTGCAGTATATTTTACACATTCTTAATATATACTACCATGCTGAATGGAATTTGTTCAAGATCAAGCCATGACCGACTCGAACTTGCCTCAGAGACCGATTCTAATCGCCTTAGACACTTACGAAGATTCGATCAAAACCGACGTTGATTTGCATCTCACGTGAGATTACTCACTGTGCGCATAATACGCCTCACGTGCCTCAGAGACCGATTCTAATCGCCTTAGACACTTACGAAGATCCGATCAAAACCAACATTGATTTGCATCTCATGCGAGATTACTCACTGTGCGCATAATTATGCCTCACGTGCCTCGACACACGAGTCACTCTAGTAACCGTCTTTCTTACAAAACGGTTCCTTACGTAACCTACATAGAGATTTTTTGCCACATTGTATTAGGTACACTTTCGTTCATTGACCTCACACTTGATTTGGCTTTAGCATTCGAGTCTCTATAGATATCAATGTCACTGTTGTGACCTCCTTCACCGATTACACATTGAAAACCGACTTATTCCACTTCAAATCAAAATTAATAGTGAAATAAAAAAATTTAACCAATAAAAAAAGGATCAGGTAAGCTAAGAAACTATTTTTTTTTAAATTAGTAAGCTAACAAACTTAACTGAAATAGCAACTGGCTAACCAATTATAGAGAGCCGTTAGATGTTGTAGCTTCTAATGGAATTTTATAACATAAAAAAAACTCTGTACAAGTGAAAACTGATAGAAAACTAATCAATTCATAGATCAGAAAATAATATAGATAATTAGTTGAACTTAAGGAAATAAAAAAAATTGATACATTCAATATATATAATCTTGAGACAAAGGGCAGATAGGTAGAGTGAGGAATCTGTGTATTGTGATGATGGGACATTGATAGGGTCCCCCATTCAAATACTGCTTTGATATATAATAGCCAAAGACAAGCATTTCTCACTGATTCACATGCCTTTATTAGTTGGAAATTTGCATTGCCCACGTTCCCTTAGTCTTTTTATTTCTCATCTTAATAACTATTCTCTGATTAAGAGAAGAAGATTATAAAATAAAAAAAAATACGAAACATAAATAAAATATTAAAAGAAATTAAAGAAATAGGTAATGAAACTTCTCATCCACATGCTCTTATGCTTGTGGTGCGTTCAATTTACTCAAATCCCATGTGCTATCTTTGCTTGACAAATCTTTATCTAGAGACTGCTCCCCATTTATATTCTTTTTTCTCAAAAAATTTAATTTATTTTATTTTTGGGATTTTCCTAGAGGGGGAGATGTGCATTGATAGTGATATGTCAACTACTGGTCCAGTTATGTTTTTATTTTTTTAAATGTTTCCTCGTGACCATGTTTTTTTTTTTATTTTGTCAGTGAACAGGTGGCCCATATATCAGAACCGTTCACTGCGGAGGATACTTCCCTGATTGGATACAACTTTAATATGTTATTTATTTCAGAGATAAAGTAGCTATATATTACTTTACCAAAAGGAGATAAAATTTTTGACCAAAAAAAGTGGGGATAAATTTTTGACTTCTGTAAAATAAAATTAAATATTAGTTATATTAACAAAAAAAAAAAATATGATGCCACTCTTAATACTTCCTTCCTAGCAATGGAATCATGAATATGAAATGGTGAATCTATATCTATAAATATTATAAATGAGACTCGAGAAATTTAGCTCCACCTTTAAATAACAAGTGTACTAAACTTTAATTAAATGAAGAAATGACTTAATTAAATGGCTTTTCATATTAATTACAAGCATAAATTAGAAATCTTTCCATCTTACCATGTATTTCTACCTTTTTCTTTCTATCTTATAAGAGACTTGCGGTAACATCCCTAGTTTCGTTAATTTCGGTTTACGAAATTAACTCATAATTTATTATTCGATTAAATGATAAATCGAGTCTCGGATATGGCTATATCGCGAAAGCAATATTAAATTGCTCAATCCTAAGAATTATATGCAAGTTTATTTGATTTCTGAGAGTTGTTGTGGGAATTGGAGCACAAGGGTAAAATCGTCATTTCGACTCGTGTTGAAGATGTACCATTTGACGAAATAATAAATTGGGTCCTAGTCATGATAGGATCATGGGAATGGTAGTTGAATTCCTAAGTTATATGAATTGTGTTAGACTATATGATAACCTTAGAGGGGGGTGCATAATTGTTATATGCCTAAAAATGAATTCTTTTCAATTTTCAAAACATTAACAATGCTCGTTTAAATAAAATGCGGAAACTAAGATTTAAACTATATGATGTATCTAAGCAAGCTATACTTAACACAAATCCAGTCACAGTGCAAAATTACGCTAACGCTACTATTATCAAAATTCACGATAAACAGATATTTATATTGAACGCAGCGCAATGATATAACAATAGACAAATATAAACGATAAAGAAAGTAAAAGAGTAGGGAAAGAGATACACCGTGAATTTTACGAGGTTCGGGATAAAAGCCCTATGTAACACCCATTTCTGCCCGGTAATTTATTAGCGTAAATTCAGAGTTTTTAACGATAAAACGGATGTCACATTTTTCTAAAACAACTCGAACATCAACATCAAAATTTATTCTATCTCGCAGCGGAAAACTCAACAAGTTTAGTCATCAATACTTATTGCAAATGTGCAAGGTTCTCAACATTAAAATTCAACAAAATGAAAGACATGAAAATAATCAAGCGATCATCCCCCCGAGTGCTACGTATCAGAGCGACAACACCGAACTAACGAAGAACTATGGTCTTCATTCGAGATCACCTGCATGTTACCAACATAGGGGTAACATTCAAACAGAAGGGGTGAGATATCAAACAATATAAAGAATCGTATGAAAGACCGTATACACAGGTCAGAATATCAGATAATCACCACAGACAATTATCGTCACAACAGTCAACAGGTCAACAACAGCTTGGACATAACAGTCGTTATCATCACAATAGTCAACATCAGCACAACAAGCATATATCTTCACAACAACATCAAATTACAAATCACCAAGAATCATCACCAATGTCATGAGTAAATAACTGAGATGCAACCCACACCAACGGGTATATGCATGTGGTACCAATCATCACCAATAAAATAGCCAATAAGGGCATCATCACCTATATGGGCATCATCACCTATATGAGCATCACCACCTATAGCTCCAAGGCCGAAGCCGTCATCACCAAAATAATGCATATGAAATGTATGCGACACCATGAACAATGCACCAGAGACAATCAACAACAAAGAGCATATCTTAGCACAGCAACGACATAAGACCCGACACTGGCCATAGGCCTTCAACACAAAAATTCATCAACAGTTTGGGCCATTCGGCGATACCCTCAACAAAACAATGTGGGCCATTCGGCGGTACCCACCACCAAACAATGTGGGCCATTCGGCGGTACCCACAACAAAGTCAACAACAACATTTAACAACATAATCAACAACAATAGTCATCTAAGTGACACAACCACACCAATATCAACAAATGGTCATAGACCCATCACCTATCACCTTAGCCAATAAAGTAGGCACATCACCTGTTATATCATCACCACCAACACCAATCATCACCTATAACACCAACGCCTATAGGACAGTCTAATAACTTGACCATAACATCAACGACCACCGACACCAGAGACAACAACCATGGGCGCTAACAGCAACTCAGCACGACAACAGCAACACCGCAACAGCAACACAGCAACGGCAACAGCAACAGCAACAGCAGCACAGCCACAGCAACACGGCAACAACAGCATCCCAACAACACAGCAGCAACATGACAACAGCATCACAGCAGCAACAACAGCCCAATAACAGCAACAGCAGCCCAACAACACAGCAGCCACATGGCAACAGCATCACAGCAGCAACAACAGCCCAATAACAGCAACAGCAGCCCAACAACACAGCAGCAACATGGCAACAGCATCACAGCAGCAACAGTAGCCCAATAACGGCAACAGCAGCCCAACAACATAGCAGCAATATGGCAACAGCATCACAGCAGCCCAATAACAGCAACAGCAGCCCAATAACAGCAACCGCAGCCCAACAACACAGCAGCAACATGGCAACAGCATCACAGCAGCCCAATAACAGTAACAGCATCCCAACAACACAGCAGCAATATGGCAACAGCATCACAGCAGCAACAGCAGCCCAATAACAGCAACAGCAGCGCAACAACACAGCAGCAATATGGCAACAGCATCACAGCAGCAACAGCAGCCCAATAACAACAACAGCAGCCCAACAACACAGCAGCAATATGGCAACAGCATCACAGCAGCAACAGCAGCCCAATAACAGCAACAGCAGCCCAACAGCACAGCAGCAACATGGCAACAGTAACAATTTCCAGCAAACATACCTCTACTTCGGTGAATTAATTAACCTATCAAACGGTATCGAAACTTAACCAAGGACCCCTCTATGGAAAGCTAAGAATGTCTTGTTCCTGACTATAATTTTTATTTTGCAAAATAATGGTCCAATTCGTACAGTTTCAGTAAATAAGCAACAAGGTTGAGAAAACGGGACAGCCACCATGACCTAGCTTGTGACGCCTCTAAAATTATCA
Source organism: Astragalus membranaceus (assembly GCA_039519185.1). NCBI lineage: Eukaryota > Viridiplantae > Streptophyta > Magnoliopsida > Fabales > Fabaceae > Astragalus > Astragalus membranaceus. Next base: position 99,571,703 of record CM076846.1, on the reverse strand, counting down.
AAACTCAGTGAAATGATATGGGACTTGAGCCTAACCCTAAAAAAATTGAGTGTAGTTTACAATGAATCAAGAATCATTCAAAAAGGAGTTCAAACGAAAACGTTATACACGAAATACCGAACCTATATCCAGATTGTTTCTAGAATTTTAACCTAACTTGTGACACCTATAACTCGAGCTATACAACTCCAAATGCAACCAAACTAGTGTCAATTTAACAAGAATTAAGTCTAGTTTCTGAAAAGGTAAAGAACATAATTTTTGGACCTCTATATTACTCCCAGTTACTGTATAACCGAACCTATATCCAGATCGTTTCCAGAATTTTAACCTAACTTGTGACACCTATAACTCGAGCTATACAACTCCAAATGCAACCAAACCAGTGCCAAATTAACAAGCAGTAAATCTAGTTTCTGAAAAGGTAAACCACATAATTTTTGGACCACTAGATTGTTCCCAGTTACTGTATAACCGAACCTATACCCAGATCACCACAAACAATGAGTTTAGCAACAAAATTGCCATCAAGACATAACATCAGCATATAAAAATAATGACACACATATGGTAATTATCAAAACTCTAACCCCACATACAACCCTTCATACCAACCCTTATAAAGCATGAACCTCACCCTTACCTTAGCTTTTAGAAGTCGAATCCAAGCTTTCCTTCTCTCTCCTTGGTGCTACGCCTCTCTCTCTCTCCTTGGTGGTGGATCACGCCTCCTCTCCTTTCCCCTCTCTAGCCGTCGCCCTCCTTCCTTCTTCTCACTTCTAATTCTATTTTTTTTATTCTTCTAAATGAGAAAAACCCTAACTAAGGCCTATTTATAGTTGGTCTCATGGGCTTTTCTCGTTCACTTATGCGATTTAATCATGGGCCTTTTCACTAACATTTCGGATTCGCTACTACTAACCCCCAGCCATAGGCCCATATATTCTAACATTATCATTATTTTATTATTTCTATCACATAAACCCTATTTAATTAATTAAATAAATAACTAATTAATTTTGGGGCGTTACACCCTACGTCCTCGGCCTCCGGCTTTGCAACCTTTGGACTTGATAACAACCACTATATGAGAAGGATTTCTTCAACGTTTTACAAGCAAGAAACTTCCCTATAGCTAATCTCAATTTACCCAAATTGAGAACCCGAGCTTCCCGCTAAGGATTTCACAACCACTTCAATCTCCTCGATTGAACGACCCAAGAACACTTCCCAGGATTTCGCAACCACTTCAATCTCCCCGATTGAACGACCCAAGAACACTTCCCAAGATTTCGCAATAACCAAACAATAGATGATTACAATAGAAAAACTATGATCCAATCGCTCAAACAGTATAACAAAATAGTAGCTGAGAGAGATGAGTGATTTGGAAATGAAGAACTTGAAAAATAATTTGACAATGAAAAGTTCTTTTTTCTCTTTTTGTGATATGGAAATCGTGTAGTGTTGGTTGTGTTTTGAAAGTGAAGCCCAGCTCCCTATTTATAGGATTTGCAAAAATATGACCGTTGGAGGATTTTGTAAAATGTTAGAATCGATTATGTTCCTGAATAACTAAGAGTGATAATCGATTCTTTGTTCTAAAAAAGGAAATAACTCATAAGTGAGTAATCGATTGATTTCTTTTTGAAAGGAAGCATGAAATCGATTCTTTGCTTAAAACAAGGAGTATGACAATCGATTATGTGTTTTGAGAAGAGTTGGATAATCGATTATTTGCTTTATGGAAGGAAGCATATAATCGATTATATTCTTTCAACAAGTAGCTAAGAATCGATTATGTTGTTTACAAAAATAGGAGTGTAATCGATTCTCTTCTTTAAAAACACAAAGCCGTTAATCGATTGTTTTCTTTCCAAAACATATTCCTTTAAAAAACCCATAGGCATAAAATCGATTATGTGCTCTGTGAAGGAAGCATAAAATCGAGTATATGCTTTAAAACATTTTCTCATGTTACGTGTCTTGCCTATGCATGCATGCGTTTGTATAAAATATTTTTCTAAGCTTTTAACACAGCAGTTTTATTAGAAAAAATCATCTCTCAACTACTACTAAAAGTTATAGACCTGAAGTGATAAGATCTTACACTGTGTCCTATCAAAAGCTGATTAACAATTAGGTCTTGAACTCTAGAGCTGCTTCTCCTCCAAGCCGCTACACTTTAAGATATCCTGCTCTTTAACTCTTGTCCTGTACTTTTATACAACTGCAACCATTAGTAGACAGATTGTAATTTGTTACACTACAAGAAAAACAGGTTTTTCCGGCGGGCAAAATCCGCCGGAAAAGCCATATTTCCGCCGCAAAATTGGACTTTGCGGCGGATTTTTGCCGCCGGTAGCCAGCTCGCAGCAAAAGCTTTCCGGCGGAAAATCCGCCGGAAAAGCATTTTACGGCGGATTTTTTAAAAAAAAAAAAATTTGGAATTTTCCGGCGGATTTTAAAGGCATTTGCGGCGGATTTTAAATTTTTTTTTTTTTTTTTCGAAAAAAAAAAATATTTTTTTTTTAAAAATCCGCCGCAAAAGCCAAAAAAAAAATTTAAAAAACCGCCGGAAATGCCTAAAATCCGCCGCAAAATCCAAAAAAAAAAATTTAAAAAATCTGGCGGTAAAAAATTTGAATTTTTGAATTTTTTTTTTCAATTTTTTTGAATTTTAATGTTTAATTTGTATTTTAATAAAAAGTGAGAAAAAATGAAAATGAAGTAGAATATGAGAAAAAATGATATAGAAAAGAATGAAAATAAATAAATGAATGAGAATGTAGAAGTAGGAAGGAATAAGAATGAAAGAGAATATTAGAAGAGAATGATATAGGAGAAAATGTGAATAAAGAAGTAAGAAGAAATAAGAATTAAGGAGTGAAAGAAAAAGAATGAAGAAGGAAGGAGAAATATAGAAGAGAGATATGTAGAGAAATTTATGGAGATGAGAGTATAAGAAATATAGAAGAGAGATATGTAGAGAAATATAGAAGAGAATGAAATAAAGAGTGAAATGAGAGAATGAGAGGAGTGTAGGAGAAATTTTTATTTATAGGCGAATTTTTTCCCTCCGAATTTTCCGGCGGATTTTTGAAATTACCGGCGGATCTTTTGAAATTTTTTTTGGCTTTTGCGGCGGATTTTTTGGCATTTGCGGCGGATTTTTTAAAAAAAAAAGATTTTTTGGCTTTTGCGGCGGATTTTTTTAAAAAAAAAAAATTTTGGCTTTTGCGGCGGATTTTTTAAATTTTTTTTTTAAATAAAAAAAAAACAAATTTAAATTTTTTTGTTTTTGAAAATCCGCCGCAAATGCCAAAAAATCCGCCGGAAATACCCCAAAATCCGCCGGAAAAGTTTGCGGCGAATAAAATCCACCGGAAAGTCCTAAAATTCGCCGGAATCTTTTCCGGCGGATAAAATCCGCCGGAAATTCCTAAAATCCGCCGGAATCTTTCCGGCGGATTAAATCCGCCTGAAAGTCCTGGCCGGAAAATCCCATTATTCTTGTAGTGTTATCATACAAAATAAAGAGTGTTTGTCCTTGGTTCAACTATTACAAAAAGGGAAGAAACAAGAAAAACATCATTTTCTTCAACTATTATCATATTTATGTAAGTTACAAAACTCCCTCAAATAAAAAGTGTATGTACTAATTAATCTCACAACAATATAGTGCATTTTGGTGCATTTGTGAAGTAAATCACTCCCTTAACACTAATGCTTTCATAAGAGTATTCTATTCAAGGTTTTTCTTTACGAATTCACACGGATCAATTATTTTCTGAAAAAATACTTAAAATATATATGCCTAAATATACCGTAATTAAAAAGTTTATGTTAATTCAAGTTTCATAATAAATCAATACAAATTCAACTTTCATAATAAGGGGAACTTAGCCACTCTATATAGCAACTACATTATGAAAATTTAACCCATTTCTATTTTTTGATGAATTGGTGTAATTTAAAAAATGAAATTTTGTGTAATGATTGACATGAAATATTATTACTATTGCAAATTAAATTTTCACTCCTTTTCAGTTAAAACTTCAAGTTTCAATTGCTAGCTTCAAAATAGGTTATTATGAAAAATAAATACTCACTACTTACTCTAATATGAGATGACTTTCTATATTACCATTCAAGTTCGGTTGAATAGTACCAATTTAAGAAAACTTAAATGTCCTTGATATTATTAAACTTTAAATAAAAGTTTACTAAGTGGTCATATAATTAATTTTACAATAATTTTTTACTTTTAAAAATATTAAAATTTCATATTATATATATATATATATATATATATATATATATATATATATATATATATATATATAATGGGAAATGCTCATTATTACGAAGACCATGTTGAACGAATTGAACGAAACACTTTGGTGCCATGTGATTCTTTCTTTGCCACTCACAATTCTGTGCCCTCTCCCTTTTGTGTGATTTGTGATAGTCGATTATTTGTTCTTCTAAATTTTTTGAATCAAATTTCGTAATATTTAGCAATGCTATATATATATATATATATATATATATATATATATATATATATATATATATATATATATATATATATATATAAAAAGGAGACTTCAACTTTTTTTAGTGAAAACTTTAGTTGTCAATTTCTAACTTTAAATTAAATTATTATTCCAAATAAATGGCCACTACCTACTTTAACATTGGAAAGTTTTTCATCTTACCCTGCATTTAAAAACCGTTTATTTCTACCTTTTTATGATGTTTGGCTGAGTCATACAATTTTTTAAAATATAATATTACACATATGTAGTTTTGTAACTCTTATTTAAGGTCTAATTTTTTATTTTTTTGAAAGTTCTTATTTAAGATAATTTATAATATTTTTATATACTAAGAAAAAATGAGGGTGTGATTATATGTGACGACATAGACGTGTACTAAATATATTTAAATTGATTATTTGATTTATACTAAAAATATCACACTTCAATTAGTTTGCATTTTGTCTAGCTATTTTTTAAATAATGTTATGAATCAGTTTACGGCCTGTTATTTTTTTTTTGACATCAGGTCTAACTATTATTAATAATGTTATTATTAAATTGTGTGAGTTCCATCTATTAACAATTGTCAGTTTCTTTGTCAGAAAAAAAAACAATTGTCAGTTTCAATTTTTAATGATTATATAATTGGTATAATTAAATTAAATTTATGTTATGAAAAAGCATAGAAAGGCGCCAAAGGGTGCATTTTTCTGCAAACTTTTGGATGCTCATGACTAAACAATCCATCTATAAATGTTTCTCAAACAATTCAGTTGATGTCATGAGTGAAAGTTTGATGCAATAGCTAATTACAAAGTATAGATGTATGGGAGGTTGGTGAGTCCATGAAACACAATTTTTTTATTACTATTTAGTTTCTTTCAAATACCTCCCACTTATCTAGAAAATCTTTAGTCAAAGAGTTTATTGTTATAGTCTAATCCATTCTCTACATTTAATTTTGATGCTTTTTTTCCTTAACATTATTGTGATTTTTTGGCTAATGTTTCTTTCTTCAATCTATTGTTTTTTTCTTTTTACGACTTCTAACATGAATTGTATTAGATGGACAGAGATTAGAGTTCAAATTGGCAGATTTCAAATATTCACTTAAAATCTAATTAACTCAAATCTCAATGTTTTTGAAATAGTATATTGAAGTTGGAGTAGATTGTTGATCCATCTTCATGGGAGAAAGGTGATGAGAAAATCTTATTAACTATGTCGCTGTTTTTGTTTGCGATTGCTTATGACATTCATCAAAAGGCGTTCTATAACACCCCGGTATTTCTAGCTAATAGAAATCCCTAAGTGCACCATCTTTAATATATCAGAGATTTTATTTCATGTCTAGATACTGAACACCACTATAAATTTTTCGCTGAGTAATACCAAAACAGTTTTAAACATAGTTAAAACCACAACGGTTCTCTGACCATCAACATCAGCAAGATATAGTGTTCAATATCATACAAGAAAGCGCGGAAACTAATGCATAATGTTTACATCTGTTACAGTCATAGAGTTATGATACATAGATAACAGGGAAAAACATAAGCTTAAATATAAAAGCTAAGTCTTCAGCAACCATCAAAGTAAAACGTACTCATGCCTCTTGGATCTCCTCTTTCCCTGTTTCTCTGTAAAACAACAACATATAAACAATGAGATACAATCTTAGTGATGTAACACCCCGATATTTCTAGCTTGTAGAAATACCAAAGTGCACCACTTGGCATACATCAGAGCAACTTCCTGTTATTGAATATTGAACACAACTAAAAACTTTCGATAAATAATTATCAAATGGTTCCATAAACCTCATTAAACTTAACAAAGTACTTAAGTCTCATGACTTCAAACTTATACAATCCTGGTGTTCAATACCCAAAACATAAGTAGCGGAAATGATTTACAACTGTTAGCAAGTAATAGTTATACAATCGGTAATACAAAGACAACAAAAAGGGAAAAGGCATGAACTTAAAACTGCTTCATCTATAACTCCAAGAGTTGCACCGGCTAACCGTGTTTCTTCGACTTTGCTTTCCCCTGTTTCTCTGTAAAAACCACAATGATAAAGAGTGAGATAAACATTATCTCAGTGAGTCCTATCGAGACCCCTTACTAACTCTAGCGGTTCTTTATGCTTTTATTCTTTGAACTCATAGCCCTAATAAGCGACTAAGTGGACATATTTTCTTTTCAACTCGTAGCCTTGATAAGCGACTACGTGGACATATATTCTTCTAACCCGTAGCCCTAATAACCAACTACGTGTCATATTTCTTTATTTCTTCTTGTAGCCCTAATAAGCGACTACGATTCATGTCTTATTCTTTTCTTTAGCTTAGCACAACACCTCGAGCCACCTTATTCGGTTTTTTCTTCGGCCGTTAGTGAACCCAATCCCGCTGACCTTGGAAAGCGGGTTACATGGAAGGGGCCTAGGGTTCGGGCTCATGACTTCCCTGCCCTAGTATGTTAATAATCTGGGGTCGTCACCCTTGATATACATATATTATTATATATATGCCATTCTACCTTTCTTTTTATAGAAAGTAATTCTTCCTTTCCTTTCGGGAAAGTAACTTGACTTGTTTTTACATGTCTTGAAACTTACATGACTTGCATGGACTTATAGTCCTTTATCATAACTTGACTTGTATGGACTTATAGTCCTTTATCTTAACTTGGCTTGTATACACTCGCGCTTACTGATGTACGGTTTTTCACAATTTTCATAACTTAAGAATTTTATCTCAAGCGTACTCAATTTCATGATATTAATGCATTATAATCATTGGGAAACCTTGGAGAAATGATTAGATGGAACTTGGAATCATTTGGAATGGACTAAAGTGTATTTTGAAATGGGGTAACAGAAGCTCACGCACAATCTGTGCCCTGAAGGCGCACGACCCGTGTGTGTTTTCAAAAACATGACACGCAGAAACCGAACATAGCGCACGGTCTGTGCACTAAGGCACACGACCCGTGCGGGCTTTAAAAACGTTTTGCGTAGGACGCACACGACCCGTGCGCAGGGGCGCACGATCCGTGCTCGTGTATCAGTATCCAGAAAAACAGTTTTTTCATGTAGTTTTTTCATGTAGTTTTTCATTCCGTTCCGATTCCAATATTCGCTCCGATCGAGACCCAATTCTTACATGCATACAAAACAGCATATAACAGCAAACATATTCATTCTAGCAAACACATTCAATCATTCACTCGTGAACATAAACACATGCATTTTTCCATAAGTTCGAAATACGGTTTTTGACTCGAAATTTGCGAAACGAAAACACAACGACTCGATTCAGAACACGTGCGATCACATTCGAAAAACAATTCCCTAAGAGAGTATAGAACTCACCGTATTGTGATGAAAATCACAAATAACTACGACGAAAACTTGACTTAAACGAACAAAAACCGAAATCCCACGAACTGGCTCCGTACTCGTCAAACCGCTTCCAAAATCGAACCCAGCAGCCCCTATCTCGAATATGATTTCCTTCGTTACTGATATTGCTTTCACTATGGCCCAAACTATCACAATCTACAATGCATGTTCAGAAATGGTGTGCTCTTGCTCTATTAGTGACATGCAAAGCTCAAAACTCCATTTTTGTCAAGTGGAGCTTGAAGTGTTCAACAATGTTGTTTTGTGATGGAGAGGGTTGTTGGCTAAGAAAATGGTATCAGTAGGAAGAGGAAGGTGTGCTGATCACAATGGTACCCTTATCCCAGTATTCTCTCTTAAAATCCCCAATTAGCTCACCAATCAATCAACAATTCGAGTACTTAATGTATTTTAGCACACAAGCACAACATAATTTACTTAATCAATAATTTCATCTCATAATTAGTCAATTATGCTTATTAATTTTCTTGACCTCTTGCTAATTTCAATAAATAAAATTAGCTAAATTGGGGATTTTACAATCACCCCAACTTTTTTAAAATGTTGTCCTCATAATTGAACATAACATACCTCAATTGAAAAGATGGGTATATTTCACCCGCATTTTCTCCTCTACTTCCCATGTCGCTTCGTCAGGTGAAGCACCATCCCAAAGAACTTTGACAATAGGAATCGATTTCGTTCGGAGCGCTTTCTCGCCACGTTCGATGATTCAGATTGGAGTAGGCTTATAAGACAAATCCGGCCGGACGTCAATCGTCTCATAACTCAACGGTTGACTCGGATCGGGAATGTACTTCCTCAATTGCGATACATGAAACACATCATGTAATCTAGACAAAGCTGGAGGTAAGGCAATGCGATATGCTACTGGCCCAACTCGCTCGATAATTTGGAAGGGTCCAACATATCGAGGACTGAGCTTCTTCGCTCGCAATGCTATACCGGTACCAATAGTTGGAGTAGTCTCAGAAATACATGATCTCCTTCTTCAAATTCCAATGGCCTTCTTCTTTTGTCGGCGTAACTCTTTTGCCGACTCTGAGCGATCTTCATCCTTTCTCTAATCTGACGGATCTTCTCAGTAGTCTCCCGGACTAAATCAGGACCCAAAAATCTTTGCTCACCGACATCCCACCACTTCCTTACAACTCCCACCATTGGTGTTCTACAATTCCTTCCATATAATGCTTCATATGGAGCCATTCTGATACTAGAATGGTAACTGTTGTTGTAAGCGAACTCCACCAATGGAAGATGATCCTCCCATCAGCCTCCACTGTCAAGTACACAAACTCTAAGCATATCCTCCAAAGTCTGAATCGTCCTTTCAATTTGTCCGTCTGTCTGCGGATGATAAGCGGTACTAGCACATACCGTTGTTCCCAACGCCATATTCAGTGCTCTCCAGAATCATGATGTAAATTTGGGATCACGATCACAGATGATATTCGTGGGAATTCCATGCAGTTTCACAATATTCTTGAGATACTCTTCTGCTAACTTAGAAACCTTGTAATTCGAACGTACCGGAATAAAATGAGCAGACTTGGTCAAGCGATCAACCACCACCCAAATAGAATCATTTCCGGCTTGGGACCGTGGTAACCCCATGACAAATTCCATAGAAATGCTTTCCCATTTCCATTTTGGGACATTCAAAGCTTGCAGCTGACCGGCAGGCTTCTGGTGCTCTATCTTAACCCTTTGACAAGTTAAGCATCAAGACACGAATTCTGCAATCTCTACTTTCATTCCCGGCCACCAATACAACTGCTTCAAATCTCTATACATATTGGTAGACCCAGAATGTATTGAGAACAGACTCTTATGAGCCTCTTCTAAAACCTGCTTCTTAATATCTTCATCATTCGGCACACAGATTCTACCATCAAAGCAAATCACACCATCACTATCTTCGGTGTAATTTGGGAACCTCTTCTGCATTTGTAGCTCTAGATCAACCTCTTGGGCTGAGCGAATCAGATTTCTCAAGGGACTCGAAATCTGAATATGACTCAACACCAATCGGTTTCTTCTTGCCCTATCCTTCAAGTTGAGATCTCTAAAAGATTCTAGCAATGCCATCTCATGAATCATCAATTTTGCCGTGTGAATGGATTTCCTACTCAAAGCATCAGCTACCACATTAGCCTTCCCTGGATGGTACTTCAGTTCAAAATCATAATCTTTCTGAAACTCTACCCATCTCCTCTATCTGTTGTTCAGCTCCTTTTGGTCAAACAAATACTTAAGGCTCTTGTGATCACTAAAGACTTCGAAACGAGACCCATACAGGCAATGTCTCCAACTCTTTAGGGCAAATACAATCGCCGCCAACTCTAAGTCATGAGTCGGGTAATTCTCTTCATGCGACTTCAATTGTCTAGAGGCACAAGCAACCACTTGTTGATTCTGCATAAGAACACATCCTAAACCCTTACCAGAGGCGTCACAGTAAATTTGGAATCCCTTAGACGGATCTGGAAGAATGAGAATGGGTTCAGAAGTCAAACGGTTCTTCAATTCTGCGAAACATTCATCACAGTCAGAGTTCCATACAAATGGTTGACCCTTACGAGTTAACTGAGTGAGTGGAAGAACCAGCTGAGAAAATCTTTGAATAAATCTCCGATAATACCCAGCTAATCCCAAGAAACTTCTTACTTCACTGACTGTAGATGGCTGTTCCCAGTCTACCACAGCTTCAATCTTACTGGGGTCCAATGCAACACCGGATTGGGATAACACATGGCCCATAAATTTTACTTCAGGCATCCAGAAGTCACACTTAGATGGCTTGGCGTACAACTTCTTCTCTCGGAGTACGTTCAGAACAATTCGGAGATGTTTGCACATGCTCCTCAATCGTCTTAGAATACACCAAAATATCATCAATAAACACCACGACAAATTAATCCAGATAAGGATTGAAAATCCAATTCATGTAATCCATGAACACCGCGGGAGCGTCGGTTAGACCGAAGGGCATCACTACAAATTCGTAATGTCCATATCGAGTACGGAAAGCGGTCTTCGGAACATCCAAGGCTCTAACTCTGATTTGATGATAGCCTGACCTTAGATCAATTTTAGAAAATACTGAAGCTCCTCGCAGTTGGTCAAGCAAATCATCAATCCTTGGCAGAGGATACTTGTTCTTGATAGTTACCTTGTTCAACTGACGGTAATCAATGCATAATCTCATGCTTCCATCCTTCTTCTTGACAAGCAATACAGAAGCACCCCATGGCGAGGCACTCGGTCGGATAAATTGTTTTGATATCAACTCTTCGAGTTGGGTTTTCAACTCTTTCAGCTCTAAAGGAGACATCCTATAAGGAGCTATAGAAATTGGCCCTGTGCCCGGAACTAATTCTATAGAGAACTCCACTTCACGATCCGGAGGTAACGAAGAAACTTCATCGAGAAATACATCTAGGAATTCGTTAACAACTTGTACAGAAGATAGATCTAAACCTATCTCAACCGATGCAGACAACATAATGACATAAGCTTCAGCGCACTGGAATAGACAATGACTTGCAGAAGTAAACGAAATGACCGCTTCGAAATTGGTCGGTTGTAGCTCCACCGATTCGGAGGCGAAACCAATAGTCCGATGAAAGCAATCAAGAGTTACATGGTTGGCCGACATCCAACTCATACCTAGGACAATGTCCATACCCTTCATTGGTAAACAAATAAAGTCTACCACAAAATTTCTGTCTCCGATGGATAAAAGACAGTTCTCACACAAGGCTTGGGTCTGAATACTACCCTCGGCAGCAGTTTTAATGGAGATTGGTTGAGGCAACAGAGTTAAAGCCAATCCAAACTGATCAACACAAGTTCGAGATATAAAACAACGAGTCGCACCTGAATCATATAAAATGCTAACGGAGTTATAGAAAAGAGATCCCATACCCCTTAGTAGATTATCTGACGGTGTGACATTCTGAGTGTCCAAAATGTAGACTCTCCCATGAGTTGTAGTGGCATGGTTATCTTCATTCCTCTTCTTCCCAGGGCAGTCCGATGCATAATGACCTTCTTTCTTACAGTAATAGCAATGGGTCCCAGGTGCGACTCATTGTATTGTGATGATTGAACTTACTTCCCTTTGTTTGTGTTGTGCCTGGGACCCATCTGAGCATTAGATGATCCAACGTTCTTCCTCTCCTGATTGAACGCCTTCCGGCTTGCATACAGTCTCTTCAAGTCACTCTCAGCAATATGAGCTTGTTGTACCATGGCTGCGTAGTTGGTATAAACAAAAGAACTTAGACTCTGAGAAATATCTTCTCTCAGCCCATACTTGTACCTGTCAGTCTTCCATCTGTCATTGGGAGCATACCCAGCCAAACCGAAGAATTGGTACAACTACTCAAATTTGGCTGTGTATTGGCCCACAGTTAAACTTCCTTGTGTGAGAGCTAAGAATTCATTCTCCTTATCAAATTTCATAGCAGTCGGAAAGAATTGCTCCAAAAATGTTTGTCTGAAATTCTCCCAAGTCTGGGGAGTCCCCATAGTTTCCATCATGGCCTTAGCATTAGTCCACCAGTTGTTGGCTTCTCCCTTCAGAATATGGGATGCCAACCTCAGCTTATCCTCATCAGTAACTTGCATTGTGAGGAAAATCTTTTCAATATCATCCAGCCAATGCTGGGCTTCCATGACATCAGGTCCTCCTCTGAACTCGGAGGGTTTCATCTTCAAGAATTCAGAGTAACCTGCCTTGGGTTAACTTGAGGCTCAGCAGCTTGTTGAAGCTGAGCTTGAGCATTTTGTTGCATTAGCAGCATGTCTTCCAGCATCTTTTGCTACCTTTCCATCATATTCTGCATCCAAGCAGCATGTGGATCGATTGGTTGAGTGTTCCTTGATCCTCCTGCCATAATTCTGCAAACGATACACCAAGTATTAAGTTGATCAGTCTCAATGTCTCTTAGCATCATATGAAGCAAGATAGCAGAATTACTCAAGGGACACACAACCCTACAACTAATCAAAGCCCGATTAGATCTAACTGCTCTGATACCATAATATAACACCCCGATATTTCTAGCTTGTAGAAATACCAAAGTGCACCACTTGGCATACATCAGAGTAACTTCCTGTTATTGAATATTGAACACAACTAAAAACTTTCGATAAATAATTATCAAATGGTTCTATGAACCTCATGAAACTTAACAAAGTACTTAAGTCTCTTGACTTAAAACTTATACAATCCTGGTGTTCAATACCATAAACATAAGTAGCGGAAACGATTTACAACTGTTAGCAAGTAATAGTTATACAATCAGTAATACAAAGACAACAAAAAGGGAAAAGGCGTGAACTTAAAACTGCTTCATCTATAACTCCAAGAGTTGCACCGGCTACGTGCTTCTTCGCCTTTGCTTTCCCCTGTTTCTCTGTAAAAACCACAATGATAAAGGGTGAGATAAACATTATCTCAGTGAGTCCTATCGAGACCCCTTACTAGCTCTAGTGACTATGTGGACAAATTTTCTTTTCAACTCGTAGCCCGGATAAGCGACTATGTGGACATATATTCTTCTAACCCGTAGCCCTAATAAGCGACTACGTGTCATATTTCTTTATTTCTTGTTGTAGCCCTAATAAGCGACTACAATTCATGTCTTATTCTTTTCTTTAGCTTAGCACAACACCTCGAGCCACCTTATTCGGTTTTTTCTTCGGCCGTTAGTGAACCCAGTCCCGCTGACCTTGGAAAGCGGGCTACAAGGAAAGGGCCGAGGGTTCAGGCTCATGACTTCCCTGCCCTAGTATGCTAATAATCTGGGGTCATCACCCTTGATATACATATATTATTTTATGTATGCCATTCTACCTTTCTTTTTAGAGAAAGTAATTCTTCCTTTCCTTTCGGGAAAGTAACTTGACTTGTTTTTACATGTCTTGAAACTTACATGACTTGCATGGACTTATAGTCCTTTATCATAACTTGACTTGTATGGACTTATAGTCCTTTATCTTAACTTGGCTTGTATACACTCGCACTTACTAATGTACGGTTTTTCACAATTTTCATAACTTAAGAATTTTATCTCAAGCGTACTCAATTTCATGATATTCATGCATTATAATCATTGGGAAACCTTGGGGAAATTATTAGAAGGAACTTGGAATCATTTGGAATGGACTAAAGTGTATTTTGAAATGGGGTAACAGAAGCTCACTCACGGTCTGTGCCCTGAAGGCGCACGACCCGTGCGTGTTTTCAAAAACTTGACACGTAGAAACCAAACAGAGCGCACGACCCGTGCGGGCTTCAAAAACGTTTTGCGTAGGAGGCACACGACCCGTGCGCAGGGGCGCACGATCCGTGCTCATGTATCAGTATCCAGAAAAACAGTTTTTTCATGTAGTTTTCCAGTCCGTTCCGATTCCAATATTCGTTCCGATCGAGACCCAATTCTTACATGCATACAAAACAGCATATAACAGCAAACATATTCATTCTAGCAAACACAATCAATCATTCAATCGTGAACATAAACACATGCATTTTTCCATAAGTTCGAAATACGGTTTTTGACTCGAAATTTGCGAAACGAAAACACAACGACTCGATAAAGAACACGTGCGATCACATATTCGAAAAACAATTCCCTAAGCGAGTATAGACCTCACCGTATTGTGATGAAAATCACAAATAACTACGACGACAACTTGCCTTCAACGAACGAAAACCGAAATCTCACAAACCGGCTCCGTACTCGTCTAACCACTTCCAAAATCGAACCCAGCAGCCCCTATCTCGAATCTGATTTCGTTCGCTACTGAGATTGCTTTCACTATGGCCCAAACTATCACAATCTACAATGCATGTTCAGAAATGGTGTGCTCTTGCTCTATTAGTGACATGCAAAGCTCAAAACTCCATTTTTGTCAAGTGGAGCTTGAAGTGTTCAACAATGGTGTTTTGTGATGGAGAGGGTTGTTGGATAAGAAAATGGTATCAGTAGGAAGAGGAAGGTGAGCTGATCACAATGGTACCAAGAAGCTGGACAAGCATCAATGTTTGAGAAATGCTCTCCTCTTCTCCCCCTTCCCTCTCTCTCGAATTCTCCTCTCTCTCAAACTCTCCTTCTCTCAGTTTTTTGTAAAACTGAATGTGTTGGAGTGAGGGGTGACTCAGATGAGTACTCAGCTAAGGGGATTTTTAATGGGGATGAAATTACCATATTGCCCTTATGTCCAACTTTTATACCTAACTCTCCTTAAACTCTTCTTAAGTCATTTCTAATCACACAATCAAACGATACTTATACAATAATTAATTTATGCATATGTGGGTGTTTTTAGAAGGTGGGTCAGCTGAAACTCACTTGTGGGTGGAAAGACGAAAATACCGTTATCCTAGTTTTATCTCTTAAAATCCCCAATTAGCTCACCAATCAATCAACAATTCGAGTACTTAATGTATTTTAGAACACAAGCACAACATAATTTACTTAATCAATAATTTCATCTCATAATTAGTCAATTATGCTTATTTATTATCTTGACCTCTTGCTAATTTCAATATATTAAATTAGATAAATTGGGGATGTTACAAGTGAGTTCTACCGAGACCCCTACCTACACTCTCCGTTCAAATAAGAATCCTATTTAACTTAACACGACACCGACTGCAACTCTGCTAAATCCTGGTGAACCGTATTATAGGACTTTCTTTCATTCATGGTTTAATTTTTAACCACGTGCATTTTAGTTCAACACGACACCGACTGCAACTCTTCTAAATCCCGGTGAACCGTGTTATAACTCAGTACGACACCGACTGCAACTCTTCTAAATCCCGGTGAGTCGTACAACAAACTTTTAACATAACACCGACTGCAACTTTGCTATATCCCCGGTGAACCCCTTTACCAATAGTACTTTCCCTAATGGTATACAGGCCTAGGTTTAAGGATCATGACTTCCCCGCCTAGTATGTTAACCTCATGGGTCGTCACCCACACTCGATATAATTTATATATCCACCCGCATTGGGCCGGCTCCTATACTCGATATAATTTATATATCGTGAATCATAGGCCGGTTTAGATGAATAAGTAATAATCATCCCGCGTCAGTTATACAATGTTAAGTCGAACATATAGTTCATTTTATTTTCAAAGGTATATGGCCTCACACGTGTGCTATTGTTTGGTTTTTCTAAACAATTTCAACTTCAAGAGAATTTTATAAAACCCTTTTGAAACATACCCCAAAATCATGGCATTATAAGCCTAATATCATTGGAAAAGGGTTAGGAAAGGAATAGAAGAGGATTGGAATCGAACGGGATCGTTTCGGGCAAGTTTGTAAAATTTTGACAGAACACTGCGCACGGTCCGTGCTCCCATACGCACAAGTCGTGCGCCCTGTAATGAATTTTTGGAAAACAGAAACAGAGCGAGACGCATGGGTCGTGCGCTTTTGACAACATTGTATTTTATCCCGTTTTCGCGATTTTCGTCGTTCCGACCAATTCCAATACCTGTCCCAGTCCAGTCCCAACATAAAAACAGTCCAAAAACATATCCAAATGACAACGATTATCATCAAATCATCATTCATCAATCACAAACACAAACATAAACAATTTGTCGTTTATGTCAGAATACGTTAATTTTCAAATAACGGTTTTCAAAACTCAATGTCGACATTTCGAAATTCTCAACCAAAACCTAAACGTGAGTAAAACTCACCAGTTGTGATGAAAATCACAATTAATCGAGACTTTCCGCAAAATTGCAATTCTGACATAACCACACGAACGTTTCCCGAATCAACTCCATGTTCCGGCGATACCCGTATCCGCTTCTAAAGCTTTCCATTCAACCATGAGGCACCCAAGAACACTATTCATCATCCGGACTTAGCAATCAAGCTCCATAACCCCAAATTTGCTTCAACACATAAAACCCCAAATTTGAGCTCCATAACCCTACTCAACCAAACTTTGATTTCTCCACCCCAACTTAGCAATCAAGCTCTTGCTTGTGTTTCCCAAGCTTCCAAACTACCTAAAAGAAGATGAAAGCTCCAAAACCTCTCTCTTTTCTCCCTAATTTCGAAAATGGCAACAAGATGGAGAGTGAGTTATTTGTGATGATGTTGGTATCAAATGGAATAGGATAAAATGGTGATCATTTCTTGTGTTGGAGGGGGTGATATTTTGATGAACGTAGGTATCCCCCTTTTCTCTTCTTCCACCAAAACCCACTTCTTTTCTTTCTTTTCTCATTTCCTCTCTTTTCTCTTCTCTGTTTCGCATCCTTTCTTTCTTTCTTAATTCTCTTTCTTTTCTATCTTTCATATATACATATATATTATTATTAATAAGATTTGGGCAAGTTTCCAAAACTACCCTTTCTTAAACCTTTTTTTATTTCTTATAACTCCTATCCAACACCATAATTTCTCCTCAACTTAATTAAATTCCCTAAAACCTCAATTACCCATTAATTAGGAATAATTAATTCACTCGGCTTCAAAATAATTTCGATAATTATTTTGGGATGTTAAACGTTCATTTCTGTTGTGTGTTTTATTTAAAAATAATAAAACAATATTTTTAATATTATTTTTTAGAATATTATTATTTCAATGCTTATGTTAATAAAAATGAATTGCCTTGAAACCTGTTTTAAGCTTAGATCGATTCATGATTGAATCCAATTATTACTATTTACTATATTAGTTTTAAACGTATAACCGTTTTTCAAAGTTATTGAAAGGGTAATGAATATTTTACTTATATGAACGTTAAAGTTTTCCTATTAATTGGTATATGACAGTTGCTATAGTATTATGATGACTAAATATACAAGAACGTTGAATGCCTTTGATCGTTACTACTCATTTTTATAAATGGTACAAAGTATAATAATATGATATTATTATTCTACCGTTTTATTTTCATGAATTATTCTTGAAATGATTAATTTTGGTTCTTCATTTACAACAGCAAGGTTATGAAATAGTGTATATATATAGATTGAAACTTTTGATAAAAGAATATATTATACACACGATCAGAAAGATATAGAGAGAAAGATACTTCTCATATTGAGAAAAGAATAAGAATACCGAGCAGTAAAATAAAGAGAAGGGGGTGTGAGTCTGGTGATTTTCCTAGGTGCAGGGAAGATCATATTTATTTTCTGAGAAGGCTGTTTTATACTGGGGACGACGAGGCTAGGAGAGACTGCTTGCACACCTTGGGCAGAGCCGCGAAACGTCTTAAAAAGAGCGACCTAGTCCGCGAGTCAGCCTATTTTGTTCGTGTTCGTTAGTGTGTTCGTAATTGTTCCAACAATTTTAAGACGGTTGATTATCTGCCATTTCAGTCGAGCACAACACTTTCGTTGATGTCTCCAAAGGTATGTCTTACGGTCTTCAAACAGATGCCTTATATTGACTCTAAAGGTATGTCTTATACTCAGTATTTTGCTATTGCCAATTTCACTTATACTGTCTCGAAATAAAGATATATTTTGGAAACTCAAAATCATGAACGGAAAAAAAAATGACAATTAGAATAAGAATAAGAGTTTAGGAACACGAATTATTATGGTTTATGAAATCAATGTTCGTGGATCTAGAGGTAGTGGGTAGACACTGGCGCAATGCGTCATGTCTTCTTTGAAAAAGTTTTATGACTTATTCTATTGTTGAATAATGAAAGGTTGTCACACCATTGATATTGCTGAGACAAGTTTTGTTGAATTGATGTTTACCTCTGGAAAGACCGGTTCTTTTAAAAAAATGTTATGTATACTCCAGAGATGAAGAAGAACTTAGTTTTGAGATTATTTTCTTAACAAAGTCGGTTTACTCAAACCACGAGAATTAGTTGTATACCCTTACAAACAATATTATTTTTGTAAGGAAGAATTATGGAACTGTGAAAAATGCTCAATTTGAATTGAGATGATTTATTTTTAATATTCATACTTTTTTTAATATTTTGATTAGAAATTTTTAAATGATTAATTAGTAATTTTTTATTATTCTATTATTATGATACTATTAATTGTTACATTGTTTGAAATATTGTTTTTTAATGAGCTACAACATATATGTTTTATTTTGGACTATTCTTATGTTTACTCTTGTATTATATATTATTTTGATGAGCTACAAGAGATTTGTCTTGCAATTGATTTTATGAAAACCAGGTTTTGGAATAGGAAAAGTTTTGAAAAACCCACACCATGATATGAAAAAGTGTTTATTTATTTATTTTTGTCCCCATGGAGTTAGAGATTTTTTATGGTGTATATGGTTAATAATGAAAGTTATAGATTTTAATTAAATGCTGAAATTGTATTGAAATGAATAAAGTGGACGTACGAAAATCATTTTTTTTAAATGCAAAAATAGAGGGGGTTCTATTTTTAATAGTGCATTATTAGAACATGTGATTCTAATAATAATAATTTTTTTTTATAAAATAAAAGAAAGAATTTCAATTAGATTAAAATGATGACTTTTGCTTTCTCTAATTATATGACAAGTTTAATATTGTGATTTCATATATTTTGAAATTAACAAAAGTGGTAAGTGCTTATATTATATTTTGGATAATATTATGTGCACTATTATTTTTCTACACGTGGATGACTTACTTATTTTTTATTCTCATATTATATTTGTGAAAAAGATAAAAAATATGTTTTGTATTTTTTTATATGAAGAATGTTGGTGAAGTAAATATAAATTACTTCTGTTGTAAAAAGGAACCATGCACCTGAGATTACAAAATGTTTCCCACTGTGCTATGAAGTTACAGTGATGATGAATGGAATAGTTTTTTAGATATTCCTACTATGAAGAGTTGATTTCAACCATATTGATCTATTGTGATAGTACCGGCCGGCCTATCACAAAGTAAATAAGAAGATCATATGATGTTTGAAGAAAATTTAACTGGTCCTTTGACGAAAGGATTAGCAAGAGGAATGAGACAATGTAACATCCTCAAAATAATTAGTCAAATTATTTGGATGTTAACCAAATTGAATTAATTTAGTACTTAATTGGTAAATTTATTGAGCGCTAAAATTAATTATTGATCGTCATAGGATCGTTAACCGGATAATACGGAATAAGGACAATTCGGACTGAAATAAGAGATTAAGGAAAATATGGTAATTTGACCACGTTACCACTTATATATTAAATAAATATATGTGTGTGTGTGTGTGTGTGTGTGTGTGTGTGTGTGTGTGTGTGTGTGAGTGATAGAAAGATAATTAAAAGAAAGAAAGAAAGAAGAAGGGAAGCGTGAAACAGAGAGGAAAGAAAGGAAAAAGAGAAGAAATGGAGAAAGTGAGAAAGAGAAGAGGCGAAGAGGAGAAGAGAAGAGAGGAGGGGGAAACTTTCATCAAACTTCTTCTTCTTAGTCCCATTAGAATCCACTCACCTTCCTCTTCAATTTGGTACAAAAATCATCACCAACAAACCATCCTCTCACTCTCCACCATTTTCGGATTTTAGGGGAAAAAATGGAGTTTTGAATGTTGTAGCTCAAAGGAGGGATAAAGAAGGTGATTGATGATCCCTAGAAGCCATATTGTTGTTTGGGTAGCTCAATTATTAGAGTCTTGAAGCATTTGGAGGAATCAAGAGGTTAGGGTTCAAATTTGGGGTTATGTGTGAATAGTAAGCTTGAAGACGATGAATAGTGATTTCATGGAGGTTTTGTGGTTGATTGGAGGTTCAAAGGTTTGGGAGCGGATTCGATTGTCGTCGGAGCGTAAAGTTTATACGAGGAACGTTCGTGTGGTTATGTCAGAAAAACGATTTCGCGGAACGTCTCGGCTATTTGTGATTTTCATCACAATCGGTGAGTTTTATTCACGTTTAGGTTTATTCCGTTTTGAAATGAATTTTATGTGAATTGGTTTCGAAAGATTTTGAGTCGAAAACGTTATTTTGAAATATATCGCGTTGACAAAATTTGTATATGTTGAGTTTTAGATTGGATTGATTGATCGAGTGATGTTATTGGATATGTTTTTGTACTGTTTTGGTGTTGGGATTGGACTGGAACAGGAACCGAAAGTGATCGGAATTGATCGGAACGACGAAAAATGCAAAGCTGAATGAAAATAGAATGCTGTCAAATGCGCACGATCCGTGCGCCAGGGGCGCATGAACTGTGCGTCTGGTTCTGTTTCTATTTCGCAAATTTTTATAACAGGGCGCACGACCCGTGCGTATGGGAGCACAGACCGTGCGCAGTGTTCTGTCCAAATTTTCCAAAAGTACCCGAAACGATCCCGATCGATCCCCAAACCTCTTTTAATCCTTTCCTAACACTTTTCCAATGATTTTAGGATTATAATGCCATGATTTTATATATGGGAGCAAACACATAATATGCTTGTCCTGTGGAACTAAATGTTCAGTAATGGTTTAATGTTAAAGAACCAAACGTTCAAGTGTCTGTCATGATATATGTATTATATCGAGTTGGGTGAAGACCCATGTTAACATACTAGGCGGGGCAGTCATGATCCCTTACCCTAGACTCCGTGCCATTAGGAAAAATGCTATTGGTAAGGGGGTTCACCGGGTATATAGCAATGGATTGCAGTCGGTGTTATGTTTAAAGTTGTCGTGCGATACACCGGGTATATAGCAACGGATTGCAGTCGGTGCCGCACTTTGTTTGTTGTGTGATTGACAGGTTCACCGAGTATATAGCAACGGATTGCAGTCGGTGTTATGTTAAAAGTTGTCGTGCGATACACCGGGTATATAGCAACGGATTGCAGTCGGTGCCGCACTTTGTTTGTTGTGTGATCGACAGGTTCACCGGGTATGTAGCGGTAACACAGTCGGTGATTTGTTAAAAGTTAAATGATGCGGTTCACCGGGTTTGTAGCAGTAATGCAGTCAGTGCCGTGTTAAGTTAAAAAGGAACTCATAATTGAACCGAGAGTGTTAGTAGGGGTCTCGGTAGAACTCACTGAGATTGTATCTCATTGTTTATATGTTGTTGTTTAACAGAGAAACAGGGAAAGAGAGGACCATAGAGGCACGAGTAGGTTGAGTTCGGATGGTTGTTGATGACTTAACTTTATGCTTAAGTTTATGTTTCCCTTTGTTGTCTATGTACTGCAACACTATGTATTTAGTGTTATATCTTTCTTCCGCTTTCTTGTATGATACTGAATACTATAGCTGCTGATGGTTTATGGTCTCAGAACCGTATTGTCTTGTTGGTAAATAAGACTGTTTGGTTTATATTCAGCGAAAATTTATAGTGATATTCAGTGTCTAAGCAGGAAATATATCTATGATGTTCTAAGGATGGTACACTTCGGTATTTTTATTAAATAAAAATACTGGGGGTGTTACAGTTGGTATCAGAGCAGTTCAACCTAGTCGGACTTAGTTTAGGGTTGAGTCGATTCCCTGTTAGTGCATCATAAGCGGAATTATGGAAGGATGATCAAGACGCATTCCTCGACCAAGACCGGAATCTCCAACCGGTGCATCCTCAGGAAAGGTGACATGACGGTGCAAGAAAACACCTCTAAGTGTGAGAAGTTGTCTCAGTTTTACCAAGTGGTAAAAATTATGCTCCGAATCAGGAATGGAATATGCAGATGTATAAGAGGGGCCTTCGTGCGTATATGACTCAGGGTCTCAGTTCTTATACTCTCACCAATTATGCTGCCTTGGTGCAATCAGCCTATGTCGCCGAGGATGATCTCATAGGGAATATGGGAAAGGAAAGAAGGTAGTTGGATTACCAACTCGGAATGCAAAGTCCAAAGATAATTTCATCGAAGGAAAAGCCGGTGCAATTCCTCGATTCTTCAAAGGTCAGGAGATGTTCTAACTATGGAAGACATCACTAGGGTGATCGTCAGCACAGATCAACCGGTGCTATTATTGTAATGAAGAGGGTCACAATACAAATAAGTGCCCTGTAAGGAAGAGTTCCAAGGAGTTAAAAGCAGCTCTAAGGCAAGGACGAGTCAACACTCTAGATGCTTAGACAGTTACAACTGCTGACAAATTTACTGAGGGTTGTGTCCAGACCTAATCTTAGTGTCAAATTGTCCACTGTCATAGGGGACAGAAATTTTGTTGTAAAATTTATTTGCTTGCCTATGAGAAGTATGGGCATCGTTCTGGGTATGGATTGGATGGCTGCAAATCATGTAACAATCAACTGTGTCGATCGAACCATCAGCTTCGGCTCCGAATTTGTGGGATTGACACAGGCAAATTCCGAAGCAGTTATCTCTTTCACATCAGCGAGCCAATCATTATTCCAAGGTGCGGAAGCTTATATTATTATGTTGTCTGCGTCCACTGAAAAGGGTCTAGATTTGTCATCTGTACAAGTGGTGAATGAATTTCTGGATGTTTTTCCGGATGAAGTCTCTTTTATACCTCCTGACCGAGAGGTAGAGTTTTCCATAGACCTCAGTGGCACGGACCGTGCGTCTTGTTCGCAGGTGCCCTGAAAGGTTTTAAAAACATGGAACGGACCGTGTGCCTTAGGGCACAGACCGTGCGTACCCTACGCACGTGTTTTTCAAAAATTTTGAAAACACACACGGGTCGTGCGCCTCCAAGGCACGGACCGTGCGTGAGCTTCTGTTACTGGTGTGGTTTATTATATGCAAGTATACATAGTCACACAAGTAATAAAGTGATAAGAAAGGTCGAACCCACAGGGATTATGTATTGTAAATTTTTGTAGTTCAAAGTGTACACTTAGTGTGTCTACACTATTCAGTATTTTTGGTTTGGAGTTTTCAAAGTAAGTAAAATAATAATAAGCAATAAAATGTGTGAGAAATCAGTTGGAAAAAGTAGTTGAGATGTTTTCACCAAGTACTTTACTTCTAAGTGTCTTAATGGAGTATGTAGTGTGGAAACACTAGATGTGGGTGCATCAGTTTGTGCCTTTCAGCACTTCTCTTCAGAGTTTCATTACAAGCTCTTATGATCTTTGTTTTCTACAGTAAAGAAAGGTTTGTCAATTCCTCCCTTGCCTCCTAACAATGATCCAAGTTGCTAAATAGGTTCACTCTTGTAATTTTATTATCCTAAGGACTATGCTATCCTATGTCTAGGTTTTAGCATGTATTTAACAAAGTTTCCTTTATTAAATACTTGTCCCTATTAACTCTTGAGTTCATAAATGTAGCCCATGTCTGCTGCCACAAGTTTTACCTATTCTAAAGTGATCAATTCCAGAATAAGTTGAAAGAAGTATTATGCAAGAGTTTAAAGTGTTTACACTACATAAACCATAATACATTTAGAAGTTCATTACAAGGTTAGAACATCTCAACTAAAGGGAATTTAGCTCATGTTACTCATGTTATAAAGCAAAGAATATGCTAAGAACATAAGTAAATGAATAATAAAGCAAAAGAACTTAAAAGAGTAGAGATTACTTGAATAGAAGATCTTTTGCATTAAGTTCCCAAGTTGAAGTACAATAAAGATTTCTTACACGAATTTCTTCAAAGTAGAAGTGAAGGGAATGGTTGTCAAGCACTTCCTCACCTTCCTCTCCTTAGAAACTGGAAATGAAAATAAACTATACCTAAACTAAACTAAAAGATGAAAGATTTAAAGATGTGAAAGATGATATATGATAGATGATAGATATGGCTTCTATTTATAGGCTTGAAAGCTTTCCTCTTGCAAGGGGTTTCCTTTGGCGTGAGAGATCAGCTGAGGGAACCGAAGATGGTTAGTTTGTTGACAACCAATTAAGCAAGCTGCACAGGTTTGGTCGCTTGCATGCATAACAAAAGATGAGGTCCATTGGAGAAGTGCCACATGTCTTTTAGATAAGTTTGAGTCTTGCAACTTGATTTTTATGTGTATCGCCGACTTCAGCAAGTGGCTCAGCTCCAGGTGACTAGGCATGACGTCACAAATCAAGTGTGGAAGCATTAAAATGGTCTTTGAATGTTTTGGTATAAACTGCAGAATTTAGCAGGTGTTGGCAGTGTTTCCACTCCTAGTGTTTCCACTCCTGGTGTTGGCAGTGTTTCCACTCCTGCAGTAGCTGCACTGAACAGAAACATCAAACCTAACAAGATTTGTGTATTTTGCCTAGATCATTGCCCTTTATCCAATTTGAATACTTAGAATGTTGTTCCTTGATAAATAAGCTATAAATATATATAAATGTTCTTGAAAATAAGCAATAACTCAAGCTTGATTGTATGAATAACTCTATATAAAATAGAGTTATCACACCCCCAAACTTAAATTGTTGCTTGTCCTCAAGCAACGACAAGAAACAAAAACACAAGATTTATATAATTATGAAGACATCTCAACTCATGTTTTTCAAGAAGTGTTTGAAGTGTATTGATGAGCCTTTCTCTTTTGGTGCTTTTTCTTCCATGCCCTTGCTTTCTTTAAAACATTCAGAGTTATAAAAACTCATTTGTGTGAGTGTGTGGCCCATTGAGTTTCTAATTGGTTCCATAACTGAAAAGAGTTTTTCTTTAGCTTTTTGAAAAAGATGGAACTCTTTTGGTCACTCTTAGAGATTTTTCAAAATATGGCCGAGACTAACAATTTCTTCAAGTATTTAGGGGACTCTTAAGCACAACAAAGGGCTTTTGGTGTTCCAACTTGTTGAGCCAATACCTTGGTGTTTGATTTTTGATGATGTAATGCAGTGAGTGTAAAAACATCATTTTTGGATTGTAGGTTCACCTTATTTTGAGTGTAGGTGCCTTTTGATGTAGATGGTGTTGGCACACTAAGTGTTACCACACTTGAAACTCTTTGAGTATTTTTTTTTGTAGCGTACACTGCCCTCCTCACTGACCTCCACATGCATTTTCTTCTTTTTCTTGGTTTGTTTTTTTTCTTTTTCTCCTTGAACTTTGTTCATATTTTTCAAACCAAATTGCACTTAAGGGACAGGTTCAGTTTATATGACTCAGGCAAGTGTAGCTCCTTTTTGGGATATTTTTGGTATTTTTGAGTGGTTTTGACACTTGTGGTTTGCACTTTTCAAGTTGTCACTCTTTGGCCTTTGTATTCATGGAATTTCCCCCAAACTTAAGTCTTTATGCTCTTCTAAATTTTTAATAAAAATCTAATTTTGACCTCAAACTTCCAAAATTTTCTTGGCTTTAGATAGCTCTTGATCTAGCATGGTTCTTTTCAAAACTCAATTTTTTTTTGTCAAAGTTTTTATAAAACTGATCATTTCTAGAAAACAAGGCTTTTTCATTATTTAAAAATTGACTCATTGACACACTTCTTCAATTTTGTTGAGAAAAATATGAATTGATCATGTTTCATAATCATTTAAGTCTAAAAACAAATTGATGCACTTAATTCACCATGTTAACACAAATTATCATGCTTTGTTAAGTACATCTAAAACTTAAAACATACTAACACTACATACTCACATGCTATAAATACTTACTCAAACATATTTCTATATTCATACATATATATTAGTACTAGGTTCAAAACATGCTGCAAATATAGTGCATACACAAAATACATACTATTCTCCACTCTCCCCCCCAACTTAAATAAGAGCAGTGTCCCCACTGTTCTAAGTTGAGTAAACAAGGGATCCAAAAGTTGGGAGATATAACCAAAAGTAATTAACACATAGCAGCAAGTTAACACATATTATTTAGCACATAAAGTATACTACTAAAACATATTATAAATACTGGGAACAATATTAAAAGGTATCTTTTTACTCTTTCTTCTGGAATCTGGGACTGGCTCTCACAGCAGAGCTTTGCTTGGCTTTTGTCTTCTTTGACTTATTAGCAGTGGCCACATCAGAGGTAGGCACACCAGGATCATCTACAGTAGCCTCAGGCATTTCTGCCTCTTCAGGTGTAGCTTCTGCAGGAACTTCTGGTGTAGCAAGTGTTTGGACTTCAGGTGTAGGTACACCACTCTGCACTGGAGTTTGCTCAGATTGCTGCTCAATTCCCTCTTGGTGTTGCACTGCTGCCTTCTCAGCTTCTTTCTCTCCTTCTTTGTGTGTTTCTTCCTCAGATACCTCCTTCTCACCTGCTTGTACCCATGTACCCTGTTCACCATAGAGTGAGCTCATTGTCCACATCTTATTTGTTGGAGCAGGCTTCATTGTTCTCCTTGTGTATCCCAGCATCTGCTTCTTCTCTGCTAAGGCCTTCAGAACTGCAGAGATTGTTGCTGCAGGACTAGTTGCCATGACTGTTGATTTTGAAGCTTCAGCAGTTGGTGTGGGAACACTAACAGACTCCTGGACAGTGTCTGCCTGTATCTTCAACTCTGAACCTGTTTTGCTTTTTTCTTTTTCAGGCTCTTCAATGAGTACCTGCATTTGAACTTTCTCAGAAACAATGTTAGTTGGCTCAATATATAGGTTCTGTGCTTGGGGTGGGAGTTGTTTCTTTTGGAGTGTGGGATGGGATCGTTGTATCTGCTTCTGCATCTTGCTTTGGATTTTCAGTTTGGGGAGTATTTTCTGGTGGAGGTGTGGGTGATTTTGGTGTTGAAGTGTGACTGGGGGAATGGTGGGTGGTGGGGGATGGAATGTTGGTTTGTGATGGTGGTGAGGGGGTGTTTGATTGCTGTTGTGATGGTGGTGATGGTGGTTGGGCTTCATTTGTAGATTTCTTCCTTATTTCATACTTTCTTCTAGCACTAGCTTCCATATCATCACTGTCATCATCATCACTGTCACTAACTTCCAGTGACTCAGATTCATCCTCCTCTTCATCCTTTTCAATATCCTTCACAGCTTGCCTTGCCTCTTCATCTTCTTCAGTATCTTCATCACTCACTTCTTCAATTTCTTCCTCCACTCTTGGTTTCTTTCCCTTCTTTTCTTTCTCAGTATCTCTCTTTCTCTTTACTCTCTTCTCTTTCTTAACAGTTTCCTTTTCCACTTCTTCTTTTTCATCAATCACCCAATTAGGAAAAATTGGGGATTCTATTTCTGCTTCAGGGTCATCCAACTTTAATTTCAACCATTCATGCTGTTCTCTTTGAAATTTCCAGACAGCTTGGAGTTTCTGCACCATGTGTTCAGACACTTCCTGCTCTACAGTACTTTTAATTTTCACTGACCTCACTCTTTCCTTAACTTCAGCAGACAGACCACTAGGAGGGGTTTTTCTGTAGACTTTTTCTAGATCAGAAGTAACAACTCCTTGCTTTTGACACAATTCAGTGATTAAGCATGGGAAATATAAGAATCCAGATTCCTTGGCTTGACATTCTACAATTTCTTTAGCTATCAATTTCCCTATGTCTACATTATCCTCACATAGGATTGAATCAATAAGAATCAACCTATCTTTAGATAATGTAGAAGTGTGTGAAGTAGGGAGAATTGATGTATCAATGAATAAATGCCAACTACCAAGTTCAGGGATCAATTCACCAGTTTTAAGTTTGAATTCAGTATTTGTGAATTTCTCCCACTGAGATCCTTCTATTGCTACTCTTTCTTTGATTTTAGTCATTTGCTTCTTTCCATAGGTCTCTAGTTTTACTTCAAATGCATTACCAGTGTATGTGAGATCATAGTGCTTATTGATTCTAGCAGGGTCAAAGAAAACTTTCTTACCTCTAACCTTGGAGAAAAATACAGTACCTCCTCTGTTATTCTGAATTCCTGAGTAGAATTCTCGCACCAATTGCTCCAAGTAGTAGGCTCGAGTTTGAACAAATCTTTCCCAATGCATGTTGTTGATAGTGGAGATGAATGAATGATGAGCCTTTGCGAAGTTGAAACCACGCTCAGGCAGGAACTTCATGTTCCAAAAGTGCTCACATCCAGGGTTTGCTTCCATTGATGCTAGTGCTCACTGAGCCTTTGTGGTATAAGTGGTTGCATCATATAGATCAACTGCACCATAGGGGTAGATTTTAACTAGTTTGAACGGTCCTGACCATCTTGATATCAGTTTTCCAGGGAAGAGTTTCAACCTAGAATTGTACAATAGAACCATTCCTCCTTCTTTAAGTTCTCTCCTTTGGATTTTCTTGTCATGCCATACTTTGGTTTTAGCTTTATAAATTTCTGCATTCTCATAGGAGAAATGCCTAAATTCTTCTAATTCATTTAGGTCAAAAAACCTTTTCTCTCCTGCCTTTTTGATATCAAAATTCAACTTTTTGATAGCCCAATATGACTTGTTCTCTAATTCAACAGGAAGATGACATGGCTTGCCATAAACTAACCTATAGGGGGACATCCCTAATGGAGTTTTAAATGCAGTCCTATATGCCCATAATGCTTCATCTAAGTGTAAGGACCAATCTTTTCTATTTGGTCCAACTATTTTCTCAAGCATTCTTTTTATTTCCCTATTTGAAAGTTCAGCTTGTCCACTTGTTTGTGGGTGATAGGCAGTAGCAATCTTATGTTTCACTCCATATTTTGCAAGAAGATTTTCAATAAGTTTGTTGCAAAAATGTGAGCCTTCATCATTGATGATTGCTCTTGGAGTGCCAAATCTTGAAAAAATATTTCTTTGGAGAAATTTGCTAACAGATTTAGCATCATTATTTGGCAGTGCTACAGCCTCAATCCATTTAGACACATAGTCTACAGCCACTAAGATGTATTCATTGCCAAAAGAAGGTGGAAAAGGACCCATGAAATCCATGCCCCAAACATCAAAAAGTTCTATTTCTGGAATATTAGTCCTAGGCATTTCATGTCTATTAGATATATTACCACTTCTTTGACATTTATCACAGGTTTTGATTATATAATAAGCATCTTTAAATAGAGTAGGCCAGAAATAACCTGATTGAAGTACCTTAGCTGCTGTTCTTTGGCTTCCAAAGTGACCTCCATAAGGTGCAGCATGACAATGCAGGAGCACTGCTTGCTGTTCCTCTTCAGGAATGCACTTTCTCATGATTTGATCAGGACATATCTTGAATAGGTAAGGGTCATCCCAATAGTATTGTTTTACTATGTGGAAGAACCTTTTTTTCTGTTGATAGTTCATGTCACATGGTACAATTTTGCTTACAAGGAAGTTTACTAGGTCTGCATACCATGGTGTTGAAACATGAGGTGTGGCTACACTGAGTGCAGAAACACTGGCTGTATTCATGGTAATTGCTAGTAATTTCTCATCAGGGAAACTTTCCTTGATTTCTTCAATTGTACCTGCATTATTACTTTCAAGTCTAGAGAGGTGATCAGCCACTTGGTTCTCTACTCCTTTCTTATCTCTTATTTCAAGATCAGATTCTTGAAGTAATAGAATCCATCTTATTAGCCTAGGTTTTGCATCTTTTTTAGAAATTAGATACTTGATGGCAGAATGGTCAGTGTACACAATTACTTTGGTGCCTACCAAGTATGATCTAAATTTTTCAAAAGCAAAAACCACTGCTAATAGTTCCTTCTCTGTCACAGTGTAGTTCATTTGAGCCTCAATTAGTGTTTTGCTAGCATAGTAGATAGAATGAAACACTTTGTTATATCTTTGTCCTAGGACTGCTCCTACTGCAAAGTCACTAGCATCACACATGAGTTCAAAAGGCTTACTCCAATCTGGAGTGACTACAACTGGTGCTGTAACTAAGGCCTTTTTTAGTTTTTGAAAAGCTTCTACACAAGATTCATCAAAATTTAAAGGTACATCATGTTGCAAAAGCATACACAATGGTTTTGAATATTTTGAAAAGTCTTTGATAAATCTCCTATAGAATCCTGCATGACCTAAAAAACTTCTAATCCCTTTGATTGTTGATGGGGGTGGTAGTTTCTCAATTACCTCTATCTTTGCCCTATCCACTTCAAGACCTTTTTTAGATATTTTATGACCAAGCACAATGCCTTCTTTTACCATGAAATGACATTTTTCCCAATTAAACACTAGATTAGTGTCTTCACACCTCTGAAGAATTTCCTCTAAGTTTGAAAGACACAATGAGAATGTTTCTCCAAAAACAGAAAAGTCATCCATGAAGACTTCCATTGATTGCTCAATGAAGTCAGAAACGATTGACATCATGCATCTTTGAAAAGTAGCAGGAGCATTACAAAGTCCAAAAGGCATCCTTCTAAAGACAAAAGTGCCATAAGGACAAGTAAAGGTGGTTTTCTGTTGATCTTTAGGTTCAATTGCTATTTGGTTGTATCCTGAATAACCATCTAAGAAACAATAGAATTCCTTTCCTGCTAACCTATCTAACATTTGATCTATAAAGGGTAAGGGGAAATGATCTTTCTTAGTGGCCTTATTGAGTTTTCTGTAATCCATACAGATTCTCCACCCTGTTACAGTTCTGGTTGGGATTAATTCATTATTTTCATTGGCTACAACTGTGACTCCACCCTTTTTAGGAACACATTGCACAGGACTAACCCATGCACTATCTGAAATGGGGTAGATAATACCAGCATCTGGCCATTTAATTATTTCCTTCTTAACAACCTCTTTCATTATTGGATTTAATCTTCTTTGCCCTTCTATGCTATTTTTAGAATTTTCTTCTAAAATTATCCTATGCATGCATGTTGAGGGGCTAATCCCTTTAATGTCAGACATTTGCCAACCTATAGCTTTTCTATGTTTTCTCAAGGTGTTAATTAAATTAAGCTCTTGTTCTAAAGATAGATCAGAAGCTATGATTACAGGAAGAGTTTTATTTTCACCTAGAAAAACATATTTTAAATGCTTATGTAGTTCTTTTAATTCTAGCTTAGGAGGTTGTTCAATAGAAGGTACATTTTCTTTAAGGTTGGGATTTTCTAAATTAAGAGATTCATAAGTTCTAGCCCATACCTTAGGTGTAGCTTATTCCTTAGGCAATATGCTTTCTTCAATAAATTCCTCAGCAGGCAATGCAGAAACATCAGGTGCTAGTGCATTGGCAAGGTGATCATACTGCTTGTGAAACTGCTTCTCTACCAAATGATCAAGTGAGATTGATGAACACTCTTCATTCTCCTCTGCAGGATATTTCAAAGCATTCAAGACATTGAATTTTACTTCTTGATCATTCACTCTCATGGTTAGCTCTCCTCTTTGCACATCTATCAGTGTTTTCCCTGTTGCCAAGAATGGTCTTCCAAGTATGACTGGCACTTCTTCATCTGCAATGAAATCAAGTATAACAAAATCTGCAGGAAACACAAATTTGTCAACTTGTACCAATATATCTTCAATAATTCCTTCTGGATATGCTATTGATCTATTTGCCAAAGATAGTGTCAATGTGGTAGGTTTAGCATTTCCAATCCCTAGCTTTGTGAAGATAGATTTGGGCATCAAATTGATGCTTGCACCTAAATCACACAATGCTCTTCCTGTATAGTACTTACCTATTGAAAAAGGGATTGTAAAGCTACCTGGATCCTTTAGTTTCCTTGGAATTTTGTTTTGTAAAATCAGACTACATTCTTTTGACATAACAACAGTTTCAAATTCCCCTAATCTTCTTCTTTAGAAAGCACATCTTTCATGAATTTAGCCTAGTTTGGCATTTGTTGAAGTGCCTCTATCAAGGGAACATTGATATGCAATTGTTTTAAAACATCTAAAAATTTACTGAATTGTTTCTCCTCATGTATTTTTTTCAATCTTTGAGGAAAAGGAGGAGGAGGGTGATCTGATACTAACCTTGGAGTAGGAGATGTAGGAACACAAGGTGTTTCTGCATCTTGAGAATTTTTTTCATTTTTATTTTTTTCTCCCTTCTCTGTACCTTCAGGCTCATATGGTTCTGTTAGATCCCTGCCACTTCTCAAAGATATGGCTTTGACCTGTTCCTTACCTTGCCTTTGTGAGGGTGAAGCTTCTGTGTTTGATGGCAAAGTACCTACTGATCTTTGCTGCAAAGCAGTTGCTAATTGCCCTACTTGGTTCTCTAGGTTCTTAATTGATATATCATGAGCTTGCCTAGCAGTTCTAGTTTCACTAATGAATGATCTAAGCAATTCTTCTTGAGAGTTGGCACTGGCAGGTGGGTTTGATCTTTGTTGGATTTGAGGTAAGAATTCAGGAGGTGCACTTTGTGCAGGTGCATTAGAATTGTTCCACCTAAAATTTGGGTGGTTCTTCCATCCTGGATTGTAGGTATTAGAGTAAGGGTTGTTATTTTTATTGTAACCTACATAATTGACAGAGACAGGGTTGCTAGGACATTCTTCATATAGATGGCCTCCTCCACAATACACACAACTTGTAGTTCCTGGAGAGGCTTGTTCTATAGCTGCTGCAGTGTTTTCTTTTGGTGTTGCTACACTAGATGTAGGTGCACTAGTGCACTGTTTGATCAGATTTGTTAAAGTGGCTACTTGAGCAGATATGGCTGATATATCATTAATCTCATGTACTCCAGAGGTTCTCTTTTGAGCACTTACCCTTTCAGTAGGCCAACTTGAACCATTTGTAGCAATTTTGTCAATAAGATAACATGCTTCATTATAAGACATATTCAAAAGAACACCACCAGCTGATGCATCAAGCATCACTCTGGTTTGTGGTTCTAGACCATTGTAAAAAGTTTCCATTTGTATAATGACAGGTAAACCATGATGTGGACATTTTCTTAAAAGCTCTTTCCATCTTTCCCATGCTTCAAACAATGATTCAAATTCTTTTTGTCTAAAAGATGTAATATCATGTCTTATCCTAGCATTTTTAATAGGAGGAAAATATTTGCTTAAGAATTTTTCAGCTAATTCATTCCATGTATGAATAGAATTGGGCTCCATAGAATTTAGCCATGATTTAGCCCTATCTTTCAAAGAGTATGGAAATAACTTAAGCCTAAATGCATCCTCACCAATACCAGGAATGATAAAGTTACTACAAACTTCTATGAATTGCTTTAAATGCTCATGGGGATCTTCATGTGGAGATCCACCAAATTGACCAATTGTTTGCAACATTTGAAACATCATAGGTTTAAATTCAAAATGAACAGCATCAATTTGAGGTCTAGCAATACTAGTTTGTATGTGCTGCTGGTCATATTGAGCATAGTCTCTCATAGGTCTATCTATATCATTAATCATACCTATTGGTCCCATTTGAATGAATTGTTGTCTGTGATCTGGTCCACCTTCAGTTTGTTGATGTGAATTAGGTCCTCCTCTTACTGAGGCATCTTCACTGTGGTGAGACATTGTTCTGCAGTCTTGTTGTCTTTGTCTTTGCTGTCTTAGCAGTCTTCTAAATCTTCTCTCAATTTCTGGATCACAATCAAATTCTGGTGGTCTATCTCTGGGCATAAACTAGTGTTTCCTCACTGAGTGTTTCTGCACAGAAAATAGAATACCAGTAGTACTAATAAAACACTAAATTAACAATCTAAACAACAAAATTTTACTATAATCCCCGGCAACGGCGCCAAAAACTTGGTGTGGTTTATTATATGCAAGTATACATAGTCACACAAGTAATAAAGTGATAAGAAAGGTTGAACCCACAGGGATTATGTATTGTAAATTTTTGTAGTTCAAAGTGTACACTTAGTGTGTCTACACTATTCAGTATTTTTGGTTTGGAGTTTTCAAAGTAAGTAAAATAATAATAAGCAATAAAATATGTGAGAAATCAGTTGGAAAAAGTAGTTGAGATGTTTTCACCAAGTACTTTACTTCTAAGTGTCTTAATGGAATATGTAGTGTGGAAACACTGGATGTGGGTGCATCAGTTTTTGCCTTTCAGCACTTCTCTTCAGAGTTTCATTACAAGCTCTTATGATCTTTGTTTTCTACAGTAAAGAAAGGTTTGTCAATTCCTCCCTTGCCTCCTAACAATGATCCAAGTTGCTAAATAAGTTCACTCTTGTAATTTTATTATCCTAAGGACTATGCTATCCTATGTCTAGGTTTTAGCATGTATTTAACAAAGTTTCCTTAATTAAATACTTGTCCCTATTAACTCTTGAGTTCATAAATGTAGCCCATGTCTGCTGCCACAAGTTTTACCTATTCTAAAGTGATCAATCCCAGAATAAGTTGAAAGAAGTATTATGAAAGAGTTTAAAGTGTTTACACTACATAAACCATAATACATTTAGAAGTTCATTACAAGGTTAGAACATCTCAACTTAAGGGAATTTAGCTCATGTTACTCATGTTATAAAGCAAAGAATATGCTAAGAACATAAGTAAATGAATAATAAAGCAAAAGAACTTAAAAGAGTAGAGATTACTTGAATAGAAGATCTTTTGCATTAAGTTCCCAAGTTGAAGTACAATAAAGATTTCTTACACGAATTTCTTCAAAGTAGAAGTGAAGGGAATGGTTGTCAAGCACTTCCTCACCTTCCTCTCCTTAGAAACTGGAAATGAAAATAAACTATACCTAAACTAAACTAAAAGATGAAAGATTTAAAGATGTGAAAGATGATATATGATAGATGATAGATATGGCTTCTATTTATAGGCTTGAAAGCTTTCCTCTTGCAAGGGGTTTCCTTTGGCGTGAGAGATCAGCTGAGGGAACCGAAGATGGTTAGTTTGTTGACAACCAATTAAGCAAGCTGCACAGGTTTGGTCGCTTGCATGCATAACAAAAGATGAGGTCCATTGGAGAAGTGCCACATGTCTTTTAGATAAGTTTGAGTCTTGCAACTTGATTTTTATGTGTATCGCCGACTTCAGCAAGTGGCTCAGCTCCAGGTGACTAGGCATGACGTCACAAATCAAGTGTGGAAGCATTGAAATGGTCTTTGAATGTTTTGGTATAAACTGCAGAATTTAGCAGGTGTTGGCAGTGTTTCCACTCCTGCAGTAGCTGCACTGAACAGAAACATCAAACCTAACAAGATTTGTGTATTTTGCCTAGATCATTGCCCTTTATCCAATTTGAATACTTAGAATGTTGTTCCTTGATAAATAAGCTATAAATATATATATATAAATGTTCTTGAAAATAAGCAATAACTCAAGCTTGATTGTATGAATAACTCTATATAAAATAGAGTTATCAGTTACCCAATTTCAAAATACGCTTTAGTCCATTCCAAATGATTCCAAGTTTTTTCTAATCATTTCCCCACGGTTGCCCAATGATTGTAATGTATGATTATCATGAAATGGTGTGTGCTTGAGATAAAGTTCTTGAGTTATGAAGGTGAGGAAAAACCGTACATTAGTAAATGTGAGTGTACACAAGTCAAGATAAGATAAAGGACTATAAGTCCATACAAGTCATGTAACTTCTCAATCCATGTAAATACAAGTCAAGTTACTTTCCCTTGAGGAAAGGAAGGATTACTTTCCATAAAGGAAAGGTAGAATGGCATACATAATAATATATGTATATCAAGGGTGACGACCCTAAGGATTAGCATACTACGGGAGGGGAAGTCATGAGCCCCAAAACCTAGGCCCCATGAGGTTTGCCCGCTAATTAGTGGTTAGTGGATTGGGTTCACCAAAAGCCAAAGAAATAACCGGATAAGGTAGGCTCGAGGTGTTGTGCTAAGTTAAAGGAAAGATAAGACATGAAATGTAGTCGCTTATTAGGGCTACAAGACGGAATAAGGAAAAAGAATTGTACGTAGTCATCTAGAATTGGGCTACGGACAATAGAAGCATAATTGTATGCTAAGTAAAAGATAAAGCACGTAGCT
This sequence comes from Astragalus membranaceus, assembly GCA_039519185.1. Classification (NCBI taxonomy): domain Eukaryota; kingdom Viridiplantae; phylum Streptophyta; class Magnoliopsida; order Fabales; family Fabaceae; genus Astragalus; species Astragalus membranaceus. The sequence goes on along the minus strand of CM076846.1, from coordinate 99,535,103 downwards.
ATCAAGAATTGGGCTACGAAGGAATAAAGCATAATGAACCGCTAGAGTTAGTAAGGGGTCTCGATAGGACTCACTGAGATAATGTTTATCTCACCCTTTATTATTGTGGTTTTTACAGAGAAACGGGGAAAAGCAAAGGCGAAGAAGTACGGCTAGCCGGTCTGACTCTTGGAGTCGTCAGAGATTTAGTTTCACATTTAGGCCTTTATCCCTTTTGTTGTCTTTCTATTACCGATTGTATAACTATTACTGGCTAACAGTTGTAAATCATTTCCGCTACTTATGTTTTGGGTATTGAACACCAGGATTGTATAAGTTTTAAGTCATGGGACTTAAGTACTTTGTTAAGTTTAATGAGGTTCATGGAACCATTTGATAAGTATTTATCGAAAGTTTTTAGTTGTGTTCAATATTCAATAACAGGAAGTTACTCTGATGTATGCCAAGTGGTGCATGTTGGTTACAAGCTAGAAATATCAGGGTGTTACATTATGGTATCAGAGCAGTTCGACCTAGTCGGGCTTAGATTAGTTGTAGGGTTGTTTGTCCCTTGGATGCAGAATATGATGGAAAGGTAGCAAAAGATGCTGGAAGACATGCTGCTAATGAAACAAAATGCTCAAGCTCAGCATCAACAAACTTCTGAGCCGCAAGTTAACCCAAGGCAGATCTACTCTGAATTCTTGAAGATGAAACCCTCCGAGTTCAAAGGAGGACCTGATGTCATGGAAGCCCAGCATTGGCTAGATGATATTGAAATTTTTTTTCTGACAATGCAAGTTACTGATGAGGATAAGCTGAGATTGGCATCCCATATGCTGAAGGAAGAAGCCAACAACTGGTGGACTAATGCTAAGGCCATGATGGCAACTATGGGGACTCCCCAGACTTGGGAGAATTTCAGACAAACATTTTTGGAGCAATTCTTTCCGACTGCTATGAAATTTGATAAGGAGAATGAATTCTTAGCTCTCACACAAGGAATAATTGGTCGTATCTCGGCGAAGAATAGTCGAGGAAATTGTCGAATAAATCACATTCTCTAATTAATTATGGCTTAGCCATGAATTAATGAAGAGTTTAAGTTGAAGGGTAAAATAGTCATTTCACCAAATATTGTTGGATCAATCTAGTAAGAGGTCATGGCTATATTTGTTAGTCAACCCAAGTTCTTTAACTAATCAAATGGCTAATGTTGGGAGAATGTTCATTATTGATTGAAATTTAAGTTAGAGTAAGAATTAGTGAGCAAGGGGTAGTATGGTCTTTTTACCTCATTTATTTTTACTTCAGCCCCCTTTATATTCTGAACCCTCATCCTCACACCCTCACACTTATCCATCTTGCTGAAACAGAATTAGAAGTAGAGAAAGAAAGAAGAATGGAGAAAATGGAGAGGAGGAGGAGGAAGAAGTAGGTGGAACTCCATCACTTTCTCATGCATGAAAGTTCTTAGACCACTCTCCCACTCCAATTTCTTTTTTATTTCCATTGGTACAACTTCCAGAATCTGATTCTCACCCTTTCCTTCATTGCCATTTTCGAATCCAAGAAGCCAAAGAGGAGTTTCAGTTGCAAGAAGCCTTGCATGCCTTTCCTAGCTATTGAAGAAGAAGCCTTGGTGTATACATTTCGAATTTGGAAGTAGTCCAATCCTTGAGGTCACTGATTCAGTCTCAGTCTCGAAGGGGTTTCTGTTTGGAAGCTCAATTCGAAGTAACAAGTGATGGAAGTTAGTGATGATTAGAGTTCATCAGAATTTCTGGGCAAAAACACTATCAGTACCCTTCATTGATTTCATCGTATCTCACTGTACACTACTCCGATGATCGTGATTCTTGTCCCTCTGGAAACTAGACACAAAGCTCTTAATTTTGGGCACAAGAACCGTATGAATTCATGGATAAATGAGAGATATATCCTGTTCACAAGTTTCGGATTCAAAATCAAGCACTATCCTGGACGAGTCACCTTGTCTTAGTGATATCTCCCAAACCACTGCATGCATGCGTGTGAATCTTCCTCCATCAGAAAGTAGACGAAATTATCTTCACAATGGGCATTGATTTGAGTAGATTTGGTCACGGATTGACCAAGTTATGCTTATTGCAAAACTGGATCCTGATACTGGGAAATGGAAATGGAAGCTAGTATGTCCGTTCGTCAAATTTGAGTTCGATTCGCCAAAGTCTCGAGCGCCATCAGTTCGATATACTGAAGTGGGGTTCAGTAGCTAGGATGATTGACTTAGTTACTGGTTGTGCAAGTGGGACCCATCAAGTTCAGATGCGGAGGCACTAGGAGCGTGTACGTGACTACGAGGATTGTTCGAGTGGTTACGGTCCGGTCGTCCGTGCTCCGGCGTGATTTCTCGCGAGATCGTCAACCGGGTGAGTTCTACTCACGGATACGGATATTTTTACATGTCTTGAAATTATATCGGTTGAGTCATAAGGCATTATCCGTTTTCGAAAGATTTTGGAACCGAAAACCGTTTTTGAGAAATGTTACGTTTTTACGGTTTTTATGGAATTGTTGAACAATATACGAAATTGTGATTAAATTGTTGAAATAAAATGATTTGTGTACTATCTGGAATAACTGAGATTTTGAGTTTCAGGAGTGATCGATATTAGAAATCGAATTGGGCGAAAACGGAATTGAGAAATAGGAGAATTAGAGAAACAGAACCGGACACACGGATCGTGCGCCCCTGAGCACGGACCGTGCGCCCTCTTCGGGTTGACTATATGAATTTTGGTGCATCACGCACGGGTCGTGCGCCCCTGGGCACGGACCGTGCGTGAGCTTCTGTCACTGATTCCCAATTTCTCGTTCCGGAGCTCCGTTTGATCCCGAACCTTTTCTAATCTCTTTCTCAATCATTTAAAAAGAAATTGCCTTACTGAAAACCCTAGTATACGTGTGGGTACACCGACTAATGGACTGACTGAATATATATGTTTATATATGTCAATTGAATAGGATTATAATGCCGGAGGTCAAATTTATGAATTCCTCAAAACGGATTATAGATCGATATGGATATTGTCTATCCGATTATTATGTGATAGATCCTTTGGTGATCGAAAAGATATAAATTATCTAACTCTCGAGAATTTGATGGGTATTGTCATATGTATCGCGTTGGGTGACGACCCGACAAGTAGCATACTAGGAAGGGAAGTCATGAGCCCTCACCCTAGGCCCTGAATGTGTTTTGGCGTGGTCAACTCACGGGTTACCGGGATTAGTGGTCGTTGCACGGCCGGTTTATGCTAAGTTAAACACACGATTCACTGGGATTAGTGGTCGTTACACGGTTGGCGTTTCGATTAATAAATTAAGAACAAGAATTGCCGGGATTAGTGGTCGTTGCACAGTCGGCATTTCGATTAATAAATAAGACATTAATAAGTTAAACACACGATTCGCCGGGATTAGTGGTCGTTGCACGGTCGGCTTTTCGATTTATAACTGGACATTTCTTCCTAATTAATGTTGTAAACCGGGATTAGTGGTCGTTGCACGGCCGGTTTATGCTAAGTTAAACACACGATTCACCGGGATTAGTGGTCGTTGCACGGTCGGCGTTTCGATTAATAAATTAAGAACAAGAACTGCCGGGATTAGTGGTCGTTGCACAGTCGGCATTTCGATTAATAAATAAGACATTGTTATGTCAGCTTTTGATACGGTTTAATAATTGAAGCGAGTGTCAGTGAGGGGGCACGGTAGGACTCACTGAGACAAGTTGTCTCACCCAATCCATATTTGTTGTTTTTACAGAGAACAGGTTATAAGGACAGCAGGCGGCACAATTAGTCGTCAGGCTCGAGGAGAAGTTGGAGATGTAATCTTCCATCTATGTTTTGGATTCTTCTGATGTAGTCTCTGTATTCGGTCTTATGACTCGAACTTGTATCATGTTATATTTTTGTAGTTTCCGCTGTTTCTTGTAAAGATGTATATCTGAACAGGAATTTTTATACTCTGACAGATTCAAGACTGACAGATACAAGTACGGGCTAAGAGAAGACATTGTACAGAGTCTAAGTTCTTTTGCGTATACCAACTACGCAGCCATGGTACAACATGCTCATATTGCTGAGAGTGACTTGAAGAGACTGTATGAAAACCGAAAGGCGTTCAATGAGAATAGGAAGAATGCTGGATCATCTAATGCTCAGATGGGTCCCAGGCACAACCCAAACAAAGGGAAGCAAGTCCAAACATCCAATTCTCCAAGATTCAATACATGTTCCAACTGCGAAAAGTATCACCAGGGCAAGTGTCAACTTGGGACAAACCACTGCTATTACTGTAAGAAAGAAGGTCATTATGCTCATGAATGCCCAGCAAAGAAGAGGAACAAGGAGGATAGCCCTACTACTACAACTCATGGGAGAGTCTACACTTTGGACGCTCAGAATGCCACACCGTCAGATAATCTGCTAAGGGGTATGAGATCTCTTTTCTACAACTCCGTTAGTATTTTATATGATTCAGGTGCAACTCATTGTTTTATATCTCAAGTTTGTGCGATTGGTTGGGATTGGCTTTAACTCCGTTGCCTCAACCAATCTCCATTAAAACTGCTGCCGAGGGTAGTATTCAGACCCAAGCCTTATGTGAGAACTGTCTTCTATCCATCGGAGACGGAAATTTTGTAGTGGACTTTATTTGTTTACCAATTAAGGGTATGGACGTTGTCCTAGGTATGAGTTGGATGTCAGCCAACCATGTAACTCTTGATTGCTTTCATCGGACTATCGGTTTCGCCTCCGAATTAGTGGAGCTACAACCGACCAATTCCGAAGTGGTTATTTCATTCACTTCTGCAAGTCATTGTCTATTCCAAGGCGCGGAAGCTTATGTCATGATGTTGTCTACATCGACTGAGATAGGTTTAGATCTATCTTATGTGCAAGTTGTTTATGAATTTCTAGATGTATTTCCAGATGAAGTTTCTTCTTTACCTTCGGATCGCGAGGTAGATTTCACTATAGAGTTTTTTCCAGGCGCAGGGCCAATTTCTATCGCTCCATATAGGATGTCTCCTTTAGAGCTGAAAGAGTTGAAACCCCAACTTGAAGAGTTGATATCAAAACAATTTTTCCGACCGAGTGCCTCGCCATGGGGTGCTCCTGTATTGCTTGTCAAGAAGAAGGATGGAAGCATGAGATTATGCATTGATTACCGTCAGTTCAACAAGGTAACTATCAAGAACAAGTATCCTATGCCAAGGATTGATTAATTGCTAGACCAACTGCGAGGAGCTTCGGTATTTTGTAAGATTGATTTAAGGTCTGGCTATCATCAAATCAAAGTTAGAGCTTTGGATATTCCGAAGACCGCTTTCCGTACTAGGTATGGACACTACGAATTTGTAGTGATGCCCTTCGGATTAACCAACGTTCCAGCTGTATTCATGGATTACATGAATCAAATTTTCACTCCTTATCTGGATCAATTTGTCGTGGGATTTATTGATGATATCTTGGTGTATTCTAAGACGATTAAGGAGCATGTATAACATCTCCGAATTGTTCTGAATGTACTCCGAGAGAAGAAGTTGTATGCCAAGCCATCTAAGTTGGATTTCTGGATGCCTGAAGTAAAATTTCTGGGCCATGTGATATCTCAATCCGGTGTTGCAGTGGACCCCAGTAAGATTGAAGCTGCGGTAGACTGGGAACAACCATCTACAGTCACTGAAGTGAGAAGTTTATTGGGATTAGCTGGGTATTATCAGAGATTCATACAAGGATTTTTCCAACTGGTTCTTCCACTCACTCGGTTAACTCGCAAGGGTCAACCGTTTCTATGGAACTCTGACAGTGACGAATGTTTCGCAGAATTGAAGAATCGTTTGACTTCTGCACCCATTCTGATTCTTCCAGATCCGTCTATGGGATTCCAAATTTACTGTGACGCCTATGGTAAGGGTTTAGGATGTGTCCTTATGCAGAATCGACAAGTAGTTGCTTATGCCTCCAGACAGTTGAAGCTGCATGAAGAGAATTACCCAACTCATGACCTAGAGTTGGCGGCGATTGTGTCCCTAAAGATTTGGAGGCATTACCTGTATGGGTCTCGTTTCGAAGTCTTTAGTGATCACAAGAGCCTTAAGTACTTGTTTGACCAAAAGGAGCTGAACAACAGACAGAGAAGATGGGTAGAGTTTCTGAAAGATTAGGATTTTGAATTGAAGTACCATCCAGGGAAGGCTAATGTAGTAGCTGGTGCTTTGAGTAGGAAATCTATTCACACGGCAGAATTGATGATTCATGAGATGGCATTGTTGGAATCGTTTAGAGATCTTAACTTGAAGGTGAAGCCAAGAAGAAACAAATTGGTGTTGAGTCACATTCAGATTTTAAGTCCCTTGAGAAATCTGATTCGCTCAGCCCAAGAGATTGATCTAGAGCTGCAAACGCAGAAGAGGTTTCCAAATTACACCGAAGATAGTGATGGTGTAATTTGCTTCGATGGTAGAATCCGTGTGCCGAATGACGAAGATATCAAGAAGCAAGTTTTAGAAGAGGCTCACAAGAGTCAGTTCTCAATACATCCTGGTTCTACAAAGATGCATAGGGATCTTAAGCAGTTCTATTGGTGGCCGGGAATGAAAGTGGATATTGCAGAATTCGTGTCTCGATGCTTTACTTGTCAAAAGGTTAAGATAGAGCACCAGAAGCCTGCCGGTCAGTTGCAACCTTTGAATGTGCCAGAATGGAAATGGGAAAGCATTTCTATGGACTTTGTCATGGGGTTACCACGGTCCCAAGCCGGAAATGATTCTATTTGGGTAGTGGTGGATCGCTTAACCAAGTCTGCCCATTTTATTCCGGTGCGTTCGAATCACAAGATTGCTGAATTAGCAGAAGAGTATCTCAAGAACATTGTGAAGCTGCATAGAATTCCTACAAGTATCATCTGTGATCGTGATTCCATTTTGAAGTTACAGTGATGATGAATGGAATAGTCTTTTAGATATTCCTACTATGAAGAGTTGATTTCAACCATATTGATCTATTGTGATAGTACCGGCCGGGCTATCACAAAGTAAATAAGAAGTTCATATGATGTTTGAAGAAAATTTGACTGGTCCTTTGACGAAAGGATTAGCAAGAGAAATGAGACTGATGCCCAGTAATTTGTCTTTTATTAGGGTAACCCAACCTAATAGACTGGAGATCGCAAGAAATAGGTTCAATGTGGTAATAACAACTTATAAAAGATGTAGAATCATGCACAAATATTTTAAGTCTCATTCATAGTGTGGAGCATGATATCATGTAGTGTTGGAAGGTTGAATAAAATTCTTAATGAGTTCTATACTCTATATAGAGTGGGGTACGCAGCTACATGAGTACTGTTGATAGACTCACCTATGTGAATGTGGAAGTGTGACCGCTTCCTATGAAGTTTTGGGCAAAAACTTACTAGAGCGTTCACTATATTGGGATAACGTGCATGGCCGTAATGCACGAGCTTATAAACTACACCCTGAGAGATTGAGTGTGTAATGTTGTCTGAGATAGAGTTCAAGACTACGTGTCACTCTTGTTAAATCAGAAGCATCATCACTATGTATTGGTTCAAGTTTACGAACACCAATATTTATGCTCAATCTTATATAAAGAAGATTTACTGGTCGATGAAATTTTTAAAGAAAACAGTGGGGGATTGTTGTGTGTTTTATTTAAAAATAATAAAATAATATTCTTAATATTATTTTTTAGAATATTATTATTTCAATGCTTACGTTAATAAAAATGAATTGCCTTGAAACCTGTTTTTAGCTTAGATCGATTCATGATTGAATCCAATTATTACTATTTACTATATTAGTTTTAAACGTATAACCATTTTTCAAAGTTATTCAAAGGGTAATGAATATTTTACTTATATGAACGTTAAAGTTTTCCTATTAATTGGTATATGACAGTTGCTATAGTATTATGATGACTAAATATACAAGAACGTTGAATGCCTTTAATCGTTACTACTCATTTTTATAAATGGTATAAATATAATAATATGATATTATTATTCTACCGTTTTATTTTTATGAGTTATTCTTGCAATGATTAATTTTGGTTCTGCATTTACAAGAGCAAGGTTATGAAATAGTGTATATATATAGATTGAAACTTTTGATAAAAGAATATATTATACACAGGATCATGAAAATATAGAGAGAAAGATACTTCTCATTTTGAGAAAGAATAAGAATACCGAGCAGTAACATAAAGAGAAGGGGGTGTGAGTCTGGTGGTTTTCCTAGGTGCAGGGAAGATCATATTTATTTTCTGAGAAAACTGTTTTATCCTGAGGACGACGAGGCTAGGAGAGACTGCTTGAACACCTTGGGCAGAGCCGCGAAACGTCTTAAAGAGAGTAACCTAGTCCGCGACTCAGCCTATTTTGTTCGTGTTCGTCAGTGTGTTCGTAATTGTTCCAACAATTCATATAGTTTTTTGAATTCCTTGAAAAATTTGCGTGAGAAGGTTTGGTCTTTCTTTCCTTTCCTTTTGCGGTATAGTTTTTCCTTAAAAAAGATGTATAAAATATATGTATTTTTTGCACGGTAAGAGAAAGTAGATTAATTTTTTTGATTGGAAAAGAAATATTTACTAAATAGGGCACACATATTTCTGATTGGGACGGAAATGTTTACTCAATAGGTCACGTATATTTTTTTTATACTCAACAAATTTTAGCTTTCAAGGTTTTTATGACCTGACGAGCTTATAGTACTATGATCCTAAAAAAAATTCAAGTTGTTCGACATGGATCTCTTATCTTCCTAAGGGAGATTATGCATTTGATAGTATAGGCTAGAACTTACATAACAACCGTGAATCTTCTTTTAATTTCCACGCATTTGAGTAATTTAACATTCTTTTTTGAAAAAAAAAGACTAAGATATATTTTTGAACAGTGATCTTTGGTTAAATATATTAAGTGAATGTTTGTATATCTTTTCAAAAGTGTGATTTTAAGATTGACCAAACGTTTTTAAAAATATATCATTTCACATATAGCATTGTCCAAACTTATAGTTACAATTTCTTTTAGAATCAACTAAAACTAAATTTTAACAAAAATACAAACATTATTTTATTCTAATTTATTTGCTTTCTAAAAAAAACATAATATATTACAACTTTTTATATTCAATCGACATTCCATTATATATTACAACTTTTTATATTCAATTGTCATTCAATCGACATTTCGTTATATATTACAACTTTTTATATTCTTTGTAACCACCAATGGAATCCAATTGATAAAATAATTGTATACTTGCTTAATTATTTTTTTTTTTACTTTGTCAAAAGAAACTAACATTTTTTTATGTGTTAGCCTAAATGTTAGAGGAATGCAAAAAGATAGAAAAATAAATTGGAAATGAATTTAGAGAAAAACTGAATTGGAATATTAAGCGGCAAATAAGAGTTGTGCATGAAGTTCGAGAAAGAAATAATAAATATATCCAATAAATCAAATCTAATAATAAGTCATTATATAAAATTTTATCATGTTCATCGTTACTTGCAAATTGAAATTTTGTTGATATTCTATTACCATTCTATTAAAATGTCATTATTAATTTCTAACCAATATAATATTGTTTAGCCAAAGAAAAAGATAATCTTATTACTTGATTTATATTTATGTTGTAATAGTTTTTGAACCTTTGAGATCTCTAATTCATTGAGTTGTTTTAAATTGAGAGAATGTGAATGGTCATTAGTGCATTTTCATTATATATTTTGAAATTTTGTTACATTTCATTTTTGTGACTTCAGCAAAGATGGAAGAAAAAGGTCTTCATCCTAACCTTCAAAACATTTCTACTCGTCTATTATTGATATTCTTAGTCTCTCTTTTCCTATTTTCTTTTTTTGTTGACCCTTTTTATCTATTGCTCTTGTTATAATATTGTTATGTGTCCATATTGTAGCCATTTGTTATGTGCTAATATTGAAAGGGAATTGAAGCAACCCTTTTAATGCACAAAAAAAACAATATTGAAAAAAATATTATTTTTGAACACTTGTTCTCAAGCTTAGTAGTTTCTCTTCAATTTGTTATCAGATTTTGATGTTCAGAAGGCGAGGAAACCTGAAAGCAATTCCAGATGATGATCAATTTAGCAGTGACTCACCAAAGATCAGTTTCAGATGGGATATGGAAAGTTGCTCCACCACTTCCTCTGCCTACTCAGCTATCTCAATGGCCTCCTCATCAAAAATTGGACAAAACAAAATTACTATTTCAGCCATTTCCATAGCTCCTTCAGAAAGTGGCCACATCACTTGTAGAAAAGGAAATTGGATCACCACAGACTCTGATTGTAAGCCACTTAATTTGTGCTTCATTGTTCACCTTTTTTTATTTTATTATTTTTGTTCATTTTTTTATACTTTATAGTACTTATATATTTTTCACCATCTTGTTTGTTTGATGAGCAGTTGTGGTGCTAGAACTATGAAGAATGTGTAAACAGCAGATGTATCTCATGTGTTGTGAAGGGGTAGCAGGCAATCTACATCACAAGTTAATGCACTAGTATATGAATCTTATTCATGGCTAATTTCTATCATATATTTTGTAAAGATTTTTATGTAACTTAACTAAAGATAGAGAGATCGAGAAGCAAGTGAGAATGAGATGTAATGTAATAATATCTGTATTAAATGATCCGAATGTACTTGATACATCTATATCTATATCTATAACATTTGACAATGCATCTTCATTAATGCATTGCCCAATGTCATATTCTGGTTAAACAAACATTAATTACATTAGTAAAGTCCCACTTATTATTAACATTATATACTATTTTTACTAATAAAGTATTATATAAATGTATAATTTTATATTATGTTTTGTGTCCAACAAAATTCTCGGCCTTTTTTTTTTAAACATGCAGTCAGCCCGAATTTATTAATAAAATAAAGAGAGATATAAAAAGCACAAGGGGGGACTAGACCAAAACCCTTGGTAATAAGGACAATAATAGAATGCCCAACAAGGCCTCTAAAATAAACAACCATAGAACTCTACTGGAAGAAATTCTAAGGCGAACAGAAAACCCAAAAGGAGGCAGGGCAACACCCGAGAGTCCCCACACAACCTCCACCCACCACCTCCTGAACTCACACTCCAAACCACAACAGCCTGCATCACCTCGCTATCCTCACATTAAGCACATCACAAAGCATCGAGGTTAGAGGTGGAGGCCCGGAGACGATTGGGAGGGGGCAAAGAAGCAGAAGGCAAAGGGGAGGAGCCCGACGATCTGCAAACTGCAATCTGGCGTCCGACAAGGTACAAACTATCGAATCAGCACCCACCGACAGCACACCCCCAGAGATCTGGCGCCGTGACTCCAGCCACCATCGCGAAGTCGTGCTACCGGCCAACACCGCGACAACACCTAGCTTGATCGAGGTAGCCGAGCCACCAGCCACCACCGCGGCCTTGCGCCCCCGGCCAACACCGTGGCACAATCAAGCAAAACCGCGAGCGACAGGGAGGAGTGCCCACGACAAAAGGAGAGGAGGCGTGACTGCGGGTCCAAAGTCCGAAACGACAGCCACCATTGCGAACATCAGACAAACCACCGTGAACCACCGCGAAACACCGCATCAGAACCAACCCCTACGCGAACAGAGCCACAAACCACCGCGAACAGAAGCACTCCATAGTACCTCCACAAACCCCAACCCATTTTTATTAATTTACAGCCACCGGAACAACTGAAGTCGAAGATCCAACCACGAAACGGCGACGGCGCAAGAACTTATCCAGATCCAGATCGCGAAGAGATCCAAATCGCTTAACAACATATCCAACAGATCCAAAAGAGCGCAGATCAGAGGAACAGACTCAACCAGACCGAAGCCAATAGCGACAGCAGGGCGAAGGAGCACCGAGAGGAGAGGGGAAGAAACCGGGGAGGGAGCCCCCCCCCTCCCAGCGACGGCGGCCAAATGCTTTTCAACAAAATTCTCGGCCTTGGAAGGTAGTGCTTCAGATTTTTCTATCAAATGTGCCTTCAAAATTTAGGAATCCCCTGAACAAAATGGTAGATGAGAAAAGTTAATAAATTTTCCTTCACAATTTTCTATCAAAAAAATAACATCAAAATCTGAAAATGTCATAATATTTCATCTAACTATTTCCATCAAAAAATAACGTCATAATATTCCTAAAATTTCCTCTAAAATTAGGAATTCGAATTAATGTGAATTTTGCCAAATTGTTATTGACATTTGAACTCCGGCGCTATATATGTGAAATTTCTCATAATAATTCTTTTGTTATATTTCTTAAGTGCACATCGTATGTATGATCATTTTTTTTATATCAAATGAAATGCCAAATATTGAATAAATATCATATATATATATATATATATATATATATATATATATATATATTATTTTCTATTTTTTATAGACACATTTATATCCCTAAGACAAATAAAAATAGAGATATCAGCGGGACGGGATGGGGACAGGAAATATTTTCTCACTTTATGTCTCTACATCTTATATTACTCCACATCTCTCCACATTGGAGAGTTACCCCTCCCCGTGGGACCCTATTGTTCATAAAAAACATAATAAATAATAAACTAAATGCAACATATATGGGAAAATGTATAAAAAACAAAAAATATATCATAAAGTTTAAAGTTATGGTAATAGGATGATGTAATAATTTTGGTTTCTTAGCAATATTAATTTGATAAAATAATATTATATATATTGGTTAGAGTTTCATAATAGTTTTATTGGAAATTGAGACCCCACGAAGTAGGGGTGTAAACCCTCTCCTGCCTTCACAAGAATTTAGTTCTCTGTCCCCAAACCCCATTGGGAATAATATCCATCTTTAGGTTTTTAAACTGGACAGTTCCTAGGAGGATTTTTTTTCGTGTATAAGGGAAAATTGACACCTCTAACACCACACATAAATAAACCTTTTGCATGAAAACATTAACTTTTATACATAAATTGACGAACAAAATGTATATTTTTTTCTAACAATTTTCAATATACATAACTTTTGCTCTTAGTTTCACTTTGGTCCTTTATCTTTTTTTTGGTCCGTTTTGGTCCTTTATGTTTCATTTTCGTTTCACTTTTGTCCCTGACGTTAGTTTTAGTTAACGGACGCCACGGTGGCAGTTAACTGCTGACGTGGCGTCCAAAATACTGTTCATCTTCTCTTGCAGTTTCCATGAAATACTGTTCATCTTCCTTTCAATTTCGTCTTTTCCCAAATCTGCAGTTTCCATGAAATACTATCATATTCATGAATTTCATTTCATTTCATTTACGCTGAAATCTGCAGTTTCCATGAAGAACAACGAAGATCAACGAAAAACAAAAGAACAAAATGAAGAACCTAGAACAAAACGAAGAACAAAATACAACAAAATGAAATGACTATATAAAGGAGACAATTTTGGATGGTGAAGGGAGAGGTTTTGACAAAAAAATTCATAAAGAAAAACAAGAAACAGAAGAAAGGAGAGAGCTTAGCGAGGAGATGTATATGCAACAGAGGCAACAATTTTTTTGTTTTGGTGTTGTGTGCGACTTTTACAAACCAAGATACCAAAGGGAAAGGCAAGCAAAATATGGCCAAACCAAACCGGCCCTGCACTCACAAAAAGAATCTGGCTCCACTTTCCAACAAAGACCATTCAAAGCGACACGTCTCCGCCTCGCTCTGCATACCCATAGTTTCCAAGCTGTCGGATTCAGAAATATTATCAAACAAATCATTCGTGTCAGAATCAGACGCTTGTTGCGCCGGTGGTGCACGAGCGGCAAACCTTCCCTAAAGAAAGTAAGTGGAAGAATGTGGCACGAACAACAGGAACTTCCCTCCATAGACATAATTGAGTTGGACCATTGCACTTATCGGGTACCCATATTTTGTACAGACACTAAAAGTGTTTGTTTGAATATACGGGACTCCATCCATGTCAACATGCACAGTACCAGAGAACTTGTTCCCAAACCTATCTTCGTTGGATATGATAGGCGGCAAGGTAAGAGCATGCTCGCTGTAAAACCGTTTTGGAATAGTCACATGATGCTGTGATGATAAAATGTTTGTCAAACAAAGAAAGAATTTCTAAAAAAGGTAACAATCTGATAACAATAGATTAGGGATTGAAGGTTACGTCACTGCGCCTCATAATAGCGAGGAAATCTAGATCATCCATACCACTAAATACAAACATAACAACACTATTAGACAGTGAGAAGGGGCCAAAAACACATGCATTACAAATATACAACTATTTTTACAACATTCATGTTATTTCAAAAACAAAACATAAGTGCAACAATGTAACACCAGATCTATGATATCGACAAATAGTAAAGATAAAGAATAGGGGTGTCAAAGTGATCCATTTGTCTACTGGATATCCGGTCCGTCCATAGCAAAATCCATCCAATCCATCCGTTACAAACAAAAAAATAATAATGGATTGGATTGGATCCATCCACTTGATTTGTGGATGGTTGTGATCCATCCATTAATTTTTTTAAATCCAATGGATTATCAATAAGTATAAGATCAAAATCCAATGGATAATTATTTTTTTTGACTAAAATCAATTGGATAATTATAAAAAATACATTTTTACAAAAAACTATTTCTAAAAACAATTTTCAGTTTTTTTTAAAAGGACTTTCCAATTTTAAAATTTTTTTCCAATTTTTTTTTTTAAAATTCAGAAAAAAAAATATATATTATATATTTTTTGACAATATAATATATATATATTAATATATAATATATATATATATATATATATTAATATATATATATATATATATATATATTAATATATAATATATATATATATAATATTATAATTAGCATCACCATGACTGACGGCCGGCCGCCGGAGAGCCGCCGTGACCGCCGCCGTACCACCACCGCCGACCACCGCCGGCCGCCGGAGCGCCGCCGCGTGACCACCGTGGGTCGCCGGAGCTACGCCGCAGGCCGCCGTGCCGGCCGCCGGAGCTCCGCCGCCGGCCGCCGCTTCCACCACCACCTCATATTTAAATATATATTTATATTATATGTAATATATATTTATATATTTATATTATATATAATATATATTTATATTTTAACAATATTATATATAAATATATATTTTTAAATATAATTTTTTTTTTGTCAAAAAAAAGTAATTTTTTTTTGCTGCAACATTAAAAAAAAAAATTCATAAAAAGATTTTTTTATTAAAAGATTTTTTTTTTAAGGTATTAGTGGATGGATCGGATATCCATCCATAAAAAAGTTGTTAATGGATGAATTGGATGGACTTTTTTTGTCCATGGATGAATTGGATTGGATTTGTTTGATACAATCCTAATGGATATAAATTTTTTAATGGATTTCTCCAATCCATCCATTATAATCCATATCCATATCCATCCAATCCATCCATTTTGACACCCCTAATAAAGAACCAAAAAATTTAAATGAAAGAAGAATGTGTGAAACAACCATACCTCAACACAGAAGCAAAACGATGAAGTTTCAAAGAGAAGAAAGTTGGTTTTCGGAGCTATGGGGTCACCGTGTACACCTTTTGACCACAATTGTCAATGTGTGCAAGTGAAATATTAAATGAGAAGAAGAATAATGAGATACGGCGTGGTAGGTTTGCATTTAATAGATGTAACAAATCATGTAACTCGACTTTAATATTTTTCGAATTTATTTTTTTCCAAAACGTCACTAGTACAAAAATTGGAAAAGAATAGAGGTTTTTAAGTCGGATGCCAAATTAGCCGACTTTAAAAGTGGATGCGGTGGCAATTTTGTAATAAACTTGGAAAAAAATTTTTGGCGCTAACATTCAAAGTCGGACAAGATTTATGTCCGACGTTAAATGTGTAATCTTTTTTTTGCGTGAAAAAAAACTGGAATCCACGCACGCGTTTTTCCTAGGTATCTCTCAGTCCAAAACGAAAATAAACTTCACTTAAGGCTCTGAACCCTAGTCTCGCTCTCTCCGCCAAAACTCCAACTTCCACCGTTCCATCTCTCTTCTCCTTGCTCTCTCCGCCAAGTTTCCGTCTTCCTCCGCCGTTCTCTTCTCTCAACCGTCTCTCTCCCTGTCACCGTCACCATATTTGATTCTCTTTGTTTTGGTTTTTCTGAAAGGTAAACCATTCCTATTTTCTTTCTTTTTTCTATAAAAATGATCCCCTCTCTTTAATTTGAGGTTCTCTTGTTCTATTTTAGTTGTCAGATCAACCTGATAGGTGGTGAGGAGGAAAAGTGGTTGTTGCCCTAGAGGATGAAGGGGAAAGGTACAAACATATGTTTTTCACTTTTTCTAACTTCTCTTCCTTTCTTTAGTTTATATGATTTTCAAGAATTAATAAAAATTAACTACTCTGGCTCAAATACATGGTAAAAGATTCAATTGTTTAGTTTATATGATTTTCAAGAATTAATCTCATATGCAATATGCAATTGAGCTTTGCTGATGTTGTTGCCTTATTGGAGTGATCTTTAAGCCTTTATTCATAAATTTTCACTCAAAAGATACTCCTGCAAGTATTTAAAGAGTTTGTCTTCTTTTCGCATTGCGTGCACTTTGTTTGAACTTTGACCTTAAGAAAATTGTTTAATTCCAGTGACTAATATTTTTTGATCCACAGAAGTGATGATTTTGTCAACACTAGAGGTAGAGAATGGATTTCAACTTGTGCATTTTGGAAGTGTTGTTGCTACTTTGGTTATAAGTTTTCCAGACATTCTTGTAGGGAATATTCACTTATGCATAAAATTAGTGTTTGTCTTGATCCAGATGACGACAAATATACAGAAAGTTATTCTTTTTAAAGTTAAACAAAGCCTGTTTTTGTTTTTGTAATTTTAAGTAACTAAACCAAACAGACTGTTTTGAATACATCTGTATGTCTTTTCACACAACATGCATAATTCTTAATAGGAAAAAAAAGATTCAGGAACATACATTGATGTCATTGTTTCCTTTTGTGGTTATCATGGCCGATACGTGAATTAATTGCTTAAGTTAGACAAATAAGCAATATCGGCATTCTGGTCCTTCAGAGAAAAACGGAAGAAGCCGCAATGGCAACCAAGAGGTTAAAGGAGTTGCTAGATGCTCGTAAAACTTCCAACCGAGACACTTTAGGTATTATTTGGCTTATGTTGCAATAATCAGTTTAAGCTTTTGAGTGTTTTGAGTTTTAAAGACTCTTGTAGGAAGTATCGAAAACACGATAATAGTTTATCAGAGTATTTGAATACAATAGAGAAGACTATCTTTTTGTGAATAGTCTACTGGTATGCTACATTTTCCTTTTGTTTAGTCTCCTAATTCTATGTCATCTTCCAGTTGTAACAAATGAAAATGGAACAAATGGGAAGGTAATGAACTTTCCTTCCCCTTCTTAGATTTGATTTACTATCAATATGATCTTAACTAAGTTCTTGAGTTTCATCTTTAGAGCAATGGGAAGTCCCTACAGCGGTGGCTTGATCACGAGCTAGAAGTCATGGTAAAAGAGCATGAAGTATGAGAAACAGAGCCAAGTGTATGTATTAATTCAGTAATTATTCTTGCCTGTTACTAATCTCACTAGTGCAAAAATGACATTAGAATTAGACATTTAAAGTCAGGCGCCCAGATGCCTGACTACATAGGTAGACACAGTGGCAAACTTGTAAACAAGTGGCAAAACTCGCGAGTATTAAGGTCAAGCGGATACACGCCTGACGTCTAAAGTGAAGAAATAGGGAAAAAATAAGACTTTAGAAGTCATGCGTGTATGCGCCTGACACGGTGGCAAACTTGTAATTAGGGGTGAAATTTTTTTTCTGTTCTAATACTTTAGACGTCAGGCGTCTATTCTCGCTTGACCTCTAAAGTCCAAAAATAGAAAAAAAAAATAATATTCACTCTCAGAGCCTCTCACTCTCAATTCTCAAACATTCACTCTCACAATCTCACTACTCGAAGCCTCTCACTCTCACTCTCAGAGAAGACGAACCACGAACCCTAGCACTCACTCTCCTTCGCGAAGCTTAGCTCTCACTCTCAGAACCTGAGAACCCTTCTCTCCTTCGCGAAGCTTAGCTCTCACTCTCAGAAGCCTTCTCTCCTTCGCGAACCCTAAGCTTCTCACGCTCACTCTCAGAACCCTTCCGCTCTCTCCCTACTTCGTCGTTCGCCGTGGTGCTTGTCTAACCGTCGTGTTTCTCCTCCCCTCACCGTCGCGTTTCTCCTCCCCCTCACCTCTCACCGTCATCAGATCTCAAGAGAAACCCTCTCTCACATCGCGAACGACAACAGCCGTACACCAACAGAGACCCTATCTCACCAACAACCACCCTCAGATCTCGTCACTGTCGTCACCGTCATCACCGTCGTCACCTTCTGTCTCAGATCGCGTGGATGTTGCAGAATTTCAAACCCTAAAAACACACACCTGTAACTTTTGTAGATCTGATACCTAGGGTCTTAATCGGACAACCAAACTAAGGTAAAAACCTTATTATTTTTCTGTTTATGTTCTTCTTTGTTATTTTCTAACATGAACCCTAATTTGGTTCTTTGATGTTTGTGATTGTATGACTGAGGAACACGAAGATCTTTACACGCTGAGAAGTCACGAATGAGAAACTCTGAGTTTCAGGTAAAACTCCCTTCTTCACTGTTACTTTCTTGTATAGAATCTGTTTTGTAGAGATATGCCTAATTACAACTAATTCTAAAACTAACTTCCCAATAAAGCCTAATTAAGTGTTTTTATGATTATGTAAATGTTTAGGGTAAAGTCCCGTTTGTGTCATCAGAAGGAATTCATCAACTACATATATTTATCTTTGTCTTGGCTGTTTTTCATGTCCTTTACTGCATACTCACTCTCGCTCTTGGACTTGGTATGTTATTTCATGTTTTAGATTAATTTTGCATAAATATATTGAATTTGGTATGTTATTCAATAGGCAATGAATGATTAGTTTATGAAATCTAATGCATCCTTGAAGAAAGGAAATTGCTGCTAATTATGTGTTAAAATCTTCAAATTTTATCAATTTTTACCAATTTTTTAGGCATATTGAAAGCAATGTCGAGCGCTTCAAGTGGCGATGATGGTCGTAAAATGGACAGCATATTGAAAGCAATGTCGAGTGCTTCAACTGGTGATGATGGTCGTAAAATAGCCAAGAATCTCGGATCATCATCCGTAGAAGAAGCTGATAAGGGAGGAAATTGTAAAATGAGCAAGGGTTGAGAATCGTCATTAGTGGAAGATGCTGATAAGGGAGGGGAAATTTCTCTAAAGAAAGGTCCATGGACACAAGAAGAGGATGCAACTTTGAAAGAATATGTCAAAAAGCACGGAGAGGGAAATTGGAATGCAGTTCAAAAGAATTCAGGACTTGCTCGCTGTTGGAAAAGCTGTCATCTTCGATGGACAAATCATTTGAGACCAAATCTGAAAAAAGGAGCATTTACTGTTGAAGAAGAACAGCGAATCGTTGAGCTTCTTGCTAGCATGGGAAACAAATGGTCTAAAATGGCTGCTCAGGTTTGTAGTAACTTAACTTCTTTTAAAAATTTGCCTGTCTATATCATGTTAATATGAATATTTAGCCGACCATAGGTTTTGCATTAGTGCATTACAGAAAAAGATTTAATATAGTTAAAAAATCAACTGTAATTAGCATTCAATTTCATATAATAGTAGTAATAAATGTTGGTGTTATCATTTTCTATGTTTGAAATTTCAAATATCAGATATTAAAATGACACCAGAAATACTATATGTTTCAAAATTCAATTTCAATGCCTATTTGCAATGCATTTGGTGACAGAGTTCAAGTTGATTTTGAATGATTATGAATGAACTTGATTTTGTAAAGTTGATACGATTAAATTAAAATGAGTCGTGATTGAGTGTTTTTACTTTGAAAGCAAGTTTGTGATTCAAGCAACATTTTGTCCATTTTCTATGTAAAAAGGGTTTAGTTTTCTATTTGACAGAGTTCAAGTTGCAATTTTGTTTTCTTGGGTTCAATTCTAACAACATTTTGTCCATTTTCTATGTAAAAAGGGTTTAGTTTTCATCAATCCTTATTTACTTCATTGCAGCATTTGCACCCATGTATGGAGGAATTGTGGCTGACTCTCTTGCTTCAGAGAGCTGGAACCAACCCTAAATACGGATCAATATTTTAGCCAATCAGAAAGGGATCAAGAGGAGAATAAATGAACTGTGTCTGCTGCTTTTATGGAAAGAGATGGAAGGTGTGATAGTTTTACTTCTCACTTCACATTTCTGTCCACTTACCCTGAATGCTCAATAGTTGTTAATTCAACACATTCAACACAAGAGAAGGTAATATAATATATATATTTTTTATTATTTAGAACTAAAATCTTCTTAGATTGTGTTTCTTATGAGGCAGTAAAAAATTTCTTTTTCAGAAGGAGAAAAGAAGAAAATGGATATTTGGAAAGCTGAAGACTAAGAAGTTACCTTCAATTCCTTCAAAAGAAACCACAATATGTGAAGCAGAAGAGGAACAAAGCTGAAGACTAAAAACTTGTACCTTTCACACTTCAGCTTAGATATTTTAGATTTAGATTTAGTTTGAAAACTAGTTTGAAAACCCTAAGTTTCATAAACACTGATTCTGTGTATTTCTAGGTTAATATGAACGAGATACAACTGATGAGTTCTCAAAACTTCACCACGATGAGGTTTCAAGCCACAGTTTCAGCAACAAAGGTAGATCCCTTGCTTTCTCTATTTTGATCTTCACTGTTTCAGTTCTGGTTTCTTTTTCTTCACATACGAACCTATAATGTAAAATATCTAAGCATCAACCCATCTACTAAAGAGAATAGAGAGCTGTCACAATCTTTTCTGAATTTTTGATCCAATCTTTCGAAAATCTTTATATTTGTGTTTTATATATGCTACATAATGTCAAATACTGATGCAATAATGTCAAATATTGATGCAAAAATACATTAATGGGCTGAAACAGGTACCATAATTGACTTCTTATTAGTATGCTTTGGGACCTTATTAGTATGCTTTACTGCTGCTAAGCTAACCTGTTTGATTTGGTGTTATTTTATTCTTATGGTAGCTGCTATTTATATTTATTTTACCTCACACCTAGCAGGACAAGTCTTGGTTTCCTGTTGTAACTGTTCGGTTTCAAAAATCTGTTGTATTTTCATTTTACGTATTCATTTTTATTGCAATTTTGCTAATTGTGTGGTAATGTAACATGAAGCACTTATACATAGATCTTTTTGTAACATCTGCAGATTGTACAAGAGTGGAATGCAAACAAGTCTTGGCTTCCAAAAGAACGAATAGATGAGGTATTTGATTTAACTTGATTGCCATATTCTTGAATATATTAAAATTTGTTATCTGTAGCAAAATCATTTATTTTTGGGTTGTTAACTTGTAAGGTGATAAATGATGTGGAAAACTTGAAGAACTGGTTGAATGAGAAAGAAACTGAGCAAAAGAAGTAAGTTCCTGTCTGTATAAATGATAGTACGGCAATAATTAGATTAGTGATCGTATTTTATTATGTCTAAAATTGCAGTTGAACATATTAATTTAAATATAATTTGATTATTCTTTAATAATTTATATTCTATTTTTGTTTTGAACTTTTGAAGGACTTTGGGATTCAGCAAGTCTACATTTACATCTGAGAAGTGTATTTAAAGGTGTTAGATCTACAAAACAAGGTACCATCTCTACAACTGCAGGTTTCTTCTCTTACTGGTCAGCATGCTCGTTGGAATTATATTATAGAGAAAATATAATATAATATAATATAATTCTATGCCCCAACCTCAGCTGAGAAGAAATTGGGAACTGATGAGAAAACGTTTGTTCATATATTCAGTGAAAGGAGTGGGGCACATTTGGCTGCCGTTAGTGCTTACTACCATGACATGTATGGTCACTCGTTGGAGAAGGTATCTTGATCATTTCAATCTTATCACTTCAACTTTATTTCTTTCTTAAGATATTCATTATTCATGCTGAATCTATATCAGGCTGTAAAGAATGAAGCATCAGGGAGTTTCAGCCATGCACTTTTGACAATAATCCGATGTGCTACGAACCCGGGAAAGTATTTCGCAAAGGTATTCCTTTCAAGTTTTAATGCAGTGGCCATAGTTTTTGTGTTCAATATCAGTGTGTTTGTGTGTAAGGCAGGAAACTATTATGAAAGTGGCTACAGGTCCTGCTTTTGATTTCCTGGAGAATGCTCTTGGTAAATTTGATGATGGGCCAGTCCTGCTTGGTCAATTCAGTTTGGTGAGTTGAAATGAATTCTTTAATCCTGTAAATATTCACTTTTGAAGCATATTAATTGCTAATGTTCTCTATCCAAAATCATTATAGTATTTGATAATGTCAATGACTTTAGCTTTTCCTTCATATAATTTGTAAGGGCTTTTGATAATCAGGTGGATATTGCCGACATTCCATTTGTTGAAAGATTCCAACTTGTGCTTGCTGATGTGTTCAAGCATGATATCACAGAAGGAAGGCCTAAACTTGCAGTATGGCTTGAGGTATAATAGAACTAGTTGTGCAGAATTTCTTGCCTTGCTTATGGAAATTGTACTAGTTTTTTTTGTTTACATTTATGTACTCATTATAATCTTTAATCTGAACTTAGAGTAAACTTCTCCATTTTCTTAGCAAGTAGCATTAACAGATTGTTCAATTTGAACTTGGCCATTGATCTCTTGCATTTGAAAAGACGCCAAACTACTTATTCGTGAGAGTGAATATGTTTCTTTTGTAGGAGCTTAACAAGATTGATGCTTATACCCTGACCACCATTTTATTAAATAAAGTTGATTAGTGGTGTAGATTAGTGTGTGAATGAAGATTTGCAGAATTAGTTGTTATTTGAAATAGCTGTAATATACGCGTTTGATATACACTCATCACTATATTTGATTTAAATACCTAAAACATGTTGAATTTGGGAATTTGGTTTGATATTCTAAAGTTTCTTTGTTATGATACCAAGAACCCCTGTCCTAAAGTTTCTTTGTTATGATTAGTATATATTCAACTCATGCAGGCCTGTTGGTGAAGATATGTTTCATTGGCAAGCTACAATTATGGGTCCTGCAGACAGCCCTTATGCTGGTGGTGTATTCCTAGTGAACATTTACTTCCCACCAGATTATCCATTTACTTCATAGTTTCACTCCTCATGTAATTATATACAGGAGCTGTAAGAGAAGTAAAGGAAGAAACAGGGGTAAGTTTGATGTTAACTAAGAGATATTTATTCCTCTAGCATATCAATTTAATTATGAGTTTGTATGATAAGTGTCAGATTAGTAGCTAAGTCATTCTTTAGCAAAAGTGAATTGCTTATCTCATTGATTTATTACAGCTTAGTTCTGTTAATTTTGGTTGGGTATTATTTATGGTTGTTTTACTGTGAGTATTATTTATGACCTGAGCACTGATATATGACTCCAAGGCCTAATGGATAAGGCGCTGGTCTACGGAACCAGAGATCTGGGTTCGATCCCCAGTGGAGTCGCTTCTACGGAACGAAAATTTGTATAACCAGGGTGTATAGATTAAACCAAAACTTGAAAAAAAAAAAACTTTTAAAGTCAGGCAAGAATAAATGCTTGACTTTAAATCATACTTACGAAGTCAGGCAAGAATAAATGCTTGACTTTAAATCATACTTACGAAGTCAGGCAAGAATAAATGCTTGACTTTAAATCATACTTACGAAGTCAGGCAACAATAAATGCTTGACTTTAAAACTGGCTTACGAAGTCAGGCGAACTAAATGCTTGACTTTAAAACTGACTTACGAAGTTAGGCGAAATAAATGCTTGACTTTAAATCAGACTTACGAAGTCAGGCGAAATAAATTCTTGACTTTAAAACTGACTTACGAAGTCAGGCGAAATAAATGCTTGACTTTAAATCAGACTTACGAAGTCAGGCTATCGCTTGACTTTAAAACTCCTGACATACAAAGTCGACTTAATAAAAGTCAAGCGGGCGCCTGACTTTAAATCCCCTTTTCGCCTGACTTTAAATCCCTTTTTTGCACTAGTGTCTGTAGTGTAGTCTATAATTTATGATACAATCTTCAGGCGTGCTGCCCTTGCAGAGGAGCTAGCTATTCTGAAGCAAGTAAACGAGTTTAATACACGAAGTATAACATTTTTGTTCCTGGTTTCTTTCAATACTTGTCTTCTCAGGGCGTCCTCCATGTCACCAAGTGCAAGAATGGCCAGAATAGCTTCACTTGAGAACATGTTGAGCATATCCTCTAATTCACTTGTGGCAATGGCTTCACAACTTTCCGAGGCAGAAGAATGAGAACGTGAATTTACTAATCGTGGACGCTGGAATCAGTTGCGCTCAATGGGAGAAGCCGAGAATTTGTTTCAATATATGTTTACTTCTGTTGTAGATGCTAGGTACTTTCTTTGACCTAAACTTTCTTTTACCGGTTCTTACCAAAGTTAGGGGTCTTTTGTGATTACCAAAGAGAAAAGTTAGCTGGATTTTAGAACTTGATATTCACCTAAAAAAATACTTTATCCCTGCCTATATTGATTAATATGTTATCATATTGAACTTGGCAGATCACTGTAGCGTTGATAATAAACTTGAGGCCACCAAGCATTACAATTGCTTGCCTTGAACAGACCTCTTGCCAAGAACATTCAGGTTCTTCTTTAAACTTTTTTTTTGTTTTAAATTGGTGTGTTTGTTTGGATTCTTCTCCATCTACCCCATATTTTTCTTTGTTATACATTGTTTTTCTGTCTTTATGCCTGTGTACACAGTACAAATCGATGAGGTAAGCTCTTCAGTTCTTTAATTTTCTCAATGTTAACTTACTCCTGGCATTGCTAACCTTGTTGGTGCTTTCTGGGGAGGCTCTGATTATGGGTTACTGAGTTAGGACTTGGGATAACAAGCTTGTTGCTGGTGCTCAGGTAATTTTCTAGATATCGCTCTTTTTTACTCAATTTGCTGGTGCTTAGGGAAATGGAAGATTCTACATTTCATCTATCTTTAGACTTTGTTAGGTTGGCTTTTGTAGTTAGACTCACACTCATTTATCTGTCTTTATTTGTTCTTGTTCCAGGGTGTACTGAATTTTCTGCATATTATCCTAAGATGGATTAAGAAATAAGGCATGCTGGTGAATCCTATCCTAGCTGCATGAACCATGGAAATTGACAAGTTTTTACTTATAAGAAAATACATACATACAAAGATAAGTATCTAGAGAAACTATGTCTATCATTAAAAAACATGACATGTTTTTATTGTGTGGCAGTTGGTTTATATGAAATTTGTGCAGAGAAAGAGTGCTTGTGCAGTTGTGCCAATAACAAGCCTTATATATCATTTATAGGCAAAAGAAATAAAACAACAAATGTTGTGATTACTTGGAACAGTAAGTTATCAGATAGAAGTCCAAATGGCCAAGAATTAGACACTTATGGTTCAGCAACTGTAGCAGTAGATTCAGATTATTTCTGTGCAATTGAGATCAGTTTTTAGGTAACAAGATACAACTTTTACTACTTAATTAAACACAAGACCATGTGAGGGCAATTTTGGGATTTTGACAAGTTTTGAGTGGCACTGAGTGTAGACAGTAGACAGTAAGAGAGCCGCATTCTATTGAATTATGATAGTGGTCATAAGGTGTCTTGGTCAAAAAACTTCAGCTATGAGGAAGCAAGGTCTTTCCTAGACACGAACTTCATAAATGGAAACCAGTGGCTAAGACTATAGCATTGCACTGCATCAATCATATAACATCATTTATCTAATTGTCTCCTTGTTTATTTTCCTATATTGATCAACAAAATGACAATAAAAACTATGTTAGGCTTTTAAGTGATGCTTTTTATTAACATATAACAAAAGTTATGCAGCTAGTAAAACACTTTATTATTAGGGACTGTAAATGTGAGTTATGCGGCTAGTTCTCATCTCTACACTTTATTATTTGTAGCATAATTTAATTTTCTAACCCCCCTTACGATGTTCTATAGGTTTTGTGGAGACAAGGAGAGGTTGCCGTGGTACAGGGACTGTAGAGGCAACATCCTTGTTGTGCAATACAAAATCACCAGGAACTTGTTCTAATACAAGGTATGTGTTTTTGGACAGTGTTCATCCTTCACAAGCTGCTAACCAAATTCTAGCTGATGCATTAACTGTTCTTGGTTACATCTCTACTAGATTGCAGATATATGTCTTACATTGGCACCACAAAATGTACATGGCTGGGAAGAATGACAGGGTAGAAGATTGTTGGGATGGCTGCAAACTATGAGAGGGTATTCTGTTAACCGTATATTTATGTAGAATTTGAAATGTTGTAAAATCTTTGAAGTATTTATGTATGAGTGTGATCTAATCAAAATTTGTTAAACGTTTTATTTTATAGATTCTTAAATTTTTAGTTAGCATACTTTGCCATAAATAGTCGACCTTGTTGTGTACTTCTCTTGATAAGTGCATATAGAAATACTTTTTAGATTGTTGAGTGATTCAGCATAACCTTGTTTACATAGTTGGATTGTCTCTCAATTAGTTTTTATGCGTTTCTTCTTGTGTGTTTCTCTTTTTCCATGGAACCAGTGGAATTTTATTAACTATAAATGGAATGAACGTTAGCTAGAGATTATTAGACCAGGGGTAATGATTTTTTTTAAAAACAAATATGACTACTTTTAAAGTCGGGCGTCACTAAAATCCGACTTTAAAGACGTCTTCTAAAGTCGGGCGTACCTAACATCCGACTTTAAAAGTGAAAATATATGTATACGTGTGGGGGTTCCCAAAAACTGAAGAATTTTTTTTTTAAAAAAAGATCATGTACTTTAAAGTCGGACATTCGCCTGACTTTAAATCCCCTAACATACTAAGTCGCCCTAATAGAAGTCGGACGCCCATCCGACTTTAAATGTCTGAAATATCCGACTTTGAATCCCTTTTTTCCACTAGTGCGTGCAACAAATTGGTCGTCTTTGAAATAGAATTATAGAAGCATAGAAATATTGTTGAAAATAATACTGATACTATTAATTTTTAGAAAATAAGTAGCAATCTGTGTGGCCACAAAATATATTTATATATTTATAATTATTATGTTATACTATGGCAAGTTACAGAAGTCAAAATTATTACTATTCTAATTAACTCTTCAGAAGAAGAAATATAGGATTCAATATTATTTTTCTATAATGTAAAGGTCATGGCACCATGAAATACATGGAAAAAAGTGGCCATGTAACATCCCCAAAATAATTAAGATAATTATTTTGGAGTTAAACTCAATCAATTTATTATTATGGTGCTTAGTTAATAATTTTATTAATTGAGTACTAAATTAATTATTGGTTGGTGTATATTTAGAAATTGAAAAAGTTGGTTTTTGGGTGCTAAAATTAAATAAGAAATTTATTGAGGTTTGTTTAGAAATTGTTGGATAGAGTAAGGGTAAAATGGTATTTTACCCCACCACACTTAAATGTTTACTTTTATATAAGAGAAAGAAAAGAAAAGGAAAAAAAGGAAAAAGAAAGAGTGTGAGCCGTAGAAATAAAGGAAAGAAAGAAAGAATGGAGAAAGAGAGAAAGGAGGAAACGAAGAGGGAGAAGAGGAGAGGAAGTGAGGAGCTTCCATGGAAGCTTGTTCTTTCTTCAACCATTCAATTCCTTGTTCCATTTCCTTCATTTTGACCCAAACAACATCACCAACAACTCACTCTACACCATTCTACCATTTTCGGATTTTAGAGGA
Organism: Astragalus membranaceus; assembly: GCA_039519185.1. Classification (NCBI taxonomy): domain Eukaryota; kingdom Viridiplantae; phylum Streptophyta; class Magnoliopsida; order Fabales; family Fabaceae; genus Astragalus; species Astragalus membranaceus. The sequence continues at coordinate 99,507,171 of CM076846.1, read as the reverse complement.
AAAAGAGAGATTTTGGTGCTTCTTCTTGTTTCAAGTAGTTGGAGAGGTTGGAGAAGTCCATATGAGGGTTGATTGTTAGCTTGGACTGAAGGAATCAAAGATTGGATGAGTTAGGGTTTGAAAATCAAATTTGGGGTTTTATGGTTGAAGGTAAATTGGAGGTTGAAGATGATGAATAGTGCTTATTGGAAGCAATAGGGATGATGGTGAATTTCATTTTGGAAGCTCAAAGCTTTGGAATCAAGTTGGGATGTTGATATTGATTTTTGAAGCTCCAGGAGCTATGTTGGTGCCTAGGTGCAAAGTGAGTTCTCGCGAGTCGGAGGTTCGAGTTGCGGAAAGTCTCGGTGTTTCGTGATTTTCATCACGATAGGTGAGTTTTACTCACGTTTAGGTTTATTTCATTTTGAAATGAGTTTTATGTTGATTGGTTGTGTGAACGTTCCGTTGGTTTCGAAAGATTTTGAGTCGAAAACCGTATTTTATGAAAACTAGTATTTTGAGCCTCGGAATGAATTACACGTGAATGTATTGATTGATATTGCATTCGAAATGAACTTGCTATGTTGAGTTGTGTTTCAGTTTTTGGTTAGTTGTCGAAAAGTATTTTGTACGAAAAATCGTTAAAATCATGTTTTATGTCAAATTGGTTTTTGTATTGTTTGATTGGTTGATGAAGTCAATATTTCGGTTTGACGTGAGATTAGTAAGCGTTTTGGTGAAAAACCGTTAAACCGAAATATTAACGGGTATTGACGAAAACTAGCCAATCTTGTTTTGATTGATGTTTGAGTTGTTGAAAAATATTTATGAGTTATCATGTTTGATCCTTTAAATTGGTACTTAAAGTACGAGATTTAAAGTGACAAGAAATGTCTGTAAATTTGTGTTGTTGTCTGGACAGGAAAATTTGGAAAACGACTTAAACACAAAGGAGACTGTCGAATTTTCGTCACAAAAATACTTAGAAAAATTTTGGTGTTTTGAGTTAAATTTTGAAAAACATTTTGTTGAATACATAAGTAGGAGTAGATATATAGTATTTGTCTGTCACCTTGTGATTTGTCGTTCTCTGAATGATAGTAGTGACTCTTGATAGAGCAAAGTAATGTAGAATATGTGCACGTAGATAGAAAGAATCGAGTTGTAGAGGTCGTGGGTGCGACCGGATGTAATTTACGTTTGGAAGGAAACCGCTTGAGGTAAGGGCTTCTTTCTAGTCACTATTATATGTTTGAGATTGTGGTTGGTGTTTGTTTGTGAGCTTTGGTGATTTTGTGTTGATTGAGTCCCTATGCGGACATTGTGTGTTGTTGTCCTCTGTGGGCTTATATATGTGTTTGTTCTATGTTGTGAATTGAACATATGATGTTGATGATCTGTGATTGAGATGTCCGGTGGATTGGGAGTGACTTTGAAGGCATATGTAGGTATGACCGCTACTGCGACTAAGTAAATCATTTTCGGAAAAAGAAACTTAAAGAGATCTCATAAAAGTGAGCGTAGCACTTGTTTCATATTTTTGAAAAGTAGTTAGAAAGTGACTTAAGAAATGCGAAACAAGTGGAAAATCTTTGAGAAACAATAGGAATCCTTTTGAGAGTTTGAAATCAAGATGAGTTAATATTATGAAAATTATGACTTTTGAACTAATGGAGAATTGTTTTGAGAAGTGAGGAAAAATGAAAAGTTAGGGAGGTTAGAGTGAGATTTCGAGGAGACTTTAAGGGGAAATTTGTTGGTGGTGATTTGAGGAAGCTATTGGAATGATTAGCGTGGGACAAGAGATACTTACGGAGTTGTACGATGTTGAATCGTAAGAAAAGGTTGGTATAGTACAGTATCGATGAGAGAAGTACCATATCGGATGTGGCACAGTATCGATGAGAGAAGTGACCACATGGTGCAATATCGATGAGAGAAGCACACCTGAGTTTTATCATGAGATGTAGTGCAGTATCGATGAGAGAAGTACTACACAAGTGCAGTATCATAGGGAGAAGCACACCCATATTTGGATCGTAGATCCAAGTACCTGTCTTACTAGAATGGTATAGTACAATATCGATGAGAGAAGTACCATACCGGATGTGGCGCAGTATCGATTAAAGAAATGACCACATGGTGCAGTATCGATGAGAGAAGCACACCTGAGTTTTCTCATGGGGTGTAGTGCAGTATCGAGGAGAGAAGTACTACACAAGTGCAGTATCAAATGGAGAAGTACACCCATATTTGGATCGTAGATCCAAGTACCTGTCTTACAAGGTTGGTATAGTACAGTATCGATGAGAGAAGTACCATACCGGATGTGGCGCAGTATCGATGAGAGAAGCACACCTGAGTTTTATCATGGGATGTAGTGCAGTATCGATGAGAGAAGTACTACACAAGTGCGGTATCATAGGGAGAAGCACAACCATATTTGCGTCGATCCGTTGTGTAGTATCATAGAGAGAAGCACAACACTTTTTGGAGTAGTATACCCCATGATTATATGCATTGACATATAGGCATTGCATTAGGATATATGGAGTGGTGTGACGTGTAGTTGGTGTTGAGCTGTTAGAATGTTGTTTGAAACTTGTTAGTATTATGTATATGTGAATTGATTATGTACATGTGAGTTGTTGTATATTTGTGTATGCATATTCTAGAAGATGACCCTTACCTGTGGTTCTCCAAAGTAATGGATGTCAACCCAGTTATTGGAGGACCATAGTTCAGTTTTCATAGATAAAGTTGCAAAGGTCGGTGTCCTTTCATAGTGGAGTATTGGTGGACTCATCGAGGTCCTAACCGGATGTTGCGTATAGAGTGCTTGATCAGCGTATATGTCTTCTTTTGTCGTCGTTTTGGAAAATTCTCAAGTGTGTGGTTCTTAATCAGTTCTTGTATGGGCATTGCCGTATATGTATTAGTAAAGATAGTGAGTGCTAGATTGTGCGGGTTTTTATTTCAAACACTTCTGTCTTTGCATTGTACATTTCTTTAGAAAACAGGTAACATACTGGCGTGGGGAAACAAATTTATATATGTCATATTTCAGATTTAATTCTTATATATTACATTAAGAGAGGAATCATGTTTCGAAAATGCTGCAATACTCTGATTGTTTTGAAATTGATTTTTTTAATAAAGATAATATGTTCTCAGAGAGAGGCAAGAAGTGTATTTTTTCAAAAAGCATCTCATATTAGGAGTTGAGTTCACTTAGTAGCGTTCCCAAAATCGGGGTGTTACAGGCCGCGTGATGGCAAAATTGGCAAGTGTAACAAATCGTCGCAAGTAATAATAACACGGTAAGACCGAGTGTCGAACTCAAGAATCGAATGCAAATACCAATAAACGTTAACAACAACTAAACGAACAAAAATTAACCGAAGTTTGAGTGATATTGTAAAGTAACGAGAACTTTTATAGTAAAGACAATAAAATGTTTTTGTATTTTTAATAAAGAACGAAGAACACGAAATTTACGATATGATAAAAGAAGTTAGGGATGAACTTCTATTGGTTTCACACTATTGCAAACTGATTTAATAGAGAAAATAACCCTCTCTTTCACCTTGTTATCAAACCCATAACATTAATTAATCTCTAATTCCTTAGGCAACTAATCCTTTGTTCACAACTAAAAACCCTGATTCCTTAGGTGATTATAGATGACAACAAGTATTAGAATCAAGGGTTTGCAAGATACAACAACTCAAAGGTTATTCCTAAGCTAAGAGTTGAAGGTATTCAATCTCAAGCATTCAAGTATAACATTTCCATTCCATAAATGAAGCATATATCATTCCATGGTTGATCAAATCATGAAAAGCAATAAAAACAGATATTAAACACACAAAGTAGGAGAGAATATGACATTAAGAACAAACCAAAATCAGTTACAACAGTGATTCACCAATACTCATTCATCCCTAACCCAAAGAGGTTTAGCTATACATGGTAAAAGGGAAAAACAGAGGTTACAACAAAATGAAGAAGATGAACTTAATTAAAGCTCCAAATCTTGTTCCCAAGCCTTGAATCTTCAATAGAGGATGAATGGAGGGAGTATTTCCGAATTCTAGGGTTTCCAGCCGTCTCAAAGTCTCTTCTGCAAAGTGAAAACATGCTATTTCTAGAGTCCAGCGCAGCAGAAACTGTTCACTTACGCAACAGATACAATTCACTTTCGCTCATAGAACCACGTGGATCGCTAGTGTACCCATTGTGGGTTGGTGCCTTATGAGCATGCATAATTTATTTCTATCATTTGAGATATGAAATAACTTTTGGATTTTTTAATTTTTTCTTCATTAAATTAAATGCAATTTTCATCAACAAAGCAAATTTATTATCTTTCTTTTGTAGGTTGAGATCAAGAAAGCTGAACCTAAATGAAAATTGCACTGTACGAATTCATCACTACTGCCTGAAGCAACTTTTCTTGCAGAAAAAGGTATCATGTCTTGTTTCATTTTCACCAACTTAGAAATGTAGAGAGTACCTGTCTATCTTAACATTGCTACTCACTGGTGTTTAGGGTGAAAAAGTTTGCCCAGGTTGTGGCACTTCATGGCCATTTACGGTACCCGAAGAAGTTGTAAAGATTGAAAATGACAATGGACCTAGGGAAAGCCAACAAGCGCCTGATTCTAAAGGAAAGAGGCGAAGAGCCGGTAAGATTGTTGAGGATGAAGAAGTTGGATGCAGCAATCAGGAAGTGCTGAATAAACTTAGAGCAAGCCAGCATAGCAATGGATTGGCGCAAAGGAGAGGTAGATTACGGAAAACTCGTGAAGCAGAAATAGAAGGGTCTGGTGAATCTCAAACTCAACCATCATCAGCTGTTTCTGATGGGAGAAGAGTAACTCGAAATTCTTCTCGTCTGATGTAAACTAACTTACTAGGTGAAGCACTAGTGCACTACAGATTTTGCTGCTGACGTTTTTTGCATAGCTTCATGAATACATATAAATAGGCAAATTGGTAGTGATGCAGCTAGCTTATTTTGATTAACTTTTTCAAAATCACTAAATCAGTAATGTTTTATAGTAAACTGACCTCTATATTTTTTCTGTAATTTTTTTTCTTTTTTTACAATCTATGGCTACGGTTTTAAACTGTTGTATTTACTAGAGAATAGCAACGGTTTTATATCAAGCAACAGTTTTATTGTAACACCCTGGTATTTTTATTTGTTAAAAACACCCAAGTGCACATTAAACATACATCAGAGATATTATTTCCTGTTCAGACACTGAATACCATTATAAATTTTTCGCTGAATTAAACAAAACAGTCTTATATACAAACAAGACCATAACCTGTCAGCAACTATGGTAGTCAGAGTCATACAAGAAAGCGGAATGAAAGATAACATAATGCTAATGCCATAGCATTGTAATACACAGACAACAGAAGGGAAATAAACTTAAACGTAAAACTAAGTCATCATCCATCACTCGGGGCCACCTACTCGTGCCTCTGAGGTTTCTTCTGTCCCTGTTTATCTGTAAAACAACAACATTAAACAGTGAGATACAATCTCAGTGAGTTCTACCGAGACCCCTACTAACACTCTCGGTTCAGTTATTAGTTCTTTTATACTTAACACGACACCGACTGCAAAACATTGCTAACCCCGGTATGTGGTAAAATAAGCAAAGTACGGCACCGACTGCGGAACATCGCTAACCCCGGTGTATCGTACAACAAACAAAGTACGGCACCGATCAGATCTTGATGGACACTCGCCACGGTGATACCTTCCGCACTTAAAACAATTCCTAAACTTCATTTGATCAGCCGTTTGCACCTGCTTTCCCTTATAATTACCACTCTTGCCTGAGTCATGCTTGGGACCCATCTGAGAACTAGATGACCCAGTGTTCCTCTTACTCTGATGGAACGCCTTCCTGCTTGCATACAATCTGGCCAAATCACTTTCAGCAATATAAGCTTGTTGAACCATGGCTGCATAGTTGGTCCTTGGAAAAGAACTAAGACTTTGAGCAATATCCTCTCTCAACCCATATTTGTACCTGTCAGTTTTCCATTGGTCACTTGGGGCATATCCAGCTAAACCGAAGAATTGATACAACTCTTCAAATTTAGCCGTGTATTGGCCCACGGTCAAGCCTCCTTGTGTAAAAGTCAAAAACTCATTTTCCTTATCCAACCTCATAGCCGTGGGGAAGAATTGTTCTAAAAATGATGTTCGGAAATTGTCCCAAGTCGGGGGAGTTCCCATTGTCTCCATCATGGCTCTAGCATTTGTCCACCAGTTATTGGCCTCTCCCTTCAACATATGGGATGCCAACCTCAACTTGTCTTCATCGGTCACTTGCATTGTTACAAAAATCTTTTCAATGTCATCCAGCCAATGTTGTGCTCTCATGACATCCGGCCCACCTCTAAACTCGGAGGGTTTCATTTTCAGGAACTCTGTGAAAATTCTCCTTGGGTTCACTTGTGGCTCTGGAGCTTGATGCTGCTGAGCATTCTGCTGTAGGATTCGTTGCTGCTGATGCATAAGCATCATGTCTTGCATCATTTTCTGCTGGTTCTCAATTACATTCTGCATCCACTCAAAATTTGGATCAACAGGAGGAGGAACGCCTCTACCTCTTCTGGCCATGATTCTGCGAAATATGCACAAAGTATTAAGTTGATCAAGCTCAATGTCTAATAGCATACTAAGAAAATCACAACTGGAAAAAGCAAAGACCCTATAAGCTAAGTCCGACTAGGTCGAACCGCTCTGATACCAACTGTAACACCCTGGTATTTTTATTTGTTAAAAACACCCAAGTGCACATTAAACATACATCAGAGATATTATTTCCTGTTCAGACACTGAATACCATTATAAATTTTTCGCTGAATTAAACAAAACAGTCTTATATACAAACAAGACCATAACCTGTCAGCAACTATGGTAGTCAGAGTCATACAAGAAAGCGGAATGAAAGATAACATAATGCTAATGCCATAGCATTGTAATACACAGACAACAGAAGGGAAATAAACTTAAACGTAAAACTAAGTCATCATCCATCACTCGGGGCCACCTACTCGTGCCTCTGAGGTTTCTTCTGTCCCTGTTTATCTGTAAAACAACAACATTAAACAGTGAGATACAATCTCAGTGAGTTCTACCGAGACCCCTACTAACACTCTCGGTTCAGTTATTAGTTCTTTTATACTTAACACGACACCGACTGCAAAACATTGCTAACCCCGGTATGTGGTAAAATAAGCAAAGTACGGCACCGACTGCGGAACATCGCTAACCCCGGTGTATCGTACAACAAACAAAGTACGGCACCGACTGCAGAACATTGCTAACCCCGGTGTATCGTACAATAATCTTTAACATAACACCGACTGCGGAACATCGCTAACCCCGGTGAACCCCCCTACCAATAGTACATTCTCCCATTGGCATGGAGCCTAGGGAAGGGGATCATGACTGCCCCGCCTAGTATGTTACACATGGGTCGTCACCCAACTCGATATACTATATACGTATATCTACAATACTATGAACCCACGGTCCATCAAATCAGACAATCAATGAAACACTTTAGTCCACACTTTATAAAATCCAAGTTCACACTCGCACTCTAGTTGACCACATTTCGACACAATTTTCAACTTCGAAAGTATTTTATAAAACCCTTTTGAAACGTACGCAAAATCATGGCATAATAAGCCTAATATCATTATAGAAGGGTTAGGAAAGGATTAGGAGAGGATTGGAATCGAAACGGAATCGTTTAGGGCACTTTGAAAATTTTGGGCAGGACTAGGCGCACGGGTCGTGCCCCAGGACGCACGGGTCGTGCGCCCTGTTAGACAATTTTTCATCACTGAACCCGAACCAGGCGCACGGGTCGTGTGCCTGAGACGCACGGGTCGTGCGCGTTTGACAGCATTGCCAAAATGCCCTGTTTTGTGAAATTTTGCTTTCCGATCGATCCGAAACTCGCCCCGATCGATTCCTAACTCAAAAACAGACAATGCCAGACAATATACCAGTCCAATCAACATCAAACAATCAAGCAATTCAATCAAAAACTCAACGATTACGAATTTCGTTAAAACGCGATATGTTTCAAAATAACGTTTTCGACTCAAACTCTTTCGAAAACAAGTTACACAATCTATTTCAAAACGGAATCAGCCTATACGTGAGTAAAACTCACCCTTGAAGCGAGAGTCGTTGCCGAGTCGAAATCACCGATATGTCAAAATCACCGAATCGAACCCAATCAACACCGAACCGCTCCTAACTTCGTTTCGAGCTCCCAATCGCGTTCAATCCGCTCCTAGCTTTGTTCCTAAACATAACCCAACCATCAATTTCATCATTGAATCCAATTATTCAACAATTTCCTCCCTCAAAATCCCTAAAATTCGTAGGTTACAAAAGGGGGAGAAAATCGGATGGAATCTTACCTAGGTCTTGGGTTATGATGAGGAGAGTGAGATGATGAAGATGATGAATTTTGGGGCTGTGGGCTTAACTCCTCTTCTTCCTTTCTCTTCTTCTTTTCCTCTTCTTCTTTCTCTTCTTCTTTTCCTCTTCTTTTCTTCTCTGCGTGGAATCCTTCTTTCTTTCCTCTCTTTATTCTTTCTTTTAATTAACACACACACACACATATTTATTTTATTAATAAATAAGTGGTGGCGTGGTCCAATTACCATATTGACTCAAATTCCTTATTTCGATTCCAAAACTTCCTTGGTCCGTATTATTCGGTCAACGACCCTGTGACAGCCAATAATTAATTTTAGCACTCAATAATTTTACCAATTAAGTACCAAATTAATTCAGTTGGGTTTACATCCAAATAATTCGATTAATTATTTTGAGGATGTTACATTCTCCCCAACTTGAAAGAATTTTGTCCTCAAAATTAGACACAACATACCTCAAGAGAACAAATACGGATACCGAGTCCGCATATCGTCCTCCAACTCCCAAGTAGCTTCCTCGACGGAAAAACCATCCCAGACCACTTTGACAATGGGAATTGACTTTGTCCGTAGCGTCCTCTCGCCACGTTCCATGATGTAATTCGGATTAGGTTGGAAGGACAAGTCCGGTCGAAGATCAATCGTTTCAAAATCTAACGGTTGGCTTGGATCGGGAATGTACTTCCGCAACTGAGACACATGGAATACATCATGCAGATTTGACAATGGTGGAGGCAAAGCAATACGGTATGCAAGAGGCCCTATTCGCTCGATAATCTGGAAAGGTCCAATATACCGAGGACTGAGTTTCTTCACCCGTAATGCCCTACCTGTGCCAATTGTTGGTGATAATCTCAAAAACACATGATCGCCCGACTCAAATTCCAACGGCCTTCTTCTTTTATCAGCATAGCTCTTTTGCCTACTTTGAGCGGCTTTCATTCTTTCCCTGATCTGGCGGATCTTTTCAGTAGTGTCTTGAATCACCTCGGGTCCTAACAATCGGTTCTCTCCTACTTCCCACCAACACAATGGAGTCCTGCATTTCCTACCATACAAGGCCTCAAAAGGCGCCATTCCGATACTGGAATGATAACTGTTGTTATATGAGAATTCAACCAGTGGAAGATGATCCTCCCATTTCTTCCCGTTATCAAGTACCGAAGCCCTAAGCATATCCTCTAATGTCTGGATAGTTCTCTCGGTCTGCCCATCAGTCTGCGGGTGATATGCGGTACTAAGAAGTACTTTAGTTCCCAATGCTTCATTCAGAGCTTTCCAAAATCGAGAAGTGAATTTCGGATCTCGATCCGACACTATACTGGTAGGAACCCCATGCAACCTTACTATGTTCTTCAAATACACCTCAGCTAACTTGGATACTTTACTGTTAGAACGAACTGGAATAAAATGGGCTGATTTGGTTAACCGATCCACAACTACCCAAATGGAGTCGTTACCGGCTTGAGACCTTGGCAATGCCATTACAAAATCCATAGAAATGTCTTCCCATTTCCACACTGGCACGTCTAGTGACCGTAGCAGACCAGCAGGCTTCTGATGTTCTATCTTAACTTTTTGACAAGTTAAGCATTGTGATACGAATTCAGCAATTTCTAACTTCATTCCCGGCCACCAATACATTTGTTTTAAATCTCTATACATCTTGGTGGATCCAGGATGTACAGAAAATAAACTTCGGTGTGCTTCTTCAAGCACTTGCTTTTTAATATCTTCATTATCAGGCACACAGATCCTACCGTTGAAACAAATAACTCCATCACTATCTTCGGTAAAGTCTGGCATCACTTTCTGTGATTGTAGTTTCACATCAACTTCCTGTGCTAAGCGAATAGAATCCCTTATGGAACTAGAGATCCTCATGTGGCTCAACACTAACCGGTTCCTTTTTGGCTTTGAATCCACATTTAAGTCCCGGAAAGACTCCAACAATTCCATTTCATGCATCATTAATCCAGCTATATGAAGGGATTTCCTACTTAGTGCATCAGCCACAACATTAGCTTTTCCCGGATGATACTTCAATTCGAAGTCATAATCCTTCAGAAATTCCACCCACCTTCTTTGTCTGTTATTCAGCTCCTTCTGATCGAACAAATATTTCAAGCTTTTATGATCACTAAAGACTTCGAAACGAGACCCGTACAGGTAATGTCTCCAAATCTTTAGTGCGTACACAATAGCTGCCAGCTCTAGATCATGAGTCGGATAATTCTCTTCATGAGTCTTCAACTGTCTGGAGGCATAAGCTACCACTTGTTGGTTCTGCATGAGAACACACCCCAAACCCTTCCCAGAAGCATCGCTGTAAATTTGAAAATCCAAAGACGGGTCTGGAAGAATTAGGATTGGAGCAGAAGTCAACCTACCCTTCAACTCTTGGAAACATTCCTCACAATCGGCATTCCATATAAACGGTTGGGCCTTGCGAGTCAACCGAGTAAGTGGAAGAACCAATTGTGAAAAACCTTGGATAAACCTCCTGTAGTAACCGGCTAGACCCAAGAAACTTCTTATTTCGGTGACAGATGTTGGTCGTTCCCAGTTCAATACCGCTTCTACTTTACTGGGATCCACCGCAACTCCCGATTGGGAAATCACGTGTCCCAAAAACTTCACTTCCGGCATCCAGAAGTCACACTTCGACGGCTTGGCATACAATTTCTTTTCTCGGAGTACGTTCAGAACAATGCGGAGATGTTGAACATGGTCCTCAATGGTTTTAGAGTACACCAAGATATCATCAATGAAAACTACTACAAACTGATCAAGGTACGTGTGAAACACTCGGTTCATGTAATCCATGAATACCGCTGGAGCATTAGTCAAACCGAAGGGCATCACTACGAACTCGTAATGTCCATACCTCGTACGGAAAGCTGTCTTCGGAATATCTAAGGCTCGTACCTTTATTTGATGATAGCCCGACCTTAGATCAATTTTTGAAAATACCACGGCACCCCGTAGTTGGTCGAGCAAATCGTCTATCCTTGGCAATGGATACTTATTCTTAATCGTCACTTTGTTGAGTTGTCGATAATCTATACACAATCTCATGCTACCATCCTTCTTTTTGACTAGCAACACCGGAGCACCCCATGGAGAAGCACTCGGTCGGATAAACTTTTTCGATATTAGTTCCTCAAGTTGAGACTTCAGTTCCTTCAACTCTAAAGGAGACATTCTATAAGGAGCAATAGAGATTGATCCTGTACCAGGAATCAATTCTATTGAGAATTCTACCTCTCGGTCAGGAGGTAAGGATGAAACTTCTTCTGGAAAGACATCTAGAAATTCATTTACCACTTGCACAGATGACAAATCTAAACCCGTTTCAGTAGATGCAGACAACATAATAAGAATAGCTTCCGCACCTTGGAATAATGACTGGCTTGCTTCGGTGTAAGAGATCGTCGCTTCAGCATCTGCCTGTGTCAATCCTACGGACTCGGAGGCGAAGCTAATAGTTCGATCGGCACAGTTGATTGTTACTTGATTTTCGGCCATCCAATTCATACCCAGAACAATGTCCATGCTTCTCATAGGCAAGCAAATAAATTTCATAACAAACTGTCTGTCGCCTATGACAAGTAGGCAATTTTCACATAATGATTGGGTCTGGACACGACCCTTGGCAGCAGTTAAAATAGTTATCGGTTCGGATAGCTCAGACAATGCTAGTCCCAACCGATCCACACATGCTTGCGAGATAAAACAGTGAGTTGCACCAGAATCATATAAAATATTGACTGAATTATTAAAAAGAGATCCCGTACCCCTTAGAAGATTATCGGTAGGTGTGATGGTCCGAGCATCCAAAGTGTTGATCCGCCCCTGACCAGGAGCATTTGGTGCCCTTTGGGAATTTTTATTTGTTGGGCACTGATTTGCATAGTGACCCTCTTCATTACAGACATAACACCGATCAGATCTTGATGGACACTCGCCACGGTGATACCTTCCGCACTTAAAACAATTCCTAAACTTCATTTGATCAGCCGTTTGCACCTGCTTTCCCTTATAATTACCACTCTTGCCTGAGTCATGCTTGGGACCCATCTGAGAACTAGATGACCCAGTGTTCCTCTTACTCTGATGGAACGCCTTCCTGCTTGCATACAATCTGGCCAAATCACTTTCAGCAATATAAGCTTGTTGAACCATGGCTGCATAGTTGGTCCTTGGAAAAGAACTAAGACTTTGAGCAATATCCTCTCTCAACCCATATTTGTACCTGTCAGTTTTCCATTGGTCACTTGGGGCATATCCAGCTAAACCGAAGAATTGATACAACTCTTCAAATTTAGCCGTGTATTGGCCCACGGTCAAGCCTCCTTGTGTAAAAGTCAAAAACTCATTTTCCTTATCCAACCTCATAGCCGTGGGGAAGAATTGTTCTAAAAATGATGTTCGGAAATTGTCCCAAGTCGGGGGAGTTCCCATTGTCTCCATCATGGCTCTAGCATTTGTCCACCAGTTATTGGCCTCTCCCTTCAACATATGGGATGCCAACCTCAACTTGTCTTCATCGGTCACTTGCATTGTTACAAAAATCTTTTCAATGTCATCCAGCCAATGTTGTGCTCTCATGACATCCGGCCCACCTCTAAACTCGGAGGGTTTCATTTTCAGGAACTCTGTGAAAATTCTCCTTGGGTTCACTTGTGGCTCTGGAGCTTGATGCTGCTGAGCATTCTGCTGTAGGATTCGTTGCTGCTGATGCATAAGCATCATGTCTTGCATCATTTTCTGCTGGTTCTCAATTACATTCTGCATCCACTCAAAATTTGGATCAACAGGAGGAGGAACGCCTCTACCTCTTCTGGCCATGATTCTGCGAAATATGCACAAAGTATTAAGTTGATCAAGCTCAATGTCTAATAGCATACTAAGAAAATCACAACTGGAAAAAGCAAAGACCCTATAAGCTAAGTCCGACTAGGTCGAACCGCTCTGATACCAACTGTAACACCCTGGTATTTTTATTTGTTAAAAACACCCAAGTGCACATTAAACATACATCAGAGATATTATTTCCTGTTCAGACACTGAATACCATTATAAATTTTTCGCTGAATTAAACAAAACAGTCTTATATACAAACAAGACCATAACCTGTCAGCAACTATGGTAGTCAGAGTCATACAAGAAAGCGGAATGAAAGATAACATAATGCTAATGCCATAGCATTGTAATACACAGACAACAGAAGGGAAATAAACTTAAACGTAAAACTAAGTCATCATCCATCACTCGGGGCCACCTACTCGTGCCTCTGAGGTTTCTTCTGTCCCTGTTTATCTGTAAAACAACAACATTAAACAGTGAGATACAATCTCAGTGAGTTCTACCGAGACCCCTACTAACACTCTCGGTTCAGTTATTAGTTCTTTTATACTTAACACGACACCGACTGCAAAACATTGCTAACCCCGGTATGTGGTAAAATAAGCAAAGTACGGCACCGACTGCGGAACATCGCTAACCCCGGTGTATCGTACAACAAACAAAGTACGGCACCGACTGCAGAACATTGCTAACCCCGGTGTATCGTACAATAATCTTTAACATAACACCGACTGCGGAACATCGCTAACCCCGGTGAACCCCCCTACCAATAGTACATTCTCCCATTGGCATGGAGCCTAGGGAAGGGGATCATGACTGCCCCGCCTAGTATGTTACACATGGGTCGTCACCCAACTCGATATACTATATACGTATATCTACAATACTATGAACCCACGGTCCATCAAATCAGACAATCAATGAAACACTTTAGTCCACACTTTATAAAATCCAAGTTCACACTCGCACTCTAGTTGACCACATTTCGACACAATTTTCAACTTCGAAAGTATTTTATAAAACCCTTTTGAAACGTACGCAAAATCATGGCATAATAAGCCTAATATCATTATAGAAGGGTTAGGAAAGGATTAGGAGAGGATTGGAATCGAAACGGAATCGTTTAGGGCACTTTGAAAATTTTGGGCAGGACTAGGCGCACGGGTCGTGCCCCAGGACGCACGGGTCGTGCGCCCTGTTAGACAATTTTTCATCACTGAACCCGAACCAGGCGCACGGGTCGTGTGCCTGAGACGCACGGGTCGTGCGCGTTTGACAGCATTGCCAAAATGCCCTGTTTTGTGAAATTTTGCTTTCCGATCGATCCGAAACTCGCCCCGATCGATTCCTAACTCAAAAACAGACAATGCCAGACAATATACCAGTCCAATCAACATCAAACAATCAAGCAATTCAATCAAAAACTCAACGATTACGAATTTCGTTAAAACGCGATATGTTTCAAAATAACGTTTTCGACTCAAACTCTTTCGAAAACAAGTTACACAATCTATTTCAAAACGGAATCAGCCTATACGTGAGTAAAACTCACCCTTGAAGCGAGAGTCGTTGCCGAGTCGAAATCACCGATATGTCAAAATCACCGAATCGAACCCAATCAACACCGAACCGCTCCTAACTTCGTTTCGAGCTCCCAATCGCGTTCAATCCGCTCCTAGCTTTGTTCCTAAACATAACCCAACCATCAATTTCATCATTGAATCCAATTATTCAACAATTTCCTCCCTCAAAATCCCTAAAATTCGTAGGTTACAAAAGGGGGAGAAAATCGGATGGAATCTTACCTAGGTCTTGGGTTATGATGAGGAGAGTGAGATGATGAAGATGATGAATTTTGGGGCTGTGGGCTTAACTCCTCTTCTTCCTTTCTCTTCTTCTTTTCCTCTTCTTCTTTCTCTTCTTCTTTTCCTCTTCTTTTCTTCTCTGCGTGGAATCCTTCTTTCTTTCCTCTCTTTATTCTTTCTTTTAATTAACACACACACACACATATTTATTTTATTAATAAATAAGTGGTGGCGTGGTCCAATTACCATATTGACCCAAATTCCTTATTTCGATTCCAAAACTTCCTTGGTCCGTATTATTCGGTCAACGACCCTGTGACAGCCAATAATTAATTTTAGCACTCAATAATTTTACCAATTAAGTACCAAATTAATTCAGTTGGGTTTACATCCAAATAATTCGATTAATTATTTTGAGGATGTTACATTTATTCTATAAACGACAACGGTTTTTTAGTGTTGTCATATCTGGCAACAGTTTTTAAGTGTTGCCATAACGGGCAACGGTTTTTAAGTGTTTCCATAATTGGCAATGGTTTGTGCCCGTTGCCATTGTGTGAAAATAAAAACCGTTGCGTTTAAGTTATCAATGGCAACGGTTTTAGGTTTCCGTTGTCTTTGGTCACAAAAACCGTTGCCTTTAGTTTAGGCAACGCCCGCAACAAGAACGGTTTTAAAACCGTTGCCAAAGGTTATGGCAACGGTTTTTTGGCTTTCGGACACGGTTTTCAACCGTTGCCATAGGGTCTAAATGTTGTAGTGGCCATTCCTTTTAACAGATCAAATAGCCATTTTTGCTGCATTATTCCCTTTCTTAAATAGCTTCGCACTTTGTTCTACAACTCGATCTAGTTCATGTGTACATAAAAACAAAGAAAACCCGGCATAACCACTACACAAAAACTATATTTACAAATTCACAAAATCTGCTCAAACTTTACTGGTTTTCATTAAAATATTCATTCAAAACACAGTTTTTAACATTCGAAACAAGCATGTGATATAGATTTATCACCAAACTTAAATATTTGCTCGTCCTCAAGCAAACTCAATGCAAAACAAGGGTTGGAGAAAGATTACTAGATGTGATTCCAATGTCCAAAATCATACCTAGCTCGAAATCAATTAGCTTTTCATAGTTGTCAATGAGTGACCTAGCATGCATTCTTGTATCCTAAAATTAGCAATTCAAACTTCCCAAATTAGAATCTCAAGCAACACATCATATAATCATCAATTGTGCTCAATTTCACTCAAGTTCCTCACCTATAAGTGTTTCTCTCTCTCGCTCTCACACAAGTGTTTCTCTCTCACACAAGTGTTTGCAGGGTAATACACTCAATCACTTCAAAAGCAACACACTACCATAGGCTTGACATAATTCTACAACAAGCAATCGCACACAAATACCACACACATCTTGAGGACTTATTAAAGGTTGTAATGGGGCCTGGGTAAGGAAGGATAAATTTTGGAATCTAGGCTTTCTTGATTGGAATTGAGAGATGCCATTTTCACTTTTGAACATTTCCTACGCGTACCAACTTCAACAAAGAATTTCCCCCAAAACAAAATTGAGCTTGTTATTTATTCTATATGGTTTGATTTGATTTGATTCTGATTTCTTTTTCTCTTTTTTTTTTCCTTTTTTTTTACTTTCCTCTTTTTCTTTCTTTTTTTTGAAAGAAAATAATATTCTTTGAAAAGAATATAAGAAAGAACATCATATACTACTTTTGGTATACCACCCCAAACTTGAACAATTGCTTGACCTCAAGCAACCCCAAACTTAATTTACAACCCCAAACTTAATTTTGAGCTTCAAGTTCAATTGTGACTATAGATCCCTCAATTCCAAACAAGTGGGACACTTGGTTTTTCAAATAATGGCTTGTAATGAGGGTAATAATCCAAAAAAAAAGGTCTAAGACTCAAAGGGGCTATGCAAAGGTCAATAATAATTGGTGGGCTTTTTAAAGCTCTAGCTGCCAAAAACAGACAGTCCTGAATCACGTGTGTGTGAGTATAAACAATGCAAAAGTAGTCAAGAACTAAGTCAAGTTTTGAAGAATGTCACAAGCAATGGAAACACACAAGAATAAAATTAACTGTTTGGCTCAAACACTCACAGGTTAATTATGATAAGGCATTAAGCACAGTGAGTCAAGTAATCAAATGTCACAAAACGTTCCTCTAAGGGTTTTCATCCAAGAGATTTAGAACAACAAGATGCATGATCGGTCTCATTTAAACTGGTTCATAAAAATTTAAGAGCATAGCATCATAGGGTCATTGAAAACACAATCCAATAAAAATTATCCATGAAGGTGCACTACTCACCACAAATAAGAAACAATATGAAAAACATTTGGAGTAGTGAAACTTTTATATCATATGCTATGAGCAAAGTTTGTTTCAGAAACAGAACAAGTGCCAGGTAAAAACAATTCAACAAAACAGTAAAATAAATAAATAAAGACAATACTTGGAAATAAAGGAGAGGAGAGAGAAAACTCCCTCGCATGGGTTACCTCCCATGAAGCGCTTGTTTATCTCTCAAGGTGGAATATATGACACGAAGAACACATCATCCTTCTTCTTCCATTTTTGAGGCAGGAACTTCATGAACTTGAGGTACAATTGCATATGCTTCCATACCCTCTCAAGGTGAAGGATGACAAACAAGGCATAGAAGGAGTCTAAATATCAATCAAGCTCTTCACTCCCATCTTCCTTGCTTCTCAAAAGATGAGTAGGGAAAGTGGTTTGTTGGGTGATTTCTTGTTGGACTTCCGCACTTTCCCAAGATTGAGAATTTTTAGCTTCCCTCCAAACAAGAGGATTCTCCCGTTCAATTTTTGTTTCTTCCTCGTCTTTCTTCTTTTCCCATGATTCTTCTATTATTAAGCCATGTTCTTCTTGTTCTGAATCTGAGGTAAAATCAGAAGGCTCACAATTTCCATTCAGATGATCTCTCCCCCCCCCCCCCCCACAGAAGTCACAACTCATGAGCTGTGGTTGGTTACTTTGATTAAGTGGTTGTTAATCTGCTAACCAGTGATATGATTTGTCAATGAATATCCACTCTGGTTCCTCAAGAATTTTAGGTTGAGCCAACCAACGATAGGACTCATCAAGGAGTATCCATTCTGGCTCACAAGAGCAATACACAAGATCCTTCCCACAAAGATCACAATAGGAGTATGTCTCACAATTGCCATTTAAATGTGGTCCTCCACAACAACAACAACAACAACGAAGTGGCTGTAGTGTGGACTCCATGATTTGCAAAGTACTCACCTGGCTTTCATAGAATCAAGGGAGTGATAGTGGTAAAATCATAAAAAAAATGTGTGGTTTAAAAAGAAACAAGAAAACTAAAACAAATTAAAGTATGTACGGGTTCAATTTAGTTGTTGCCTTCGAATTCACTGGTAAATGTGATTTCAATCCCTGGCAACGACGCCAAAAACTTGATGGCGAAATTTGCAAGTGGACCAAATCGCCACAAGTAATAATAACACGGTAAGACCGAGTGTCGAACTCAAGGATCGAATGCAAATACCAATAAACGTTAACAACAACTAAATGAACAAAAGTTAACCGAAGTTTGAGTGATATTGTAAAGTAACGAGATCTTTTATAGTAAAGACAATAAAATGTTTTTGTATTTTTAATAAAGAACGAAGAACACGAAGTTTACGAGATGATAAAAGAAGTTAGGGATGAACTTCCATTGGTTTCACACTATTGCAAACTGATTTAATATAGAAAATAACCCCCTCTTTCACCTTGTTATCAAACCCATAACATTAATTAATCGCTAATTCCTTAGGCAACTAATCCTTTGTTCACAACTAAAAACCATAATTCCTTAGGTGATTATAGATGACAACAAGTATTAGAATCAAGGGTTTGCAAGATACAACAATTCAAAGGTTATTCCTAAGCTAAGAGTTGAAGGTATTCAATCTCAAGCATTCAAGTATAAAATTTCCATTCCATAAATGAACCATATATCATTCAATGGTTGATCAAATCATGAAAAGCAATAAAAACAGAGATTAAACACACAAAGTAGGAGAGAATATGACATTAACAACAAACCAAAATATGTTACAATAGTGATTCACCAATACTCATTCATCCCAAACCCTCTTAGCCCAAAGAGGTTTAGCTAGACATGGTAAAAGGGGAAAAACAAAGGTTACAACAAAATGAAGAAGATGAACTCATTTGAAGCTCCAAATCTTGTTCCCAAGCCTTGAATCTTCAATAGAGGATGAATGGAGAAAGTATTTTCGAATTCTTGGGTTTCCAACCGTCTAAAAGTCTCTTCTGCAAAATGAAAACGTGCTATTTATAGAGTCCAGCGCAGCAGACACTGTTCACTTACGCAACAAATACAATTCACTTTCGCTCATAGAACCACGTGGATCGCTAGCGTACCCACACAGGTCTATAGCGTACCCACACGAGTCTATAGCCATTCCTTTTAACAGATCAAATAGCCCTTTTTGCTGCATTATTCCCTTTCTTAAATCGCTCCAAATTTTACCCCTTGCCTTCACACTTTGTTCTACAAGTTGATCTAGTTACTGTGCACATAAAAACAAATAAAAACCGGCATAACCACTACACAAAAACTAGATTTACAAATTCACAAACTTTACTGGTTTTCATTATAATCTTCATTCAAAACACAGTTTTTAACATTCGAAACAAGCATGTGATATGGATTTATCACCACGTCAAACATAATTAGATTTACAACCCTAAAGACATTCCCCACCACGCAAATAGATAATTGAAATATAGAAACCCTCTATAAATTAAATGAAGGTGCTCAACGCAATTGGGTCTTCTCTAGATTAGATCTAAATCTAAACTTTTCAATGTATCGCAATTTGGATTATATAGGGGTGGAAATTTCTACCCGCATGTGGGGATATCCGCGGGGACTGCCCCATTCAGGGCCCTGTGGGCGGGGAATTTTTCCCCGTGGGAATGGGGCAGAAAATCCCCCCGCAGTCAATTCGGGGATGGGGACGGGGACCATATCCCCCATCCCGCAGGGACCCCGCCTCGAATATATTACATAAATATTCTTATTATAGATAATATTATATTGTAAGTAATAGATTTTTTAGTCTTTTTATATGTGTTTTTAATTAAAAATATTAATGAAATATTAAATTGTGCTAGTTATTAGATTTTTATTCTTACCTTTATGTTTTTTAAATATTATAATATCAAAGTAAGACTAACTTTCATTTGGGTATGGTGCAGCTTTAAATCCCTGGACCAGTTGTCCCACCCTTCGAGGTGTATCCAATCCAGCGAGGAGATTAGTCACTGGGTTCGGCGGTGGATACACTGGTTTGCACCCAAAAAAGACTAACTTTTATATTTTTTATAATTAATGTTAAACTTTGAGTAACTTTGCTAACTTTGAGTAAATTATCGGGGTCCGCGCGGGGACCATGGGGATTCGTGGGGATGGGGATGGGGAAGGAAAGCTCCGCCAAGCAGGGAATGGGGACGGGGATGAGAGACAATTTGGGAGGTGGGGACGGGCCCGCCCCATTGCCATCTCTAGGATTATATATATATATCCTATTGACCGGTGTTCCTTTAGAGCCTCCAAGGCAGGGCGCCAGGGCAACATCAGGCAGCGCCCATGAGGGCGCATGGTAGGGCTCCATGGCAACATCAGACAGCGCCCATGAGGGCGCCTGGCAGGGGAACCCTTCCTCTAACAACGGTGACACCGAAGACACCACCGGGGATCGCCATCGAGGAGATCCCCCGACCGACGTAGGCATCAAGAGTTTGACTAAGAAGACACCTACCCCCGAAACTCAAGAAGGTTTTCGGAAGAAGGACCTTTCACTCGTAGGGTGGATGGATGCCGAATCCCAAGGGCCCCGTAGAAGCTGCCAACTCTCAAGATGTATGACGGAACCGGAGACCCAGACCACCATCTGGCACACTTCTCCCTAATGATGCGCTATCGAGGCGCCAGGTGTAACACCCCATTTTCATTTAAATGCTTATTTAATTATTTGTGTGATTCATTTGATTAGATTTATTTGGTAGATTTAATTAAATAGAGATTAAGTGGTAAAAATAATAATAGAATTAATTATTATTACATGATTAGGATGGGTTGGTCCATAGAGGGGTTAGAAAATAATTAAGTGAGGTGGATAAGCCCACCATGGTATTCAAATTAGTTAGTAAGAAGAAAAAGCCCAAAGGAGTGGTAAGTCATGAGAAGGGTTTAGTGATTAGGGGTTTCATGAAAGGTTAGCGCATTTTTTAGAAAAAAGAAAAGAAGAGAAACGACTTGGAGAGTGAGGGAGCGGCTGAACTAGTGGAAAAGAAAGGAGAAGAGGCGTGAACCAAGAACAAGAGAGAGAGAAGGAAAAAGCTAGGGCTCCAAGGTTATAAGGCTAAAGGAGATTTCGAATTCTTCTAAAAGGTAAGGGTGGGATTTAATTCAATATAAGGGTTTATGAGGGATCTACATGTGGGGTTTTAGGGTGTCTTGATCACCATATTGTTGTCTTGAAAAATCGCATGCCCTATGATTGTGTGCCTTGTTGAGTAATTTGATGTATGCTTGATTTCCTCACATTTCTATGCCTAAATGATATGTTGTTATGCTCATAATAATAATTGTTGCCATATGATGATTTGATGTTTATATGAAGGGGGTTATGTATGGGGTAGGCATTATATAGCCATAGGTCTGAAATTGTGTTTGATTTATGATGATTGGAATAAGCCTTGAACACGTGATGATTTGTTGTTGAAAATTCATGATCGTATGCCAAGTGTTTGATTAATGTTTTGATAGTGTTTTTGATTGATGATAAATGGTGATGATCATGGTAATTGATGTTTATAATGGTGATTTAATCTTGGTGTTTAAATTGGTGATTTAATTGACGAGAAACCAAAAGAATGGTTCCTAGGCGCCTTAGGCGCCTTTGTTGTGTTTTATGTTGCTGGATTTGGATCCCCATGGCTGGGCGCCATGTCAAAGTTGTGTTTCGTGCCTGGTTGAAGGCGCCCTGCCCCTGGAAGCCTTACCTATTGATTCTAAGCTTTTCCAGTTTTGCTCCATGCTGTTTCGGTGGTGCTGGGGAAGGCGCCCTAGGCGCCCATGCACTTGTCCCCGCGCGTGTGTCGCTGGTTCTGGCGCCCCATGCGCCCAGAACCCAATGTCTTATTGTATGTTGTTGAATGGTCCTTGCTCCTGGGCGAATTGTTCACTGTTGTGTCATTCTGGTTGGTTCCCTGTCCTTAGGAGTCAAATTCTGTGCTGTGTTGCCATTCTGTGTTGTGTTGCTGTCTTTGGATCCCTACCCATGGGCGCCAAGCCCTATTCTGTTTCTCTTGGTGTTTTTGTCCGTGCCTTTGCTGGATACCTTGCCTAACTATACTAAGTTGTTCCAGTATGGCTCCATGTTGTTCCAGTGCTGTTTGGGAAGGCGCCCTAGGCGCCCATGCACATGTTCCCCTTGCTTGTGTCGCTGGTTCTGGCACCCCATGCGCCCAGAACTTGTAGTTATATCGTATGTTGTGGGTTGGACCTTGCTCCTGGGCACTTTGTACACTGCTGTGACATTTTGGTGGGTGCCCTGTCCCTGGGCGCCAAATCCTGCGCTGTGTTGCCAATTCTGTTCCCTGCGCCAGTGCCTGCGCCAGTTTCCTGCGCCTGGATCCCTGTTGCTAGGCGCCATTTTCAGGATGGCTTAGTTTTTCTCCTAAACTGTTTTCGACATAACTTTTGACTCGGGAGTCCGATCGAAGCGTTTCAAAATGTTTTGGAAAGCTTATCCAGGTGCCTAACTGGATACTCTAATCTTAAGGCATTCTGAACTATTTTTCTAACATTGTTCCCTGGAATTGTTTTGGTGTCCGGGATGCCCTTGAGGCGTCTCTGGTATCTTTTTCAAAAAGTGGTCGTCAAACCTAAATGTTTTGGAAAAGTGTTGTGGTTGAGAGCTGTTAATTGCTGAAGATGTTGTGTTGTCTGTGTTATCGTGGGTACCGCTGAATGGCCCACACCTTTGAACTGTTTTGTTGTGACGGCCGTTGGCCAGCGTTGTCTATATTTTAGGCCTTCGGCCAGTGATGTGATTTAGGCCTATGGCCAGTGACGTCGATGTGTGATTGTTTGACTGTTGTGCATACATCATTGAGTCGCATGCATACCATGAACATTAGGCCTTGTGCCAGCGGCGAGAATATTAGGCCTTTGGCCAGCGACGATATTTTAGGCCCTTGTGCCAGTGACGAAAATTAGGCCTTTGGCGAGTGACGTAGGTTGGTACCACATGCATGTGCATTGCTTGAGTCTCATATCGCATTCATATTGCACGACTGATTGAATGAAGTTGTTTGGCCATTGTGATGTGTTGTTAAAGTGATGTGTTGTTGTGAAAGTGACGTGTAATGTATACTTAGCTGTTATTAACTGTTAAGAGTGATGTTGCTTGCTGTGATTAATTGATGTCTTGAGCTTTGTATGTGGTCTTTCATACACTTCTTATATTGTATGGAATCTCACCCCTTTTGTGGTTGTTACTTTATAATTGAGCCCGAGTGAAGATTGTAGTCTTCCTTTGCCTGGTTTCGTCTGCTCTGATAGGTAGCACTTGGGGAAGGGTCGATTACTGTTTTTAATTAAATTTCGGTTGATGTTGAATCTTTTGTCGGTTGTTGATGTTTTTAACGATGTTGAATAGTTCCGCTGCATGTTTTGAGAAAACTACGAGGTTTTGTTTTACGTTGAAAAATGCGACACTCTTTTGGCGCGAAAAACTCTGATAAATTACGAATAAACGATGGGTGAAAAAAGGGTGTTACACCAGGGAGCCTGTTCACTGTAAAATCTTCCCCCTCACTCTCGAAAATGCCGCACTAGAGTGGTTTCAAGAGCTAAGGCCGAACTCCATATCCTCATGGGGTCAGCTGGCGAGAATGTTCACAGCTCGTTTCACTGCCTCCTGAGTCGAAAAGACAACATGGCCTACCAAGAGGAGGCCAAGGTTGGCAGCATGAAGGCTGATCTGACTTGTTATGGGCACAATACCAGCAAATGCAGCACCCTCAGGGATGACATTGAAGAGCTGATCCACGAGGGGAAGCTCGCCCAATACGTGAATGAAGAAGAGGATGAAACTCGCGACTCCGAAAAAGGAGCAGAGCATCAGGACTCGAGCCTAAGGCTAGGCCTAGTTATGAATTTTGTCGTTGAGCACAAAAGCAGAATATCAAGAAAGAAAAAAAGGTCCAACTCCATAGCCAGGGGTGGAGCGAGACGAGTCTGAGACCCAACAGACCATGCAGGGAGGGACTGCCTGGATCGTAGGGGGAAACCTCAACATTAACCTAAAGCCAAGATCATCTCTCCAAGTATGGGAGCCAAGGGTGTCATGGCACGCTCATCTTCCTAAAGCAAAGCAGCCAAGTTCACGGCACCCACCCGGCAGGGATCCAAGGTATGAGACCACGATGTCTTGGGTAGCAAGCGCTAAGAAAGGCGCGGAAGTCAAGCAAATGACGAGGCCATGAGGTCACAGACACCAGAGATACCCACCTACGAGGGTGATCTCTAGTCTGCAGTCCATAACTTCGTCCATGCTTATTCGTTGGAGGCGTGTGAGCATGCGTTGGAAAGCTAAGAAGAAGAGCTACAACTTTCATGTTCAGCTCAAAATCCAATTCGGATGTCTCTGCACCCAGGAAAGGCTCCCAGGAGGAGGGCGCCAACATCAATACGCAGCATCTTGGCACAAGGCGCCCAGGAGGGCGCCAAAATCAGGATACATGGCACAAGGCGCCCAGGAGGGCGCCAGCATCAGAAAGCGGCGTCTTGGCACAAGGCGCCCAGGGGGGCGCCAAAATCAGGATACATGGCGCAGGGCGCCCAGGTGGGCGCCAACATCAGGATGTTGCACTTTGGCTCAAGGCGCCCAGGAGGAGGGCGCCAACTTCAAGATGTTGCACCTTGTCACCCGACACGCAAGAAGGGGTTCCAGTCTGTAGTCCATAACTTCGTCCATACTTATCCGATGGAGGCGTGTGAGCATGCGTTAAAAATCTAAGAAGCTTAGCTACAATTCTCATGTTAAGCTCGAAATCCAATTCATACGTCTCCACACCCAGGAAGGGAAACAAGCTGACGGCACTCACAAGCTCGTGAGAAAATAAAATAGTGCACGAGCACGTCAGCGATTAACATAGTGCACGAGCACGTGAGCAAAAAACATAGTGCACAAGCTCGTGAGCAAGTAAAATAGTGCACGAGCACGTGAGCAAAAAACATAGTGCACAAGCTCGTGAGCAAAGAGGAAAAGAAAACGTGATGTTGCTCACCCATACTCACCATCAATCACCTCGATCCAGGCAAGCCAGCAAAAAATGTCAATAGACGAGCAGGATAATTGCTGTGATCCTCTGACAAAATTAGCAGACCCGACGATGGCACGAGCCGTAAGGGCAACCTAACCTACGAGGGCATCCTAAAGGACAACGTCAAGTCAAGACCATCCCGCAGGATAATCTCGACTTGGGGGGCAACGGTGGAACCAAGTCAATATCCACCAGAGGCACCACCAGGGATCGCCATCGAGGAGATCCCCCGACTGACGCAGGTTAATATCGAACTTTGCCACGAGGCACGAAGCGACTTTTAACGTGTCGCAACAAGGCACCTATGAGGGCGCCATCAACAACAAGGCACCCAGGAGGGCGCTATCAACAGAAGATGGAAAACCATGGCCACTGGCCCCGCAACCTCTGATGGGCGAGTTATCATCAGACCGAGTTCTGATAAACTGCCCCCAGAGCAAACTTTGCCGCGAGGCACGAAGCGACTTTAAATGTGTCGCAACCTCTGATGGGCGAGTTAAATTCAGATCGATTCTGATAAACTGCCCCCAGAGTTAACTTTGCCACGAGGCACGAAGCGACTTTAAACGAGTTGTAACCTCTGATGGGCGAGTTAAATTCAGATCAATTCTGATAAACGGCCCCAGAGTCCCACGAGGTGCGAAGTGAATTTAAACGTGTCACAACCTCTGATGGGTGAGTTAAGTTCGGATCGACTCTAATAAACTCCTGTCAGATCCCTAGATGGACGAAGCGGCATCGCAAATGTCACAACCTCTAATGGGTGAGTTAAATTCGGATAGATTCTGATAAACTCCTGTTAGAGTCCATAAGGCGCGAAGCGGCATATCGAAAAGGTCGCAACCTCTGATGGGTGAGTTAAGTTCGAACAGACTCTGATAAACTCCTGTCCGAGTCCCTAGATGGGCGAAGCGGCATCGCAAATGTCGCAACCTCTAATGGGTGAGTTAAATTCGGATAGATTCTGATAAACTCCTGTTAGAGTCCATAAGGCGCGAAGCGGCATATTGAAAAGGTCGCAACCTCTGATGGGTGAGTTAAATTCGGATCGATTCTGATAAACTCCTGTCAGAGTCCCAAGCTGGGTGAAGCGGCATCGCAAATGTCGCAACCTCTAATGGGTGAGTTAAATTCGGATAAATTTTGATAAACTCCTGTTAGAGTCCATAAGGCGCGAAGCGGCATATCGAAAAGGTCGCAACCTCTGATGGGTGAGTTAAATTCGGATCGATTCTGATAAACTCCTGTCAGAGTCCCTAGATGGGCAAAGAGGCATCGCAAATGTCGCAACCTCTAATGGGTGAGTTAAATTCGGATAGATTCTGATAAACTCCTGTTAGAGTCCATAAGGCGCGCAGCGGCATATCGAAAAGGTCGCAACCTCTGATGGGTGAGTTAAATTCGGATCGATTCTGATAAACTCCTGTCAGAGTTAACATTGCCACGAGGTGATATGAGATTATACATTCAGATGCACAAAGCAAGGACTAGCGCCCGAGCCCACCTCGCGCAAGCTAGTCATAGGAATGAGAATCAAGCCTGACAAAGACCTCATGATCAAATCAAAGGAGTCTCGACTCTAGAAAGGCTTCCGGATATAAACAACGAACGTGGCAAATCACTTTGCCGTAGGCAGCATAGAAGAATCTCCACCACTTTGCACGGTATCACTCACCATCTCTCAACCTGCAGGATAGGGGGCAGAACAAGCGGTTACAAGACAGACAAGAAAACTTGCAGACAACCCACTCCCCTGAGGTTGGGGACTTCAACAAAACAAGACATGCCCGAACACCCCCTCCCCTGAGGCAAGGGACGTCAACAAAACAAGACGTGCTCAAACACAAAAAAGCTAGAAATATAAGCTTAAGGACAGCCCAAATCACCTTGGTAGTAATTTAGAAGCGGTAAAACTCATGGAAATGTCAACGAGGTATTGGTAAGGACAAGAGAAGCAATTCCCCTCAGCACCGAGCAAGAAAAGCAGACTAAGAGACAAGATGAGCAGCAAAAAATAAAGCAAAGTGCCAAGCACACATCTACACAAGTCGGCACCCAAGAGGGCGCCTGGCAAGGAGGGCGCCCATGAGGGCGCCTGCAAGGTAGCAACCAGCGCCCATGAGGGAGCCTGGCAGGAGCAGGGGGCGCCATGGGGGCGCCTGGCAGAGGCAACCAGCGCCCATGAGGGCGCCTGGCAGGACCAAGAGGGCGCCTGGCAGAAGCAACCAGCGCCCATGAGGGCGCCTAGCAGGAGCAAGCAGCGCCCAGCAGAGGGGCGCCTGGCAGGGGGCAGTCTGAAAGCAAATCCTTCGCAACGGGGTAGTCAGCACTATGCAGTAAGGCACCCACGGGAGCACCGAAAAGCCACCCAACACACGCAAGCAGGGAACAACATCCAAGGCACCCAGGAGGGGCGCCAACTCTCCAAAACAAACAAGCACCCGGGAAAGCGCCCACGAGGGCTCCCGCGTCAGCATGTTTTAGCACCTTGGCACAAGGCGCCCAGGGGGGCACCAACATCAGAATACGCCACCCTAGCCTGGTGCCTAGCACAAGGATTACACCAAATAAGGTGTGAGTCGCGGTCGCAACGAAGTGATCTCATTCGACCCGACAAGACAGACAAAGAACGCTTGAAAAAATTTCTCTTTTTTACTCTAGAGAGTGAAAATGACAAAACACGGTTGTTACAAAGACAGTCTCCCGCGCAACCTCACAAATTCGGCAAATCGACGAAAATCCTTCAAGCCAAGACCGTCCTTCGGAATAATCTCGGCTTGGGGGGCAACTGTTCTGGACTCAACCAAGAGGTCCAATTAGCAATACCAGGGGGTGCGATTAGTGATGAGATATGGATCAGCCCAATCAACTTGGCCCATATCCACTACATGCAAGCCCAATACACTTGGAGGGTTCAGATCGCCTCCACTGATCCGACGGTCCACAACGAACAGCAATTTCCTGTAAATTCTGGCTCGCACAGCCACTCACGACGTACACACTCTTCCCTTGCAAATTCACTAGCTTATTCTCATACTGACTTGAGCGTCTTAGTGGCTTTGCAGGTACCCCCGGGGCGCTCACTGACCTCCTGCCAGGGCAGCAAGAGACCTACAAACAGCAGCCTACCAAAATACTGCTAGGTACAGAACACTATGTTTGCTCACGTGCTCGTGCACTCACATGCTCTCATGCACTATGTTACGTGCTCATGCACTATGTTATTTTCTCACGTGCTCGTGCACTATGTTTTTTGCTCACGTGCTCGTGCACTCTTTTGTTTTCTCACGTGCTCGTGCACTACTATTTTCTTACATGTTCATGCACCATGTTATTTGCTCACGTGGTTGTGCACTCACATGCTCATACACTATGTTATTTGCCATGCTCATGCACTATGTTATTTGCTCACATGCTCGTGCACTCACATGCTCACGTGCTCATGCACTATGTTACGTGCTCATGCACTATGTTATTTGCCATGGTGCCGTCAGCTTGTTTCCCTTTCGGGGTGCGGAGACATATGAATTGGATATCGAGCTTAACATGAGAATTGTAGCACTGCTTCTTAGCTTTCCAACACATGCTTACACGCCTCAATCGGATAAACACATATGACGTTATGGCCTGCAAACTAGACATCACCCTTGTAGGTGGGTATCTCTGGTGTCTGTGACCTCATGGTCTCGTCATTTGCTTCACTTCCGCGCCTTTCTTGGTGCTTGCTACCCAAGACATCATGGTCTCATGCCTTGGATCCCCGCCGGGTGGGTGCCGTGATCTTGGCTGCTTAGCTTTAGGAAGATGAGCGCGCCATGACACCCTTGACACCCATACTTGGAGAGATGAGTCTTCATCCTGTGGTCCGCACCGCATCAACGTTTCTCCTTCTCGGTAAGTGTTTCATTCTGTTGATGGCTCCCTCAAGGATGCCTTGTCGTTGTTCGTAATTGTTCTCATTTGCATTGTTGATGGCGCCCTCTTAAGCGCCCGGGTGCTTGGTTGCTAGGCGCCGGATACCTTCTTGAGAAACAGGATTTGGCGCCCTCCTGGGCGCCTTGGGCGCCTGCTTGCGCCAGCCTGGGTGCCGCCCGTTGGGGTAGGATCTGGCGCCCTCGTGGGCGCCTTGGGCGCGTTGTCACATTCCTGAGAGTTGGCGCCCTCGTGGGCGCCTGAGGCCAGTTTGTTCGCGTGTAGATCTTTTGGCGCCCTGTCAGGCGCCTTTCTGGGTGCTGGCTCGTGCTTGACTTGGCGCCCTGCCAGGCGCCCTCTTGGGTGCCGCCTGTGGCTGCCTTGGCGCCCTGCCAGGCGCCCTCTTGGGTGCCGCCTGTGGCTGCCTTGGCACCCTGACAGGCGCCCTCCTGGGTGTTGTGTTCTCACTTGGCGCCCCCGTAGGCGCCCTCTTGGGTGCCGGGCTGAGCGTTCACTTGGCGCCTTTGTCCTTGGTTTCTGCTTGTATTTTATTTGTACTCAAACAACAAAATTCATAACTAGGCCTAGCCTTAGGCCCGAGTCCTGATGCTCTGCTCCTTATTCGGAGTCGCGAGTTTCATCCTCTTCTTCATTCACGTATTGGGCGAGCTTCCCTTCTTCAATGTCATCCCTAGGGGTGCTGCATTTGCTGGTACTGTGCCCATAACAAGTCAGATCAGCCTTCATGCTGCTAACCTTGGCCTCCTCTTGGTAGGCCATGTTGTCTTCTTCACAGTCCATGTACTTTTGATGCCTGCGTCGGTCGGGGGATCTCCTCGATGGCGATCCCCGGTGGTGCCTCGAAGTCACCATTGTTGGAGGAAGGGTTCCCCTGCCCGGCGCCCTCATGGGCACTGCCTGATGTTGCCATGGCGCCCTGCCAAGCGCCCTCATGGGTGCTGTAACACCCCTTTTCTACCCATTAATTTATTTGCATAAAAATCAGAGTTTTCAAATTTTAAATACACCACAAGGGATGTCACACTTACTTCGTTAAACATCACGCGCCAAATTACTCGCTTTTCGTAAACAGTCTTATAATACTTACAAAACGTCATTGTAAATTAAAATATAACCTCACAGCGGAAAATCCAACAATTTAATTGTAATAGGCATTGCAACCAGGCAAGGCTGACAATACTAAAATCCAACAACAACAACAACCATAAGTAACTTAAACAACATCATTTCCCCCTAGTGTTACATAATCAGAGCAGACGACCCGACTCAGCTAGTGAAGATACCTAAGCCTTCACTCAAGATCACATGCACGTTACCGCATAGGGGTAACATTCAAACAGAAGGGGTGAGTTCATCTAGCAATATAATAAAGCTTATGATAAGTACTATGCTAGGGTTATGACACTATATCAACCGCGTCACGAATTATCAAATCAATCATCAATGTTAATCACCACAACAACTCATCGCAACGCCAGCTATATAGACCACATCACAAACATCAATTCAATCACTACTGTTATACCCCAATTTTGTCCGAGCTCCTGTTAATAGCGTTTTAATTTACTAGGTCGCATTTTTTTGCAAGTCTCGAGTCCTATTAACGCGTGTCGGTGTCATGCGAGTGTCGTTAAGATGCCATTTGTGTAATTGGGCCAACAGTTGGGTTATTGGGCCTACACATATACAAAATGGGCTTATCATTTTGAGTTGGGCCCACGAACGTGGTTTCTAGTTAATTTTTAGTGTTTATCAGTTAGCGGGCCTATTTGTCCTATTTGAGCCTTGTTCTAGCGCATTTGTTTAGTTGGGCCCGATTTCGCTTTTGCATTTGGCTCAACTTCTTTTATTATTCTTATTTTGTCTATTTAATTTGTTTTGAGTCCAAAAATGTCAAAAAATCAAATTTTATTTCATTTACAATTTAGAGTCCAAACTGTCCCAAAAATGCAAAAAAACAATAGTCAAAAATACAAAAAATTAATAAAAACGAAAATTAAACAAAAATGCAAATATTACAAAATAAATAAATAAGAAACTATTTTCAGCATTAGACCCATCTCCTTTTTTGTTGTTCTTCACTTCTCCCATTTTTGGCTAAAGAAACACTGTTACAAGCAAGCACTGTTACAAGCAACAGCCTGTTTCACGCCATCACTGTTTCACGCTACCATTCAGTATACCTTTCTCCACTCCTTCACACAAGCACAGCTCTATACACAAAAAAAACACTGAATACACATCAGTTTGGGGTTTCCCTCTCCCCACACAACAACACAAACTGGTTTCTCTACATCCCTCTGACAGCTTTGAACACATCAGTCTCTTGGCCTCTCTCTCACAGCCTTACACAACATACCACAGACAGCAATGCTCCCCTCTATAAAAGAGGAACAGAAACGTAACAAGGGGGGAGGTAACAGGTGAACCGTAGGGGAACTGGAAAACAAAAAAAGAAAGAGAAAAATTTTACAAATCACAACAACACAGACAGGGGGTGGGAACCGTAGAGGGGGAGAAAAACAACACACAGACAGGATGGGGAAGGGAGCCGTAGGGGGAGGGGGCTGGGAACAAAGGAAAAAAAATTAAATAACTAAACACACACACAACAACACACAGACAGGAGGGGGGGCTGTGATAAAAAGAAAAAAACAAGGGGAGAATCAAAAGAAAAGGGGGGGGGGGGAGGCACCGTGAACTAAAAAGGGGGAAAAGAAAAAAGAACCAACAACACATCAACATAAAAATAGGAGAGCACCACCACCACCATGTCCAACCCTCCGGCCACCGAACACCACCGCGAGCCACCACCGGCGAACCAGCAACCTCCGTGAGCACCACTGTCGCATCATCTTCTCTCTCTCGCTCCCTCACTGTATCACCCTCTCTCTCTCTCTCTATTTCACTTAGTGTTTTTTTTCTTCTTCTTTATCTCTCCCTCTCTTGAATAGCCGCTGCCTGATGTTTCCAGCAGCTCCCTCATTTTTCTCATGTGTATTTTAGGTTTTATTTGGGTTTAGGTTAGTGATGAATTTTGTTTTGGGCTTCAGCCCATTATTGGATTTGTTTCAAACTTCATCTAATTGTGTTTTTGTCTCTTCTCTCTTCTTTCTTTCTACGTGTGTCTGTGTGGCCTTTTTTTGGTTTTTATTTTTATTTATTTATTTATTTATTTTGCTTTAATAATTATTCCTATGTTACCGATGTGTGGGTGTTTATTTAATTTGGATTATTAGAAATAACTATTAGTTGTTGTGTCTATTTGAACGCACCTTTTTCCATTTGACTAACCCATTTTTTTTTTAACTATTTCATTCTAAAATAACACTTTAATTCAATACTTCTAAAGTCAAAATCATGTTCAAAAATAAATTATTTCTAATGGTCACTCTGGGTTCAACTCGTTTGATCGTTGCTAACACATTTTATTTTCTAACAGACCATTAGTGGTAACCACTTTAGATTTATCTGTTTGATCATTACAAACGCCCTTCAATTTCAAAAACATTTAAATAAATAAAAACACCAACACACAAACTTTTTCCGTTAGAACTACGTCGCTTTGATTTCCATTTGGGATACGTAGGAGCGAGCCACGTCCTCGTCAAGCACAACAAACCAAAATTAATTCGATTGCGAAAGCCCTTTTGATCATCTAAAATAAAAACCGATTATCATTAATGATCACTCGTGCCGTTGCCGTTTGGTTGTTAATGATAATTTCATTTTCAAAAGAGTTAGTAGCGCGGCCACTCTAAACCGTTGTTGTTTGGTCGTCGCGAACACTCGAATCGAAAGCAAAACCGATTATCGTTAATGATCACTCGCGCCGTTGCCGTTTGGTTGTTAATGATAATTTCATTTTCAAAAGAGTTAGTAGCGCGGCCACTCTAAACCGTTGTTGTTTGGTCATCGCGAATCCTCACTCCTACTGCGAAAACTCATCTAAACAGACTAAACAACAAAAACCTTTTTAGGACAACCAAGAACTACGTAGCTTTGAATTCTCCATCGCACCAGGAGATACGTAGGAGCGAGAGGCCAACTCTCGTCAAGCGCCAAAAATAAAAATTTTCATTAAGTCTTCTCACTCCCTTTTCAATAAAGAGGCAAAATAAAAGCATTTTCAAATCAACACTTCAAACCACACATTTAATTAAAGGTTCCCTTTCGGTAGAAAGGAGGCGTGGGGTGCTAAAACCTTCCCTATGCCTAACCGACCCCCGAACCCATATCTCTAGTTTTCGAAAGACCATCCGCCTTGTCTAAAAGACCTTTTTTCAATGTTTTGGTCTTAAAATTAAAATATTGGTGGCGGCTCCATACCTTTTCCACGTTGTACAATGAGAAGTCCGAACCGGATTTTTTGGGGTGCAACAACTACCAAAGCTCATCACAATGTTATGTAAGTATATGAAGTGCAACCCACTCGCGGGCATATGCATGATGGTACCATATTCATCACAATTAAGAGGCCGAGCCTATTCTTCACAGGAGGCCGAAGCCTATTCTTCACAAGAGGCCGAAGCCTATTCTTCACAAGAGGCCGAAGCCTATTCTTCACATTATGCACATGGGATGCATGGGACACTACGACATGCATCACACACAAACACACACAAACACAGTCAACAATGTGACCCGTCACTTACCAATTTGCCAAAAAGGGCACAACACTTGTCAATTCATAACTACACACAACATCGTCGCTATAATTCATCATCGCTTATTATCATCGTCGCTTAGCCTTTTAGGCCTTAACATCATCACTTGGTTTTCATCGTCACTCATTCATAAACATCATCAACTCAAACAATAGCCACTGAGGGCAAAAACGTCATTTACTAGTCACCAAGGGCATCATCGTCATTTACACATCATTATAGATAATAATAGCCACTAAGGGCAAAACGGTCATTTAACTAGCCACTAAGGGCGTCATCGTCATTTACACATCATTATAGATAATATTAGCCACCAAGGGCAAAACAGTCATTTACACGTCATTATAAATAATATTAGCCACTAAGGGCAAATCAGTCATTTACACGTCATTATAATTAATGTTGACCACTAAGGCAGAAACGTTCTTTAGAACATTGTCATTGACACCAAAAAGGTTTAGACACCGAAAACAGTTTTGCAACGCAACAACAACTACCATCGGGGCAGCCACTTGGGCGCCCAGAACCATCAGAAAATAATAAGTTTTCGCTTTTAAAAAATGGGACACACAGATAGACAACGAAATGGGCTTCACAATACTTTTTGAAACGTTTAAAACGGACACCCGAGTCAAAAGTTATAGCGAAAACAGTTTTTATTAAAAATCGAAAACGTCCTGAAAATGGCGCCCAGGCACTGGGCGCCTAAGACACAACTTAGACATCCGGAAGCAACACGACGCACGCACACTGACACGCACACACAGCAAGCACAATTCAGCACAACAGCAAGCACAATTCAGCAACACAAACTTTGGCTCATGCGCCCAGCACAAGTGCGCCAATTCTTGAAATGGAAAATTCAACCAAAAACGCAACAACTTGGCACGGGGCGCCCAATCGCGAGGACGCCTAATTCCGTGGCCAAAATTCCAGCAACAACAATGCTTGGCACAGGGCGCCCCACTCAGGGCGCCTAATTCTGCACCTAGACAACAAAATCCAGTAACAACAATTCGAGCAACACAACTTCATCAAATCACATACAACTCATACAAACAACTTCAAATCGCATATCAACCGTAAAAATAATATCACATCGCAAATCAATCATGAACACGTAAAGAGTCATCAAAAATCATCCACCGAATCATTATCAATCACAATACCATCAAGGAGTATCCAAGCACTTAGCACGCAAACCACAATTTCTCAACAACAAGTTGTCATATGCCTAGGGTTTCATCAATAATCACTAGAAATACATAAACGGCATACATAGAGCCTACCCCTACTTAGTCCCCATCATAAGACCCTATTATAGAGAAGATGAGACCCACCCTTACCTGATATTGAAGTGCATTCCAATAGCGAATCGACAAAGAGAAATTTCGAGCTGTCGAACGTGATTTAATTCCAACGGGACTATGTGCCACTCGAACGCGTACCGTTATGCAACAACAACAGCGATGGAAATACAAAAGTCATATTAAATACACTCAATCACTCCTTTAATGAATTAACTTCAAAATCCGTTTTTCACTGTCAAAATAGTTTAATAGAATATACCAAAATATTAGTAATTAAATTAAGTTAAACTATAAAGACTAAAATATCAAAACTATTCAAAATCATATATAGATCAACTTTAAACCCATTTACTTGTGTAAAAATAAAACTACCATAGTCTAATATCTTAAATATATTTAGCTTTAATAAAACTTATGTTCATATATATAGACACACACATGAATTATCTTTAACAAAATACCACTTTATAAAATATCATTTCCTTTCAAGAATAACAATGAAACATGGTCTACTCCAAGTATGAGATTTTAATGTTCTGTCATGGATTAAAGAAATTTGGAACAGACACACCAAATGGCTTACAAACATATGAGTTTCACATTAAATTACTATGGAACTAAAAGAAGAGGCAAACTTACGAAAAGTGGAGGATTAGACAAATAAGCAGCTTGACGGGTTCCCAACTAGTGATTCATTCCACCAAGTATTCAAAATGGCTTGAAATGTAAAATCTCAATAGGCACGTTGACTTTAAATCTCGGTATTGGCAAATTGAATGTTGAACAATGAGTGACACAAAAGAGGTACGTGACATTCAATTGAATGCCAAATATTGAGATTGGCAATTGAAATCTGACATGGATAATCGATTTGGTATAAACAGGGGCTCTTTCTTTTCTTCTAAAATAAAAGGACCAAGATACGTGACTTACTGACAATCAATCTGATCAGGTAGATTTTTCCATGAAGGATTTTTATTATTAAGAGGAGAGCAAAGATGATATCACAATCCAAGAGAGGAGGATCATATTTCTTTGACATGTTGTTGTGAATACTCTAGGCTGTAGGAATGAAACGTATGAATCTTTCACAAACAAGGATAGAAGACACAATGATTAGGGGTTACGGCTGACTAGAAGGAAGGAAGAGAGCAATAGAATTAGGTTAATTTCAAATATTGAGCTTGGTCCTTAGCAGCTGAAAGATTCAGCCCACTGCATATGGACCGAAGAAATAAAACCAGGTTACTTTGTAGTAAAAGTCCGAAACTCATTTTTTTTTTAAAAGCTCATTTCAACTACAACTATTATTTTAGTACACTAATAGTCCAGAATAATTTTTAGAATACATAACACCTAAAATACTAATATTTTATAAAATAAAATAATTAACTAAAACAATCATATTTCAAATATAAATATTCCATAAACAACATAAATTAATACTAACAATAATATAGCACCAACATAGTATAAAAATATGGTTTAATATCCTTTAGACATATTTGATAATTCAAACATATGTAAACATAAAATCGATTAAGTTACTAAATATTATGAAAATACGTAATTACTACGACGCACAATATGTCACTAGAATTACTATTATATTCGCGCATAAAGCAAAAACGTATTAATACAAAAATCGGGGTGTTACAACTCAACCCCCCTAAAAAAAAATTTCGTCCTCGAAATTTCCGTCAAAATCAATGGGATTAAAACTAAATCTAGTTCTTATTCCTAATCCTCATTAAGGTCCTTTTGTATACCGAACAACAAACGACACACATACCTCTACGTTTTTACTCCTAAATCAATATTCTACTCTCAAGGTCCTTAAAGTTTTACTCGACTACCCAAACACGATAATCCACTATTAGGATACTATACTTTTAGTGACAATTGTTATGGGTTAACCCCACTAATTAATTCCTATATCTTAAAGGTTACTATATCCCTCATACAAAAATTGATCTACTTCTCACAATAATAAATTATCCATATGAAACTTAAAGAACTTCATAAACTCCACATCAGAAGCAACAAAACCACAAATCATGCATTATTTCAAAGAAAAGCCTTAGTTAACCATGACATTTTTACCCTGAACCAAAATAAAAGTTCATTAACAGGAAAAAAAAAACATATTACAGAAGATAAAATCAAATGTAAAAGAAAACATGCAGAATTAAAGGGAAAAGATTTTGCAACTGTCATTTATTTCACCAGCCACCCACACCCACACCCAGTCTCATCAACACAACTTCAATCTAGAGGGTATAGTTATGGATTTTTAAGTGTGTCACCGGCAACACAAGACTAATGTAAATATGTGGCCGTCACATGCCCCACAGTAAAGAAAAGAAAAACACATCCAGTGGCGGATCTAGGACCCAAGGTCAGAGAGGTTTCTTTTTTTTTTTTTTTTTTAAATCACACATCACTGAAACTTCAATGGCTACAACTACAAGGGACACTTGAAACTTCAATGGCTATGCCAAATTGCAATCTATCTTTTACTGCTTTGATCTAATTCATAAACTACATGCAAATACAGAACAAAAAAAAGTTCATAGCAGCGGCATACCATTGCAAAATGAATCAACCAGTAAATATGAAAGCCATCTATTCTTTGTTACCAAATCCATATCCTCAACGTCACCATTCTCAACAGCCATCTAAGGAACCCACAAATCAGCATGTCTCCCTAAAGTCCTATCTAATCCCCATTTGGATCCCACAAATTAAACAGATTTAACATTTGGAGCCTATGTTTCAACAGATTCAACACATCAGTAAATTAAAGCTAGATTCAACAGATTCAATATTAGGAAACATACACAAATATAAGTAAATTGAGGGAAGAGATTCAATTTACGTAGATGGCAACAGATTCATTTTACGTGCAATGCAACATTCAACTCATCAACAGATTCAATAACTCAGGAGCTAAATTCATACTAACAGATTCAACATCAACATCAATTGGGGGAAAAACATCAACAGATTCAACATTAGGGATTTAGGGTTTGGGGGGGAAAATCAATTTCTCACTAAGAGTCTAACTTCTTTTTATCGGTTATCACCTTGATGACTCCTCTACGGAATACTTATTGCATATCTCATTACCTTAAAACTTACCGATTGAATTAGTCAGCTTAACAACTACCCAAAATAAATTACGCGATGCTTGCAACTCTACTCAGAATTCACACTTCAGAAAGGCAAACCAAACAACACAAACAGTCCGGTTAGGACCGAACAATCCAATAAAATTTACCTGATTCGGACAACCTGCAATATAAACAACGGTTAGTACTAAAAGACAACAGTTGGTCGTTAACCGACACAACGACTTGACGACTTGGCCAGACGGACCAACCATTACTCTGATACCACTAATGTAACACCCCTTTTCTACCCATTAATTTATTTGCATAAAAATCAGAGTTTTCAAATTTTAAATACACCACAAGGGATGTCACACTTACTTCGTTAAACATCACGCGCCAAATTACTCGCTTTTCGTAAACAGTCTTATAATACTTACAAAACGTCATTGTAAATTAAAATATAACCTCACAGCGGAAAATCCAACAATTTAATTGTAATAGGCATTGCAACCAGGCAAGGCTGACAATACTAAAATCCAACAACAACAACAACCATAAGTAACTTAAACAACATCATTTCCCCCTAGTGTTACATAATCAGAGCAGACGACCCGACTCAGCTAGTGAAGATACCTAAGCCTTCACTCAAGATCACCTGCACGTTACCGCATAGGGGTAACATTCAAACAGAAGGGGTGAGTTCATCTAGCAATATAATAAAGCTTATGATAAGTACTATGCTAGGGTTATGACACTATATCAACCGCGTCACGAATTATCAAATCAATCATCAATGTTAATCACCACAACAACTCATCGCAACGCCAGCTATATAGACCACATCACAAACATCAATTCAATCACTACCAAAGCTCATCACAATGTTATGTAAGTATATGAAGTGTAACCCACTCGCGGGCATATGCATGATGGTACCATATTCATCACAATTAAGAGGCCGAGCCTATTCTTCACAGGAGGCCGAAGCCTATTCTTCACAAGAGGCCGAAGCCTATTCTTCACAAGAGGCCGAAGCCTATTCTTCACATTATGCACATGGGATGCATGGGACACTACGACATGCATCACACACAAACACACACAAACACAGTCAACAATGTGACCCGTCACTTACCAATTTGCCAAAAAGGGCACAACACTTGTCAATTCATAACTACACACAACATCGTCGCTATAATTCATCATCGCTTATTATCATCGTCGCTTAGCCTTTTAGGCCTTAACATCATCACTTGGTTTTCATCGTCACTCATTCATAAACATCATCAACTCAAACAATAGCCACTGAGGGCAAAAACGTCATTTACTAGTCACCAAGGGCATCATCGTCATTTACACATCATTATAGATAATAATAGCCACTAAGGGCAAAACGGTCATTTAACTAGCCACTAAGGGCGTCATCGTCATTTACACATCATTATAGATAATATTAGCCACCAAGGGCAAAACAGTCATTTACACGTCATTATAAATAATATTAGCCACTAAGGGCAAATCAGTCATTTACACGTCATTATAATTAATGTTGGCCACTAAGGCAGAAACGTTCTTTAGAACATTGTCATTGACACCAAAAAGGTTTAGACACCGAAAACAGTTTTGCAACGCAACAACAACTACCATCGGGGCAGCCACTTGGGCGCCCAGAACCATCAGAAAATAATAAGTTTTCGCTTTTAAAAAATGGGACACACAGATAGACAACGAAATGGGCTTCACAATACTTTTTGAAACGTTTAAAACGGACACCCGAGTCAAAAGTTATAGCGAAAACAGTTTTTATTAAAAATCGAAAACGTCCTGAAAATGGCGCCCAGGCACTGGGCGCCTAAGACACAACTTAGACATCCGAAAGCAACACGACGCACGCACACTGACACGCACACACACAGCAAGCACAATTCAGCAACACAAACTTTGGCTCATGCGCCCAGCACAAGTGCGCCAATTCCTGAAATGGAAAATTCAACCAAAAACGCAACAACTTGGCACGGGGCGCCCAATCGCGAGGACGCCTAATTCCGTGGCCAAAATTCCAGCAACAACAATGCTTGGCACAGGGCGCCCCACTCAGGGCGCCTAATTCTGCACCTAGACAACAAAATCCAGTAACAACAATTCGAGCAACACAACTTCATCAAATCACATACAACTCATACAAACAACTTCAAATCGCATATCAACCGTAAAAATAATATCACATCGCAAATCAATCATGAACACGTAAAGAGTCATCAAAAATCATCCACCGAATCATTATCAATCACAATACCATCAAGGAGTATCCAAGCACTTAGCACGCAAACCACAATTTCTCAACAACAAGTTGTCATATGCCTAGGGTTTCATCAATAATCACTAGAAATACATAAACGGCATACATAGAGCCTACCCCTACTTAGTCCCCATCATAAGACCCTATTATAGAGAAGATGAGACCCACCCTTACCTGATATTGAAGTGCATTCCAATAGCGAATCGACAAAGAGAAATTTCGAGCTGTCGAACGTGATTTAATTCCAACGGGACTATGTGCCACTCGAACGCGTACCGTTATGCAACAACAACAGCGATGGAAATACAAAAGTCATATTAAATATACTCAATCACTCCTTTAATGAATTAACTTCAAAATCCGTTTTTCACTGTCAAAATAGTTTAAAAGAATATACCAAAATATTAGTAATTAAATTAAGTTAAACTATAAAGACTAAAATATCAAAACTATTCAAAATCATATATAGATCAACTTTAAACCCATTTACTTGTGTAAAAATAAAACTACCATAGTCTAATATCTTAAATATATTTAGCTTTAATAAAACTTATGTTCATATATATAGACACACACATGAATTATCTTTAACAAAATACCACTTTATAAAATATCATTTCCTTTCAAGAATAACAATGAAACATGGTCTACTCCAAGTATGAGATTTTAATGTTCTGTCATGGATTAAAGAAATTTGGAACAGACACACCAAATGGCTTACAAACATATGAGTTTCACATTAAATTACTATGGAACTAAAAGAAGAGGCAAACTTACGAAAAGTGGAGGATTAGACAAATAAGCAGCTTGACGGGTTCCCAACTAGTGATTCATTCCACCAAGTATTCAAAATGGCTTGAAATGTAAAATCTCAATAGGCACGTTGACTTTAAATCTCGGTATTGGCAAATTGAATGTTGAACAATGAGTGACACAAAAGAGGTACGTGACATTCAATTGAATGCCAAATATTGAGATTGGCAATTGAAATCTGACATGGATAATCGATTTGGTATAAACAGGGGCTCTTTCTTTTCTTCTAAAATAAAAGGACCAAGATACGTGACTTACTGACAATCAATCTGATCAGGTAGATTTTTCCATGAAGGATTTTTATTATTAAGAGGAGAGCAAAGATGATATCACAATCCAAGAGAGGAGGATCATATTTCTTTGACATGTTGTTGTGAATACTCTAGGCTGTAGGAATGAAACGTATGAATCTTTCACAAACAAGGATAGAAGACACAATGATTAGGGGTTACGGCTGACTAGAAGGAAGGAAGAGAGCAATAGAATTAGGTTAATTTCAAATATTGAGCTTGGTCCTTAGCAGCTGAAAGATTCAGCCCACTGCATATGGACCGAAGAAATAAAACCAGGTTACTTTGTAGTAAAAGTCCGAAACTCATTTTTTTTTTTTTTAAAAGCTCATTTCAACTACAACTATTATTTTAGTACACTAATAGTCCAGAATAATTTTTAGAATACATAACACCTAAAATACTAATATTTTATAAAATAAAATAATTAACTAAAACAATCATATTTCAAATATAAATATTCCATAAACAACATAAATTAATACTAACAATAATATAGCACCAACATAGTATAAAAATATGGTTTAATATCCTTTAGACATATTTGATAATTCAAACATATGTAAACATAAAATCGATTAAGTTACTAAATATTATGAAAATACGTAATTACTACGACGCACAATATGTCACTAGAATTACTATTATATTCGCGCATAAAGCAAAAACGTATTAATACAAAAATCGGGGTGTTACAGGTGCTGCCTGATGTTGCCATGGCGCCCTGCCGGGCGCCCTCATGGGTGCCGCCTGATGTTGCAATGGTGCCCTGCCAGGCGCTCTCATGGGCGCTGTCTGATGTTGCCAAGGTGCCCTGCCAGGGGCCCTCATTGGCGCCAGGTTGGGCATATCCTTAGCACTCTGCTGGACTTCCTGATGAAGCATAGCTTGAGTGCAATTGGCCAGGAGATCCAAAAGCTGACTCACATTCGAAGGCTGGGCAGACTGACTGGTGCCCTCGTTAGGCAGGCTGGCGACGTTGCCCTCATTAGGCAGGCTGGCAATGTTGCCCTCATTAGGCAGGCTGACGACGTTGCCCTCGTTTAGGCAAGCTGACGACGTTGCCCTCTTTTGGCAGGCTGTCGACGTTGCCCTCATTAGGCAGGCTGTCAACATTGCCTCAGGGGTATCCTCTGGTTGGGTGCAGGTATGGCAATGCTTTGAACCTGGGGTCTGCCTCTGGGAGCCATGGAGCAGCAAGAGAAAAGTTCGAGGAGTAGTGATTGTGAAAGATAGATATCTCCCACTGTGGTCGCCAATGTTATGTACCTAGCAGTATTTTGGTAGGCTACTGTTGGTAGGATATCTCCCACTGTGGGCTTGTATGTTGTGGATATGGGCTGAATTGGTTGGGCTGATCCATATCCAATTGCTAAATGCACCCCCTGGTTTTGCTAATGGCCCTCTTGGTCCAGTCCAGAACAGATCATCACTTCAGAATATCAATTTCAGCATCTGGAGTTTCTCCCTGAGTGCATATGGAGCAATCTACTCCGCTGTCATTTGTGATGTATCCCATTTTAATGGAGCTTTGTGGTCAGTAATATCTTCAAAACATCATCCTTGAATTGTTGGCATTTGGGCATGAAATGAAGAAGCAAGAACCATAGGTTGTTTTGTAGATCAAAAAGATATTTCAATGTCACCATATGTAGATAATAACTGACTTGCGATCTGACTTGATCTAGATCAGAAATATATTTTGTATCTGCATGGTTAGTTTTTCTAACATACATAATATGGTTTATTCATTAGGATAGTCAAAAATGAAATATGCATCACACTTTGTTCTAATGTATTTTGGTTTGTAATGAACCATATTGCTACTAATTATCACATAATATTATCATATCAAGGGATTTAACATTTGGTAATATGCATGCATACTTTCATAGTCTTCAGGACTGGAATATTTCATATGTACTCAAGATAAATAATTTTTGCAAATCAATATGAGACTTTCTTTTTCAAAAAAATTTATTTAAAGATATTTCCTTTTATCTTGAATCCTTCTAGGATTTTCCATGTAGAGGTTG
Organism: Astragalus membranaceus; assembly: GCA_039519185.1. Classification (NCBI taxonomy): domain Eukaryota; kingdom Viridiplantae; phylum Streptophyta; class Magnoliopsida; order Fabales; family Fabaceae; genus Astragalus; species Astragalus membranaceus. The sequence continues at coordinate 99,463,133 of CM076846.1, read as the reverse complement.
CCTACAAGTTCAACCTCAAAAATCCATCAGATATAATTTGATATCATTCATCTAGAGCTCTTTCTTTGAACAGTCTATAGTTTTGTATTGGAAGCTCTTCAGGAGCTCTAATAATATTTATGTCATCAACATAGACATCGGTTATAGAAAATTCTTTTCCAAATATTTTTATAAAACTATATGGATAGGTGATGTCATTTTTGTATCCCTCCTTTAAAATATAAATTTAGACGATTATACCATATGTGTTCAAATTATATTAACTCATGGAGGGATTGATTCAATTTAAGTGAGAATTAGAAAAGTGTGATTGGAATATTAATCTTTCAGGGATCTTCAAATAATTATGACTATCAAATGAGTTATACAAATAAGTTGTATCAACATTCATCTTGTGAAAATTGAGCTCTTCATGTGCTACAAGGCTAATTAAGTACTGAAAAGTACTTGCATCCACTCTTGAGCAACATGTCGAGCTTTGAATCTCACAATTTCACCATCGATCCTCATTCAACATCTGGTTTCACACCTTCAGGTGTTTGGACTATAGGTCCAAATTTTTTTGTACAATGGGCTTAATTCTGCTTCAATTTCATCTTTAAATTTTTGTCAATTCTCACTTTGCCTACACTTTAGTAGATTTTGGTTCATGATCCTCATCAACGTTGACTTCATTTCGGTTTCATTATTGACATAATTTATTGAGATCTCTTTAATTTCAGATTTTTCAGGTACCTGATTAGTTCTTCTGGAATCGAAATGTTAATTATGTCTAAAGACTCTTTTAGAGTTTCTATATCCTCGCTTGGACCATCTTTGGTTTTAGCTCCTTTTCTTGTTTGCGGATTTTTATTTTTGGAACCGATTGGTCTACCATGCTTCAGGGGCGATTGAGACTCATTTGCAATATTCGATTGTCCAACAGGGACATCCATTTTATTGGAGCATTAGCAGCTGATATGTATGATTTTGTCACACCTTTGGATCAGTGAATACATTTCGTAGATGATTTTCTAAAATGAATTATCTTTTGAACTTCTAGTTCACATTGTTTAGTTTGAGGATCAAGATGAGACAATGATAATTCATTCCTACTGATCTCTTTTTTTCAACTGCTTGTTCTCTCCCCCCTAATGTTGAGAAATTTAATTCATCAAATAATAATCATCAAACTGGACTATAAACAAATCTCCAATTGTTGGCTCAAATTGCGTTATTATACATGGAGATTTATATCCAATATATAGTCCCAAAATTCTTTGAGGATCTATCATAGTGCATTGTGAACGGAGAATTTTAATCATACACGTTAATTCCAAAAAAAATAAATTAAGATGGGAAATATTAGGTTCGTGACCAAAAACCAAATGTAAAGGGGAAGAGTTGTGATAACTTGTTGGCTTGATGCGAATCATTGTTATAGCATGCAAAATTGCATGTTTCCAAGTAGAAATTTGAAGTTCTTATCTCATTAGTATCGATCATATAATTAACTTTAGACGTCTAAAGAATGGTTCTTTAAGACCATTTTATGAATGAACATATGCTACGTGATGTCCAATATCAATTCTAATAGACATATCATACTCGTCAGATGTTTTCTAGACAATTTAGAAAAATAAACTCTTAGTGACGTTAGAGTAGCAAAGAAACTTCTAGTTGTGAGTTGACGAGAGATACCCAAACGTCTAGTTGTGAGTTGACGACAAATACATGTGCCCATTTAGTTAATGCATCAATTAAAATCATAAAGTATCTAAATGGTCCACATCGTGGGTGTATTGACCCACAAATATCACCATGTATACGTTCCAAAAAAATTGAGAGATTCACTTCTATTTTTTGTTGGCGATGGTCTAATTATCAACTTCCCTAGCTTGTGAACAGGAGGTACATGAGAACTTATTGGATTGAAGCATCTCCTGGTTCTTCGATTGATGACCACATGGGTTTTCAATTATTTTTTCGCATCATTATGAATCCGGGATGGCCCAACCGATCATGCCAAATAACAAATTTGTAGTGATTTGTAAACTTCTGGTTTACAAAAACATGTGCTTCAATCGCACTGATATAAGTTTAATACAAACCAGAGGCAAAGGCATGCAGCTTTTTCACTACACGTATTTTTTCAAATGTATGTCTCGTTATTTAAAGATATTAAATATCTCCTTCATCTCTCGTTTCAACATGATATCCATTTAGACAGATATCTTTGAAACTTAATAAATTTCAACGTGACTTAGGGGAATATAATGCATTCTCAATGTGTAAATTTGTTCCCCTGGATAATAGAATATTAGCTCTCCCGGAGCCTTCAATTATCTGTGAAGAGCCATATATAGTACTAACATTCGTTTCTCACTTTACTAATTAAGAGAAATATTTTGCATCCTTTAAAATTGTCTGGGTAGTTTCGCTATTAACGAGACACATATCTCCATTATTGATGCTAGTGTCAATACTCGTTCTATCCAAAAATAATAAATAAATAAAATGATAAGAGAAAAGCACGAGAAAGAATAAAAACTTTATAATTGAATTATGTGAACAAAATCTACGGAAGTTGAAAACACACTTAAATATATAGTTTTATTATTATTAGCATAGGAAATTCAAAATATAAAAAATTTATTTTATCATATCCATCTACAGTAAGGGGATCAATATTTCCATCAGGATCAGTGAAGAAATTAGCAACATCCAAGTGAGTAACATCCGTATTACCATCATCTTCATAAGCAAAATTTGTCTCAATCCTTTTTTCTTTATTTTTAAGTGATTGTTGATAGAGATCAACAAGATGTTTTGGTGTACGACAGGTACGACCCCAATCACCTTTGCCTCCACAACGGTAGCAAATATTTTCATTATTTTTGCTACTCTGCCCACATTTTTCATTCTTTCCTACATTTTTCCAATTCTGGTGAAAAGATGTGTTCTTGTAATTTTCAATGTGATTATGAACAAGACCACAAGTTTTCCCATATGTGTTTGTGTGTCGCTACATTCACTTCTGGGAATGAAGCAGTACTAGTGGAATGAACCTCATGATATTCCAATGACTTTTAGTGGAAGGTGCAACTACACCATAGTCAAGTAATAGTATTCGAGCATAGTGTACTCGAGAACGTAATAATATCTCTGCTATAAGGTCATGTTGCATTTTCCCATGAATTTGTAAGACGATAGATTATAGTAATGATCAAGAAATAATTTTCATGAAAAATTAAGCAAATTAGATAAATATAAAATGTGGAGAAAATTTGGTTAATTGTGCATATAGAATATAGATAGACAATATATAAATTATTAAATAAATAAACATAAAATTTGATTAAAAATGACACATAGAAGCACGTATAGAGCTTTATTATTGCTCTATTTAATCAATATATATCAGTTACGAAATTTTAATGAAAACTTCACTTAGCAAATCAAACAACTGCCGCCGAATTTGGAGAAGTGGAGTTATGACATCAAGAACAACTTGCTCCTATTTTAAGCAAAAACGACTCACGAACATGTATATATATTTTGATGGTACTAGTAGTGTTACAGCCCAGGTCCAACGCATTGACCACCCCGGCACTATTACATCACGGTCTTCTCTATCCCCCTTGTAGAATTTTTGCCTTCCGTGGGAATCGAACCTTGCACCTGAGGCATAAGTGCAAGTTAAACACACCTCCCACTACCAATTGACAATAAAAATGCGCCTTTTTATTGTAACAGCCCAGGTCCAACGCATTGGCCACCCCAGCACTATTACATCACGGTCTTCTCTACCCCCCTTGTAGAATTTTTGCCTTCCGTGGGAATCGAACCTTGCACCTGAGGCATAAGTGCAAGTTAAACACACCTCCCACTACCAATTGAGCGCACGCTCAATTGGTAGTGGGAGGTGTGTTTAACTTGCACTTATGCCTCAGGTGCAAGGTTCGATTCCCACGGAAGGCAAAAATTCTACAAGGGGGGTAGAGAAGACCGTGATGTAATAGTGCTGGGGTGGCCAATGCGTTGGACCTGGGCTGTTACAAGTAGTATATATAATTAAATAATATTTTGTTGTACTAAAATTATAATGTGAATCATTCACTTCTGGGAATGAACTTCAATTCATTCTGTGGTTTGTGAGTATTCTTTTCAATCACCATATCACATAATCTTCATTCATAATATTTTTGGAGATATTTTCTCATTTTGCTAATTTATGAGAATAATTGAGACATAAATTATATGTCATTTCTTTTGATTTCTAGGAACTGTATCACAAGCAGTGATAAAGAAAATAATTCTTTGTGCAATCCTAGTTCTTTAGGAACTGTACCACAATACTTCTTCAATGATGATCAAGAAAAACCATATTATGAGCAATCCTTCAAGGATGCCTTGATATTAAATTTTAAGTTCTTCAAGAACTCTATCACAAACGCACATAGAAACAGTTATTTGTGCAATCCTTCTGGGATGCTTGGATAATCGAATTATTGTTCTTCAAGAACTATATAACAAATTTTCATCAACAATGATAAAATATAAACAAGATCACAAATAAAAAATAATGAGAAGAAGAAGAAAACTTATTCTTGCAATAGATCCTTAATTAGATGATTATGCCGCACCTTCAATAGAGAAAGAGAACGGGATGATTATGTCATCAATCCTATGGTAGAGCTTTGTGCTGATAACGTGTTATGAAACAAGCTATAAAGAACAAGATGAAACATGAAGAAAATAAAAGGAACAAGAACAAAGAAGGAGAATATGGGAGCTTTTGTATTATTCACTTCTCAAGTACATCATTTCACTTATGGGTAAACTCTATTTATAGGTGAAAGATTTGTAAGTGAGTGGTTTATAATAAAATGCCACTACACTAGAAAGTAATGAGAAGAAGAGAGAAGGATGGTGGACATCCACTAATATAAATATTCATAACTTATATATATATATATATATATATATATATATATATATATATATATATATATATATATATATATATATATATATAAAGAAATGAACTAAATACCTGGGGCATCATGGATATTACGTTGTCGATACAAAATGTCAACACCTAACAGTTCTCATGTCTGTTCCCAAACAAACTCGGGTCAACTCATTTGATTTGCAAGTAATAACAACACAAAGAGTCTTCGAAGGTAATTCGCTGACCCCCAATGACCTGCCTCAACAATTGCATCAACATATTTCTTATCATCGCCCAAAAAACCCATTGCATAACATGCATCTCGAAATGTTGGATGTACAGGGTCACCAATGGTGCGAATATCCTCATAGCAAGTAGGACCTCTAACATAATGAAGGAGAGTCCTCAAATAGTAGAGTTCACCAGTTCCTGGTAGGATATAATTCATCCTACCACAGTTGTGCCCTATTTTTGTGGGGTCCTCTATTTTTTATCCGCTCCCCAAACAAATTTGAGGGGGAATTCGTTTTAAGACAACTGTGTTGCAGATACATATCTCTTATTCGCAACAAACCAGACCAAAAACTTTGTATAGTTAGTAGATTTGTTGTTGATGACATCAGGAATTGACCGGCAAGTATTGAAAATGATATATTGTTCACCAGGCAAATGAAAAATTAACCGCCGCTCAACTGCGGGCTCTCTGTAGTTGACGTCAAAAGTCAATATACGCCAAACAGCTTCGCATGGTGACAAATACCCACAATCATAATATAGTTGGATTTCATCAACCATACCATTGTCAGAATCTGTACTTGGAAACGAAAAAAAAATGGCACTAACACGATCAGTCCCTTTGTTGATATACTTGAAAAGATACTTGATTGATCGAGATTGATTACACCATTCAACATTTATGTGAGCATTAAACTTAAGCAACAATTTTTTGTTATAGGGAAACTATACAAGTGTTATGAACAAAAGAATCACTCTTCATTATAAATGAACCATCGTCACGTCTACGGTACACAGGGTAACCATCTCAGTCTACTGTAGTCTCCGACACAATTTTTTTAGGGTAATATTTAGAGCATTTACCAGAGACCATACATGGCGAACTCTTTCTTTGAACACCATACGACCCATGAACCATAAAATTAGACACAACTTGAAACAATTCATGCTCAAGTTCCTTGTTTGTTATTTCCGCGAAAATAATACTATCAATGTCTTTAGCATGAACTATCCGACTATCTTTCTTGAGGAAAACCAAGATAAGAGCATGAGGTAAACCCCTCTTTTGGAACTCAATTGTGTAAATAACTGAAAAACAAAAAGAAAGCAATTTTTCACATTTACAAATAAATATCCCAACTTTCGTATAATTATAATAAACTTGATAAGTACCTGTGTTAGCTTGACCAAATGTTCCACCCTTTTTAACCTCTTGTATAAGTTTGTCTAACTTGATTTTAAATATTCTCGACACCAAATCAGGTCTATCCTCAGATTTCAAATTCATCTTTGCTAAAAGAGAAGTAAGTTCAGGCCACTTAGGATTGCATGTAAATGTGATAAATAGATCATGATATCCGCCCCATCTACAAATTGCCATTGCATCTTGATAATTTTGCTGCATATACCGAGCTCCACCAGTAAAGCTAGAAGGCAAAATTATTCTTTTACCCACCACAGACGATGAAGTATCACCTCGAAGAACCGCATCCGAAAGACCCTTATACAAATCTACACGAATTTCGGATTGATGGGCCCTCACCCACAATAAACGCTGAGATTCAATCATACTATAACCATCAACCAAAAATTGCTGGAATAGTCATCTTCCGTACAACAATATAGAATTCTCAAATGGACGTTGTTGAATATGGTAAGCAAACCATTCACGCAAGGTAACACACTCCCTTTTAATCTGAGGGGCAGTAAGATTACTACCATAATTTATATCTTCACTCCATCCATCCTCACCATAAGGGGAAAAACAAAGGTTACTGTAATGGAAAATAAGCCTTAGTTAAAGTAGGAATGCGCTTCAAAATGCCGTCTTACGACTCCACAATAATATCCCTCTCATGATGACTTGATTCATAGTCACCGACAATTAGTGCAGCAACCTCGGACACAATAGGCATGTTATATCGTCTTGCATCACGCCCCCTCTTACCCAAGATTCGCATCCTCAATGAATGTAGGCCTGGAAGACGCAACAAACTCCCAATCTGGTGGTAATTTTCACCGTTCATCACAAAAATTGGGGGAGCACCACCATGGTTAACCTCTCTGGAAATTTTACCACCCACTGATGTGAAAGTGAACATGTTATTAAATGACCGCAAATTATTTTGAAAATACCTGCTCTTAGAAATAGAAGAATGATATAAATCATATAAAACCTGAGGAGCGTGAGAATAAGCAGGAAGATCAACACGAAGATCAACACGTCCATGAGAACAACAAAGGGAAAATTTCGGTTGAGATGCATTAGAATTTTTTTTGAGTCTTTCGGTTGAGATGCATTAGAATTTTTTTTGAGTCATGACCTTATACAAAGAAAAATTTATGATTTGAATTTCAACAATAATATCAATGGATTTAGACATAATAATATTATTACACATTACATAATGTAGTTAAACCAAAAATAATAAAAGCAAATCAGTGGCGAAAGCAATTAAACATATTATTTAAAATGAAAACACAAAAAACGAAAGATCTGGAACTAATGAGGCAGTTTTTTTTGGTATGTAACCCTCTCGTTAGACCTTGTACCCCCATTTTACCATAAATCTCTAAAATACCCCTAATTTTTTAAAAAAAAACGTTTTTTAAATTTTTTCCGGAAAGTTTACCCCATTTTGAGATGTTTCCGAAAAGTTTAAAAAATTGGGGGTATAAAAGATTTCCGGAATTATGTGTTTTTGACATAATTCCGGAAGCAAACCAGTTTTATCTCGGAATCGTTGATTGCAAGTACTTCACTAACATCCAAAAAGTAGTAAAAACAAGAAAGTCATACATTTCCGTGGAACTCTGTTGTCAAACAGATCTGGACTAGGACTTAGATTAACTCATACTACACGTTATTCATACTATTAGTTTGATTCGAAGAATACAAAACCGAAGGTTGAAAACCAATAGTCATTCAACACAATCATTGATCAAAATCTACTAAAAACTAAGGCGGATAGGCAATGGCCAGAGGCATTACTATGCAGCAGGTTTCAACATGAACTTTTACCCACGGTTTTGTCCGTAGGTAAAAGTTTTTCACGCATTTTTCTTTCATTTAAATATTTTGGTTTTTTGTCTTTACTATTTTGTGGATATCATCGTTCTTGTATTACATTGTTGCACTTTTGTTTCGTTTTTCAACTTACACGAATGTTGTAAAAATAGGGGTATATTTGGGGTGCTTCTAGGGTGAAAGATCAAATTAAATCTTTCACCGGTGAAATATTAAAATTGACTGTTGGATGTTGTATAAAAATTTATCAATGGTTGAGATTTAATTTTGTGTGATTCAATCTTAACGATTCATAGCATTTTAAACAATATCTAACAGTCAATTTTAGTGTTTCACCAGTGAGAGATTTGATTTGCTCTCTCACCCTAGAAGCACTCATATATTTGTATTGCATGTCGATTTCAAATATTTTTTTTTGATAGGTGCATGTCGCTTTCAAATATGTTTTGCACTGTGTGTCGCAATTTTTGTGGTCAATAACTTCCCTTTCAAAGTTAAGTTTACTATAGTTAGTGAAGATCATTGTACTGCTACATTATGCAAACCCAGTGAATATGAAGTTATAAAACAAACTTTATATATAGTTCTAAATATGGAATTTAGATTTGGAAACGTCAATTGCTCCAAATTGGTGCAAAAAAAATTAGGAAATAAGGTTGGAGGGTTAACAAGAGTCTATATTTGGGATTTTTAAGTGTTTTCTGTTGTTTTATATATGCGGTTTATAATATACCCACTTATTAAATGAATCTTCCCTCGTTATGAAGCTGATCATGGCAAACAAAAACTTCTTGGCAGTAATTTTGAAATACGATGTAAGTATATCACCGAAATGCTTACCATAACACCATGTTTATTTGATTATTTGCCTACAATTGATTCTAAATATAGTAATCAATTATCTGAAATTACAGAATGAAGTTCAGAGTTTGATCCAGAGGACTCGGATAATGTCACTGAATCTACAACTGAAAGTTTGCCCAAAAAATGAACATCCAGCAGGTACATCATGCGCACTAATGGTTTACATCATGGTCAGCTGTTTTGTCTTGCATTATAAACTTGCCCTATAATTTCAAGAACATAGTGATATACTGATATATAGTCCTCCTATAACTATTATGAATTAAACAAACAGGCTATTAACTCTGTGTGTTCCTACCGTGAACCTTTTTTTTAAAACTCCAACTCTATATATCTTTTAATTTTCACAATGACATACGCATATGTCATTATTATGGAATTTTATTTTTTTATAACCATACGACATAAAACTTTACTTTTTATGGATATATTAGACAAAATCATATGCCATTCCCATGAGTTACTAATATTGTTGATAAATGTAGAATTCATGATATGTGTTAATGTTTAAAAAAATTGGAAAATAGGTGGATATATTAAAGAAAATCATATGTCATTCTCAGCTTGATAAATGTAGAATTCATGATATGTGTTAATGTTAAAAAAAATTTGGTAAATATGGTGGATCACCTTAATTAATTATTTAGGATTTAAAAACTTGTTAATAAAAAGGTGACATAATTTTTAAGATATATAGGAAACTCAAAGAAGAATTTTTTTTGAAAATGTATAATTCTTACCATAGCAAAGAACGAAACTAAAATACCAACATGAAAATAGGTTTTTTAGAAAACGACGTGGTTAGTATAATTCAAAACAATGATGATAACTTAAATAGTTTGCTCCACTAACATGAAGAGTAAATAAGGTTAAAAATTGATAACCTTATAACTGGGACAAATTGATAAAACGTTTTATTGATTCACATATAAAACGTTTTGTGGGCTAAAATATACATAGATCTATCTGCATGTGTCTACAAAGTTGGTGTCACAGTATTCCAATTATTACCTCAGAATTTCAGTAACTTAAGTTGTTTTTACTGTTTCATTGCTTTCAATTAAAAGAAGCACTATGTGCATTGTCCTTTTTAGTCGTTATTTTGTCCTATTATGGATGTTTCTAGATTTATATGAGCTGTCATGAGCTGTCAGCATCATAGAATATGCCTAGGAATCAATTGTACCAATCATTAGCCTATTTAAAGACCCACATTTATCGGAAAATGCATCAATCAATTACTCAATTATAATTCTCTCACCTCATTGTATTCTGTGCCCTAGAATCCAGCTGTATACTCTGAATTGTATTCTGTCCCTTGCAATTCCAGTATATTGCTACTGCTGCTACCGGTACTCTGTACCCTAGCAGTGCATTATCCAGCCACTGTCCCTTACTCTGCTACTGCATCTCAGTAATCCTGTGACAATTGGTATCAGTCTCCACGATCTTCCACCATGACACGCTCCATTGCTGATGTTGAACAACGTTTTCAAGAACGCTCAGAGGAGCTGGAAGCAAGGATTGACCAACTTGCTACCCGTATGAGTGATGGCATGGAAGAAATACGCAACATTTTAAGAGAAGTGCAACATGCAACCACAACCACCCCTCCACCTCCACCCACACCACCCCCACCACCTGCCAACCCCAACCCACCACTCCCACAGCCTCCCCCTCACCACTATGCCACCAGAATCTCTAAAGTGGAGTTCCCTCGTTTTGATGGAAAAAACGTATGTGACCAGTTTTTTCTATTAGATGATACCCAAGCTGCTTCAAGGGTGAGATTAGCTTCATTAATCCACCTAGAAGGTCTTGCTTTGCAGTGGCACCTTAACTATATGAGGCAAAATTTTGATGTTTACCCTAAGTGGCAGCACGTTTTGGTGACCCTTATGAGGACCCCTTGGCTTCCCTGGTTCAAATCAAGCAAACTGTTAAGGCTCAAGATTATATTGACGCTTTTGAACTTGCTTTAACACAAGTCAGTATTATTCCTGAGCACTCATTGAGTATTTTCTTAGCTGGCTTAGAACACACTACACAAATGCATGTGCGCATGTTCAATCCCTCCTCCATAGCCCATGCTGCTCAGTTAGCTAAGCTTCATGACTGCTCCAAATCACTTAACCTGAAACCCTACAACAGATATCAAGCTGGACCTTCCAAACCACCTCCTTCAGCTAGTAAATCTACCACCTTACCATCACCAGATGACCCCCTACCTACCAAACCTCTTTACAAATAGACCTCTAGAGTATACTCTCCTGCTGATATGGCTGAAAGAAGAGCCAAAGGACTGTGTATGTTCTGTGATGAGCCCTTCACCCCTGACCATCACATAAAACACAGAAAGCACCAACTGATGGTACTTGAAATTGACGAGGAGGAACCTACTGAGCCTAGCCTTACACAACCAGAGCCTGACCTCACCACAGAAAACCCTACACCATCAGACACTCCCCTCTTATCCTTACATGTTATGACTGGCACCTCTAGTTATCAAGCAATGCGAGTAACAGGCATGTTTGATAAGAAACTGCTCCACATTTTACTTGACAATGGCAGCACTCATAATTTCTTGGACCTAGAATTGGCTAAGAAGCTAGGTTGCAAACTTGAAGCTGTGGAAATGCTACCCATCACAGCTGGGGGTGGCCACAAACTATGTAAAGGATTCACTTGCCAGCTGCAACAGGCCTCATTCACAGCTCATATGATAGTGCTGCCTTTGGGAAGCTATGATGTTATTTTGGGTATTCAATGGCTGAAATCATTAAGGCCAATTCTGGTGGATTTTGACAAACTCCAAATGGAGTTTACCACACAAGGGCGCAAGTTCACACTTAGGGGAGCCAAAACCCCTTCCATCAAATTGGCTAACAACAAAAGCTTTGCTCAGGCTTTGCAACAGGGAGCAGAATTGTGCTTCTTACAGGTTGATGACTCAGCTACACAGCTGACAATTCCTACTTGTTATCTGCTCAGTGCTGATGGAGTTCCTGAACTACCCCCTGAGGTTGCTGCCCTGCTAGATGCTTATTCTGATGTATTCCAGGAGCCTTCAGAACTGCCACCTCCAAGACCTGGCTTTGATCATCGTATTCCTCTTAAGGAAGGTACTCAACCATTTAATTTAAGGCCTTATAGATACTCTACTATTCAAAAAAATGTGGTTGATAAATTGGTAAGTGATATGCTTAATCAAGGCATCATACAACATAGCACTAGCCCTTTTGCATCACCCACTGTGTTAGTTAAAAAGAAAGATATGGCTCTTGGAGACTATGTGTTGACTTTAGAAGATTAAACACAAGCACTATTAAAGATAGGTTTCCAATCCTTTTAATTGAAGACCTAATGGATGAACTAGGTGGGGCTACAATTTTTTCTAAGATTGACTTGAAGAGTGGTTATCACCAAGTTAGAATGGATTTGGGTGAGGAGTATAAAACAGCTTTTAAGATTCATTGTGGCCATTATGAATATCTAGTCATGCCCTTCGGACTAGCTAATGCACCTGCCACATTTCAAGCCCTAATGAACCATGTGTTTACACCTTTTCTTAGGAAGTTTGTAATCATATTTTTTGATGACATTTTGGTCTATAGTAAGACACTAACAGAATATGTGGAGCATTTGTCCATGGTGTTTGACATTTTTAGACAGGAACAATTGCTTCTAAACAAAGCTAAGTGTCAATTTGCAACCAACAAGGTGGAATACTTGGGCCACTTTATCACTTCAGCAGGCATTTCCACTGATCCAGCAAAGATTTAGGCTGTCCAGAACTGGCCATTGCCATCTGATTTGAAGCAGCTACGTGGCTTCCTTGGCCTAGCAGGTTACTATAGAAGATTTGTCAAAGGATTTGGTGCCAATGCTAGACCATTAACTGACATGCTGAGGAAGGATGCTTTTATATGGAGTCCAGAATCAACTGCGGCTTTTAACTCCTTGAAGCAGGCCCTAATTACCTCACCAGTACTCAAATTACCAGATTTCACCAAGAAATTCACCCTAGAGACAGATGCTTCTGGCAAAGGGATTGGGGCAGTCTTGATGCAAGATAACCACGTTATTGCTTATATCAGCAAGTCTCTAGGCCCTAAGCAGCAAGCACTTTCAATCTATGAAAGAGAACTCTTGGCTATCATCTATGCTATTCAAAAATGGAGTACATATTTGGCTTATTCACCATTCACCATTAAGACAGATCAAAAGAGCATTAAGCATATCTTGGAACAAAGACTCACCACACCCTTCCAGCAGGTGTGGATTTCGAAACTGATGGGCTACGAATTTGATATTCAGTATAAAGAAGGGTCTGCCAATATTGCTGCTGATGCTCTCTCCAGAAAACAAGGTGCTCAACTCCTACCTTTGTTGCTGGTCAATGCTCATCAGGATCTACTGGCACTGATTCAGCAGGGGTGTAACACTGACAGCTCATTACAGAAGGTTATCTCTGAACTTTCTGTGAATCCTGCTAGTCACTCTAAATACACTGGGATCAGAAATGAACTTCGAAGAAAAGGTAAACTGGTGGTTGCCTCTGATCCCTCTTTGAAGGCCCTTATACTTAAATGGCTTCATGACTCACCACTTAGGGGCCATCCTGGCAGAGATACAACACTTGCAAGGGTCAAATCCGTGTTCTATTGAAAGGGTCTCAACAAAGATATTCAATATTACATTAGAAAGAGTGGAGTTTGTCAAACCAGCAAGCCTGATCAAGCTGCCTCACTTGGCCTACTCCAACCTCTGCCCATCCCTGATAGAATTTGGCAGGATATCAGTTTAGATTTCATTGAAGGCTTACCTAACTCTAAAGGCAAGCAAGTCATTCTGCTTGTGGTGGATAGATTGAGCAAATATGCTCATTTTATTCCTCTCTCTCACCCATACATTGCTATTGAAGTAGCCCAGCTGTTCATAGATCATGTGTTCAAGCTACATGGTTATGATCACAACCAATGACACTCATTATTATAAAAACCATTTTTTCTGCAAGTTATTCCTCAAAAATTCATGGATAAATGGTGGCACACTTTGACCACTCCACTAAGGTTGAAATCATCTAAAGGTGATTGGAAGGAGAGGTGCATTTATGGAATGATGGAGGAAAAATCGCATTACTCATTGGTTGGGAAGAATTTCTAACTCTGAATTGCGGGAAAATTGCAGTAGATGGAGTACTGTTCGAGTATCTTGGAGAAAATGAGTTTTAGGTCACATTTTATGGGGAGGATCGCATGGAAATGCAAGGCAGTTGCAGTTCGGATTTCCACATTCCCAGTAGCTCGTACATCCCATACAAGACCCCAAATTCGGACATCACAGTGGTAAGATTAAAAAACTTAATTGAATACCTTTTACGCAATTTTTTCAACCTCTGTTTCTGTAATAAAAATAATAACAAATGATTGTTATGTTAATAGCGCTACCACCCGTTTGCACGCCGGCCTCCACACCCTCCAACTAATGTACATATATGGACGCACCTGTAACTGTCAAGTATAACACACGATATTGTTTACGCAGTTCGGCCAAAGACTGCCTACGTCTGCGACTACAGAGTAGCTGTAGTTCCGTTTTATTGATAATGTCTCTCTGTGTCATTGAATACAATTACAAAGGAGATAAAATAGTTTTGTCTCTCAGAAACCCTAACGGGCCTGGGCCAAAGCATAAGCATATAAATAAATCTACACAACTACTATTTACTGCTTCCCTATTTTCCTTATTCACAGTAACACCTTCAATTGTTAATTACATAGACCCTCTGGTAAGCCTAAAGAAACTCAGTTTTAATACCAGAATAACTAATATAATTTTAATACCCCACTATTGCATCTTATTTTGCATTTGTTTACTGTTTTTTTTTTGTAACTCATACCTTTGTTTGATGAAACATATAACTGGCACATAAACCTCTATGCAGCTCGTCCCAGCAAAACATGTTCGCAACCTAATGGATCATTAACAACGTGGGCATTATCATGGTTTGTTTCTTGGGTAATTCAGACTTCACAATCCTTCTCTACATTTAGGTTGCCAAAAGTCTCAAAGCCTCTAAACCAACTATAAAATGGGACATGTCTCCCAGCTCTTCCTCAAACAACTTGAGGGCATCTATTTTTTTTTTGATAAGTCAAAAGATATATTAAATTGGGGGCACTAGGGGTGCCTCAACCCGTTTACAGTTAATGTAACCGGTTTATACAATTGAGGGCATCTATGATTTCCTTTCTAGAAGCTTCATGTTCTTCTCATTTTTTTGTCCAAAGGTTCCTTCCAACTTCAAATATCTATTTGACATTGAAAATTAACACATTAATTCAAGTAGACAGTACTATTGTAAACAACATTTTGCACTATATGCATAGCGACAAAAGCAATTAATGGTGAAGAATATATATATATATATATATATATATATATATATATATATATATATAAAAGCAACAATTAAAGCAATGAAGCAGAGAAGAGGTACCTTTTTGTCAACATAGTCAGCCCAGAACTTAGTAATAAGCCGCAAGTATACGGTATATCGCGTAATAGAAAGTATCGATCCACAGGGAGGTACGTGTGATTACCAATCTAATTTTTAGTGGTGATTAGCTGAAAGGGAATGATTTAGTAGAAAAATATGTTTGGTTGATATTCAGGATACAAGAAAAGCGCCTTGGGATTATGGTTAAATCCCAATGACGGAGCTAAAACAACCCCTTAACTATCCTCTATCTTATAATTAAATTTGTGTTTTAAGGACAATGTATTCTTTGGTGTAATTCAAGTTTCCTTTCGGAATACAAGAACGTGTCTCGAAAGAACGATCAAGCCTATTCTCATGGTTGATCATTGCAAAGACCCATTAAGCACAACCTTATTGTCCCAAAGCTATTCTCATGCTTTGATTGACCTTGTCGAAATTCATTTGTTCCAATGTCAAGCTTCACCTCTCGGTACTTCACTTGACATTTGTTTTATAAAGGTTGTACGATGAATTTAGATTAAAACAAAGCAAATTCTAATAAGATAGAGTTTAGCCTTGGAATTGTTTTAGGGACCCATCATTGGATTGTTTCCCACAATCCCAAGACTAAAGAAGTCTACTCACACATGATCATAGTAGACAAAGGAGTAGAAGAGAATGACATAATTTAAATAGCAGAATATAAATAACAAAGAAATAAAAGTGCTAGAAAATAAATGACAGAAAGTAAAGTTGCAAGAATAGAAAGAACAAAATAACAATAGAACAAAACCTTAAGAGAAAATGCAAGAACTTTAGATTAAACTTTGGAATCAAACTACAATGGTAAGAAATAATCATGAAGCTTACATTGAGGTCCTTTTTATAGTGTAAAATCGGTAGACAAAGCACTAAATACAAATTACAATCATAAAGAAGAGAATGGGAAAAGTTTGTAACATCTTTGGAATTCAGATGGGACGCACGGATCGTGCTAGACAGGCGCACGGATCGTGCTAAGTGAAATCAAATTGGAATTCAAAACGGAATAGGGCGCATGGTTCGTGCTAAGTAGGCGCACGGATCGTGCGCTATGAAACTTTTGGACTTCTGATTTGAGAACGGTCCGCAAGGGTCGTGCTTAGTGGGTGCACGGATCGTGCTCTTTCTTTTCTTCATTTCTTTCTTTTTGCGAATAGGTCGCACGGATCCTGCTGGATCACACACGGACCGTGCGTCTAAACCTGATTTTATATTGCTTGATTCTTCTCTGTTGCGTTAAAAACACACTTAGAGCAAGTGTACTCTACCGCAGAAGTAGTATAAAAGATTATCGTGTCCACAGGGATTAATTAGCAAGTACCAAACTAATCGAGATTATTTATTATTTAGATGAACAAATATTTGAATTGTAATGGAACAAATAAAAAAAGAAATAAATAACAATAATAAAATGCAAGAATTAATTCAATGGAGAGAGGCCTAGGATCACGGTTTCACTTGCAAGCTTCGATTCCCCCTATGTCTAATCCTACCTGAATTCCCTTATTTTACTTAATTACCATTCCCTTTATTAAAACTATTAATCCGTTTGGTCATTCGCGATTAATATTCTTTTTCCTAAATTAACCCTCGTTTGGTCATGCAAGAATTTAAATTCAAGAAAAGCATAAAGAGCAAAAAGGTTGAATGATTGGAAGACTAAATTATGGTTTGGTCATGCCCTAATTATAGCCCCAATTATCCTATATGTTCACCAACTAATTGCAGTACGGTCGCTGATCAACTAATTGATTATAAACATGCAAATGGTAGCTAATCCTAATCATGTGATAAAAACAATAGGACAATATTAATTAAAATAAAAACAGGAATTCAAACCAGAAATTAGAATATAAAAAGGTCTCTAATCAAGCAAGATCCACCTAGACCCTAGAAGAGGATTTAGCTATCCAAAATCATAAAGAACAATAAAATAGAAATTAGAGTCATGAATTACAGAGATAAAAATAACCCGGAATATAGAGAAATTATTATTGAGTCTCCAGTCTCCTTTTTCTGCTCCAAAGCTCTCTCACAGTGTCAAGAACGGGTACCAAATCTTCCTCTCTCCACTTGCCGGCGCTACTGTTTACTTTCATATGTACTGTGCGGCTGATTATTCTCTCCGTTCAATTCCCTTTCTTTTATATTAATTGCCAAGCCAGGTAACATTTTCCCAAGTTGAATTCCTCTATGCACATGGGCCCTTTTTTCATCTTTTGAACCAATGGATTACTTTTGCTAATGACACCCTCATTTTGCTTCAAACAACTCATTGAAACAACTTCTTTATTTATCTTCTTTCCTACAAAATAAATAGCAATTTGAGTCACTTATTCATTTAGATAATAATAATAATAGCTCTAAAAATGACTCAAAAGTGTCTCTAAAAATGCACTAAATTGGAGCTTATCAACTCCCCCACACTTAACATTTGCTTGTCTTCAAGCAAATTTTCTGGCTAAATAAATTTTTCAAATAAGTAATAGGGATAGCCAAATAAGGAACCCAAAGTTAGAAGCACAATGACAGACAATAGATAATATAGCACATATGAGGTGTCAAAAAGTTGCTCAATTAGAGACTCATGTCCCTGAAGAATACATTTCTGTGAACAAAGACACTCGCTCACAATCTCTCTAAGTGTTTAGGGACTAGGGAGAATATACACTCAAGTTTCCACAAAATGCACATTACCATAATCTTGTAATTTGACCAAATCTCCACTAAATAGTTCACATGCATGCAAAAGATGGGGTGTTATGGATTGTAATGGGGCCATGGTGAATTCATGTAGGGTAGGAAATAAGAATGAAGGGATAATCAAAGGGATAAAAACAAGAAATGAATAGTAACATTTGAAATCAAATATGGAGCTCCTATCTATTTTACAATTTTTGCCTAAACTCCAAATTAATTCCATTTCCTTCTTCACTCTTCTTTTTCTTTTGAATCGACTCTTTTTTTTTTGTATTTGCCCTTTGGCTCTTTCATTCTTTTGATGTGCCTTTTCCTCCTTCTTGCTTTCCTTTGTTCTCTTTTTTTTTCAACTTTTCATTTTTCTATATTTTTCTTAGGAGGAAAAGGTACTTGTAACCACATTAGCCACTCCTATTTTGTTTTTATGTCCCGATGAGATAGACAATTGAAATACAGGACAAAATTGTAATTTTCAATAGTTGCTCCAAATTTAATTTCAAATGGTTACCACAAAAGAAAAAAGATAAAAATTATATCTGGGTACCAAAGAAAAAATATAACAAATAGGCTCAAAGAGGGCAACTAATGGATAATTTCAACAAACAACTCTGAGGCCAGAAAAATACCTAAATTCCCCAAATCTTTTGACATGATGCAAATCAATTTTCGCCTTGAAATGGTCAAAAGACAAATTCTAGAGTGTAGCAAATTGGGAGACACACGCATAGAAAGAAAAGGGGTAAAAACTTATGATTTAGTATCAATCCCCTTATGAAGGCTCAAAGCTCACCTTTAGAAGCTAGTTCACAAAAAGTACTCAAGAGGGACAAATGCTAATTATCAGCTTCCTAAGGACAACCTCACAGTTACAATTAAGCACAAGTCTGTCAAATAAATTCTTTTTTGGGGTCCTCTAAAGGCAAGATCTCTATTTTTTTTTCAACTTTAAGCCATTCAAAACAAGCCAGAAAAAATGCTATCAAAACATTTAGTGGGTATGTGCATCAATAAAGATTAAGTGGCAAGATATAATATCCTCCCCCACACTAGCATGAAGCATGGTCCTCAATGCAAAATGATCAAATAGAAACTAAGAGAAATAAATGAGAGAGAGAGTTATAGTGACTTCCCTGAGAGAGCTTGTAATCCGAGCTTATTCCTAAAAACGGAACAAAACAAATTAAAAGTAAAAATAACTGAAAATAAAACACAGGTTGCCTATTGCGAAGCGCTTGTTTAACGTCATGAGCCTGACAATAGTTGATGCTTAATCAGGGGGCTCTCCAAGAGCAAATTTAACATCTAACGCAGTACACCTTCTTAGCTTTCTAACAATGTCGTTCACATTATTCTTTCTTTTTCCACGTGGTGGATGAACTTCATAGGATTGTGAAATTTTTATTTTATCTCCATCCACCATTATGCTAGGATCCTGAAAAATAAAACTTTTTTCCAAAAGGTCCTGCATCTTTAATTCACTAAAAATGTTAGTTTCAACCACTTCATCAAAATAAGGAGAAGTTAAAGAAGAGAAAATTTCATTGGAATTTAAAGCTTTAATAACATCATCTTCTTTACCACTCCTTAAAGTTACCTTTCCCCGGTGAACCTCAATGACAGCATCACCAATGGTTAAAATAATTTGCCCAAAAATGGGCACTTTCTCATCTTTCTCCAAATCCAGAACCATGGGATCTTTCTCACTGTTCTCACAAATGCTCCCTTTAGTAGGATCTTTTGTTTCAATATGACTCCCTTCAATAGGAGCTACTATTTTCATTTGACTCTCTTCAGTAGGAGTCTCCTCATCTTTCTTGAGAGCTTCTTCTTCCAGATTATATTCCATGGAGACACCTTCATCTCTCGTTGGAATACTTTCTTTGTATTGCTCACCTTCTTCATTTTGGGTAGACTTAGTTTGTGAAGGAGTTTCTTGGGCCTCTTGAGATAACAAAGCTATGAGACTTGAGATTTGACTCTTCAGGATTCCAAAGTTTTCATTTGTCTGCTGCATAAACTTTGCCAATACATCATTTGTATCTTGTATCTCCTCCTCTTGCCTATAAAGATGTTGTGGCTCATAATTATCCCAGTTGGAGGAATAGGGAGGTGGCTCATAGTCATCCCAATAGTTTGAATAAGGCTCATAGGGAGGAGGGGGAGGAGGAAATGGGATCTGACATTGAGGCATATACCAAGACGACTTCTCCAAATTCCTTTGTGCCTCTGCCTCTCTAATATAATCTCCAATTGTCTTAACCATGATTTATACTTTTATCTGCAAAAAAAAGGTGAACTGCAGCGGTCTCTTGGGCAAGTATTAGCAGCTTTTATTTTGTATTTTTTTTTGAATAAGATAAAAAAAAAAAAACTAGTGCATAAAAAAATGTCTAAAGCAATAAAAATCTTTTTCATTTAATATTTCTAAATTAATCCCCGGCAACGGCGCCAAAAACTTGTTGCGTTAAAAACACACTTAGAGCAAGTGTACTCTACCGCAGAAGTAGTATAAAAGATTATCCTGTCCACAGGGATTAATTAGCAAATACCAAACTAATCGAGATTATTTATTATTTAGACGAACAAATATTTGAATTGTAATGGAACAAATAAAAAAAGAAATAAATAACAATAATAAAATGCAAGAATTAATTCAATGGAGAGAGGCCTAGGATCACGGTTTCACTTGCAAGCTTCGATTCCCTCTATGGCTAATCCTACCTGAATTCCCTTATTTTACTTAATTACCAATCCCTTTATTAAAACTATTAATCCGTTTGGTCATTCGCGATTAATATTCTTTTTCCTAAGTTAACCCTCGTTTGGTCATGCAAGAATTTAAATTCAAGAAAAGCATAAAGAGCAAAAAGGTTGAATGATTGGAAGACTAAATTATGGTTTGGTCATGCCCTAATTATAGCCCCAATTATCCTATAGGTCCACCAACTAATTGCAGTACGGTCGCTGATCAACTAATTGATTATAAACATGCAAATGGTAGCTAATCCTAATCATGTGATAAAAACAATAGGACAATATTAATTAAAATAAAAACAGGAATTCAAACCAGAAATTAGAACATAAAAAGGTCTCTAATCAAGCAAGATCCACCTAGATCCTAGAAGAGGATTTACTATCCAAAATCATAAAGAACAATAAAATAGAAATAAGAGTCATGAATTACAGAGATAAAAATAACCCGGAAATTAGAGAAATTATTATTCTGAGTCTCCAGTCTCCTTTTTATGCTCCAAAGCTCTCTCACAGTGTCAAGAACGGGTACCAAATCTTCCTCTCTCCACTTGCCGGCGCTACTGTTTACTTTCGTATGTACTGTGCGGCTGATTATTCTCTCCGTTCAATTTCCTTTCTTTTATATTAATTGCCAAGCCTAGGTAGGTAACATGTTTCCCAAGTTGAATTCCTCTATGCACATGGGCCCTTTTTTCATCTTTTGAACCAATGGATTACTTTTGCTAATGACACCCTCATTTTGCTTCAAACAACTCATTGAAACAACTTCTTTATTTATCTTCTTTCCTACAAAATAAATAGCAATTTGAGTCACTTATTCATTTAGATAATAATAATAATAGCTCTAAAAATGACTCAAAAGTGTCTCTAAAAATGCACTAAATTGGAGCTTATCAACTCCCCCACACTTAACCTTTGCTTGTCCTCAAGCAAATTTTCTGGCTAAATAAATTTTTCAAATAAGTAATAGGGATAGCCAAATAAGGAACCCAAAGTTAGAAGCACAATGACAGGCAATAGATAATATAGCACATATGAGGTGTCAAAAAGTTGCCCAATTAGAGACTCATGTCCCTGAAGAATACATTTCTGTGAACAAAGGCACTCGCTCACAATCTCTCTAAGTGTTTAGGGACTAGGGAAAATATACACTCATGTTTCCACAAAATGCACATTACCATAATCTTGTAATTTGACCAAATCTCCACTAAATAGTTCACATGCATGCAAAAGATGGGGTGTTATGGATTGTAATGGGGCCATCGTGAATTCATGTAGGGTAGGAAATAAGAATGAAGGGATAATGAAAGGGATAAAAACAAGAAATGAATAGTAACATTTGAAATCAAATATGGAGCTCCTATCTATTTTACAATTTTTGCCCAAACTCCAAATTAATTCCATTTCCTTCTTCACTCTTCTTTTTCTTTTGAATCGACTCTTTTTTTTTTTTCTGGATTTGCCCTTTGGCTCTTTCATTCTTTTGATGTGCCTTTTCCTCCTTCTTGCTTTCCTTTGTTCTCTTTTTTTTTCAACTTTTCATTTTTCTATATTTTTCTTAGGAGGAAAAGGTACTTGTAACCACATTAGCCACTCCTATTTTTTTTTTATGTCCCGATAAGATAGACAATTGAAATACAGGACAAAATTGTAATTTTCAATAGTTGCTCCAAATTTAATTTCAAATGGTTACCACAAAAGAAAAAAGAAAAAATTATATCTGGGTACCAAAGAAAAAATATAACAAATAGGCTCAAAGAGGGCAACTAATGGATAATTTCAACAAACAACTCTGAGGCCAGAAAAATACCTAAATTCCCCAAATCTTTTGACATGATGCAAATCAATTTTCGCCTTAAAATGGTCAAAAGACAAATTCTAGAATGTAGCAAAATGGGAGACACACGCATAGAAAGAAAAGGGGTAAAAATTTATGATTTAGTATCAATCCCCTTATGAAGGCTCAAAGCTCACCTTTAGAAGCTAGTTCACAAAAAGTACTCAAGAGGGACAAATGCTAATTATCAGCTTCCTAAGGACAACCTCACAGTTACAATTAAGCACAAGTCTGTCAAATAAATTCTTTTTTGGGGTCCTCTAAAGGCAAGACCTCTATATTTTTTCAACTTTAAGCCATTCAAAACAAGCCAGAAAAAATGCTATCAAAACATTTAGTGGGTATGTGCATCAATAGAGATTAAGTGGCAAGATATAATATCCTCCCCCACACTAGCATGAAGCATGGTCCTCAATGCAAAATGATCAAATAGAAACTAAGAGAAATAAATGAGAGAGAGAGTTATAGTGACTTCCCTGAGAGAGCTTGTAATCCGAGCTTATTCCTAAAAACGGAACAAAACAACTTAAAAGTAAAAATAACTGAAAATAAAACACAAGTTACCTCTTGCGAAGCGCTTGTTTAACGTCATGAGCCTGGCGATAGTTGATGCTTAATCAGGGGGCTCTCCAGGAGCAAATTTAACATCTAACGCAGTACACCTTCTTAGCTTTCTAACAATGTGGTTCACATTATTCTTTCTTTTTCCACGTGGTGGATGAACTTCATAGGATTGTGAAATTTTTATTTTATCTCCATCCACCATTATGCTAGGATCCTGAAAAATAAAACTTTTTTCCAAAAGGTCCTGCATCTTTAATTCACTAAAAAATGTTAGTTTCAACCACTTCATCAAAATAAGGAGAAGTTAAAGAAGAGAAAATTTCATTGGAATTTAAAGCTTTAATAACATCATCTTCTTTACCACTCCTTAAAGTTACCTTTCCCCGGTGAACCTCAATGACAGCATCACCAATGGTTAAAATAATTTGCCCAAAAATGGGCACTTTCTCATCTTTCTCCAAATCCAGAACCATGGGATCTTTCTCACTGTCCTCACAAATGCTCCCTTTAGTAGGATCTTTTGTTTCAATATGACTCCCTTCAATAGGAGCTACTATTTTCATTTGACTCTCTTCAGTAGGAGTCTCCTCATCTTTCTTGAGAGCTTCTTCTTCCAGATTATATTCCATGGAGACACCTTCATCTCTCGTTGGAATACTTTCTTTGTATTGCTCACCTTCTTCATTTTGGGTAGACTTAGTTTGTGAAGGAGTTTCTTGGGCCTCTTGAGATAACAAAGCTATGAGACTTGAGATTTGACTCTTCAGGATTCCAAAGTTTTCATTTGTCTGCTGCATAAACTTTGCCAATACATCATTTGTATCTTGTATCTCCTCCTCTTGCCTATAAAGATGTAGTGGCTCATAATTATCCCAGTTGGAGAAATAGGGAGGTGGCTCATAGTCATCCCAATAGTTTGAATAAGGCTCATAGGGAGGAGGGGGGAGGAAATGGGATCTGACATTGAGGCATATACCAAGACGACTTCTCCAAATTCCTTTGTGCCTCTACCTCTCTAATATAATCTCCAATTGTCTTAACCATGATTTAAACTTTTATCTGCAAACAAAAGGTGAACTGCAGCGGTCTCTTGGGCAAGTATTAGCAGCTTTTATTTTGTATTTTTTTTCAACAAGATAAATAAAAAAAATAAAACTAGTGCATAAAAAAATGTCTAAAGCAATAAAAATCTTTTTCATTTAATATTGCTAAATTAATCCCCGGCAACGTCGCCAAAAACTTGTTGCGTTAAAAACACACTTAGAGCAAGTGTACTCTACCGCAGAAGTAGTATAAAAGATTATCGTGTCCACAGGGATTAATTAGCAAATACCAAACTAATCGAGATTATTTATTATTTAAACGAACAAATATTTGAATTGTAATGGAACAAACAAAAAAAAGAAATAAATAACAATAATAAAATGCAAGAATTAATTCAATGGAGAGAGGCCTAGGATCACGGTTTCACTTGCAAGCTTCGATTCCCCCTATGTCTAATCCTACCTGAATTCCCTTATTTTACTTAATTACCAATCCCTTTACTAAAACTATTAATCCGTTTGGTCATTCGCGAGTAATATTCGTTTTCCTAAATTAACCCTCGTTTGGTCATGCAAGAATTTAAATTCAGGAAAAGCATAAAGAGCAAAAAGGTTGAATGATTGGAAAACTAAATTATGGTTTGGTCATGCCCTAATTATAGCCCCAATTATCCTATAGGTCCACCAACTAATTGCAGTACGATCGCTGATCAACTAATTGATTATAAACATGCAAATGGTAGCTAATCCTAATCATGTGATAAAAACAATAAGACAATATTAATTAAAATAAAAACAGGAATTCAAACCAGAAATTAGAACATAAAAAGGTCTCTAATCAAGCAAGATCCACCTAGACCCTAGAAGAGGATTTAGTTATCCAAAATCATAAAGAACAATAAAATAGAAATTAGAGTCATGAATTACAGAGATAAAAATAATCCGGAAATTAGAGAAATTATTATTCTGAGTCTCCAGTCTCCTTTTTCTGCTCCGAAGCTCTCTCACGATGTCAAGAACGGGTACCAAATCTTCCTCTCTCCACTTGCCGGTGCTACTGTTTACTTTCGTATGTACTCTGCGGCTGATTATTCTCTCCGTTCAATTCCCTTTCTTTTATATTAATTGCCAAGCCTAGGTAGGTAACATGTTTCCCAAGTTGAATTCATCTATGCACATGGGCCCTTTTTTCTTCTTTTGAACCAATGGATTACTTTTGCTAATGACACCCTCATTTTGCTTCAAACAACTCATTGAAACAACTTTATTTATCTTCTTTCCTACAAAATAAATAGCAATTTGAGTCACTTATTCATTTAGATAATAATAATAGCTCTAAAAATGACTCAAAAGTGTCTCTAAAAATGTACTAAATTGGAGCTTATCATTCTCCTCATCCTACTGTCTCTTGATCTTTGCTCTTTAAACATCAAAATTCCTCATTTGCTTCATAATTAACCCTGAGAATAAAAACTAACAATAGGTAGTAAAATGGCTCTAGAATAGAGTTAAAACAACAAATAAAGTACTTAAAATAAATACTAAAAACACACTAACTTAGGACTTATCAAACTCACCAATGCTTAAACCTTTACTTGTCCTCAAGCAAAACCATGAAACTCATTGGGCCAATTTGGGAAAAAAAATTATAAATTCATACAAAACCTTAAGTGGACCGGAGGTAAATTTCAGTACTTCTTCTTTGGTTTGAGACTTATCACTTGGGCTTTTGTGATTTATGAGACAAGTTATTAGGTATCAGTACATTAGGAAGGATATCAATGTCAGCATAGAATTAGTTCCCTAGCATTCTTAAGCTTGGGTCTTCCATTCACTAGACCGGGTCTCAAAGGAGGGTCTTTATACGCTGGGCATTCAAGCCTTTTTTTCTTTTTCTTTGATTTCACATGTAGGCCAATGATAACTCATATTTAGATGTGTTCTTTATGCTCTTATCACTTAAATCAACACAAGTTCTCAAGTAATATTCGTGCTTTACTAGGTAAATATTAGTTATTTAGAGGAAAGAAGGGTTAGGAGCTAATTTGTTAACATTTGACACATTTGGTGCATTTGTGAGTATTTTAATGCTTCTGCTAAGTGCTGCAGCGGTAAGCGCTATAGCGCAATATGGCGGTGGGACAGCTGGATATTTATGAAGCCACTTGCTACTTGATGAGTCATCATGCTAATCCTCTTCTGCTCAGCTTGACATGGAAGCCTCGAAGTGGGTTCAAAATAACACTTGGCGTATTCTAATTGAAGCTTAAGTGATAGTTGGTGATGAGTTTCATCATTGCCCTTTTTGTAAAGCCACTTTATGAGATGTGGATAATATCTATCTCACTTCGTCTTCCTCACACATAGATTTCGAAATAAGGAGAGTTTTTGGAGATAAAAACTTGACACCCTTCTCCTCCATTAATCCTCCACTTCTAGCTTTTATTTTTCAAGAGAAGATCATCATTTCCAGCGCTGTGAAGCTGTGTTGTGTAACACCCCGGTATTTTTATCGAGTAAAAATACCCAAGTGTACCAAACCTAAATCATCAGAGATATATTTCCTGTTTAAATACTGAACACCACTATAAAATTTTCACTGAATAACAACAGAACAGTCTTAAACATAAATAAGACCATAAACCATCAGTGAAATACAGTGTTCAATATCGTACAAGAAAGCGGAAAATAAAATACATAACTAATAAGGGAAAACATAACTTAAGCATAAAAGCTAAGTCTTCAGCAACCATCCGAGTACCACCTACTCGTGCCTCTTGGATTTCCACTTTCCCTGTTTATCTGAAAAACAATAACATATAAACAATGAGATACAATCTCAGTGAGTTCTACCGAAACCCCTACTAACACTCGCGGTCCAGTTATGAAATCTTTTATCTCGGAATTTAATTTATAAACCCCGCAATTTAACCTAGCACGACACCGGCCCAAGACATGGTAATCCCGATGAATCGCACTAGATAACACGGCACCGACCCCAGACATGGTAATCCCGATGAACCACATTATTTAGTCCTTAACACAGCACCGACCCCAGACATGGTAATCCCGATGAACCGTATTATAGAACTTTCTTTCTTGTAGTTTAATTTATAGACCACGCAATTTAACCTAGCACGACACCGGCCCCAAACATGGTAATCCCGATGAATCACACTACATAACACGGCACCGACCCCAGACATGGTAATCCCGATGAACCGCATTATTTAATCTTTGACACACCACCGACCCCAGACATGGTAATCCCGGTGAACCCCATACCAATAGTGTTTCCTAATGGCACGGAGCCTAGGGTAAGGGTTCATGACTTCCCCGCCTAGTATGTCAACATGGGTCGTCACCCAAACTCGATATAATATATAAATATATCTACACTCGATAACCTGTTAGTTCACTTATACTCAATGAACATTCAGTCCATCTACATTTGACCGTTCCCTATAGTCGATATAATATAAATATCGTGAATCGAAGACCGGTTTAGACGAACATAATACCATACCACGTAGGACTCATAGTCCGCTTCATTATTAATAAAACATATCCGCACACGAGTACTATTATTTCGGTTTATGGAAACAATTTATAACTTCAAAGTATTTTATAAAGCCCTTTTGAAACATACCCAAAATCATGGAATTATAAGCCTAATATCATTATAAAAGGGTTAGGAAAGGATTAGAAGAGGATTGGAATCGATCGGGATCATTTCGGGCAAGTCTGGAAAATTTGGACAGAACACAGCGCACGGTCCGTGCTCCCACACGCCCGGGTCGTGCGCCCTGTAATGCATTTTTGCAAAACACAAACCGAAAGGGGCGCACGGTCCGTGCGCCTGGGAAGCACGGGTCGTGCGCTTTTGATAGCACTGAATTTTATCCTGTTTTCGCAATTTTTGTCGTTCCGATCAATTCCGATACCTGTTCCAGTCCAGTCCTAACATAAAAACAGTCCCAAAAACATATTCAAACAATGATGATCATCATCAAATCATCAATCAAACAATCCAAAAACCAATTGGACATAAAACGTGATTTTCGTACAAAATACTTTTTCGACACGAATCAAACCGAAACACATTTCACAATTTATGTTTATTGAATTTAAAAACCTAAACGTGAGTAAAACTCCCCCTTGAAGCGTGAACCACGAGCGAGCCGAAATCATCGAGTAACCACACGAACGCTCCCCGCTCCGGCGACACCCAATCCGCTTCCAAAGCTTCCCACTCGATCGCGGAGCCTCTTTTGACCGAAATACCAAATTCCTCGATATCTTCCCCGAACACTATTCATCTTCTCCTTCAACCTCAAGCCACTATTCACACATAACCCCAAAATGTGATTTCTCCGACCTAACTCACCCAACTAGCTCCCAATCATCCAATCTAACTTTAGTACTCGAGCAATCCACCTTGGGTTCGTTCCTAATCGAACTTAAACCTTCAAAACCAACCCAAAATCGGATCTCCCACAAAACCTCCAAAATACGAAAATGGCCAAGTGAGAGAGAGTGAGTTGATCGTCATGAAATTGGTACCAAAACGAAGAGGAAGGAACGCCGAACATTTTTCGTGTTGGAAGGAAGTCGTTTCGGTGAAGTCTTCTCTCTCCCTCTTCTCTTCTCCCTCACGCCAATCTCTCTCTTTTCTCTCCTTTTCTCTCTTTTCCTTCTCTGCTTCTCGTTCTCTTCTTCCTTTCTTTCTTTAATTCTTTCCTTTCTTTTCTTTTTAACACACACACACACACGTATACATATATATATTTATTTAATATATAGTTGGTAACGTGGTCCAATTACCATATTGATCTAAATCTCTTATTTCGATTCCAAAACTTCCTTGATCCGTATTATCCGGTTAACGATCCTACGAAATCCAATAAATAATTTTAGCACTCAATAAATTTACCAGTTAAGTACTAAATTAGTTTAATTGGGTTAACACCCAAATAATTCTACTAAAGGAGACATTCTGTAAGAAACAATAGACATTGATCCCGTGCCAGGAACCAATTCTACATCAAACTCTACCTCTCGCTCTGGAGGTCCAGAAGAAACTTCATCGTGAAAACATCCAAAAAGTCATTCACAACCTGAATGTTCGCCAAATCTAAACTAATTTCAGTGGATGCAGATAACATACTAACATGTGCTTCCGCACCTTGGAATAAAGATTGACCATCTAAGGTGAACTAGGTAACCGCTTCAGAATTTGTCCTAGACAATTCAACTGATTCTGAAGCGAAGCTGATAGTTGATTAACACAGTCGATTGCAACATGATTTGCAGTCATCCAATTCATACCCAAAATGGTGCCCACACTTCTCGTAGGCAAAAATAAATTCTACAACGAAATTTCTGCCTCCTATGACAAGTAGACAATTCTATACAAAGATTATGTCTGGACACGACCCTTAGCAGCAGTTAAAATAGTTATCGGCTCGGATAGCGATGATAAGGCTAATCCCAACCGATTCACACGCGATCGGGATATACAGCAATAGGTTGCACCCGAATCATATAATATATTGATCGAGTTATTGAATAGGACTCCCATCCTTCTAAGTATACTGTTAGCATTCGTAACTGTCTAAGCATTCAGAGTGTTGACTTGTCATTGCTTTCGAGCTGCTCGTGACTCCTTGGGACTCTTCCTTGCAGGGCACTTTTTACCTTAGTGACCCTCTTCTTTATAATAATAGCATCGATTAGATCTTTGCTTACGTCCACCACTGTGACGCTTTCCATGGTTAGAACATCTTCTGACTTCTGAAGAATCGAAGAAATGCACCTGCTTTTCCTTTGATGAAATTATCTTAGGACTTTGCATCCGGAGTTGATAATTCAACTACCTTCCTTATTTTCCCATACTCCCTATGAGATCATCCTCGGCGACATAGGCTGGTTGCACTAAGGCAACATAATTGGTAGTAGTATAAGAACTGAGACCCTAAGTCATGAAAGCACTTATGCCCCTCTTATACATCTGCATTCTCCATTCGTCATCCGGAGCTTACTTTACCACTTGGTAAAACTGAAACAAATTTTCCAAACTTAGCGGTGTATCCTTCCACCGTCATGTCACCTTTCCTGAGGATGCACCGGTTGAAGATTCCGATCTTGGTCGAGGATTGCGTCTTGATCATCCTTCCATAAATCCGCTTATGATGCACTAAGTATTAAGTTGATCAGGCTCAATGTCTCTTAGCATCACAAGTGTAATTACAACAAGGACTAACAAGGAATCGACTCTACTCTAAACTAAGTCCGACTAGGTCGAACTGCTCTGATACCAACTGTAACACCCCGGTATTTTTATCGAGTAAAAATACCCAAGTGTACCAAACCTAAATCATCAGAGATATATTTCCTGTTTAAATATTGAACGCCACTATAAAATTTTCACTGAATAACAACAGAACAGTCTTAAACATAAATAAGACCATAAACCATCAGTGAAATACAGTGTTCAATATCGTACAAGAAAGCGGAAAATAAAATACATAACTAATAAGGGAAAACATAACTTAAGCATAAAAGCTAAGTCTTCAGCAACCATCCGAGTACCACCTACTCGTGCCTCTTGGATCTCCACTTTCCCTGTTTATCTGAAAAACAACAACATATAAACAATGAGATACAATCTCAGTGAGTTCTACCGAAACCCCTACTAACACTCGCGGTCCAGTTATGAAATCCTTTATCTCGGAGTTTAATTTATAAACCCCGCAATTTTAACCTAGCACGACACCGGCCCCAGACATGGTAATCCCGATGAATCGCACTAGATAACACGGCACCGACCCCAGACATGGTAATCCCGTTGAACCGCATTATTTAGTCCTTAACACAGCACCGACCCCAGACATGGTAATCCCGGTGAACCGTATTATAGAACTTTCTTTCTTGTAGTTTAATTTATAGACCACGCAATTTAACCTAGCACGACACCGGCCCCAGACATGGTAATCCCAATGAATCGCACTACATAACACAGCACCGACCCCAGACATGGTAATCCCGATGAACCGCATTATTTAATCTTTGACACACCACCGACCCCAGACATGGTAATCCCGGTGAACCCCATACCAATAGTGTTTCCTAATGGCACGGAGCCTAGGGTAAGGGTTCATGACTTCCCCGCCTAGTATGTCAACATGGGTCGTCACCCAAACTCGATATAATATATAAATATATCTACACTCGATAACCTGTTAGTTCACTTATACTCAATGAACATTCAGTCCAACTACATTTGACCGTTCCCTATAGTCGGTATAATATATATATCGTGAATCGTAGACCGGTTTAGACGAACATAATACCATACCACGTAGGACTCATAGTCGGCTTCATTATTAATAAAACATATCCGCACACGAGTACTATTATTTCGGTTTATGGAAACAATGTATAACTTCAAAGTATTTTATAAAGCCCTTTTAAAACATACCCAAAATCATGGCATTATAAGCCTAATATCATTATAAAAGGGTTAGGAAAGGATTAGAAGAGGATTGGAATCGATCAGGATCATTTCGGGCAAGTTAGGAAAATTTGGACAGAACACAGCGCACGGTCTGTGCTCCCACACGCACGGGTCGTGCGCCCTGTAATGTAATTTTGCAAAACACAAACCGAAAGGGGCGCACGGTCCGTGCGCCTGGGACGCACGGGTCGTGCGCTTTTGACAGCACTGAATTTTATCCCGTTTTCGTAATTTTTGTCGTTCCGATCAATTCCGATACCTGTTCCAGTCCAGTCCCAACATAAAAACAGTCCCAAAAACATATTCAAACAATGATGATCATCATCAAATCATCAATCAAACAATCCAAAAACCAATTGGACATAAAACGTGATTTTCGTACAAAATACTTTTTCGACACGAATCAAACCGAAACACATTTCACAATTTATGTTTATTGAATTTAAAAACCTAAACGTGAGTAAAACTCACCCTTGAAGCGTGAATCATGAGCGAGCCGAAATCATCGAGTAACCACACGAACGCTCCCCGCTCCGGCGACACCCAATCCGCTTCCAAAGCTTCCCACTCGATCGCGGAGCCTCTTTTGACCGAAATACCAATTTCCTCGAAATCTTCCCCGAACACTATTCATCTTCTCCTTCAACCTCAAGCCACTATTCACACATAACCCCAAAATGTGATTTCTCCAACCTAACTCACCCAACTAGCTCCCAATCATCCAATCGAAATTTAATACTCGAGCAATCCACCTTGGGTTCGTTCCTAATCGAACTTAAACCTTCAAAACCAACCCAAAATCGGATCTCCCACAAAACCTCCAAAATACGAAAATGGCCAAGTGAGAGAGAGTGAGTTGATCGTCATGAAATTGGTACCAAAACGAAGAGGAAGGAACGCCGAACATTTTTCGTGTTGGAAGGAAGTCGTTTCGGTGAAGTCTTCTCTCTCCCTCTTCTCTTCTCCCTCACGCCAATCTCTCTCTTTTCTCTCCTTTTCTCTCTTTTCCTTCTCTGCTTCTCGTTCTCTTCTTCCTTTCTTTCTTTAATTCTTTCCTTTCTTTTCTTTTTAACACACACACACACACGTATACATATATATATATATATATATATATATATATATTTAATATATAGTTGGTAACGTGGTCCAATTACCATATTGATCTAAATCTCTTATTTCGATTCCAAAACTTCCTTGATCCGTATTATCCGGTTAACGATACGACGAAATCCAATAAATAATTTTAGCACTCAATAAATTTACCAGTTAAGTACTAAATTAGTTTAATTGGGTTAACACCCAAATAATTCTACTAATTATTTTGAGGATGTTACATGTTGTAGCGTCAGCAACCCGTCACATGAGAAGGAGGCCACTACGTGCATCTTTTGCAACCTTGCTTCTTCTTTTCATTTTCGGTAATATGAGATTTTTAGTTTGTATTGTGTTGATGATGCTCATCATGAGCTAAACACTTAGTAGTTGGATTGTTTTGGGCTTTGTAATGACTCTTTAGTATTGTTAATATAACGTTATGATGTTTGTGTTTCAATCCTTGTATTTTAATGCTTTTAAACTTGTTTTGGGATTGATCAACTGAAACAAGTAGATTCGTGGGTACAGACATGGTCCATGATTCGAACTCAATGATTGATATGAATGAAAGGTTGTTTAAAGACATTTAGACAACTTGTGCTTAACTCTGGACATAGGGGAGCAATAGTTCATAAGGTGAATACTGTGGGTTCTTCATTATACATGGGTGGACTTATTTAGAACCTAGACATAGGAGTCTTGTAACAAAACCTTGGCGTCAGTGACCGAAAGGCACAACAGTATATGCTACTGCGCTTAACGCTACAGCGTCTAACGTTATAGCGCTTCACTACTGAGAAATTATTTAGCAAAGAGCAATCCAACTCACTTTATCAACTCTTGAACTTTCTTTACTTGTTTATTTACATTTATGTTACTCACAATACTTGTTGACAACTTGTTATTGTTACTTGTTTTTCTCACTAGCTAAATTACTAATTTAAATATAGAAGTAAACTCAACAATCTCCGTGGGAACGATCTTTACTTATCACTCTATTACTTGTTGTGATTGTGTTTACTTGCACAAACTACTTTTCGCACAACAAGTTTTTGGCGCCGTTGTCGGGGATTGTGAAAGTTAATTTCTATTGTTTAGTTAGTAAGTTTAGTTAGTTTTTATTATTTTATTTAGCATGTTCTGTTTTTCCAGCAATTTTTTTATTGTGTTTTGTGTTTGTAGTGTGTTTCTCTTTGTTGTTATTTGTGTGTAGTGTTTGTGAAAAAGAAAAAAAATTCCACTTTATGCCATGGACCATTGGAGTTTTTCCTTTATGCAAGAATTGAATGCTCAACAACATTGTTTCAACTACGACTTCCATGGGGATGAACATGAAAGGGGCTGTTATGAGACAAATTTCATGCCCATGACAGCCCAAAATGTGGATTATGGCATGGAAAATGTTGTGTGTGAGCAAGATTCATATTCTCATGCTCAAACCGAAGGATTACATGAGGACAACTCTGATCTAAAAGAACTCTTAGCTCAATTCCTTGAGGATATCAAAGTGGATAGTGGCAACTCTCAAGTGTCATGCAAGAATATAGAAGAGAGTTGTATTGAAGAGGTGATTGAGCAAAATGAAAATAATTTAAAAGAGCTCTTATCTCAATCCATTGAATCTATGAAGGTGGGGCGTGACAACTTTGAAGCTTCATGTAATAATATAGAGGCTCACTTTAAGACTATAATGGAGCATCTAAAAGAAGATAGTTGTATTGAATATGTGGTTGAGCAAGAGGAAGAAAAAGGGAGTGTAGAGTATGAACTTGAATGTGGTCATGTGGAAATAGTGGAAGAAAAACAAAAAAGTTGAGTAGTTGTAGAAAAAGAAAAATTCAAAAATAGTGACAAGAAAGAAAAACCAAGGTTGAGGTATGAAAAGAGTCATGTGACAATTGGGACTCAACCCTTGGTAATTGAAGAAAATAGCCCTCCGCAAAATGAGCTTCAATTTTTTCAAGAGAGGGGGAATTCCTATCCCAAATGCTTATTGGTTGGGGCATGGAAACACTTGCTGCCCTATACCAAATACATGGGATTTCGGACCAAAAAGAGAAAGCGGATGGATGATATTTTCTTCTTGTCCTATTATCCACCCTAACTTGGGTTTGGAATGTCAAGTCTAGCTAAGGACTTTTAAACAAAGCGCTACTGGGAGGCAACCCAAATTTTTGGGACTAATTTTGTTTTGTGTGTTTGTGTTTTTACTATTACAGGTATGAATAAGAATACTTGTGGTATGTATGTGGTGTCAATTGTGCCTTTCGGTCACTCGTAGCTGATGGTGTAGCACCATGTGCTATAGCACTCGTAGCTGAGGTGTTGAGAATGTGGTTAAAATAGTTAAAAAGAAGATGATGAGAAAGATGAAGGAGAGCATAATAAGAAAGAAGAGGGAAGTATCAAATCACACCACCCACCCAAAACCTTTCCACCACCCCTTCACCTAAACCATTACCAACCAAAGAACCATCCCCTCCATCTATAACACCTCCAAATTCTCACAGTTCCAGCCATAAATCTATCCTTACCTCAAGCCAAACCATCAAACCTTATTCAAATACCTTCCTCATTTCCAAAACAACCCACTCCACACAAGTTCCTATCTCCCAAGAAACTTCCCTCACCAACTAGCCAGGGAGATTGTTGAGTTTACTTCTATATTTAAATTAGTAATTTAGCTAGTGAGAAAAACAAGTAACAATAACAAGTTGTCAACAAGTATTGTGAGCAATATAAATGTAAATAAACAAGTAAAGAAAATTCAAGAGTTAATAAAGTGAGTTGGATTGCTCTTTGCTAAATAATTTCTTAGTAGTGAAGCGTTATAACGTTAGACGCTGTAGTATATGCTGTTGTGCCTTTCGGTCACTGACGCCAAGGTTTTGTTACAAGGCTCCTATGTCTAGGTTCTAAATAAGTCCATCCATGTATAATGAAGAACCCATAGTGTAACACCCCGGTATATTTATTTGATAAAAACACCCGAGTGCACAACAATAAACATCAGAGATAATATTTCCTGCTCAGACACTGAATACCACTAGAAAATTTTTGCTGAAATATAACATAACTGTCTTATACACAAATAAGACCATACGGTACTTTGACCATAAACTGTCAGCAACTATGGTAATCAGAGTCATACAAGAAAGCGGAAAGAAAGATAAACTGTAACATCCTCAAAATAATTAATGGAATTATTTGGGTGTTGACCCAATTAAACCAATTTAGTACTTAACTGGTAAATTTATCAAGTGCTAAAATTATTTAATTGTCGTCATCGGATCGTTAACCGGATAATACGGATCAAGGAAGTTTCGGAATCGAAATAGGAGATTTCGATCAATATGGTAATTTGACCGCGTTACAATTATATATTAATATATATATATATATATATATATATATGCGTGTAAGTGAGTGAGGGGAAAGGAAAGAATTAAATTAAGAAGGGAAGAAAGAAAGAGGATGCGAGAAACAGAGGGGAGAAGAGAAAAAGAAAAGAAGAGAGAAAGAAAGGGGGAGGAAGAAGAAGAGGAAAAAGGGGGTAATTCCGCTCATCAAAACGACTTCCGTCCAACACGAAAAATGCTCAGCGTTACTTCCTCTTCGATTTGGTACCAAGATTTTCATCATCAACCCTCTCTCTCTCACTTTGCCATTTTCGAACTTGAGAGGGAAAATCGGAGTTTCGATGGTTGTAACTCAAGGGAAAGCTAAGGACGATGTTTAGGAGCGAGCACGAGGTGGATTACTCGAGTATTGAAGATCGATTGGGTGATTTGGAGTTGAAAATCAAAGATTGGGGTTATGGATGAATAGTAGCTTTTGGAGGTTAGGGATGATGAATAGTGTCCGTGGAGGATTTCGAGGGGTTTGGCATTTCGGTCAAAAGCGGTTTCGTGATCGAGTGGGAAGCTTTGGAAGCGGATTGGGTGTCGCCGGAGCGGGGAGCGTTCGTGTGCCTACTCGGTGATTTCGGCCCGATCGTGGTTCACGCTTCAAGGGTGAGTTCTACTCACGTTTAAGATTTTTGTTTTTCGAATTAATTAATTAACTGTTTTATCGCTTTCGCTGGACTGGAATATTACTGGATATTGTCTGTTTCGGATCAGAAATCAATCAGAGCGAGTCTCGTGTTGAGTCGTGTTGAAATGGAATTTTTAGTGATTTGATTTCGGAAAATTTTGACTTAAAAACCGTTATATCGGAATATGTCGTATTTTGGTAAAATTCGTTTTGATTGAATTTTTGATTGGATTGATTGATTGTGTGGTTTGTATTGGGTCTATCGTATTGGTTGTCAAATCTGTTTTGGACTGGAACAGGTATCGGAATTGATCGGAACGACAAAAATTGCGAAAACGGGATAAAATTCAGTGCTGTCAAAAGCGCACGATCCGTGCGTCCCAGGCGCACGACCCGTGCGTCCCAGGCGCACGGACCGTGCGCCCCTTTCGGTTTGTGTTTTAAAAAGGTGCATTACAAGGCGCACGACCCGTGCGTATGGGCGCACGAACCGTGCGTTGTGTTCTGTCCAAATTTTTCAAAGTGCCCTAATTGATTCCGTTTCGATTCCAATCCTCTCCTAATCCTTTCCTAACCCTTATATAATGATATTAGGCTTATGACGCCATGATTTTGGGTGTGTTACAAAGGGTTTTATAAAACGCTTTTTGATGTCTAAGCCGTTTCGAAAAACCGAATAATAGTACACGTGTGCGGATACGTTTTATTGATAACAAATGGACTATGAGTCCTATGTGGTAAAGTAAAATTTAATGAACTAAATGTTCATATGATTGTAGATATATATATATATATATATATATATTATATCGAGTGTGGGTGACGACCCATGTTGACATACTAGGCGGGGAAGTCATGAACCCTTACCCTAGGCTCTGGGCCATTAGGAAACACTATTGGTTATGGGGTTCGCCGGGATTAGCAAGTGGATTGCAGTCGGTGTTGTGTCAAAAGTTTGTGCTGCGTTCATCGGGATTAGCAAGTGGATTGCAGTCGGTGGTACGTAGAAAGGCCTAGGATATTAGTTCATCGGGATTAGCAAGTGGATTGCAGTCGGTGTCCTATTAGATCGAAGCCTTATTGTATGATTCGCCGGGATTAGCAAGTGGATTGCGGTCGGTGCTGTGTCAAATCTTAAAAATGTTTTAAATGGACCGAGAGTGTTAGTAGGGGTCTCGGTAGAACTCACTGAGATTGTATCTCACTGTTTATATTTTGTGGTTTTACAGAGAAGTAGGGGAAAAAGAAAAGGGGAAGAAGCACAGCTAGGTGTTGTGGATATGAAGACGGTGAAGACTTAGTTTTCATTGTTATTGTCTTTCCCTCGAGATTTTTGTATTTTCGATTGTATAACTTGTATCAGTAAAAGTTGTAAAATCGTTTCCGCTATTTCTTGGTATTTGGATATTGGACTCTAAGTTATGAGTTGTTTTTATTTATGTTCAATATCTAAAACAGGAAAAAATATCTCTGATTATTTTATGATGGTACACTTGGGTATTTTTACTCGATAAAAATACCGGGGTGTTACATAAACAAAACACTAATGCCATAGTGTTGTGGTACATAGACAACAGAAGGAAAAATAAACTTAAACATAAAGCTAAGTCATCATCCATCTCCCGGGGCCACCTACTCGTGCCTCTGAGGTTTCTTCTGTCCCTGTTTATCTGTAAAACAACAACATTTAAACAGTGAGATACAATCTCAGTGAGTTCTACCGAGACCCCTATCTACCCTCTCGGTTCAATTATGAATCTTATTTAACTTAACACAACACCGACTGCAATCCAGTGCTAAATCCCGGTGAACGTGTTATGACTCAGTACGGCACCGACTGCAATCCTGTGCTAAATCCCGGTGTATCGTACAACAAAGCTTTCAACATAACACCGACTGCAATCCAGTGCTAAATCCCGGTGAACCCCATTACCAATAGTGTTTCCTAATGGCACGGAGCCTAGGGTAAGGGATCATGACTTCCCCGCCTAGTATGTTAACATGGGTCGTCACCTAACTCGATATAATAAATATATATCTACAGACGCATGAACCTTTAGTTCGTTTTATTATCAATGTAGCATATCCGCACACGCATACTATTGTTCGGTTTTTCCAAAGAGTTTCAACTTCGAAAGTATTTTATAAAACCCTTTGTAAACATACCCAAAATCATGGCATTATAAGCCTAATATCATTTTAGAAGGGTTAGGAAAGGATTAGGAAAGGATTAGGATCGAAACGGAATCATTTAGTGCACTTTGAGAATTTTGGGCAGAACTAGGCGCACGGGTCGTGCCACTGGACGCACGGGTCGTGCGCCCTGTTGGACATTTTAAAACACGGAAACAGAACCAGGCGCACGGTTCGTGCGCCCTGGACGCACGGATCGTGCGCATTTGACAGCATTGCCAAAATGCCCTGTTTTATGAAATTTTACTTCCCGATTGATCCGAAACTTCCCCCGATCGATTCCTAACTCAAAAACAGACAGTACCAGACAATATACCAGTCCAATCAACATCAAACAATCAAGCAATTCAATCAAAAACTCAACGATTACTAATTTCATTAAAACGCGGTATATCTCAAAATAACGTTTTCGACTCAAAATCTTTCGAAAACAAGTCACACAATTCATTTCAAAACGGAATAAGCCTAAACGTGAGTAAAACTCACCCTTGAAGCGAGAGCCGTTGCCGAGCCGAAATCTCCGATGTGTCAAAATCACCGAATCGAACCCAATCAACACCGAACCGCTCCTAACTTCGTTCCAAGCTTCCAATCGCGTTCAATCCGCTCCTAGCTTCGTTCCTAAGCATGATTCAATCATCAATTTCATCACACAACACACGATTTCGCCAAATCATCTTCAAAACCTCCCCAAATTCGTAGGCCATAAAATAGGGGAAAACCGGATGAAATCTTACCTAGCTCTTGGGTTATGATGAGGAGAGTGAGATGATGAAGATGGTGAATTTTGGGGAGATGGGCTTCACTCCTCTTCTTCCTTCTCTTCTTCTTTTCCTCTTCTTCTTTCTCTTCTTCTTTTCCTCCTCTTTTCTTCTCTGCGCGTATTCCTCCCTTCTTTCTTCTCTTTTATTCTTTCTTTTCTTTAAACACACACACACAACACATATTTAATTAATAAATAAGTGGTAGCGTGGTCCAATTACCGTATTGATCTTAATCCCTTATTCCGATTCCAAAACTTCCTCGATCCGTATTATTCGGTTAACGATCCTGTGACAGCCAATAATTAATTTTAGCACTCAATAATTTTACAAATTAAGTACCAAATTAATTCAATTGGGTTAACATCCAAATAATTCGATTAATTATTTTGAGGATGTTACACATAGTATTCACCTTATGAACTATTGCTCCCCTATGTCTAGAGTTAAGCACAAGTTGTCTAAATGTCTTTAAACAACCTTTCATTCATATCAATCCTTGAGTTCGAATCATGGACCATGTCTGTACCCACGAATCTACTCGTTTCAGTTGATTAGTCCCAAAACAAGTTTGAAAGCATTAAAATACAAGTATTGAAACACAAACATCATAACGTTATATTAACAATACTAAAGAGTCATTACAAAGTTTAAAACAATCCAACTACTAAGTGTTTAGCTCATGATGAGCATCATCAACACAATACAAACTAAAAAGCTCCTATTACCCAAAATGAAAAGAAGAAGCAAGGTTGCAAATTATGCACGTAGTTG
The DNA here is from genome assembly GCA_039519185.1 of Astragalus membranaceus. NCBI lineage: Eukaryota > Viridiplantae > Streptophyta > Magnoliopsida > Fabales > Fabaceae > Astragalus > Astragalus membranaceus. The sequence goes on along the minus strand of CM076846.1, from coordinate 99,422,273 downwards.
CCTCCTTCTCATGTGACGGGTTGCTGGCGCTACAGCACAGCTTCACAGCGCTGGAAATGATGATCTTCTCTTGAAAAATAAAAGCTTGAAGTGGAGGATTAATGGAGGAGAAGGGTGTCAAGTTTTTCTCTCCAAAAACTCTCCTTATTTCAAAATCTATGTTATGAGGAAGAAGAAGTGAGATAGATATTATCCACATCTCATAAAGTGGCTTTACAAAAAGGGCAATGACGAAACTCATCACCAACTATCACTTAAGCTTCAATTAGAATACGCCAAGTGTCATTTTGAACCCACTTGGAGGCTTCCATGTCAGGCTGAGCAGAAGAGGATTAGCATGATGACTCATCAAGTAGCAAGTGGCTTCATAAATATCCAGTTGTCCCACCGCCATATAGCGCTATAGCGCTTACCGCTGCAGCATTTAGCAGAAGCATTAAAATACTCACAAATGCACCAAATGTGTCAAATGTTAACAATTTAGCTCCTAACCCTTCTTTCCTCTAAATAACTAATATTTACCTAATAAAGCCCGAGTATTACTTGAGAACTTGTGTTGATTTATGTGATAAGAGCATAAATAACACATCTAAATATGAGTTATCCCCGGCAACGGCGCCAAAAACTTGTTGTTCGAAAAGTAGTTTGTGCAAGTATACACAATCGCAACAAGTAATAGAGTGATAAGTAAAGATCGTTCCCACAGAGATTGTTGAGTTTACTTCTATATTTAAATTAGTAATTTAGCTAGTGAGAAAAACAAGTAACAATTACAAGTTGTCAACAAGTATTGTGAGTAACATAAATGTAAATAAACAAGTAAAGAAAGTTCAAGAGTTAATAAAGTGAGTTGGATTGCTCTTTGCTAAATAAATTCTCAGTAGTGAAGCGCTATAACGTTAGACGCTGTAGTGTTCAGCGCTGTAGCATATGCTGTTGTGCCTTTCGGTCACTGACGCCAGGGTTTTGTTACAAGACTCCTATGTCTAAGTTCTAAATAAGTCCATCCATGTATAATGAAGAACCCATAGTATTCACCTTATGAACTATTGCTTCCCTATGTCTAGAGTTAAGCACAAGTTGTCTAAATGTCTTTAAACAACCTTTCATTCATATCAATCATTGAGTTCGAATCATGGACCATGTCTGTACCCACGATTCTACTCGTTTCAGTTGATCAATCCCAAAACAACTTTGAAAGCATTAAAATACAAGGATTGAAACACAAACATCATAACGTTATATTAACAATACTAAAGAGTCATTACAAAGCTTAAAACAATCCAACTACTAAGTGTTTAGCTCATGATGAGCATCATCAACACAATACAAACTAAAAAGCTCATATTACCGAAAATGAAAAGAAGAAGCAAGGTTGAAAAAGATGCACGTAGTGGCCTCCTTCTCATGTGACGGGTTGTTGACGCTACAACACAGCTTCACAGCGCTGGAAATGATGATCTTCTCTTGAAAAATAAAAGCTTGAAGTGGAGGATTAATGGAGGAGAAGGGTGTCAAGTTTTTCTCTCCAAAAACTCTCCTTATTTCGAAATATATGTGTGAGGAAGAAGAAGTGAGATAGATATTATCCACATCTCATAAAGTGGCTTTACAAAAAGGGCAATGATGAAACTCATCATCAACTATCACTTAAACTTCAATTAGAATACGATTAGTTTCATTTTGAACCCACTTGGAGGCTTCCATGTCAGGCTGAGCAGAAGAGGATTAGCATGATGACTCATCAAGTAGCAAGTGGCTTCATAAATATCCAGTTGTCCCACCGCCATATAGCGCTATAGCGCTTACCGCTGCAGCACTTAGCAGAAGCATTAAAATACTCACAAATGCACCAAATGTGTCAAATGTTAACAAATTAGCTCCTAACCCTTCTTTCCTCTAAATAACTAATATTTACCTAATAAAGCACGAATATTACTTGAGAACTTGTGTTGATTTAAGTGATAAGAGCATAAATAACACATCTAAATATGAGTTATCACACCCTCAAACTTAAACCATTGATTGTCCTCAAGTAATGACGCTTGACAAAGAACAAACAACACAACAACAATGAAACAATTACATAGATTAACTGATCAAACAAGACAACAACAATATCTTTCTCTTAAAAAAATTATTATTACTTCAGAACTCGCATTTGTTTAAGTCTAGAAAGCATAAATAACTCTTATAGATAAGAGTTATTAGCCAACCACTTTTAATTTTTTATTTATTTTTTTCAATCTGAACTAAAGTGGTCGCCCCTTTTTGCTTGATGTACTCATTTTCTTTGATTTCACATGTAGGCTATCTTTTTGTTCTTGATACCCCAACGTAGACATTTTTCTCCAGTAACCTCGCATCCGGTGAATGTCACCAAGAGAACTGGATGACTAGTTTCTTTTCAAACCTCCTAATAGCACTAATAACCAGAAACAAATCTCAAGAGTGTGTGTGTGAAAAACCCAAAAAATAGTAACAAACAAACATTTATTTTTACCAGTCAGTCCACCTAGATGAATACTAGGAATTTCCAAAAATTTAATCCAAAAGAGGCCTTAACCAAACAAAACATGCTTTCGAAACTCACAAAGACTTGAAACAAGGGGAGATGATATTTATTTGAAATAAACTAGACTTAATAAAAACGAGAAAACAGTAAAAAGGGCAAGATAACCCCCCCCCCCATGCTTGGACTAAACATTGTCCTCAATGATTAGACAATAAAAACAGCATGAAAGGGTAAGAGAAAGCTCACATTGTAACGCCCCAAAAATAATAGATTAATTTATTTAATTAATTAAATGAAATTGAGTGGTAGAAATAATAATATAATTATTATTTATTACTTAATAAAATAATTATAGGTGTTATTATATGTGAGCCATAGTTGGGTTGGAAATAATTATTTAATTTGAAAGGAGTGGTGATGGTAATTCCGGATGTTAGGATTGGCCCAAGCCCATGACCCATTAGCTAGTCATAGAGCTCGAATCACTTAGGGGTCTTGTGGGTTAGTTTTATTTCACTTATTCCATCCAAAAAGAAAGAAAAGAATTCGAAGAGAGGAGAGAAGAGAAGAGAAAAGAAAACTTGCGAAGGAGAGAGTGAGAAAGGAGAGGAGGCGACGGTTACAAGAGGAAGGAAGAGGAATTTCGTGGAACACTCAAGGAGGAGGGAAAGCTTGTTGGTGTCTTGCAATTCCTTGGAGACTTGCCTAGTAATTTCGACTTCCATAAGGTTAGGGGGCTCTTCTTTTCGTTTTTAATAGTGTATGTGATGAGTATCGTATAGGGTTAGGTTTTAGAGTGATTTTCTTGAATGAATTGTGTATTTTGATGTTGTGGCTATGCTGAATTTTAATTGTGCAAAGATATGTTTGATTAGGTGTTGAATTGTACACAATAATGATTGAGCATGCCCATTGTTTGATGTTATGATTGAATGAAATTTTGGTGAAAAACATGATGGTCAGTCTTATATTGATAAATTAAGGTTGGAGATTTAATTTGGGAATTTTTGGGGGTGAGGAACTCGAATTTGGTTGGCTCCTTAGGCTCCTAGGGAGTTTTGGGTGTTGCTGGAAATTCTGTCTAAGTCTGTGTCTAGCTCCTGGGAACCAGGCGCCCATGTGCTGTGTCTGTGTTGCCTGTGTCTGGTTCTGTGTCTAGACACTGGGCGCCGGGTTCCCTTGTCTGCGCCACTATGTTGCAGAATTGTGTTGCTCGTGTCTAGGCACCATGGGAGCCGAGGGTCCCGGAGATTGGATGCTCGGTTTGCTTTCAAATTTGGTATGGGAGTTCCTGGGCACAAAAAGAGTCAGTTTCAGGTGTTGGGTCAAAATTTGGCCGTGTTCCTTGTGCCATGGGCGCCAAGGGCCCCAACCTTATGTTGTCTATTTTGCGAAAATTGATACTGGGTTTTCATGTCCAAGTTAAATGGCTCGTGCAAAACAATTTTTGGAGTCATAGGAGTTGTGGTATGTCATGGCCCTAGGCGCCTAGTGCATGGGCGCCATGTGCTCTGCGCCAGTTTTGGGTGTTCCTGCGCCAGTTCTGTGTCTGGGCGCTAGGCGCCCTGCGCCAGTTTTCCTAGGCGCTCTGCGCCAGTTTTTCCTGCGCCAGTGTCTGGGCGCTAGGCGCCCTGCGCCAGTTTTGCTAGGCGCCCTGCGCCAGTTTTGCTAGGCGCCCTGCGCCAGTTTTTTCTGCGCCAGTGTCTGGGCGCTAGGCGCCCTGCGCCAGTTTTGCTGGGCGCCAAAAATCAGGATGTTGCCCAAATTTTGCAAACTTGTTTTTAATGTAACTTTTGACTCGGTTATCCAAATTTAACGGTTCAAAGTGCGTTTCGAAGCTAATTTCGGTGTCTATCCAAATATTCTGGTTTTATGTAAAAATGGGTTATTTTACTGGTGGTTCTGGACTGAAGTTGTTCAAGGTGTCTAATTTCAATTTTTATTCATTTTCCCTATGTCGAGTCAAATCCTAAATTGGCCTAATTGAAATTGGTGTTGGTGTGAGTGGTGGGTGAGTTGGTGAGTGTATTATGGTGTGATTGGTGAGCAGAGGCTTCGGCCTAATTTTAAATCGGTGAGCTGATTGATACAATGGTGAGAATATGAATAAAATGGTGAGTTGAATTAAATGATGAATTGATGAATTGTGTGGTGTGTTGTGATGCATTCCCATAGCACCTCATGAAACATGTGCATTATTGGTGAGCAGAGGCTACGGCCTAGTTTTATTTGGTGAGCAGAGGCTACGGCCTATTTGTATTTGGTGACGGATCCGACATGCATGTGCCCGTGGAGTTTGGGTTGCATTTCATACATAACCATATATTGTGTAGTGTTGTTTGGAAATGTAATTTGATGTGGTTGTAATTTGATGTGGTTGTTGCCATTGTTGTGAATCGGTGTGCCTAGTTACCTTTTCCTATGCAGTGCTTATTTCCATATGTTATTAATTATGAAAAGAGACTCACCCTACTGCTTTTATGTTGCTTCTTATGTCGGCAACGTGCAGGTAATAACGAGTGAAGGTTACCCTTAGGCCTTCGTCTGGTAGGAAGTGTCATGCTCTGATACGTAGCACCGGGGGGGAGTATTATGCTTATGTGTTATTTTCTTTATGCTGTTAGACTATTATTGGTGCTGTATTGGTTTTATTTTCGAACTTGTTATTATTCCGCTGCGGTAGTGACTGTATTTGGTTGATGCGAACTAAACGGTATTTCAATGGTGCTATGTATCTTGTGGTTTTAACCGAACTATAAAAATTGAAGTTGTTGATTTGATGAAGTAAGTGTAGCACTCGCTTAGATTGTTTTCAAAAAAAAAAAAGAAACTCTGATTTTATTAAATAGTAAGGTTATTAGAAAAGGGGTGTTACATTAGTGGTATCAGAGCAATGGTTGGTCCGTCCGGCCAAGTCGTCCAGTCGTTGTGTCGGTGTACGACCAACTGTTGTCTTTTAAGTGCTGACCAATATTTGTGTTGCAGGAAGGCCAAGAGTTGCTAATGGTAAGTGAACTAGTGGGGGAGAGGCCCCTGCTGGTACTGTGTGTTGTATTGCATTGCCATGTGTGAACTTTGTGTCCCTGTTGTTGGTTGCTGTTCTTTAACCTTCTTGTATGAACTCTTGGGTGGTGTGTCTTGATGTGGAGTCTAAGTGCATTGTGAAAAATTGTTTTGATAAATTACGTCAAGCTGCTACCCGACGCACAAAAATGTTTTGATCACTCTAAGTGATGTCGTCCATGCTTAAAAATGTCGAGTTTTGATGTTCCTTGATTTATAATTGTTTCCCATGATGAGACTGTCTGTATTTATTTTAAGGAATTATGACATCTTTTGCGTTAGTTGTTTATTTTTGGTGTTCTTCCTGATTGTTTTGACATGCAGTGTTGTACGTGTAGGGTCTTCATGAATTGTTTTGCAATTTCCATGCTACTTGGGGTTTGATATTGTACGCTTGGGTTTTATGAAAATTTTTGGTCGTTACTTCTTGAATCGTGTTATGTGGTTTTGAGATCTGAAAAATAAAATGATTTCTGAAATTGTTTTTGAAATGTCTAATGGACGATTTTACGGTTGGATACTAAAATTAGTAATGAAATCTATTTTTAATGAATGAACGTGGGTGTTGGTCAAAGGAAATAAATTATTTTGACTTAGGGTTTTAAATGAGGAAGTATGGAGGTGAAGTTTTGGTTGGATTGGAGAATGATTTTTCTAGTTGGTTTTATTTGGAAAAGAGTAATGATTTGTCGTTGTGTCGATTTTAGAAACCTTGTCAAAAATGATTTGATGGCGATTTTGAAAACTAGTATTGGGTTTCTTTGGGAGCAAAAATGTATTAGTATGTATGAAACCTTGTGTGCTCTATGATGTTTAAATTGGTTAAGAAATATTGGCGTGCTCTATGTATTGTTTGATTTATGTGGAATATGTATTGCTCGTAAATTACATAGCGAGTGTGTTGAAGTGATTGATGTATTTTAATTGGTTGGTGTATGATTATTGGGGACTTTAAACTACGCTTGATGGCTGAATTTCTGGCTGCTTAGATGCTTAATTTGTTGCTAAGTTCACTGTGTAGGCACTTTCTGAGTAGGTTTGACCTTCGGCTAAACTGGGACTGTTTTGCTGGTTGATAAATCATATAACTTACAATTTTAGAAACTAGACTGAACGCTTGTCATTTTGGCTTTGGTTTGGTCGCATTTGGAGTAGTATAGCTCCAGTTATGGGTTTCGCAAGTTAGGGTAAAATTCTAGAGACCGTCTGGGCGTAGGGTCAATGTTTTGATTGTGGTGTTTTCAAATGAACTCCTTTTCGAATGAATCCAATTTCTTTGAAAACTAGACAAAATGATTTACTGTTAAGGCTGAAGTTTCATGTTATTTGGGTTTGTTTTGGGCATTGTAGAAGAGTCACAACTTTGGACACAGTCGCTGCCCCATTTTCTGGACTAGCTGCCTTGTTTGTGAAAACTGTGCTATTCGACTCATCATTTTGAAATTCTAAAAATATAGCCAGAAACTATACTCCGTAAGTTTTCCGTAGAGGGGTTGTTTGCTGAATTCCGATGTCGTTTGATAGGGTAAATAAATTGTTGAAGTTTATGTGTGAGTGCTGGAATTTCCTGTGTTGCTTGGTTTATGCTGTCATTGTAACTGAAAAATGTTTTTGCAATATCTTTTGACCTAGGAGTCCGATTTGAGTAAACTAAAATGTTTCGGAAAGCTTATTCAGAGGCCTAACTGAATATTCTAATTTCAAGGCAAAATTGACTGTTTCTGGTGTCGTTGATTTTTAGGCGTGTCGGTCGAATTAAATTATTGTTGTGTTGTCGGTGGCTTAGTGCCCCAAGTCGTTGTTGCAGTGTCAGCGCCTTGGTGCCCGAAGGTGTTGATGTGTTATTGATTATAGGATTGTTGGTCCCGGAGTCTTGTCTCCAAGTTGTTGTCATGGGAGGGTTGGTCCCGGAGTTGTCTCCGCATTGTTGTTTTGTTGTTGCTTGTGGTTGCCTCGTTAATAATGTTGATGTTTAGGTGTTTTCTTGGGTACCGCCGAATGGCCCAAGTTATATTGTTGTTGATTTGTTGTTGTGGGCCGATGGCCATTATTGATTAGTACGCCGCTACTATGCGTTGTTGTTGTTGATGATGTTGCTTTGCTGTTGGTTTGTCGTTGTTGATGTCACCTGAGTGGCAATTTTAGTTGTTGATATCGCTTGAGTGGCAAAGCTGTTTGTTGATGTTGTTGTCGTGTTGCTAAATTATGAGGCTTGTTGTACGACTGTTATGCACCCTGTGAGTTTCGTCGTGATGCCGTGATGATTGATGTAGTTTGTTATCCTTAAGGGTAGATGAGTGAGGTAGAATGCGAGCTAGTTTATCAGAGTAGCGCAGCGGAGTCTTAGCATGTCGTATTGGGAGGGAACCTTACTAGAGCTTGGGGGGGTGATCACATGGTACCAACGTGATTACGCTCAAATCCCTATCGGAGATCCTTAGGGAGAGGATGTGTCTGGTTGTTATTTCTCAAAGCTACCTGGCTGAATGAGTAGGAGGGACGGCCGCCCAATCACTTACCGCCGGTAATCAGAGAAATGGTGATCAGCATGGTAGATAGAACTAGTTGCCTAGATAGCTTAGTCGTTGGTGTGAGAGTGTTCGCGTCGGTAGAAAAATTTCGAGGACGAAATTCCTTTAAGTGGGGGAGAGTTGTAACGCCCTAAAAATAATAGATTAATTTATTTAATTAATTAAATGAAATTGAGTGGTAGAAATAATAATATAATTATTATTTATTACTTAATAAAATAATTATAGGTGTTATTATATGTGAGCCTTAGTTGGGTTGGAAATAATTATTTAATTTGAAGGGAGTGGTGATGGTAATTCCGGATGTTAGGATTGGCCCAAGCCCATGACCCATTAGCTAGTCACAGAGCTCGAATCACTTAGGGGTCTTGTGGGTTAGTTTTATTTCACTTATTCCATCCAAAAAGAAAGAAAAGAATTCGAAGAGAGGAGAGAAGAGAAGAGAAAAGAAAACTTGCGAAGGAGAGAGTGAGAAAGGAGAGGAGGCGACGGTTACAAGAGGAAGGAAGAGGAATTTCGTGGAACACTCTAGGAGGAGGGAAAGCTTGTTGGTGTCTTGCAATTCCTTGGAGACTTGCCTAGTAATTTCGACTTCCATAAGGTTAGGGGGCTCTTCTTTTCGTTTTTAATAGTGTATGTGATGAGTATCATATAGGGTTAGGTTTTAGAGTGATTTTCTTGAATGAACTGTGTATTTTGATGTTGTGGCTATGCTGAATTTTAATTGTGCAAAGATATGTTTGATTAGGTGTTGAATTGTACACAATAATGATTGACCATGCCCATTGTTTGATGTTATGATTGAATGAAATTTTGGTGAAAAACATGATGGTCAGTCTTATATTGATAAATTAAGGTTGGAGATTTAATTTGGGAATTTTTGGGGGTGAGGAACTCGAATTTGGTTGGCTCCTTAGGCTCCTAGGGAGTTTTGGGTGTTGCTGGAAATTCTGTCTAAGTCTGTGTCTAGCTCCTGGGAACCAGGCGCCCATGTGCTGTGTCTGTGTTGCCTGTGTCTGGTTCTGTGTCTAGACACTGGGCGCCGAGTTCCCGTGTCTGCGCCACTATGTTGCAGAATTGTGTTGCTCGTGTCTAGGCACCATGGGAGCCGAGGGTCCCGGAGATTGGATGCTCGGTTTGCTTTCAAATTTGGTATGGGAGTTCCTGGGCACAAAAAGAGTCAGTTTCAGGTGTTGGGTCAAAATTTGGCCGTGTTCCTTGTGCCATGGGCGCCAAGGGCCCCAACCTTATGTTGTCTATTTTGCGAAAATTGATACTGGGTTTTCATGTCCAAGTTAAATGGCTCGTGCAAAACAATTTTTGGAGTCATAGGAGTTGTGGTATGTCATGGCCCTAGGCGCCTAGTGCATGGGCGCCATGTGCTCTGCGCCAGTTTTGGGTGTTCCTGCGCCAGTTCTGTGTCTGGGCGCTAGGCGCCCTGCGCCAGTTTTCCTAGGCGCTCTGCGCCAGTTTTTCCTGCGCCAGTGTCTGGGCGCTAGGCGCCCTGCGCCAGTTTTGCTAGGCGCCCTGCGCCAGTTTTGCTAGGCGCTCTGCGGCAGTGTCTGGGCGCTAGGCGCCCTGCGCCAGTTTTGCTGGGCGCCAAAAATCAGGATGTTGCCCAAATTTTCCAAACTTGTTTTTAATGTAACTTTTGACTCGGTTATCCAAATTTAACGGTTCAAAGTGCGTTTCGAAGCTAATTTCGGTGTCTATCCAAATATTCTGGTTTTATGTAAAAATGGGTTATTTTACTGGTGGTTCTGGACTGAAGTTGTTCAAGGTGTCTAATTTCAATTTTTATTCATTTTCCCTATGTCGAGTCAAATCCTAAATTGGCCTAATTGAAATTGGTGTTGGTGTGAGTGGTGGGTGAGTTGGTGAGTGTATTATGGTGTGATTGGTGAGCAGAGGCTTCGGCCTAATTTTAAATCGGTGAGCTGATTGATACAATGGTGAGAATATGAGTAAAATGGTGAGTTGAATTAAATGATGAATTGATGAATTGTGTGGTGTGTTGTGATGCATTCCCATAGCACCTCATGAAACATGTGCATTATTGGTGAGCAGAGGCTACGGCCTAGTTTTATTTGGTGAGCAGAGGCTACGGCCTATTTGTATTTGGTGACGGATCCGACATGCATGTGCCCGTGGAGTTTGGGTTGCATTTCATACATAACCATATATTGTGTAGTGTTGTTTGGAAATGTAATTTGATGTGGTTGTAATTTGATGTGGTTGTTGCCATTGTTGTGAATCGGTGTGCCTGGTTACCTTTTCCTATGCAGTGCTTATTTCCATATGTTATTAATTATGAAAAGAGACTCACCCTACTGCTTTTATGTTGCTTCTTATGTCGGCAACGTGCAGGTAATAACGAGTGAAGGTTACCCTTAGGCCTTCGTCTGGTAGGAAGTGTCATGCTCTGATACGTAGCACCGGGGGGGCGTATTATGCTTATGTGTTATTTTCTTTATGCTGTTAGACTATTATTGGTGCTGTATTGGTTTTATTTTCGAACTTGTTATTATTCCGCTGCGGTAGTGACTGTATTTGGTTGATGCGAACTAAACGGTATTTCAATGGTGCTATGTATCTTGTGGTTTTAACCGAACTATAAAAATTGAAGCTGTTGATTTGATGAAGTAAGTGTAGCACTCGCTTAGATTGTTTTCAAAAAAAAAAAGAAACTCTGATTTTATTAAATAGTAAGGTTATTAGAAAAAGGGTGTTACACACATGATTTACTGCTGACCAGGCGGAGGAGCCTGATGAGTGTTCAAGTGCTGCATCATAGAGCGAAGCATATCTGACATCTGCTCCATTTGTTGACTATGATGTAGTTGGTCCTCCCTTATTAGTTGCAACTCTGCTCCCTGCCTCTGCTACTCACTTTCGATTCTGCCACACCATGCTTCCAGATTAAAGTTTTGGGCATTTTGATCATCTTTCCCAGCCATCTCTTCCACTACCTCTTGGACCGGCACCTCTTGGGGTATATCACCTGCAGCATTAAGATACAACCAGTTTTCTGGTTTCTTGTGTCTGCCCTTACCGGGTTTGGTAATAGGATGGACTTTTGCTTGTCAACCAGCAAGTGAAACCTTGTTCTTGCTTTATTTGTAGCCCTAACTAGGAACATGCTCTCGCATATATCCATGTCAGTGCTCATATTACCGTCCAGGACATCGTGATAAATTAACCTGTCAGCCAGCCCCAATTTTTGAATAATATAGGTTACCATCCCCCGAATCACAATATCACCTTTGGGAAGTTCAGCAATATGAATCAAATTTCTGGTGATATAGTGAAGGGTGTTAACCTGCACCTGATGGATCATTGCCCATAACAGAAAAAGTTCTCCAGTCCTAATTCCACCCATCTCACCCCTACCAAAAACAGTGCAAGCCATTATCCTACAAATGTATCGGAAGACCGGGTTGTGAATTGAGCTTGCTTTGGCGGTCCTTGCCTCATAGTGACCCCTTCCAGTAATTTGGGTCCAAAAGGTAGGAGGGTTATACCCTTCTGGCCTGACAGCGAGGTCTCTTGAATCATGAATCAACCCCACATTAGGAGATCCCAATTTTTCACCAAATTCATCCAATGACATTTCAAAATCTTCATTAAAAAGTCTAAAGTACAGCCTATCATCAATTAAGCATAGTGAACTTAAAAATTCACGAGTAAGCCCTTCATAAGTGGCCCTTTTAGCCTCAGAAAATCCATCCAACCCAGATTATTCAATAACATTATAACATTGCCTTCTATCCCTAGGGTGTCAAGAGTAAGAATAAAATGGGGATACCTCGTGGCGACTGTAGCGACCGAAGAATCCGGGTGAGGATTCCTCGAAGGTTCAAAAATGAAGCCGCCACCAACGTTTAATTTTTAGGGCAAACATCGGTAAATCCCTTTGGAAGGATAAGGATCTTTGAGATTAGATAAGGGTTCGGGAGTCGGTTATGCGTGGGGAAGGTATTAGCACCCCACTACATCCTTCCTAAGAAAGGTTACCTGCTAATTAGTTGTAGGAAAGAATATTAATTTTGAAAAAGCTTATTTTTACCCTTTTGTTGTGAATTAAAAAGAAAGAAGAAAATTGATATTTTATTTAAGAAAATGATTATTTAGGAAAAGAATAAAAAAAAATTATTAGTGCAATTGACAGAGGTTGGCCGCCCTCTGGTCCTACGTATCTCCTGGTAGAGAATCAAATCGCACGTAGTTCTTGGTAGAAAAAGTTTGTTGGTTGGTGTTTTTTAATATAGGGGTTTTAGGACTGTGTGATCTGTGTTGAAGGCCCACTGGGGGTCTGAAGGAGCGTTGGGGCTCTGAAGGACCACAGTTCACTTATCCTAAAACGATGACTAACCCGGCCGTACGGCCGACTTAATCCCCTACTCGAAAATTTGATTTGTGGAAAGAAATGTATTTGTGTTTATTTTGATTTAGAAATTATTTAAATAGGGATTTCAGGACATGATCCGTAACGGTTCATTAGTGACCTAAAAAGCAGACTAACCCGACTGTACAGTCGACTTAGTCCCCTATTTATATTTTTTGAAAAAAGAAATGTCTATTTTCATAGAGAAAAATGGATTTGTGAAAGAAATTATTTATTTGTAGAAAAAGAAAAAAGGAACGAAAAAAAAGGGTGTAGTGGTAAAATGTGTTGTCATTAGCTACAGGGGTTTGTACCTTTTTTAAAAAGCGGGTGTGAAAAGGAGCAGAGGGTGTATTTTTTAAAAAAGGTGTAATTAGAAATAGGGGTTGTATTTAAAAAACTGGGGGTGCATAAAGCAGTCTACTGTTAGTTCTGCCAGCCCACAAATTCATGGGCTTTTCACAGGGGTATGTGAAGCAGAAACTGGGGGTGCAGGGATAAACCCGAAAAATAAAACAAGGGGGTGTATTAAAAAAAAACGGGTATAAACAGCAGTAGTCCAGTTCAGTTTCAGATTTCTCAGCCCACGAATCATGGGCCTCTCAGGGAGGCGGCGGTAATGAAATATAGGGGTGTAAAGAAGCATTCTGGTGTTTCTTTTTAGAAAAAATAAAATTAAAAATAACAACCTAACACATATATAAAGCAAAACCTAGAAAAGAAATACCCTAGTTTCTAACCTTTCATTCCCAGCGCCGCATTCACAAGACAGAGAGAGGTTCCAGGAGAGATAAAGGGAGAGCCTGAGAGAACGAAGGGGAGAGTCAGTGACGGAGAGGGGAAGAGGACGGCGCACGACGGTGGAGGGAGAAAGCGTGGTGGTGCGAGAAGACGATGGCGAGAGGGGGGGTCAGTGGTATTTGACCGCCGTAGGTAGTGGTCGTCGGAGGTTGGCTTCGCGTTCTGTGGTGGTTGTTGTATTGATGGTGCGACGGTCAAGAGGAGGCCACGGTTGGGTCGTATGACGCGATGACGGAGTGAGAGGGCGGTGCTGCTACGGAGCTTCGCGCCGTCTCCTGCGACGGCGATGGTGGTGAAAGAAGAAGATGGAGGCGCCTTTGATGGTTCACGGCCAACGGCCACCATGTACGGTGGCCGGAGTCTGAGAGTAAGTTCTATGTTTGTTTTTGTTTATTTTTTGTTCTAATCAATCCTCCCCACTCTCCTTCTGGTTCTCACGGATCTTCCATTTTTTCTCTTTAGATTTGTCTTGTGTGGGTTTGTTGGCTACGGTGATCGACGGCGGTGTCGTGGTTGTTGGCTGTAGGAGGAGTGGTGGCTATTGGGTCGTTGTTGTGGTTCTGAGGGTGGTTGCTGCGTAGGTGTGGGATGGTGGTTGTGAGAAGGGAACGATGGTCGTGGGGGAAGTTACGATGGAGGGACGAGTGAGGGAGAAAGTCGAGGAGGGTGAGAGCGAAGGTGAGGCTGAAGGGAGGGTGGTTGTTGGTGATTGCGAGGTGAGAGGCAGAGCTGGGTGGTGTTTGGGGACGGTTTTGGTTGTTTGATGGTGGAGGTGTGGTGGAGAGAGAGAGAGAGAGAGAGAGATATGAGGGGGGTTGTGGTGGTGATTCGGTGTGAGGGTGATTTTCGTGGTGGTTGGCCGTGAGGTGAGTGGTGCGTACAGTGGTGCGATGGCGGTGGCCACCACATGGTGGCTGGAGCTCCGAGCTCCCTTTTTTAAAATCCCTCCTTTACTGTTTTTTCGTTTTCTGTGACTGTGTGTGTTTTTTCAGTCTCTGTGTGTCTATCCGTGCCCCCTAACTTTGTGCTACTGTTTGATATTTATAGGCCAATTGGTGAGGACAGCAATTAGGGCAATTTTGGGGGTGATGAGGTGAGGATAGAAAGGACAGCACCTGGCTGGCAATTTTTGGGTGCAAAGACAGCATAATGTGAAACGTGAAAAGGACAATAGCTGGCCAAGGGAAGGACAGCATAAAAAACAAAGGAATAACGCTAACCCTAAATGGGGGTAGCTGCAAGCTGCGCCTCTTCCCTTTCTTTTTCTCTTTTTGAAATTTTGTATTTTTAATTTTGTACTCTTTCTTTTTGTTGTTTTGTCTATATATGTGTAATAACTTGGTTATATGTAATAATAAAACTTTGACCATGTTATGAAACAAGATATAAAGAACAAGAAGAAAGATGAAGAAAATGTAAGGAACAAGAACAAAGAAGGAGAATATGAGAGCTTTGTATTATTCACTTCTCAAGTACATCATTTCACTTATGGGTGAACTCTATTTATAGGCGAAAGATTTGTAAGTGAGTGGTTTATAATAAAAGGCCACTACACTAGAGAGTAATGAGAAGAAGAGAGAAGGGTGGTGGACATACACTAATATAAATATTCATAACACTCCCCCCTTGGATGTCCACCAAGGATATGCCTCATTAAAACCTTACTAGAAAAAACCCAGTGGGATAAAAATCTAGTGAAGGAAAAAGAGTAAAACATCCTGCCAGTGGGAACTGCCCCGCTAAAAACCTTTCCAGGAAAACCCAGTGGGACAAAACCATGGCAAAGGAAAAAGAGTGCAGCTTTTCTCCCCCTGAATGAAGCATCACTTCAGAATATCAATTTCAACAACTGGAGTTTCTCCTTGAGTTCAAATGGAGCAATCTACTCCACTGTCATTTGTGATGTATCCTCTTTTAATGGAGCTTTGTGGTCAGTATTATCTTCAAAACATCTTCCTTGAATTGTTGACATTTGGGCATGAAGTGAAGAAGCAAGAAACATAGATTGTTTTGTAGATCAAAAAGATATTCAATGTCACCATATGTAGATAATAACTGACTTGTGATATGACTTGATCTAGATCAGAAATATACTTTGTATCTGCATGGTTAATTTGTGTAACATACATAATATGATTTATTCATTAGGATAGTCAAAAATGAAATATGCATCCCACTTTGTTCTAATGTATTTTGGTTTGGAATGAACCATATATTGCTACTAATTATCACATAATATTATCATATCAAGGGATATAACATTTGGTAATATGCATGCATGCTTTCATAGTCTTCGGGACTGAAATATTTCATATGTACTCAATATAAATAATTTCTACAGATCAATATGAGACTTTCTTTTTCAAAAGAATTTATTTAAAGATATTTCCTTTTATCTTGAATCCTTCTAGGATTTTCCATGTAGAGGTCACCTACAGGTTCAACCTCAAAAATCCATCAGATATAATTTTATGTCATTCATCTAGATCTCTTTCTTTGAACAGTCTATAGTTTTTTATTGGAAGCTCTTCAGGAGCTCTAATAATATTTATGTCATCAACATAGACATCAGTTATAGCAAATTCTTTTCTAAACATTTTTATAAAACTATATGGATAGGTGATGTCATTTTTGTATCCCTCCTTTAGAATATAAAATTAGACGATTATACCATATTTGTTCAAATTATATTATCTCATGGAGGGATTGATTCAATTTAAGTGAGAATTAGAAAAGTGTGTATTGGAATATTAATCCTTCAGGGATCTTCAAATAATTATGACTATCAAATGAGTCATACAAATAAGTTGTAGAAACGTTCATCTTGTGAAAATTGAGCTTTTCATGTGCTACAAGGCTAATTAAGTACTGAAAAGTACTTGCATCCACCCTTGAGCAACATGTTGAGCTTTGAATCTCACAATTTCACCATCCTCATTCAACATCTAGTTTCACATCTTCAGGTGTTTGGACTACAGGTCCAAAAACTTTTGTAAAATGAGCTTAATTCTGCTTCAATTTCATCTTTCAATTTTGGCCAATTCTCACTTTGCCTACAACCTTTAGTAGACTTTGGTTCATGATCCTCGCTATCATTTATCACATTTAGCGCTATATTATATGTGAAAATATCGTCAACGTTGACTTCATTTCGGTTCCATTGTATTTCATTATTGACACCTTTCATTGAGATCTCTTTAATTTCAGAATTTTTCAGGTACCTGATTAGTTCTTCTGGAACTGAAATGTTAATTATGTCTGAAGACTCTTTTAGAGTTTCTATATCCTCGCTTGGACCATCTTTGGCTTTAGCTCATTTTCTTGTTCAAGAATTTTTATCTTTGGAACCGATTGGTCTACCACGCTTCAGGCGCGATTGAGACTCATTTGCAATATTTGATTTCCAACAGGGACATCCATTTTATTGGACCATTAGCAGCTGATATGTATGATTCAGTCACACCTTTGGATCAGTGAATGCATTTGGTATATGATTTTTGATCGTACCTGATCAATACGATGGGTTGTTGCTGATGATTCTGCTCGGTCGCTGGGATGAAGGACCGAGTGGTAAGCCGCACGCGGGTGGTACCTGCAAAGGCACTCCAACGCTCAAGTCAGAGGTGCTTCAATCGGCAGGGTCACAAGGTGAGTAAAACATACCTGAAGCCACATGCTGGTGTGGTATATATAAGGCTGGCGTTCTAGCCGTTGCGGATTTTACGACACCGGCCGCATCTTGCGGAGCAAGGTAGACGATGGGCCGCGCTGGGCCTACTGATCAAAATTGGGCTTCGAGCCCACTCCAGAACAGTTGCCCCCCAAGCCTGGGTCGCCTGGGGGCGGGCTAAGGCTTGATTCCTTGCCCCCCAGCGTGGTCGAACATAACCTGGTCGATTGCTGATAATTTGATTGCGTGGTCGCTGCCACGCGGCCTGGTCACACGGGGCCAGGTGCCGTCTCGGGGGTGACGCCTAACAATCAATCGTCACGAATGCTGAGGCGACAGTTACTTTAATGACGTGACGTTTAGAGACTCGAGGAGTTTGAGTAATGATGGCACGCGAAGAGTGGCGCCTCTTCGCCTCCGGCCCATGGTGATGGTTGGCCCATTATATATAGGGTTCGAGGGGATTTCCATTTACACGTTTCTTCAATCTCCTCTGCTCTCGCTGATCGCTCGCTTCTGCCCAAGCTCGCTCGTTTCTGCCAAAGCTCGCTCGCTTAAACCAAAGCTCGCTCGCTACCGTCGAAGCTCGCCCGTTCTCGCTAAAGCTCGCTCGTAATCATCTTGCTCTAATTTCAGGTAACTGCGACCGCTCTTACTTATTTGTTTTTATGTTCCACCTGATGGAGGGGGTGTCAGGTCTGGGGACGACCACGTCGCCCCTTCCCACGCGCGAGCAAGACCCTGACTTTTATTCCCCTCCACAGGTTCATTCTGGCGCGGACTAAACAAACCCGTCGTATATTTGGAATCCCGGCCATTTCTCTTGCGCACAACATGACCAGACCAGTGGAGGAGAGTCCTGCGCAAGCCCGGTCGTCTTCTTCTAGTGACGAATCTTCTTCCTCTGGGTTTTCGACCCAGAATTCGACTTCATCTAGCAAATCCGGGACTCGGCCGGACAGAAGTAGGGTGCCGTACACTGAGGTTGTGGTTGCTGACACTGCAGAGAGCAACGCACGGGTTGCCTGTGAGGAAGGTGTTGACCATTCTGCGACCGACGTAAACGAGACGGTCGAAAGAGATCAACGGGGCGACCATGAAGAAGATCCTGAGGTAGCTGCTGCAAAGGATATGTCTTGGGTTTCTCTCAACCTGAGAGGTCAGCGCAGCAAGATTCAACGGGGGAGCCAAGACCTGGAGTTTCTTGCGACCGAGCTAAATGAAGGTTGGAGGGTAGAAGGTATGGCCAAGGGGGAAGATATTGCGGCCTGGACTGATGTGTTAAAATTCACAATGTACCGCATCGTTTTCGAACGCATGGGTATAGCTCCACCATCCACCAGGTTCCAACGCCAGGTTCTACGGTATCTTCAGGTCGCCCCTTCTCAGCTGAACCCGAACGCTTGGGCGTTCCTGCAGGCATATGAGGATGTCCTTGTAGTTCTGAGACGACCGGTCTCCATACGAGTGTTCTTCACTTTGTTTGAGATGAGCTATATTTATGAAAAAGGTTCCAAGGGCGCCCGCAAGGAAGCGGTCTCATTCAAAAACCGGTCAACATACAACTTCTTCAAGCCATATATGGAATCGTTGACGACCGGGTGGAAAAGGGAATTCTTTTGGGTTGTTCCTGTGTCGGCCGAGGCCCACAGAGGTATCGCCCAAATGTCCAATGATCAAGAAGGAACCCCACTGTTTCCTACGGTGTGGAGTTTTAACCACTTCTCCAAAAAGCCGGGCCAGTACGCTTTCAAGGACGCTGATCTTGACGACCTGGACAGGGGAACGATCCATAGATTGAGAAGGATTTCTGTCACTTTGTTTTGTTAACTATTTCTAACCATCTGCTTTTGCCTTTGCAGTTAAGATGACCAACATGAATGACTTTGACCTGTTGGAGCAATGGGCGGCCGAGGACGGCGATACTTCACCCGTCCGCGTCATACCTGCGGCTCAATCTGGGGGTACACCTCAAACTGCTGTGACCGGATCTCAGCCTGATCGTCAGGCTCCTCGGGCGGGCACACCAGCACAAGCCGTTGATCTGAGCAGCCCACCCAAAAATCAAGGAAAATCCAAGAGGAACAGGTCGGTCGATGATGGGGGCGAGAAAAAGAAGCATAAGAGTGGAAAAAGCCACGGGCACAACCGGTCGCCTAACATCGACCTGCTTGGGTTGGGTGATGAAGACTGTGCTCGTTTCAAGGAGGAACCTTTCGAGGTGATGGCCGATGTAATGAAGGCCGCTGGTATTCTGTTCAAGAAATACCAAGACGAAGAATCAGATCGCCTGGAAGGTAGGCGCCTTGCCCATAGATATTCATTGCTTGAAGACGACCTAGTCGATAAAAATTTTAAATTGAATTCTGCCTTGTCGTTGCTCGCAGAAATGAGGGGCGAGCGAGACGGCCTGCTCAAGAAAATGAAGGAGCTTGAACCGAGAATCGAAGCGGCCGCCGACAATGAGAGGAAGCTTGTTGAAGCAGAACGCCAGCTTGTGGCTGCTGTCTCTGCTCAAACACTGGCCGAGTCTTCTCTGGACAAGGCGGTCACTGACAAGGAAACAGCTGAGAAAGAGGTCGAACGCCTCTCTTCCAAGAATAAAGAGCTGTCGAGCTAGGTCGCTGGGCTGAAAACTGAGCTGGAGGCAGTGGAGGCGGAAAAGAACAATTTTAGAGGTCGCTACAAGGACGTTCTTGACAAGGCGAAGGGAGCTGCGGAAGGTCAGTTCGAAAATGCGGTCGGCCAGATCAAGATCCTCTACCCTGATCTGTATGTCGATCGTGAGATTGTGCAAAGCAGCCATCGTGCGATCGATCAGCAGATCGTCCGCCCCAAGAAGATGTCGAAAGGGAAGGTCCTTCAAGAAGAGGCAGTTATCTACCAAGCTCCCGGCGACTCTTAACTTGTAATTTCTTTTTTTGAATTGTAATCTTGGCCCGCCTGCGAGCGGTGTTTGAATGGGGCGCCCTGGTTTCGACCAAGGCGTCTTTATTTGTAATCAATGACAATTTCTCTATGAATTCCAGCCCGTTTAATTGCTCCGTTATTGGTTTTCGTTTCCAGTTTGCTCTTGGTTTATTTTTGCTATTCTTTAAGATCGCTCCACCAATCGATGGTGAGCAGGTCGCTCGTGTGGGCCGTTCGAGGGCTCTCTTTTAGGCCGCTCGCCGGCTCTCGCTTGGGCCATTCGATGGCACTCTTTTAGGCCGCTCGGCAGCTCTCGCTTGGGCCATTCGATGGCACTCTTTTAGGCCGCTCGGCAGCTCTCGCTTGGGCCATTCGATGGCACTCTTTTAGGCTGCTCGGCGGCTCTCGCTTGGACCATTCGATGGCACTCTTTTAGGCCGCTCGGCGGCTTTCGCTTGGGCCATTCGATGGCACTCTTTTAGGCCGCTCGGCGGCTCTCGCTTGGGCCATTCGATGGCACGCTTTTAGGCCGCTCGGCGGCTCTCGCTTGGACCATTCGATGGCACTCTTTTAGGCCGCTCGGCGGCTCTCGCTTGGGCCATTCGATGGCACTCTTTTAGGCCGCTCGGCGGCTCTCGCTTGGGCCATTCGATGGCACTCTTTTAGGCCGCTCGGCGGCTCTCGCTTGGACCATTCGATGGCACTCTTTTAGGCCGCTCGGCGGCTCTCGCTTGGGCCATTCGATGGCACTCTTTTAGGCCGCTCGGTGGCTCTCGCTTGGGCCATTCGATGGCACTCTTTTAGGCCGCTCGGCGGCTCTCGCTTGGGCCATTCGATGGCACGCTTTTAGGCCGCTCGGCGGCTCTCGCTTGGACCATTCGATGGCACTCTTTTAGGCCGCTCGGCGGCTCTCGCTTGGGCCATTCGATGGCACTCTTTTAGGCCGCTCGGCGGCTCTCGCTTGGGCCATTCGATGGCACGCTTTTAGGCCGCTCGTCGGCTCTGGATTGGGCCATTCGATGGCGCTCTTCTGGTCGCTCGACTGCTACTCGCATGGTGAGCGACCGTGCATTCAATTTGCATGAAAATAAATTACACAAGTCAAATTTTAAGGTCGGTCCTCGGTAAAAAACCCCTTTGGGGAAAAAGAGCGACCGCCTATTCTTTATTGATCAATAATTGTTTACAACTTAGACATAATATCTTCTCAATTTGTCAGCGTTCCATGTTTTGGGGATGGTCGCCCCTTCCATGGTTTCCAGCTCGTACGCTCCCTTTCCAGTCTTGCTGATGACACGATATGGTCCTTCCCAAGTGGGGGCGAGCTTTCCCTGGCGGGCGTTTTTATTCCCTACGTCGGCCCTCCTGAGGACTAGCTGCCCAATGGAGAATTCCCTCTTCTGGACGCGAGCGTTGTACCTGGCAGCGACCTTCTGCTTAATGAGCTGCTCTCTAAGTGACGCCTTGTTTCGTAGCTCTTCAATCAGGTCGAGCTCTTCCCTTGTTGCTTGCTCATTTGCGGCCGGGGTTGGTGGGTTGGTCGTCCTCCAACTTAGCTCTCCCATCTCAATCGGGATGACAGCGTCAGTACCATAGACCAGTCTAAATGGTGACTCCCCGGTCGATGAGTGGGGGGTCGTTCTATAGGCCCAAAGGACCGACTGTAGCTCTTCTGCCCAATTGCCTTTGGCTTCATCTAACCTTCTTTTCAGCCCGCGTAGTACTACCCTGTTGGCCGCTTCTGCCTGGCCATTGGTTTGAGGGTGCTCGACTGAGGTGAAACGCTGTTTCACGCCAAGGCCGGCCAGCATTTCTCTAAACTTCCTGTCTGCGAACTGAGTTCCATTGTCCGTCACCAATTGCTGGGGCACTCCAAAGCGGGCGAGGACGTTTCTCCCAAAAAACTTAGATACCTTCGCTGAGGTAATGGCGGCAAGTGGTTCTGCTTCTATCCACTTGGTGAAGTAGTCGATAGCGACGATTAGGAATTTCAGCTGACCTGGTGCAGGTGGAAAAGGACCGAGCAGGTCCATGCCCCACCAAGCGAACGGCCATGGTGGGGTTAAGCTGTGTAGTTCTGATGAGGGCGCTATATGTACATCGGCATGGATCTGGCATTTCTTGCACTTCTGAACAAGTAACATAGCGTCCTCATCCATGGTCGGCCAATAGTATCCGGCCCTGAGCGCCTTCTTAGCAATTGACCGACCACCTTGGTGGCTACCACAGTCTCCTTCATGTATGTCTCTAAGTACATGGTCGGCTTCGACCGACGTAAGGCATCTCAGCAATGGGGATGAAAAGCCCCTTCTATACAGTCTTCCTTCAATCACTGAGTACTTGGTTGCTCGTAACCTCAGGAGTTTTGCTGCCTTCTGGTCGCAAGGTTCTACCCCATTAAGAATATATTGTAGGATCGGAGTGATCCAGTCTTTATCCAAGTCGACCGTTAGAATGGCTAATGGTTGGGCGGGCTTAGTAGACACGCTCGGCCGCGTTAATGTTTCCTGAATTAGACTTCTGTGATTCCCAGGAGCCTTTGTACTAGCTAGCTTTGATAGGATATCAGCCCGAACGTTCTCGGTCCTGGGGACGTGCTTAACTTCTGCTCGGTCAAATTGCTTGAGCAGATCCCTTACCTTAGCCAAATAATTCTTCAGGATATCATCCTTTGCATCGTATAGGTCCTGAATTTGGGATACTACCAGTAGAGAGTCAGAGTGAAGTTCGACTCGGTCGACATTGAACTCTTTGGCTAGCTGCAGCCCGGCAATGCACGCTTCATACTCGGCCTGATTGTTTGAAGTGTGAAATGCAAAAGTCAATGAGACTTCAACAGTAAGTCCTTCTGAGTTCTCAAGTATCAAACCGGCCCCACTTCCTTTGCTGTTGGAGGACCCGTCGACGTGCAAAGTCCAGGTCGTGATGGTCTAATCATTGGGCATTGGAGTCATTTCAGCGATGAAGTCGGCCAACACTTGTGCCTTAGCGGCCGATCTAGCCTCGAACTTGATCCCAAACTCACTGAGTTCCACAGCCCACTTGATCATACGCCCTGCAAGGTCAGGTCGGTGAAGGATTTGCCTAATAGGCTGGTCGGTCCTTACCACGACCTGATGGGCCACGAAATAAGGGCGCAATCTACGGGTGGCCACAATTAACGCTAAGGCTAGCTTCTCGATCTTCTGATATCTGATCTCCGGGCCTTGAAATACCTTGCTTATGAAGTAGACCGGATTCTGCTTCAGGTCGCTTTCTCTGACTAGAACGGCGCTCAGGGCTTCGTCCGTTATGGCCATGTATAAGTAAAGTGTCTCACCCGGTTGTGGCTTGGTCATGATGGGCGGGTTGGTCAGTGCCGCCTTCAGCTCGTCCAATGCTCGCTGGCATTGGTCAGTCCATTCAAACTCGACCTCCTTCTTCAAGAGCTTGAACAGTGGAAGTGATTTGCATGCTGATTTAGGTATAAATCGTGACAGGGCAGCGACCATGCCATTCAATTGCTGGATCTCTTTTTTCGTAGTGGGCGGCCTCATGTCGGCGACCGCCCTACACTTATCAGGGTTCGCTTCAATCCCTCTCTCTGTTAAGTGGAAGCCCAGGAACTTGCCCGCCCTTACTCCGAAGGTGCACTTCTCTGGATTCAACCTCAAAGAATTCTTCCTTGCTTCCTTAAAGATTTCCCTTAGGTCGTTACTGTGGTCTTGATCGGTTTTGCTTTTGATGATCATATCATCCAAGTAGACCTCTGATATTCGACCGATCTGCCGCCTGAAGACTTTGTTCATCATCCTCTGGTAGGTCGCTCCGGCGTTCTTCAGACCAAAGGGCATTACCTTGTATTGGAAATTTCCACGATCGGTCATGAACGCGGTGTTATGCCGATCGGGTGGGTACATGGTGACTTGATTGTATCCTGAAAAGGCGTCTAGAAAAGACAGAAGTTTATAGCCCGCAGCCCCGTCGACCAATTTGTCAATGTTTGGCAGGGGAAAGGCGTCCTTCGGGCATTCCTTATTCAGGTCGGTATAGTCGACGCACATGCGCCACTTACCATTTTTCTTCTTTACCAACACGACGTTGGAAAGCCATGTTGTATACTTAATTTTCTCAATGAAATTGGCCTTGATGAGGTCGTCAACTGCCTGGGCGGCCGCCAATGCTTTCTCTTCGCTCTGAGTTCGCCTCTTTTGTGCGACCGGCCTTGCTGTCTCATCAACGGACAGTTGGTGGCATGCAATTTCAATTGGGATCCCGGGCATGTCTGATGCCTGCCATGCAAAAAGGTCTGCGTACTCCCTGAGGCAGGTGATGAGCTCTTGCTTGTCTTCTTCAGGTAGGTCGCTCCCCAACTTAACTGTCTTGGTTGGGTCGTCCATTAACTGAACATCGATCAATTCCCCGTGGGGCTCAGGCCTCTTGAGTTTATTTTTTAGCTCGCGGGCTAAATCGTCGTCGTCTTCCTCAGGGTCGCTATCTGGGTCGTATCGGGCATCCAGGTCGGCCACATTAACCTGATGCCCCTCGCCGAGATTCTGCGGTTTAGCACTCACCGCCTCCATATCACAAATCTCTTGATAGAGGAAATGGCTCCTCATGGCCGCTTCCATGTCGGCCATCACTGTCACAACTTGGTCGTTTTTACTGTAAAACTTCATCTTCAGATGTACAGTTGAGGCTACGGCCTCCAATTTTCCCAGTGTTGGGCGGCCAATGATGCAGTGGTAACACGATTTGATTGGCAGAACTAAGAATGTCGTTCTGACCGTCCTGTACGACGTGCTGCCGCTCGTATCATCTCCAAAGGTAACAAGTAGTTCTATCGTCCCCAGTGGGTAGGTGGTCGCCCCATTGAACCCGGTCAATGGGGTTGGTACTGCTTGGGGAATGATCTCGCTCCTATCCACATTTAACTTGTCAATCAATTCTTCGAACATGATGTCGGCCGAGCTTCCTTGGTCGACCAGTATTCTTCTGACCTCAGTGTTGGCCATTACGGCCGATACTACCAAAGGGACATAATTATTAACTTTTCCATCAAGCAAGTCTTCATCCCCAAAGGAAATGGGTGGCCTATTCGAGGCCGGCCGTGGCGTTGAAGTTGAACCGACCATCATGAGTTCGTTCCACTTCCTCTTCATCGCCTTGTTGGACTCTCTGATGTCCAACGGATTACCTCCATGGATGACCATGGCTACATTGCGGCCCTTCGACTGTCTGGGGTCGCGTTCTTCCTCTGAACTGTTACGCGCTTGCTCGATCGTTGAGTTAACGATCGCTTTACCCTTGTCATTGGCAGGTTGGCCAACAGCTCTTCGTTCAGGGCGATCGTTACCTTCATCTTTGACATATTGCCTCAACTTTCCCTTCTGTATGAGATCTTCTATGTCATCTTTTAGGGCCATGCAGTCATTGGTGTCATGCCCCTTGCTCTTGTGGTATCTGCAGTATTTCTTGGTGGGCCGACCTCCTTTCTTCAGCACTAGGGGATCAGGTCGCCTCACACCAGTGAATTCTTTGTTCTGGCACTCCGTGAAGATCTGGGCGATCGGAGTGTTCAACTTTGTACGATGCTCGTACTTCTTAGGCCGGTACTCGGGCCTACTGTCTTGCCCCTTGGCCGGCCTGTCGTTCTCTTCCTTGGGACGCGCGCGGGCGCCCTTATCAGCGGCCAATTGCTCTTCATAGCCCATATGGTCGTTGGCCCTTCTAAGGAACAGGCCGAGGTCGTAATAGCGGTTCAAAGAGAACTCTTCAGCAAATCTGTGGTTCTTTCTTATACCACGCTTGAGATACTTCAGCTTGTCCGTGTCTGATAGGTTGCGGACTGTGTCAGCCTCTGTCATGAACCGGTCGATAAACTCCCTCAACGATTCATTCTCTCCTTGGACGACCGAGTCCAAGTGCTCTTCATAGCGATACTGACAACGGTTGGCTGTATAATTGGCCAAGAACATTGCCACAAGACCTTCCCAACAAGAGACGGAGTTAAGACGCAGGGATTCCCACCATTCTAACGCCCGGCCTTCGAGTGACTGAGGGAATAGTCTGCAGTTCATCGTCTGGCCTAGCTCTCTGTAGCTACAGTAGTTGTTGAAGTACATGAGGTGTTTATCTGGATCCCCACGGCCGTTAAACTTGTTCAGGTTTGGGGGCTTCCTCAGGTCCCTTGGAATACGATAACGCCTGATTTCACTGGTGAAGGGTCCTTGTCCGGTCGGGATGTGATTCTGCCCCTAGGGCTGCATTGCGGCATAAGCTTGGTCGACGGGCAAACCGTAAAGGCCGATCGGCTGACCAAGGAGTCTGTCAGCAATTGGAGGGCGTCCATGGTATTGTGGAGCATGTGGCGACGACCGTCTTCTAGGCCGCTCTGAATTGTTCCTTCTTGGTTGGCTGATGGCACGGGAGACATCTCTAATCTCCCCGTTACGGTAGTCGTCAAACTCCTCATACGAGTCCCACGACCTGCTTCTTGATCGCCGGGATCCTGAGGACTCATTTGACGAGTATCTTGTTGGCGACCCTTCTGACTCTGGTCGGTAGCTTGAGTCAGCATAGTCGTAATCTTCCTCGGGGGAACGTCGGTGGCGACTTCTTCGATGAGGGGGCGACCTGTGAACGATCGCCCTTCTTGAAGGATTGCGTCGGGATACGCCTCGACGAGTAGGAGCTTCTCTCCGTGGTGGTGAACGATGGGGCCGGGATGGTTGCCCTCGGTGACCGCTGTCTGCACGCGGGCGGATGGAGATCGAGCCTCTCTCATAGCGTTCGATCAGCTCGTCTCGATCAGCAATCACTTGATTCTTTTGCTCCAGAATTTGTATAAGTGCCTGGGTCACATGCTCTGGCAATGCTTCTGGGATTCCAGCTCCGGCCAGCTCGGCCGGTAGTTGCTGGACCGGTTGTATAACTGGCCCGCGGCCGCCCTGTACTGAGGGTTCTTGGCGAGGCTCATCTTGTGATTCATGAACGGTCACAGGCATGCCCTCTGGGGTCCGTTGAGGTCGGTTCTGCCCAGAGGTGTTGAGCCTGGAAGAAGTGCGTTTCTGGCGTGGCGGCATGGTTTGATGTGGAATAGCGCTCGGGCCTCCCACTGTGGTCACCAATTGATCGTACCTGATCAATACGATGGGTTGTTGCTGATGATTCTGCTCGGTCGCTGGGATGAAGGACCGAGTGGTAAGCCGCACGCGGGTGGTACCTGCAAAGGCACTCCAACGCTCAAGTCAGAGGTGCTTCAATCGGCAGGGTCACAAGGTGAGTAAAACATACCTGAAGCCATATGCTGGTGTGGTATATATAAGGCTGGCGTTCTAGCCGTTGCGGATTTTACGGGACCGGCCGCATCTTGCGGAGCAAGGTAGACGATGGGCCGCACTGGGCCTACTGATCAAAATTGGGCTTCGAGCCCACTCCAGAACAATTTTCTAAGCTTTGGAAATGAATTATCTTTTGAACTTCTAGTTCACATTCTTTAGTTTGAGGATCAAGATGAGACAATGATAATTCATTCCTACTGATCTCTTTTTTCAACTACTTGTTCTCTCTCCCTAATGTTGAGAAATTTAATTCATCAAATAATCATCAAACTGGACGATAAACAAATCTCCAATTGTTGGCTCAAATTACTTTATTATACATGGAGATTTATATCCAATATATATTCCCAAAATTCTTTGAGGACCTATCATAGTGCATTGTGAACAGAGAATTTGGATCATATAGTGCACATCCAAAAAAAAATTAAGATGGGAAATATTAGGTTCGTGACCAAAATCCAACGGTAAAGGGGAAGAGTTGTGATAACTTGTTCACTTGATGCGAATCAATGTTATAGCATGCAAAATTGCATGTTCCCAAGTAGAAATTGGAAGTTCTTATCTCATGAGTATCAGTCATATAATTAACTTTAGACGTCTAAAGAATGGTTCTTCAAGACCATTTTATGAATGAACATATGCTATGTAACACCCCTTTTCTACCCGTTAATTGTTTGTAAAAAATCAGAGTTTCAAAATTTCTTTCTTCGCAAGGAATGTTACACATACTTCGAATAAAACGTCGTACTTTAATAAAACAGTTCAATCATCAAATAATTGTGCAATACGTAGCACGCCCCCACTGGAGAAAAACTCAAACATCATTCATTGTCACCACAACCGTGACTTCAATAAAACCAACTACGCAGCGGAAAGTATAAATAAGAGAAAACCATCAAATAACGTATAACAACTAAATAGTCTTAAAAACATCGAGTTCGTTTCCCCCCCCCCCCCCCCTGAGTGCTACGTATCAGAGCATGACGACCCGACTCAAAATTAGTGAAGATACCTAGGTCTTCACTCGTGATCACCTGCACGTTACCGCATGGGGGTAACATTCAAACAGAAGGGTGAGTCCAATTCAATCCATATAATAAATCACATGATAAGCAATAAGTCAAGTCACACCACTAGAGTAATCACATCACAATTCATCAATTACGTCATTACAACAACTCATCCCAATGTCATGTGACTATATGAAATGCAACCCACTCGCGGGCATATGCATGAGGTACCTTTTCACAAACGTCGCTTAGCCTTTATGGCCTCATCGTCGCTTAGCCTTTATGGCCTCATCGTCGCTGGGTTCATGCACATGGAATACATGAGACACTATGACATGCATCCACACAAACACACACAATCACAGTCAACTATGTGACCCATCACTTACCAATTTGCCAAATAAGAGGCACAGCACCTGTCAATTCATAGTTACACACAACAACGTCGCTATATTTCATCGTCGCTTATTATCATCTTCGCTTAGCCTTTTGGGCCTCATCGTCACTTATCCGTAAACGTCACCAAACAAACAATAGCCACTAAGGGCAAAACAGTCATTTACGCATCATCATCAATAGTATTGGCCACTAGGGGCAAAAACGTCCTTTAACTAGCGACTAAGGGCATCATCGTCATTTAGACATCATCATCAATAATATTGGCCACTAAGGGCAAAGCGTCATTTAACTAGCCACTAAGGGCATCATCGTCATTATAGAATCCACAGGAAAATAATAAGTTTTTATTTTTAAAAATAAGACACACAGGTAGACAACTGGAAAAGCTTCCCAACACTTTTTGAAACATTTAAAACGGATGTCCGAGTCAAAAGATATAGCGAAAACAGTTTTCATAAAAATTTGGGAACATCCTGAAAAATGGCGCCCTGGGCGCCCAGCGCCTGGCACCTGGCGCCCAGCAACACAACACACGCGCAACACAGCACACATGCACACTGGCGCCCAGCGCCTGGCAACACGCAAGCGCACACACACACCCACCGAGACAACTCCAAAATTGACGCGTGCACAAACAAAACCACTCGAGCCAAAATGCTTAAAATTGAATTTGGTCACGTGAATACAAAATTTGGCACGGTAAAATGTGCCCAGAAATTGAAATTGCACCCAAAATCCCATTTACGCACACATAAGCAACACCCAGTGGGACAACTCCAGAATTACAGGTGCAAAGATAAAACCACTCGAGCCAAAATGCTTAAAACTGAATTTGGTCACGTGAATACAAAATATGGCACGGTAAAATGTGCCCAGAAATTGAAATTGCACGCAACACACCCATATACGCACACATAAGCAACACCCAGTGGGACAACTCCAGAATTACAAGTGTAAAGACAAAACCACTCGAGCCAAAATGCTTAAAATTGAATTTGGTCACGTGAATACAAAAAATGGCACGGTAAAATGTGCCCAGAAATTGAAATTGCGCCCAAAACCCCATTTACGCACACACAAGCAACACACTTGCAGCAACAGAATTTCAGCAACAGTTTCAGCAACACAACATCAAACATATGGCGCCCTAGGCGCCCATACCACAACCAAAAAATGGATTTTTAGCCGCAATTCACAGAGATCACGTATGCATCACTAATCAAACACGAATTTACACACAAATCAAGGGCGTGAATAGATCTAGGGTTCTCTAACTTACAACCTATCACGAACATCTATTATATAGAAAGATAGAACTCCCCTAACCTTAGGTTATGACGAACACGCTATCTCCGTATACGTAAGCACCAAAGATCACCGCAACACGATCCCCTCTCCTCTTGCTCTTGGGCGCGCCCTTCTTCTCTCCCTCCTCTCTCATGAGCGCCGCCTCCACCCTCTCCTCACTCTCTCAATTCGCCTATTTTCTTTCTTTTCACCAAAAATGAGCTAAAACCTAATTTTTCACTTTAAATATGCGCCTAGACTAGTGGGCTTGGATGGCGGGCTTTCCCCGCAGCTTAAGCCCAATTTAATTAAAACACCACCTCCAATTACAATACCACTCCTCATTTTATTTACAGCACCTTATAATTATTTTAATAAATAATAATTATATTATTATTTCTACCACCCAATTTCATTTCATTAATTAAATAAATTAATCTATTATTTTTGGGGTGTTACATGCTACGTGATGTCCAATATCAATTCTAATAGACATATCATACTCGTCAGATGTTTTCTAAACAATTTAGAAAAATGAGCTCTTAGTGACGTTAGAGTGGAAAACAAACTTGTAGTTGTGAGTTGACGACAAATACATGTGCCCATTTAGCTAATTCATCAATTAAAATCATAAAGTATCTAAATGGTCCACGTGGTGGGTGTATTGACCCACAAATATCACCATGTATACGTTCCAAAAAATTGAGAGATTCATTTCTATTTTTTGTTGGCGATGGTATAATTATCAACTTCTCTTGTGAACGAGAGGTACATGAGAACTTATTGGATTGAAGAATCTCCTGGTTCTTCAATTGATGACCACATGAGTTTTCAATTATTTTTCGCATCATTATGAATCCAGAATGGCCCAACCGGTCATGCCAAACAACAAAGTTTTAGTGATCTGTAAACTTCTGGTTTACAACAACATGTGCTTCAATCGCACTGTTATAAGTGTAGTACAAACCAGAGGCAAAGGCATGCAGCTTTTCCACTACACTTATTTTTACAAATGTATGTCTCGTTATTTAAAGATATTCAATTTCTCATTCATCTCTCGTTTCAATATCATATCCATTTAGACGGATATCTTTGAAACTTAATAAATTTCGACGTGACTTATGGGAATATAATGCATTCTCAATGTGTAAATTTGTTCCCCCGGATAACAGAATATTAGCTCTTCCGGAGCCTTCAATTTTCTGTGAAGAGTCATATATAGTACTAACATTCGTTTCTCGCTTTACTAATTAAGAGAAATATTTTGCATTCTTTAAAATTGTATGGGTAGTTCCGCTATTAACGAGACATATCTCCATTGTTGATGCTAGTGTCAATACTCATTCTATCCAAAAATAATAAATAAATAAAAAATGATAAGAGAAAAGCACGAGAAAGAATAAAAACTTTATAATTGAATTATTTGAACATAATCTACGAAAGTTGAAAACACACTTAAATATACAGCTTTATTATTATTAGCATAGGAAATTCAAAACATAAAAAATTTATTTTATCATATCCATCTACAATAAGGGGATCAATATTTCCATCAGGATCAGTGAAGAAATCAGCAACATCCAAATGAGTAACATCTGTATTACCATCATCTTCATAAGAAAAATTTGTCTCAATCCTTTTATCATTATTTTTAAGTGATTGTTGATAGAGGTCTGTCATACCCCAATTTTGTCCGGCTTAGGTCCAAACCCTAACTTTCAACACAAAAATTACATAGTAGATTTAATTTATTTTTCTTGTTACAATATCTTTAATTAAAAAAACGAAAATAAAAAATAAAATAGATAAGAAATAATACAAATTACAAAAGAAAATAAAAAAGGGGAGGTGCAATAAAAGATTATTATTACAAAAAAGGAGAATGTCCATGTACATGACTTGGCCCAAGAATGCCAAAGTTACAAAAATACAAAAATAAACCAAGTACCCAAAACTGCAGCTACTTTGCAAAGGTGATTTCTCTCTCTTCGGACATCATTTCGACGATCCGACCGGTGAAAGTGAAGATGGATGTCTCATGAACTTGGTGTCAAAAAACAAAGATGATCCAACGGTTAACGAATCCAGAATCGCACTTGTACGGTGGCTGGTTTGAGAAAAACGGGAGTTGTTTTTTCTACTTTTGCGAAGGCAATTTCTCTCTCCTTAGACCTCGTTTCGACGATCCGAACGGTAGAAGTGAAGATGGATGTCTCATGAACCAGGTGTCAAAAAACAACGATGATCCAACGGTTAACGAATCCGAAATCACATTGTCAATATGGCTGGTTTGAGAAAAACGAAAATTGCTTTTCTATGCTGTTTTAGTCCCACATTGCTTGGGAGAAACAAGAACTACCTAGCCTTTGGCTATAAAAGAGATGGAGATGCAAAGGCTATGGACATGGGTGATTGATGGGGTAAGTGATCTTTTGGGCTAGCATTTGCAGTCCATTAGATTAAAAGCCTGTCTTTAATTCTTTTGGACTAGCTTTTGCAGTCCGTTAGATTAAAAGCCCGTCTTTAGTTATTTTTGGGATGGCCGTTGAGGTCCTTTACTTGGTGTTTTTCGATTGAAAACGGACCAGATAGGAGTCGGGTTCGCGGTTGATATGGTCAGATTGCTCGGTCCGTTTCGGCGTTGATCGCATTGATTAGCTGGAGGTTAGTTTTGCATTTATTTATTTAATTTATTTATTTATTTTTGTATATATTTATTTATTATGTATACTGTTTATTTATGTACATACTTATTTATTATTTATATTGTTTATTTATCTATGTAAATAATTATTTATTATTTATTCATTTATTTATTTATATGTATAGTTATTTATTTATTAACTTTACGCTTTATTAATTGTTAGTGTCGTCATTAATTTTTTTTAAATACACAAATTATTTTATAAAAATTTCAAAAATATAAATAGGGGATTAAGTCGACTGTACAGTCGGATTAGTCAGCTTTTTAGGACTACAAATGAACCGTTACGGATCATGTCCTAAAATCCCTATTTAAAACAAACAATTTCTAAATTAAAATAAATACAAACATACTTCTTTCCCCTAAGTAAACCTTTTTCTCACCAACCTTTTTTTCAAAATAACAGATTTTCTTTTCCCTAAACGAGAATCAATCCAATTGCGAAAACTCTTCAAAATCAAACTTTGTTAAGTAGTCTTGCGAAGCCTTTGCTTGCATGATTATTAACAATGAGGTACCAGTGGCGATCACTTGGAGCCTTTGCTCAATTGATCATCATGAACGCCTAATTTTCCTAAAGATTTTCACTAAATCAAAAACTTTGTTAGTAGTCTTGCGAAGCCTTTGCTTGCATGATTATTAACAATGGAGTGCTAATGGTGGTCACTTGGAGCCTTTGCTCAATTGATCATCATGAAAGCTCAATTCTCACAATTAAACAAGATAAAAAACAAAAAACGTTTTCTACAAAGAAGAACTACGTAGCTTTGAATTCTCCATCGCACCAGGAGATACGTAGGAGCGGGTCACATCCCGTCAAGCATAACAAATAAAAATCATTTTCACAATAAGTTTTCAACAAGTATTTTCAAAAGAACCTAGAACTACGTCGCCTTTGATTCTCCACCCGGAGATACGTAGGAGCTGGGCCACGCCCCTGTCAAGCGCAAAAATAAACAATTTCTAAAATTAAAGAATATGCAAACAGATCTCCTTCATTTCAAAAGCAAAAGTCTTATTTTCAAAGTAGGGGATTAAGTCGGTCGTACGGCCGGGTTAATCATCGTTTTAAGATAAGTGAACTGTGGTCCCTCAGAGCCCCAGCGCTCCTTCAGCCCTCAGTGGCCCTTCAGAGCCCCAGTGCTCCTTCAGATCCCCAGTGGTCCTCCAACACAGATCACACAGTCCTAAAACCCCTACATTAAAAAACACCAACCCCCAAACATTTTCTACACACAAGAACTATGTAGCTTTGAATTTTCTATCGCACCGGGAGATACGTAGGAGCGGGCCATGTCCCGTCAAGCACTTCTTTCTAAAAACCCTTTTTTCCTCCTTTCTCACCAAAAATAAAAAATTTTATTAAGTTCTTTAATTCATTTTTTCATTAAGAAGTAGAGAGGCAAAAATTAAATATTTTTCAAATCAACACTTAAAACCACACATTTAATTAAAGGTTCCCTCTTAGTAGAGAGGACGTGTGGGGTGCTAATACCTTCCCCGCGCGTAACCGACCCCCGAACCCTCTTCTCTAGTTTCGCGAGACCACTCGCTTTCCGATAAAAGGTTTTCCTAATATTTTCCTTAATAAATATTGGTGGCGGCTTCATTGTCTTAAGAAAAGTTGTGAACGAGGAAGGTTCTCCCTCGGGGACTTTTTCGGGCGCAACAGCTGGCGACTTCACTGGGGACACTAAAATTTTTTTTTTAAAAGTGGGTCAAGCCTAACTAATTAAATGTGTGGTTTATATGATTGATTTGAATATCTTGCTTTGCCTCTCTTCTTTTTCCTTTTTCATAAGCATGTTACGTCCATGTGCATTCTAATTCTATGTTTGCTTTTGCAATAGATAGTTACTTCTTTGCTTAGTTCCCTCATGCATTTCTTCCCCTTTTTTATCATGTCCCCTTCCTCTCTGCTCCCTTTCCTATGGTAAGCACATGCATACTTCCCTTTTCTTATCATGTCCCCTTCTTCTTTGCTCCCTTTCTTGAGGTAAGTAGTGCATTGTTATTGGCACCCTAGATTAGTTTATACTGGATCGATATTGAACCCTAGGATAAACAACATGCTATTTGTCTGGACTGCTCTGGATTTTCATTTGTAGGTGGGGAAGGGTAGTTATTCCTAGGTGTTGTGCCCTCGACACACACTTCACATCCTATACTTGTGAGCATTGAGTGGGGCCTAAAACCCAAGGTCTGAACAAAAACCTAGGAGAGTGGGAACGATTAGTGACTGCCATTCGTAGACCTTTGTCTGTATGGCTGTCATGAAAGTTCCGCCCAAGAGTGCGCTTTGTCATGATGCCTCACACTCGGTAGCTTTCTACGATTGTGGGTGCCATCATGAGAGAGACTTTAGCTCTTGGTTGCCATTGTAAGGAAGTGATTAGAACCTACATGGGAGGATTACCCCTTTCGTCGACTTTAGACCCTAGGATTCCCACCCTTTGTAGGACACGGGGGCACGCCTTTGTTTGTTGCATTAGTTTAGGCATTCCTTTTTCTTAAACTCTATTTCAAAATCGTAGAAAATAATATCCTTATTTTCTTACCCTCTTTTTATGTAAATGACATATCATTTCGCATCCACATCATTTCGCATCCACATCATTTCGCATCCACATCATTTCGCATTCACATCGTTTCGCACCATTGCATTTGCATCTAACAAAAGTTTGAAAAAAAAAACATTCATCTTGCATTCCCTTTCATTACATAAAGATAAAACAAAAAATAATTATCATCTGCATAGCATAAGCATTTCATTTATAATCATGCAAAAAATCCTCGTCGAGTTCACCCAAGACGAGGCGTTCATGCATAAGCATTATTTCAAAAAAAGAGACACAGTAGAACTACGTAAGCTTTGATTCCTCATTACAATGGGGATACGTAGGAGCGGGTCATACCCCGTCAGGCACATTTTTCTAAAACCCTTTTTCCAATAAATCATTTGCATCTCCAAATAATTTTCAAAATCATGTTCCAAAACTAAAAAACAAAAAAAGAAAATCATTGTGAGTATCATGCATCTCATTGCACAAAAAAAAATGAAAACAAGAA
Source organism: Astragalus membranaceus (assembly GCA_039519185.1). NCBI lineage: Eukaryota > Viridiplantae > Streptophyta > Magnoliopsida > Fabales > Fabaceae > Astragalus > Astragalus membranaceus. The sequence continues at coordinate 99,386,608 of CM076846.1, read as the reverse complement.
AGCATCTCATTCATAATCATGAATAAAAATCATCATCAAATTTATTCCAAATGTAGCATTCATGCACCATTTCATTAACCTCATCACTTTGGTTCAAATACATCATTCCTCCATACATGCATCTTTCAAAAAAGGAAGGGGCATTGGCATTTCATACCTTGCCTTGCCTCTAAAAAAAAAAAATCATCATCATTTAGAGAAAAGCATCATTCTTGCATCTTTCATCATTCAAAAGAAAAAGGGGACATTGGTATTTCGTACCTTGTCTCGCCTCTAAAAATAAAAAAAATAAAAAATCAAAATCAAAAATCATTTTGAAAAAAAAGGGGCATCATTCTTGCATCATTCGCATTGGCATTCCATGTTTTGTCTTGCATTAAAAATAACAAAATTATTTAGAATAAGCCACGCTCTTCGAGTGGTCATTCTCCACGCATTTGCATCATACTTGCATATCATAATTTGTTCATTCATTCATTACATAAAATAAGAGTTGTGATGAGAAGCAAGACGTTCTTGCGAAACAATCATCCTTTTTGAAAAAGTTTATCCTTACTTGGTTGCAAACTCAAGGTGTTCCAAGGCACTCAGTTTTTCAAAAGCACTGCATCCCATCCATTCCATGACAAAAGACTGAAATAGTGTATCAAAGAAAAAACAAATTTTTAACTGATGTTAACTCTCTGTGAAGCATTCTTCTAATGAGCGTGCATGCTATGAGTACATTCTCTTGTTTGAGTCCGTTGGTTTTCCTCCCTTACCACCGTTTCCCGTCCAAGTCTAGTCCCGCCCCGTCCACCCATAAAGTGCATATTCTCCCCATCAGTGCGTATTTGACTTTTGGTTCAAGTCCTCCATGCTGGGGCAAGTCTGTGATCATTAATTCCCCTTGATTAATATCATATTCCTTCAGTGCAAGTCTCTCAAAAAAATAATAATAATATAATAAACAAGAAAACAAGCTCGCTAGGTTGAAAACCCGCAAAGGGCGGCCTAGGCAAAAAGGAGCGTCCGGTGGACTGAAAACTCACAAAGAGCGGTCCAGGCAAAAATTAGGGCACAAAAAAGGAAAAAAGAGCAAACACATGAAGATAGATAAATTATTGTTCTAAAGTTAAGTCTTATAGAAATAAGCAATCGGGATTTGAAATGAAGTTTGGCCATCTCGTCAAAAACCCCAAAATCCCAGAAAGTCCCTTTCCTACCCACCTTGAGCCAAGAAAAACCAAAATCCAAAAATCACCCTAGACAAGGATCACCCCAAATAAAAAAAACAGTGCATCACTTTTTATCAGCTCACCCGAGTCGAAGAAGGAAAAGAATCATAAAAAAAAGGGAAAAAGAAAAAAAAAAGGGGATTCAAAAATGAAAATCCCAAAACAAAAGAAAATAAAGTGGTGAGCTGGTACATGTTACCACAAAATACAAGAGATCCTTGTCTAAATAAACCTTCAAACACTCCACCATTCCAACACCTGATTCCATAAACCTTCAAACACTTCATTTGGCCTCAAACCCCTTAGTCATTCAACCATGAGACACGAATTTGCTTTAACAGAGCCCAAACAAGCCCAATAACCATCTTCCTCATAGACCATTAACCGTCAATCAACGCCGAACAAAACTCATCCTCCCTTTAGCCTTAAACACTTCATTAAGCCTAACCATCTTTCCTTCACAAAACACCACAATCCCGAAAAGTCCATTCCGATCAATGACCGGTTGCTTTTGTTCTCTCAAATTCTAATCTTAGGACGAACAAGCTTATCTATGTACAATGTGTTTGCTCAAAAGAAAAACAAGCGATCAGAAAAAAGGAAGCTGATCAAGAAAGAATAAACTCTCAGAAAAAAAGAGAACTGAGGAAACAAAAACGAACAGTCAGAAAAAAGAAAGCTGACAAAATAAAAAAAGGAGGGACTTACACTCCAAAGCACATTCAAGATGCATTAAAACAAGGTTTAGTGATCACCAGGTAAGGATTCTTTCGCACCAAAAGTCAAGACATCAGTAGAGGACCAAAGATTTGCACTGAGAATACCACTCAGACCCAAAAGTTGGGGCATTCTCTTCACCACCCACACACCCTAGTCTTGGGAAAGTCTGTTCAATGCCCATCCCATGTCATTCCAGTTGTCAAGGTCATTCCAAAGTGGGGCAAGTGCATTCCCATTTCCTTCACCTCATTCATTCCCATAAAAACCTCACCGGGGCAATCTCTCAACTCACTATCCTAAACAAGACCTTGTCATTCTGACTGGGGCAACATCAAATTCTGTGGGTTGAGGCAAAACCCCTTTCATTCCAGCTTTCATCCCAAGAGCCGAAGCGTTCCCAATTCATCATCTTCTACACCCCTAGTCGTTGTCACCACTAGACAGGGGCAAGTTATTCACTCGTCAAAGACCTGAATTGGGGAAATCTTGTATCTCTTGGTCCCTCATAAGCTTCGGCAAATGTCTGTCATTCCTTCACTTGCCATAAATGTCCATGCCCTAAACCAATTCCAAGTTAACTGACTCATTCATTCACATTTGCACTCCTATGCATGTTTACTAGATAATGCTTCAAAGGAGAGAACACAAGTTGTTTACGTGATATCTAAAATTCAGTCATCGTGGAAAGAAAGAGAAAACAAGTGAGGTTATTTGTAAATAAAAACCTTGAGAACACCAGAGTTTGAATCAAATTCAATTTTTCAACAGAATGGTCAATAATCATCTCAATTCCTTGCATTCGAAGTCTCGCATCTCATCATCACAAAAATGTTTACCTCATGCATCTAGGCATTATAGCATATGCATCAAAGCATTACATTTGCATCTTCACATTTTGTGCATTCATCACATAGTAAAAAGAAAAAAAAAACGTTCCACATCAGTCGCACCATATTAATACTTGCATTTCATAGAAGAAAATAGTAAAGAAGAAAAAGCAGAAATCTTTTCATTGCATTGGCATCATATTCCCACTTCATAAAAAAGGAAAAGAACAAAATCATTGCATCATTAGAGCATCACATTTTGCATCAGATATTCCATAGAAAAAGCAAAGAAAGCAAAAAGAAAACAAAGAAAAGAAACAACAAAAGCAACACAAAAACATTCCCTGTCATCCAGCATTCCATATCATTCATCATTTCACAAGCATTCCTTTGTCATTCAATCATCAAACATTAAAGCAGTGCATACGCATCATATTAATGTTTGCATTTCATAGAAGAAGCAAAAAGAAATAAACAGAAGTTAGAACAGGAGCATTTCATTCATCAAAGCATCAATCACCGCATACATTTGCATCAAACATCAAAGCAATACAGTTGCATCACATTAATACTTGCATCTCATAGAAGAAAAGAAAGCTAGAACATCCCATGTCATTCATCATTTCATGTTATTCATCATTTTTCCCAAAAAAAAAGGGGGGGGAAGAGAAAGTTTCCTTTGCATTAAAATACATGAGCTTTGCATTCGCATTCTTAAGAGAGCAAAAAGAGAAGCCAAAAGAGAGAAAAGAGAAGAGCCAAGAGGGCAACAAAAAGAAAAGAAAAGAAAGAAAAAGAAAGAAGAGAAGCTAGAGAAAGAGAAAAAGACATATAAGAACAGGAGAAAATCATGCATTCATCAGACATAAGCAAAAGAAAAAGAAAATCATGCATTGCGTACAGACAAGAGAAGAAAAGGAAAATCATGGCATTCATCAAGCATATAAGAACAGTAGAAAATCATGCATTCATAAGCGAAAGAAAAAGAAAAATCATGCATTGCGTACAGACAAGAGAAGAAAAGGAAAATCATTGCATCCATCAAGCATATAGGAACAGTAGAAGATCATGCATTCATCCGACATAGACAAAGGAAATAAGAAACTCATCATTCATCATAAGAAAAAGAAAACATCAATCATGGCATTTGCATTGCATGCATTTGTTCATTTTCAGCTACAGGTACAAAAGAGGATGAGCACTTCGGTGTTAGCCCTCGCCCCCAGATTCCATAAAATGTTCCCCAAGTTGGGAGTTCAGAAAGAGAAAAAAAAGAAAAGAGAGAAATAGAAAAGAAAGAGAGAAAAGAAAAGAGAGCGCTCAAGCGCGCATTGCGGATCGGAGCACCGAGATCATCGCTCCCTTCCGCCCAGGTCTCACATCGTGTACGAGCAACGCGATGGACCGCAGCCCCATGTGAGTTTCAACGGAATAGTTGTATCAAGCCTAAGATACAGCGGACGCCGTGCATTGATCAGTATATCAGTTCCGGAGCTGATAACGATCCCCTCGGTCGCTCGAAAAGGCCAACAGGAAGAGCGTGCTCCTCAAAGCCACGTGCAAACTCGGATTCGTCAAGAGTTCGTTTAAGGATTACAGGTTTTTAGGCAGTCTGGGCAATTTTCCGCTTTCTGCACGCCAAGTGCCCATTTTACTTTTCTGTCTGCACGCCAAGTGCCCATTTTACTTTTTTGTTTGCACGCCAAGTGCCCATTTTACTTTTCTGTCTGCACGCCAAGTGCCCATTTTACTTTTCTGTCTGCACGCCAAGTGCCCATTTTACTTTTCTGTCTGCACGCCAAGTGCCCATTTTACTTTTCTGTTTGTGATCGTACCTGATCAATACGATGGGTTGTTGTTGATGACGTTGATCGGTCGCTGTGATGAGGGACCGAGTTGTAAGCCGCACGCGGGTGGTACCTGCAAAGGCACTCCAACGCTCAAGTCGGAGGTGCTTCAACGGGCAGGGTCACAAGGTGAGTAAAACATACCTGATTATGGAGCTCTGCCATGTATTTATGGTGATAGGGGCGCCCTGGCCGTTGGCGCGTCTTGCGGAGCACGCCTTGCGCGGGCCGAGTTGGGCCGGCCTTGGTCGAATGGGCCGCTGGCCCATGTTGCACCTGGTTGCTGTGCGCAGCACCCCCTTGCTGCAAGTTGCGCTGGACTGTCTCGTTGGGCCTATTGGGCCACTCCAGAACAGTTGCCCCCCAAGCCTAGGTCGCTTAAGAGCGGGCTGAGGCTTGAATCGTTGCCCCCCTGCATTCGAGTTGTGGAAGGGGACTGACGGTCGTTGCCGCCTATTGATCGTTGAGTTTGGCGTCGGTCGCTGCCGACCTCTGTTGTTTGAGAAGATTTGACGTTTGGCCGATGGGAAGGTGGTCGCTGCCACCCGTGTGGTCGCACGGGACCGGCCGGTGTTCTGGGGTCGATGCCCCTCGTTAGGTCGCGCGGGACCAGTGTGGCAGAGGTCGCTCTGGATTCTGCTTTAGCGGGTATGAAATCGGTCATGCAAGAGAAGGATAGGCTCGCTGGCAGGAAAAGCTTCTTGTCCAGGTCAGCTCGCTTAAGACCGACCTGGGGCTTGAATCGTTTTAACCGGTCGGGTCTCGGCCCTGTCCCTTGGGCAGTTTACCAAGTATCGACTCAGATCGAACTCGCCCTTGGGGGTGCGACTATTCTTAGGTCGCTTCGATTGTGCTTAAGTTCGCTTAAGCGTTTTGACTGGTCGCCTGGGGCTCTCGACCTGCAGGGAGCAGCCTAGCACGACCTATTTGAGGAATGTGGTCGCTGCCCCTCATGTTGGAATGTGGTCGTTGCCACTCATGTTCTTTGTGGGCCACTCAGTGGTTCTTCGTTGGGGCCGTTTAGCTCCTCGCATTATTGATCACACTCGGGCCATTCGATGGCTCTCGATTGGGCCGTTCGACAGCACTCTTTTGGGCCAGTCGGCGACTCTCGTTTGGGCCATTCGATGGCACTCGATTAGGCCGTTCGACGACACTCTTTTGGGCCGCTCGGCGGCTCTCGTTTGGGCCATTCGATGGCACTCGATTAGGCCGTTCGACGGCACTCTTTTGGGCCAGTCGGCGACTCTCATTTGGGCCATTCGATGGCACTCGATTAGGCCGTTCGACGACACTCTTTTGGGCCGCTCGGCGGCTCTCGTTTGGGCCATTCGATGGCACTCAATTAGGCCGTTCGACGACACTCTTTTGGGCCGTTCGGCGGCTCTCGTTTGGGCCATTCGATGGCACTCGATTAGGCCGTTCGACAGCACTCTTTTGGGCCGCTCGGCGGCTCTCGTTTGGGCCATTCGAGGCACTCGATTAGGCCGTTCGACGACACTCTTTTGGGCTGCTCGGCGGCTCTCGTTTGGGCCATTCGATGGCACTCGATTAGGCCGTTCGACGGCACTCTTTTGGGCCGCTCGGCGGCTCTCGTTTGGGCCATTCGATGGCACTCTTTGTTGACTCTTAACCTGGTCGCCGGAGAGCCTCGCGGGATCGATCTGTAGGAAGCGACCAATCGCAGCCTATTCGAGGCTTGATTCGTTGCTCCCTGTGTAGCCTCGCGCGGCCGACCTACAGGGGTGAAGTAGCGTAGCCTATTCGAGGCTTGATGCATCTTGCCGGCCTGCGAACGGTCGGTGGATTGGGCGCCCGGTTTCGACCGTGGTGAACCCGTTGTGTACTTTTGATTCGAAATTTTAATTTTAGTTCCTGTTCGATCGCTCGCTACTTTACTGAGTGTTCGGGCATGCACTCGTACATGTTAACTAAAACACACTTTCAAAAGGTCGAGCCTCAGTAAAAAGAGTGCTCGCCTGTCCTTTATTGATCGGTCGAGTATCAGTACCAGTTTGTAGGGTCGTTTGAATTCATTCTTCAGCTCGCGGGCTGAACTCATCATCTTCCTCTAGAGCATACTCCCTCAGCTCTCCCCTTTGAATCAGGTCCTCGATATCATCTTTGAGGGCCATACAATCGTTCGTATCGTGCCCCTTACTACAATGGTATTGGCAGTACTTCTTGGTCGGTCGATGCCTTTCTTTGAGCACGAGGGGGTCGGGTCGCTTCATGTTCAGGAATTCTCTGTTCTGTCGCTCAGAATAGATTTGCGCAATGGGAGTATTCAACTTCGTGCGCTGTTCATATTTCCTAGGTCGGTATTCTCGGTGGCTTTCTTGCTCGCTACCTGGCCTATTGTGCTCCTCTTTGGGTCGCGCTCGGGCGCCCTTCCTAGCGGCCAATTTTTCTTCGTAAGCCATGTGATCGTTGGCCCTTCGAAGAAACATGCCGAGGTCGCTATAGTGGTTCAACGTGAACTCTACTGCAAACCTGTGGTCTTCTCTTATACCACGTTTTAGATATTTCAACTTGTCTCTATCTGACAGGTCGCGGACCGCGTCGGCTTCAGTGTTGAATCGGTCGATGTACTCCCTCAGGGATTCATTCTCTCCTTGGACGATCGTGTCCAAGTGCTCTTCATATCTGTACTGGCAGCGCTTGGCTGTATAATTGGCTAGGAACATTGTCACAAGACCTTCCCAAGAAGAGATGGTGTTGGGACGTAGGGTTTCCCACCATTCTAACGCCCGACCATCGAGCGACTGAGGAAAAAGTCTGCACTTCATTGTCCGACCTAGCTCTCTATAGCTGCAGTAGTTGTTGAAGTACATGAGATGTTTATCGGGATCCCCGCGGCCGTTAAACTTGTTCAGGTTCGGGGGCTTCCTGAGATCCCTTGGAATGCGATAGCGTCTGATTTCTCTGGTGAAGGGCCCTTGTCCGGTCGGAATGTAATTCTGCCCGTAGGGCTGCATGGCGGCAGTTTGGTCGATGGGCAGACCGTAAAGGCCTACCGGTTGGCCAAGGAATCCGTCGGCAATTGGAGGGGGTCCATGGTATTGTGGAGCATGTGGCGACGACCGTCTTCTAGGCCGCTCTGAATGGTTCCTTCTCGGTCGGCTGATGGCACGGGAGACATCTCTAATCTCCCCGTTACGGTAGTCATCAAACTCCTCATACGAGTCCCACGACCTGCTTCTTGATTGGCGGGATCCTGAGGACTCGTTGGACGAGTATCTTGTTGGCGACCCTTCTGACTCTGGTCGGTAGCTTGAGTCAGCATAGTCGTATTCTTCCTCGGGGGAACGTCGGTGGCGACTTCTTCGATGAGGGGGCGACCTATGAACGATCGCCCTTCTTGGAGGATTGCGTCAGGATACGCCTCGACGAGTAGGAGCTTCTCTTCGTGGTGGTGAACGATGGGGCCGAGGTGGTTGCCCTCGGTGACCGCTGTCCGCACGCGGGCGGATTGAGATCGAGCCTCTCTCATAGCGTTCGATCAGCTCGTCTCGATCAGCAATCACTTGATTCTTTTGCTCCAGAATTTGTATAAGTGCCTGGGTCACATGCTCTGGCAATGCTTCTGGGATTCCAGCTTCGGCCAGCTCGGCCGGTAGTTGCTGGACCGGTTGGATAACTGGCCCGCGGCCGCCCTGTACTGAGGGTTCTTGGCGAGGCTCATCTTGTGATTCATGAACGGTCACAGGCACGCCCTCTGGGGTCCGTTGAGGTCGGTTCTGCCCAGAGGTATTGAGCCTGGAAGAAGTGCGTTTCTGACGCGGCGGCATGATTTAATGTGGAATAGCGCTCGGGCCTCCCACTGTGGTCGCCAATTGATCGTACCTGATCAATACGATGGGTTGTTGTTGATGACGTTGATCGGTCGCTGTGATGAGGGACCGAGTTGTAAGCCGCACGCGGGTGGTACCTGCAAAGGCACTCCAACGCTCAAGTCAGAGGTGCTTCAACGGGCAGGGTCACAAGGTGAGTAAAACATACCTGATTATGGAGCTCTGCCATGTATTTATGGTGATAGGGGCGCCCTGGCCGTTGGCGCGTCTTGCGGAGCACGCCTTGCGCGGGCCGAGTTGGGCCGGCCTTGGTCGAATGGGCCGCTGGCCCATGTTGCACCTGGTTGCTGTGCGCAGCACCCCCTTGCTGCAAGTTGCGCTGGACTGTCTCGTTGGGCCTATTGGGCCACTCCAGAACAGTTTGCACGCCAAGTGCCCATTTTACTTTTCTGTCTGCACGCCAAGTGCCCATTTTACTTTTCTGTCTGCACGCCAAGTGCCCATTTCACTTTTCTGTCTGCACGCCAAGTGCCCATTTTACCTTTCAGTCCGCACGTCAGTGTTCATTTACTATTTTCGCACCAACACGAAAGTGTCTATCTTTCCAAAAAAAAACAAAAAAAAAAAGAAAGAAAATTCGGATTTCTCCAAATGGACAAAATTGGTATAATTTCTGAATTCTTTATTTCTATTTTACCTTCGAAATATGTCTCGCGCAATTCATATTTCTTGGTAAAATCCAAATAAAGAGGGGCAGCTGTCATACCCCAGTCCGGCTTAGGTCCAAACCCTAACTTTCAACACAAAAATTACATAGTAGATTTAATTTATTTTTCTTGTTACAATATCTTTAATTAAAAAAACGAAAATAAAAAATAAAATAGATAAGAAATAATACAAATTACAAAAGAAAATAAAAAATGGGAGGTGCAATAAAAGATTATTATTACAAAAAAGGAGAATGTCCATGTACATGACTTGGCCCAAGAATGCCAAAGTTACAAAAATACAAAAATAAACCAAGTACCCAAAACAGCAGCTACTTTGCAAAGGTGATTTCTCTCTCTTCGGACATCATTTCGACGATCCGACCGGTGAAAGTGAAGATGGATGTCTCATGAACTTGGTGTCAAAAAACAAAGATGATCCAACGGTTAACGAATCCAGAATCGCACTTGTACGGTGGCTGGTTTGAGAAAAACGGGAGTTGTTTTTTCTACTTTTGCGAAGGCAATTTCTCTCTCCTTAGACCTCGTTTCGACGATCCGAACGGTAGAAGTGAAGATGGATGTCTCATGAACCAGGTGTCAAAAAACAACGATGATCCAACGGTTAACGAATCCGAAATCGCATTGTCAATATGGCTGGTTTGAGAAAAACGAAAATTGCTTTTCTATGTTGTTTTAGTCCCACATTGCTTGGGAGAAACAAGAACTACCTAGCATTTGGCTATAAAAGAGATGGAGATGCAAAGGCTATGGACATGGGTGATTGATGGGGTAAGTGATCTTTTGGGCTAGCATTTGCAGTCCATTAGATTAAAAGCCTGTCTTTAATTCTTTTGGACTAGCTTTTGCAGTCCGTTAGATTAAAAGCCCGTCTTTAGTTATTTTTGGGATGGCCGTTGAGGTCCTTTACTTGGTGGTTTTCGGGTGAAAACGGACCAGATAGGAGTCGGGTTCGCGGTTGATATGGTCAGATTGCTCGGTCCGTTTCGGCGTTGATCGCATTGATTAGCTGGAGGTTAGTTTTGCATTTATTTATTTAATTTATTTATTTATTTTTGTATATATTTATTTATTATGTATACTGTTTATTTATGTACATACTTATTTATTATTTATATTGTTTATTTATCTATGTAAATAATTATTTATTATTTATTCATTTATTTATTTATATGTATAGTTATTTATTTATTAACTTTACGCTTTATTAATTGTTAGTGTCGTCATTAATTTTTTTTAAATACACAAATTATTTTATAAAAATTTCAAAAATATAAATAGGGGATTAAGTCGACTGTACAGTCGGATTAGTCAGCTTTTTAGGACTACAAATGAACCGTTACGGATCATGTCCTAAAATCCCTATTTAAAACAAACAATTTCTAAATTAAAATAAATACAAACATACTTCTTTCCCCTAAGTAAACCTTTTTCTCACCAACCTTTGTTAAGTAGTCTTGCGAAGCCTTTGCTTGCATGATTATTAACAATGAGGTACCAGTGGCGATCACTTGGAGCCTTTGCTCAATTGATCATCATGAACGCCTAATTTTCCTAAAGATTTTCACTAAATCAAAAACTTTGTTAGTAGTCTTGCGAAGCCTTTGCTTGCATGATTATTAACAATGGAGTGCTAATGGTGGTCACTTGGAGCCTTTGCTCAATTGATCATCATGAAAGCTCAATTCTCACAATTAAACAAGATAAAAAACAAAAAACGTTTTCTACAAAGAAGAACTACGTAGCTTTGAATTCTCTATCGCACCAGGAGATACGTAGGAGCGGGTCACATCCCGTCAAGCATAACAAATAAAAATCATTTTCACAATAAGTTTTCAACAATTATTTTCAAAAGAACCTAGAACTACGTCGCCTTTGATTCTCCACCCGGAGATACGTAGGAGCAGGGCCACGCCCCTGTCAAGCGCAAAAATAAACAATTTCTAAAATTAAAGAATATGCAAACAGATCTCCTTCATTTCAAAAGCAAAAGTCTTATTTTCAAAGTAGGGGATTAAGTCGGTCGTACGGCCGGGTTAATCATCGTTTTAAGATAAGTGAACTGTGGTCCCTCAGAGCCCCAGCGCTCCTTCAGCCCTCAGTGGCCCTTCAGAGCCCCAGTGCTCCTTCAGACCCCCAGTGGTCCTCCAACACAGATCACACAGTCCTAAAACCCCTACATTAAAAAACACCAACCCCCAAACATTTTCTACACACAAGAACTATGTAGCTTTGAATTCTCCATCGCACCGGGAGATACGTAGGAGCGGGCCATGTCCCGTCAAGCACTTCTTTCTAAAAACCCTTTTTTCCTCCTTTCTCACCAAAAATAAAAATTTTTATTAAGTTCTTTAATTCATTTTTTCATTAAGAAGTAGAGAGGCAAAAATTAAATATTTTTCAAATCAACACTTAAAACCACACATTTAATTAAAGGTTCCCTCTCAGTAGAGAGGACGTGTGGGGTGCTAATACCTTCCCCGCGCGTAATCGACCCCCGAACCCAAAACTCTCAGTTTTCAAAGGCCAATCGCTTTCTAAAAAGGTTTTTCTAATACTTTCCTTAAATAAGTATTGGTGGCGGCTTCATTGTTTTTTAGAAAAGTTGTAAACGAGGAAGGCACTCTCTCGGGGACTTTTTCGGGCGCAACAAGGTCAACAAGATGTTTTGGAGTACGACAGATACGACCCCAATCACCTTTGCCTCCACAACGGTAGCAAATATTTTCATTATTTTTGCTACTCTGCCCACCTTTTTCATTCTTTCCAACATTTTTCCACTTCTGGTGAAAAGATGTGTTCTTGTAATTTTCAATGTGATTATGAACAAGACCACAACCACAAGTTTTCCCATATGTGTTTGTGTGTCGCTATATTCACTTCTGGGAATGAAGCAGTACTAGTGGGACGAGTCTCGTGATTTTTCATCAAAAATTCATTATTTTGTTATCATGTGTTGCTACATTCACTTCTGGGAATGAAGCAGTACTAGTGGAATGAGCCTCATGATATTCTAATGACTTTTAGTGGAAGATGCAACAACACCATAGTCAAGTAATAATATTTAGGCATAGTATACTCGAGAGCGTAATAATATCTCTGTTATAAGGTCATGTTGTATTTTCCCATGAATTTGTAAGACGATAGATTATAGTAATGATCAAGAAATAATTTCATGAAAAATTAAGCAAATTAGATAAACATAAGATGTGAAGAAAATTTGGTTAATTGTGCATATAGAATATAGATGGACACTATATAAATTATTAAATAAATAAACATAAAACTTGATTAAAAATGACACATAGAAGCACATACAGAGCTTTATTATTGATCTATTTAATCAATATATCAGTTATGGAATTTTAATGAAAACTTCACTTTGCAAATCAAACAACTGCCGCCGAATTTGGAGAAGTGGAGTTATGACATCAAGAACAACTTGCTCCTATTTTAAGCAAAAATGACTCATGGGCATGTATATATATTTTGATGGTACTGGTAGTAAATATAAATAAATAATATTTTGTTGTACTAAAATTATAATATGAATCATTCACTTATGGGAATGAACTTCAATTCATTCGGTGGTTTGTGAGGATTCTTTTCAATCACCATATCACATAATCTTCATTCATAACATTTTTGGAAATATTTTCTCATTTTGCTAATTTATGAGAATATTTGAGGCATAAATTATATGCCATTTCTGTTGATTTCTAGGAACTGTATCACAAGCAGTGATAAAGAAAATAATTATTTGTGCAATCCTAGTTCTTCAGGAACTATACCACAATACTTATTCAATGATGATCAAGAAAAACCATATTATGAGCAATCCTTCAAGGATGCCTTGATATTAAATTTTAAGTTCTTCAGGAACTCTATCACAAATGCACATAGAAACAGTGATTTGTGCAATCCTTCAGGGATGCTTGGATAATCAATTTATTGTTCTTCAAGAACTATATAACAAATTTTCATCAACAATGATAAATAAATACAAAATGAGATAAAACATAAAATGTGATAAAATATAAACAAGATCACAAATAAAAAATAATGAGAAGAAGAATAACAAGAAGAAAACTTATTCTTGCAATAGATCCTTAAGATGATTATGCCGCGCCTTCAATAGAGAAAGAGAACGAGATGATTATGCCATCAATCCTATGGTAGAGCTTCGTGCTGATAACGTGTTATGAAACAATATATAAAGAACAAGAAGAAAGATGAAGAAAATGTAAGGAACAAGAACAAAGAAGGAGAATATGAGAGCTTTGTATTATTCACTTTTCAAGTACATCATTTCACTTATGGGTGAACTCTATTTATAGGAAAAAGATTTGTGAGTGGTTTATAATAAAAGGCCACTACACTAGAGAGTAATGAGAAGAAGAGAGAAGGGTGGTGGACATCCACTAATATAAATATTCATAACAGACCATTCAACTTGAGACGTTTATTATATGTTCAGTTATGTTTCTAAACCAATCTAATAATAATAACTACAATAAAAATAATAAGCATCAAAATTAATGCCTGAACACGATGAGGAGAGAACACGTGCACGACGAGCGTAAAAGACACGCGTACGATTAAAACGACGAAGAATAAAAACTTTTTTTGGATTTTTTTAATTAGCCGGACAAAATTAGGGTATGACAGCAACCAATTTCCTGCTGTCAAGAAATTCATACCTCTCCCGCTGAGTTTTATCCTTGAAAATGATTCCGTACGGATTGCTTGAACTTGTGCCACTCCTCTTTCACCCTTTTCCAGTAGATGTACCAGCAGCATCACTGACTTTTGCCTTTTTAGAGGCCATTTTCGAACTCCTCAAATTTGAGGTTTTAGGTTTTCTCAAAAATTTGGAGTTTTTGAGAAATGTTAGGTGAATGTAGTGTTTTTGGTGGTGGGTTTTGTGTATGGAGTGGTATTTTGATGATTGGGTGGTGTTTTGAGGGTGTTTATGGAGGTTTTGGGTTATGGTTATGGTGGGCTACTGATAACTCTATTTTATATAGAATTATTTATGCATCTAAACATAACTAATTACTTGAAATCAAGTATAATATGTGTTAAATATGGTAGTATGAATAAAGATAACAACATTCTATCTTTCAAAGAAGATCAAGTAATGATTTAAGCATTTTATATATATAATGGTATGTTTGATGTGTTTCTTCATTGCACTTTCAGTCAGGTACAAATACACCAAGGAAACATCAGTGCATCTGCACTAAGCTACAAGTACAGCAGTGCAACTGCACTTAGGTGCTTCTGCACCATCCTGCGCTGAAGGTTTATAACCCCACAATGGAAGCACCTCAATTCATACCACTGCACCAAAACTTCTATGACATCATGCTTGGTCACAAATCACATGGAGGCACATGCCAACATGCAAAAGGAGGCGCCCATTATTTGAATTCATCATGAAAGGCTACTCATCTAAAGACACATGGGCTTCCACAATTGGACCTCTCATTGAGGTTGAGTGCTGGACTCAATCTCCAGAATTAAAGATCAGAAAAGTAACCATGGTTAAGCCTCCTTAGGTTAACTTGGTTTTCAAGCAAACCCTCACTCAAAGGAAACTTCCAAGGCTATATAAAGGCTTCCACTTCTCACTTGAAGAGCATCGCATATTTCACTTCATAATACGTAGATCATACAATTTACTTATAATTTAGTAGTTTCATTTCTTATAGTTTAGTACTAGTTAGTTGGCAAGAAGGTTAGGAAGGAATCGACAACTTCTTTCTTCACTTCTTCATCAACTTAGTTAGGTGCAACTGCACCAGGAAGTCAGTGCTTCTGCACTGCTTGGCAAATCTATGCAAGAGTACTTCAATCAGTGTAATCTCTACCCTATTGATATCTCTTGTATTTTCATTTATATTAATATGTTTTACTTCATCTATCTTTTCCTTGCAATGCATAACATGAGCTAAACCTTCTTGGTTGAGATGTTCTAACTTTATTATGAGCTTTTGAGTAAGTTGTTGTGTTTTTTAAGTGTTGTACGCATTTTGGGTCTTGTGTTATACTATATCCATCTTATTGTAAGACTGATCACTTAGAATAAGTAGAGTTATATTCACAGACATGGTTTATAACTAGAAATCAAGACTAATAAGGGTGAGTGTTTTAATGAAGGCTTTGTTAACTAGTGTAATAAATAAAACTTTGTTAAAACCATGTTAAGTCTTAGGCATAGGATAACATAGCCCTTAGGGTGAAACAGTGGGAACTTCAAAGACAGGAGTGAACTTATTTAGCAAGCCCAGACATGAGAAGCTTGTAACGAAACTCTGAAGAAAGTAGCTGAAAAGCACACACTTATACAACTGCACTCAATGCATCTGCACCTTCGTGCTTCTGCACCTTCGTGCTTCTGCACTTTGGTGCTTCTGCACCTTGGTGCTTCTGCACCTTGGTGCTTCTGCACCTTGGTGCTTCTGCACCTTGGTGCTTCTGCACCTTGGTGCTTCTGCACCTTGGTGCTTCTGCACCACTTAAAAGCATAGAAACTCTACAAAGAACATCATTTAGTAAAGACATCTCAACCAGTATTCTCAACTGATTTCCTTCATATTCTTTTACATATTTGCATTCTGTTTTCACTTAACATAAAAACCCCAAATTTGTGAGTAGAATAGTAGCACCAATTTATATTTTCTTAAACATACATAAAGTTAATCCAATCCCTGTGGGTTCGACTTTTCTTATCATTATATTACTTGTTTGTGACTGTGTATACTTGCACATCTTTTTCACACACCAAGTTTTTGGCGCCGTTGCCGGGGATTGTGATAAGTCCAATTTAGTTGTCTTTTTAGTATTTATTTTAAGTAATTTATTTGGCATTTTAGTTCTATTCTAGAGCTATTCTAGTACCTTTTGTTTTATTTTTACTTTCAGGACAAGTATTGAGCAAAGCAAGTGAATTTGAGCTTATAATGCATAAGGATGAAATCCTAAGGCTAGAGGTGAAGTTTGGAGCGAATTAAGGGAGGCTGCTCTGCAGCAAAATTCTGGCAGCTCTAGAGTTCTCATTCTGCACTAAACTTCCACTGGTAGAAGTTGCACTTAAAATAGCAGCAGTTGGATTTTGGTCTCGTTTTGCACTAAACTTCCACTGGTGGAAGTTGCACTTAAAATAGCAGCTGTTACGTTTTGCACTGGTTTTCCACCAGTGGAAGTTGCCTTTGAAAACTGTCTGTTTTTCTATCAGCAGAGTTGTGTGCAGAAGTCCAAAAGTCTTCATCTTTCATATTCTGTAACTATTGTAATTGTTGTGTATCTGAATGGTTATATTCATTTATGACTCTAGGCCTATAAATAGCACTATATTCTGAGTATGAAAAACACAATTCCACACTTGTAATTCCTTGCTCAAAGTTGTAGAACTTCTACTCCATCTTTATATTCTTGTTCTTTATTTTTCTGCACTTTTATTCTTCTTGCACTTTTATATTGCTGTCTCTAGTTTTCTGCACCTTTATTCTCCAGTCATTTACATTCCAGCAATTTATTTTCATGTCATTTAATCTTATGGCTATTTATATTATGAATATGAGTGAGTATATACAAAGTCTTGGGTTATTGGGAGTAATTCAATGATAGGTCCCTAGTAATTCCCAAGACTATTCTCCACTCCAAATTGTTTTATATTTCAATCTAATTTTATTGTCCTTCAAATCTTATTTTAAACATCAAATGAAGAACCGAAAGGTGAAGTATTGATGTTGGAACTATGAAATTAGACAAGGGAATCAAAACATGAGAATAGTTTTGAAACTCTTGAGACATTATAAAGGTGTTATGCTTAATGGATTTTGGTGACAATCAACCATGAGAATAGGCTTGATTAATAGTTCAAAACACGCTCTTGTACCCTGAAAGGAGACATTAGTTATATTCGCTGCCATGTCTTTGAAATACATTACTCTTATAATTTGGTGAATGGTCTAAAGAATTTTTTCGGTTCCTCATTGTTGTGATGAAACTATAACCCGAGATTGTTTTTATTTCTGAATTCAAAATCAAACAATAACTTCTTCTACTAAAATCAACCCTTTTAGATAATCACCGCTGAAAATTAGATTGGTAATCACATTTAACTTCCTGTGGATCGATACATTCTATCAGATTGCCATTAATTTTTTTTGTTTAAATTTATAAATTAGTTTTTTATTACTCTGGTAGTTGTTTTTTGTGCAGAAACCGGTGCAGATGCACTAGCTTAAGCCCAGAGATAAGCCACCAGAATTTGAATTTGATCCAGAGATTGAGAGAAGGTTCAGGAGTTTGCTAAGACTTCAAAAGCAAAGGAATCAAGACTGCAGAAACATATCTCATCACAGTGAAGGACAGAGCTCAAGGTCAGCCTCAGTTGGAGGAGGACCTGGTTCACATCATGATACAAAAGCAGAACACAGAAATCAATTCATCAACATGGGACCAATAGGTATGATTAATGATAGAAATAGACCCATGAGGGATTATGCTATGTTTAATCATCAAAATATGCAAACAAGTATAGCTAGACCTCATATTGATGCTGTGCATTTTGAATTTAAACCCATGATGTTCCAAATGCTACAAACAATTGGTCAATTTGGTGGATCCATCCATGAGGATCCCCATGAGCATTTAAAACAACTTTTAGAAGTATGTAGTAACTTTATTCTTCCTGGTGTTAGTGAAGATGCCTTTAGACTTAAGCTATTTCCATATTCTTTGAAAGATAAGGCTAAATCTTGGTTGAATTCATTGGGGCCTAATTCTATTCATTCATGGAATGAAATTGCTGAAACGTTTTTAGCAAAATATTTCCCACCCATCAAAAATGCCAGAATGAGAAATGATATTACATCTTTTAGACAAAAAGAATTTGAATCCTTGTTTGAAGCATGGGAAAGATGGAAAGAGCTTTTAAGAAAATGTCCACATCATGGTCTACCAATCATTATTCAAATGGAAACTTTTTATAATGGTTTAGAACCCCAAACCAGAATAATGCTTGATGCATCATCTGGGGGTGTGTTATTAAACTTGTCTTATAATGAAGCATGTGAATTGATTGATAGAATTGCAACAAATAGCTCTAGTTGGCCAACTGAGAGGGTGAGTGCCCAAAAGAAACCATCAGGGGTACATGAAATTAGTGATGTATCAGCCCTATCTGCTCAGTTAGCCTCCCTGACAAACATGTTTAAAAACTTCACTTCAACCAGTGAATCTGCACCTAGTGCAGCTGCACCAACAGAAAACACTGCAGCAGCCATAGAACAAGCCCCTCCAGGTGACATATCTTGTGTGTATTGTGGAGGAGGTCACTTGTATGAGGAATGTCCTAGCAACACTGTCTCTGTCAATAATGTAGGATACAATAGGAATAAAAACCCTTACTCAAACACCTATGACTCTGGCTAGAAGAACCACCCAAATTTCATATGGAACAATACTGGTGCATCTGCACCTAGTGAATCTGCACCAGCCACACCACCAGGATTCCATTCTCAGAACAACCAAAGACGAAAATCACCTGCCACGGATAACTCCCGAGAAGCCTTGCTCAAATCCTTCATTAGTGAAACCAGAACAGCTAGGCAAGCACAAGATGCATCTATAAAAAATTTAGAGAATCAGGTGGGACAGTTAGCAACAACTCGGTATCAAAGACCAACAGGTACATTACCATCAAATACAGAAGCTACCACATCCCACAGGCCAGGAAAGGAGCGGGTGACGGCCATTGCTCTAAGAAGTGGAAAAGATCTTGCTGAACTAGGTGAGAATCAAGGTGAAGGTAAGGGAGAAAAAAATAAAAATGAAAAAATTACTCAAGATGCAGAAGCACCCGATGCATCTGCATCTCATGAAGTTCCAACTCCAAGGTTAGTTCCTGAATACCCTCCTCCTCCTTATGCTCAAAGATTAAAAAAAGCACATGAGGAGAAGCAATTCAGTAAGTTTCTTGAAATTCTTAAACAAATACACATCAATGTTCCCTTAGTTGAAACACTTCATCAAATGCCTAATTATGCTAAATTTATGAAAGATGTGCTTTGAAACAGTTTTATGACTAAAGAATGTAGTCTAATTCTACAAAGCAAAATTCCAAGTAAACTAAAGGATCCTGGCAGTTTTACTGTCCCATTCTCAATAGGAAAATCTTATACAGGTCGTGCATTATATAATTTAGGTGCAAGTATCAACTTAATGCCTAAATCCATATTTACACAACTAGGAATTGGAATTGTTAAGCCTACAACAGTAACACTTCAACTTGCTGATAGATCAATAGCTTATCCAGAAGGTATCATTGAAGATATTCTGGTTAAAGTTGACAAATTTTTGTATTTCCTGCATATTTTGTTATTCTTGATTTTGATGCAGATAAAGAAGTCTCAGTCATTCTTGGGAGACCATTCTTAGCAACTGGGAAAGCACTAATTGATGTGCAAAGGGGAGAACTAACCATGAGAGTAAATGATCAAGAGGTGAAATTCAATGTGATGAATGCTTTGAAGTATCCTGCAGAGGAGAATGAAGAATGTTTAGCAATCACTTCTCTTGACCATTTGGTGCAGAAGAAATTCCATAAATAGTATGATTATCTCACCAGTGCACTTGCACTAGATGCTTCTGCACCACCTGAAGAAGAAATCTTGGAAAAAGACATTTTTCCAAGAAAAGCACCAGCACAAAAGGTATGGTCTAGAACTTTTGAATCTCTTAATTTAGAAGACCCTAGCCTTAAAAAGAATTTACCCTCAATTGAACAACCTCCTAAATTAGAATTAAAAGAACTGCCCAAACATTTGAAGTATGCTTTCTTAGGGAAAGATGATTCACTTCCAGTGATCATTGCATCTGACTTGACAATAAAGCAGGAGCATGATCTCATTTGTACCCTGAGAAAGCATACAAAAGCTATAGGCTGGCAAATGGCAGACATAAAAGGAATTATCCCTTCTATATGTATGCATAGGATAATTTTAGAAGATAATTCTAAAAATTATATAGAAGGGCAGAGAAGGCTAAATCCTATAATGAAAGAGGTTGTAAAGAAAGAAATCATTAAGTGGCTAGATGGTGGAATCATATACCCCATATCTGATAGTGCATGGGTAAGCCCTATAGAGTATGTTCCAAAGAAAGGGGGAATGACAGTAATAGCCAATGAAAGAAATGAATTGATACCAACAAGAACTGTTACAGGGTGGAGGATTTGTATGGATTATAGAAAACTCAATAAGGCCACAAAGAAAGATCACTTCCCTTTACCCTTCACTGACCAAATGTTAGATAGGTTAGCAGGTAAAGAGTTTTATTGTTTCTTAGATGGTTATTCAGGGTACAATCAAATTGCAATAGAACCTGAGGACCAACAAAAAACCACTTTTACATGTCCCTATGGAACATTTGCATTTAGAAGAATGCTTTTTGGACTCTGTAATGCACCTGCAACATTCCAAAAAGGTGCATGATGTCCATTTTCTCTGACTTCATTGAGCAATCAATGGAGGTGTTCATGGATGATTTCTCAGTCTTTGGAAACACATTTCAATCATGTTTATCAAATTTAGAGAAGATTCTCCAAAGATGTGAGGAAACAAATTTAGTGCTTAATTGGGAGAAGTGTCATTTCATGGTACAAGAAGGCATTGTGTTATATCATAAAGTGTCAAAGAAAGGTCTGGAAGTTGATCAAGCCAAGATTGAGGTCATTGAGAAACTGCCACCTCCAACAAATGTCAAAGGAATCAAAACCTTCCTAGGCCATGCAGGCTTCTATAGAAGATTTATCAAAGATTCTTCAAGGACATCCAAGTCATTATGTACACTCTTGCAAATTGATGCTCCTTTTTAACTTTGATGAACCATGTATAGAAGCATTCTAAAAACTCAAAAGAGCATTTGTGACTGCACCAGTGATTGTTACACCAGATTGGAGCAGGCCCTTTGAATTAATATGTGATGCTAGTGACTTTGCTGTAGGAGCTGTCTTGGGGCAAAGGTATGACAAAATCTTTCATTCTATTTACTATGCTAGCAAGACATTAATTGAAGCACAAATGAATTACACTGTAACAGAAAAAGAATTATTAGCAGTGGTTTTTGCATTTGGCAAATTTAGATCCTACTTGGTTGGCACCAAAATTATTGTTTATACTGATCATGCTGCCATCAAGTATTTAATTTCCAAGAAATATGCAAAACCAAGGTTAATAAGATGGATTCTCCTCCTTCAAAAATTTGATCATGAAATCAGAGACAAAAAGGGGGTGGAGAATCAGGTTGCTGACCATTTATCTAGACTTGAAGGTGAAAGAAGTGGTACACAGAAGGGAAAGATCAAAGAAAGTTTTCCTGATGAAAAACTATTAGCAATAACTGTAACAGCATCCAGTGCTTCTGCACCTGGTGCAGAACCACCTAGTGCAGCTGCACCTTGGTTTGCTGACATTGTTAACTTTCTTGTGAGCAAAGTGGTACCAGTGGATATGACTTACCAACAAAGTGTGTCCAGACCAATTAATGAGGAAATGCATCCCCCAAGAAGAACAGCAAGCAGTGCTTCTGCACTGCCATGCTGCACCATATGGAGGTCACTTTGGAAGCGACAGAACAGCAGCTAAGGTATTAGAGTCTGGTTATTATTAGCCAACTTTATTCAAAGATGTATATTCAATGGTCAAAACCTGTGACAAATGTCAAAGAACAGGTAATATTTCTGAAAAACATGAAATGCCAAGAACCAATATATTAGAAATTGAACTTTTTGATGAATGGGGCATGGATTTCATGGGTCCATTTCCACCTTCTTTTGGCAAACAATATATCTTGGTAGCTATTGATTATGTGTCCAAATGGGTAGAGGCAGTGGCATTGCCTAATAATGATGCCAAATCTGTTAGCAAATTCCTTTTAAAAAACATCTTTACCAGATTTGGCACTCCAATGGCAATCATCAATGATGAAGGATCACATTTTTGCAATAAACTCATTGAAAATCTTCTTGCAAAATATGGGATTAAGCATAAAATTCGTTAACAATTCAGCAAGTGTACCGAAACGTTGCAAGTAATAGTAAAAACGGTAAGAACCGGTCGATTCCACAGGGATTGCGTGTTGTAACAGTAGCAAATTTTATTAATTCTAGATTGTGACAATTGATTCGAGTTGTAATTGCGTAACGTGAAAATAAAAACTGTTGTTGAATTGATGAGAAAAAGCGATTAAGGATCGAATCCTCTCCCTTCACCTATGTTACGAACCTTCAGCTAATTACAGATTAATTGTTTGAACTACCAGATTCAATTCACTATAGTAGGTTAAGGACAATTCCTTGCCTCAGAACCCCTTTACCTAGTTGAGTTACCCTAATTCCTTAGGTGAATCATGCCAACCAGTAAAGCAATAAACTTAAGAAATAAAGAATTCATGCATCCAACCCCATATTCCTATGGTGATCACAAGTACATGATCTAATACCCCATATCCAGCATGCAACCCATATCCCTATGCGATCACATAACCTAAATCATTAAAATTATCATATGTAATTATAAAGCATTACGATCAGAGGCATAGACTTATGATAATGCAAACAACTAATTGTATTAACCATAACAAAGTATTCATAACATAGGTTCGGGGAGAATTATCTCTCCCTAATCTTAGAAAATTAGTTACACATGGTGAATAGAGACATAACTAGAGTAAAGAAAGCACTACAAGTAAAGATAGACATAGGAACCTTCAACCCTCGTTCCCAAGTGGTGAAGAACTCCCAAAATCTGACTTTCCTCTGCTCCAAAACGTCTGGCTGCGCTCCAATGACCAAGCTCCCTTGAAAAAATGCAAACCGGATTTAAAAACCCTAACTTCAGCAAACCATCGCGTCGCGACACGAGCCCGTCGCGACGCGATATTGGACAGAATTGTAGGTTGCTCCTGCATCAGGCTTCCATCGCGATGCGAACCCTCCTGGTCGCGATGCGATATTGGACAGAAATTTGAGTCTTCCCAATTGTGCTACATCTCCGGGCAAGTGTCTGGTTCGCCGAATGATAACACACCAATTGGAGGTCTTCAAGTACAAAATAACTCCAACAATGCAGGAATGGCTTACAATTTGACATCCTACTACAAAATTCTAATACTCAGCTAAATCCCCAGATACTGACTATAATACAATCAAAACTCCGCACAATTGGTTCTAAAATTGGACAACTTACATCATATGACATAGAGTCAACACAACCCCAAACTTAAACTTTTGCTTGTCCTCAAGCAAACATTCAATTCAGGCTGTGGCTACTTTTTTTATTTAGCTGTCACACATTCTACACAAACCAATAACTACACGGTATATCAAAAATCATCATCAAACTAATGCATTAGCAAGACAACTGAATCGGTAAGACACAAGATCATAAGCAGGCAAGCATTCTCAAGTTATTTTTTTTTGACACATCTCACCGGTGTTTCTCTCTTTGAGGTGTTTAGGGTATTCACTCCATTCACAGTACCTACATCATCGTTTCATAGGCTTGAACAAGTACTATACAAATCAATACACAAGAAATACATACACACTTTTTGAGGGCTTTCAAAGGTTGTAATGGGGCTTAGGTAAGGGTGGATACATTTGGATAAGTAGGTTACAACTTGGAGTTAGGCCTACTTCTCTCTATGTCAATTTCAACAATCTCACTCACTTACCCATTTTCCCAAAGCATTCCACAAGAGAAGGAACTATTCACTTGTTTATTTATAACCTCTTTTTTTTTAATATATATATATTTTTCTTTTCTTCTTTTCTTTGTATGTTCCTTCTCTTGTATACCACCCCAAACTTAGAATGTTGCTATTCCACGAGCAACCCCAAACTTAGAATGTTTCCCCACTCCAATGCTTTAATCCACCTAACTCCAAGTTAAGAAAAACTTAGGCTATGAAGTGCAGGAGAATTACAAAAAAATAAACAAATAGGCTCAGAGGGGCTAACAAGGGATAGCAATTAGAGGGTTGGCTTGAAAGGCTCAGGTTTTCAAAAATTGCCTCAGTGTATATATAAATCATATGCAAGATAGTTAAGTACAAGCTCAAGTTCTGCAGACTAATGCAAGCAAGGAATAATCACACAATGAATAGAATAAGTGTTTGGGGCAAACCTCGCAGCTGGGAATTTTAAGAGATGTTACTTGAGAGAATGCCTACAGATGATCTCAGTCTGCCTCAACTTTTGGCATGACCACTAGCAATACCTGATGATAAACTTTGACACACTAGCAATCACAAGGTAAAATGTAAAACATATGAACTAAATACCACAATACCATAAAACTGAAGTTGCTTGCAAAAAGCCTAGGGTAATGGTGCCTCAATATCACAAGATAAGTTGTAATAATATAGTACAGACCAAAGTGCAAAAATAAAGTCAAAGGGGAAAATAGGACTAAAAATGCAAGATAAAATTGTCTGAACATAACAGTAAAACATCAATGAGCCTCCTGCTCAGGGAAAAGAAATATGATCATCAATGTACTCATCCCCTGAAAGTAGGGGGTCCTGAGAGTCTGGCTGCTACTCTGCCGGTGGTGCTGATGAAGATGCACCTGCTCCCCTGTTTTCTGCCATATACTCCTGGGCGGCTAGGTGGACTCTAGCCGATGCAAGGTAAGAGGTGTCTATGCCCTGCTGCTGTAGTAGCAACGACGTCCCGCACCAGTTGGCCATATGGAGGTCATACTGGAAGGAAGGGTCGCTGCCATACTGCTGACGGTAGGATGGGCCTGCTGCCTGCTGTTGTGCTGGAGATGCTGGCTGAGGTGGTGGAACTGCTCCATCCATAGGCCCTCGGGCTGCCTCATAATCCAGGCTGCAGTGATGGGCTCCCTGGGATCAACTAGTAGGTCATCAGGGTACTGAGGACAGCCCTGCTGTATACATAAGGCATGGATCACAGAAGCATGTCCCAATCTAGCCCTGGGACATCTGACTATCTCAGCAATACTCTCAGAAATGGCTCTCCCCAGGTTCACCCTCTGTCCTCTCATAATAGCCAATAATCCCAAGGCCACCTTGACCTTCACATCAGTGTTGTTAGAACATGAGATGATTGACTGGTTGAAGAATGCGTTCCAGGCCTTCGTAATTGGCTTGAGTCCCATATTGCAAAAGCGACGTGGAAGGTTCTGGGATCCGGCCCATTGTGCCCCTGGACGGCACAGCTCTCTCAAGGTCCCCTCATAATCAATATTTCTGGGGTTGACTGCAGCGTAGCACATAGCACAGTAGGCATCTGTGAGTAGGCCAAGTAGGCTGTTGATGCTGTCTGGAGAGTAGGACACAGTCTTGCCTCTGACATAAACTGACGTGGACTTGTCCTGCTCCTCCTCCCAATCGGCGTTGGAGTAGAACTCCCTGACCAGGTTCTGGTTCGCCTGCTTAATCATTGCATTGAGTGGAAGCCACCCCAACTCCCGCAGTGTGGAAGTGATAATCGGGAACTCATCTGTGGAGAGGTCAAAGGCCCTCTCAGGATTTATTTTCTTGCCCTTAACCACCTGCTGGTACCGCTCTTCGTGCGTGGAGGACTTGAATCTTTCAACCTCAACTGGTGGTCCCCCTCGCCTTTTCTTGGAGGTGCCTGCTTTGCTTTGCCTCATCATTCTGTTTACCTGTAATGTCCTGTAATGAAATAAAACAGAATCCAGCACAAATTATTAGTTCATGGGGGGTCCCTGGTGTGGCCCCCACTCACAGCAGAGGATCCAACAAAAACAGGCAATACCATTTTCTCAGCACTAGTCCACTACCCTAAGGTTCAATGAGCATTGCCAAAATTAAAGCACAGGCTAGCAACCAAAAACAGCATTCACTTAGGCATTTTCACAAACAGTTTGGTTGCTTAGCAAAAACTCACTTAGGCATTTTCACAAACACCTTGGTCAAACAAAAATTTTTCATTCAAGCATTTCATCAAACACCTCACCTACACTCTCAAAAACAACAATTTTCTATCCTAATTCAAACTATACCATCACAAATTCAGAATTAAGAAGTAATGGTGAGAATTATCATACCTGGAGAGTGTTGGGGATGCAAAATTATGTGCTCTTTCACACGTTGAGTGCCAAAATTGAATTAGAGGGGGAGAGTGCTTGCAATTCACGCAAAAGGGGAGAAAAATTGTTTGGTTGTTGCTGTGTTCGGTCTGCCTGGTTTTTAGGCAAATTGGCGCCGCATCGCGACGCGACGCGTCCTTATCGCGTCACGAAATCACACAGAAAAGATTTTTGCTGAAAATTTTTAAACAGTCGCGACGCGATGCCATTCCTTCGCGTCGCGAAATCAAGCAGAAAAGATTTTTCTTTGAATTCTCCTTTTTCGCGAAGCAAATTTTGACCGAACACAGTTTTTCCTAAGACTAACAACAATTTAAAACTGCATTGCACACTTGAAATTAAACGAAAATAAATACTTGGTACCTCACAGTGGGTTGCCTCCCACTCAGCGCTTCTTTAACGTCACTAGCTTGACGGTTGTCAGAAGATGACTCAGTTTGGCTCCGGTGGAGCATTCAGCTTTTCTAGTGCCTCTTCCAGCACTCCCTTGGCATACTCCACTTCCATCTTATAGTTCTTACCGGATGTACTTGTGGCTTCCTTCAAGTCCTTCCAGACAGCAGGTGGCTTCTCACGGGTTGGGTGGTAGATTTTTTTTCCACCCATCTTGGAATTAATGGTCTCAATGCAGTGGCACTCTTCTTTTTTCTTCATTGAGGCTGTGTACTCAAGCACATTGAAGGTCTCAGATTCATCTTGGACCCTCAATTTCACAGTCCCTTCAGCCACATCAATTACTGCCCTACTGGTGGCCAGGAAGGGTCTTCCCAGAATGAAAGGAATGTCATTGTCTCCATTCATGGAGATTTTGACATCTGTATCCCCATCCAGTTGCAAAATTACAAAGTCTACTGAGAAGAGGAATGTGCCAACCTTGACCATGACATCTTCCACAACCCCATAAGGGTTCCTGATAGACCTGTCAGCAAGACGCAAGGTCATGGTGGTTGGTTTCACTTCTCCTCCGCCCAGTTTCCTCCACATAGCTAGGGGCATTAAGTTTATGCTCGCCCCCAAATCACATAGTGCTTTATCAACCTTTTCTTCACCAATTTTTCATGGGAGGGTGAAGCTCCCAGGATCCTTCAACTTCTGAGGAAACTTGTTTTGGATTATGGCACTACACTCTTCAGATAGAGCCACAATTTCATCATCCTTAAACCTCCTCTTTTTAGTCAACAATTCCTTCATGAACCTTGCATACATGGGCATTTGCTCTAATGCCTCTGCGAAAGGAATGTTGATCTGGAGACGTGAGAAGATTTCCTTAAACTTGGAGAATTGCTCCTCCTTCTCTTTCTTCTTAGGTAGTGGGGGATAGGGCAATTTCATGTATGATGGGATCTCCTGGACTTTCTCTATTGCTTCCCCCTCAATTTTCTCACTTCCTGTTTCTTTTTCTTTTTCTACCACCTCATTCTTTTTTGTTAATTCCTCACTAGGCTTGTGCTTGGTTACCTCAACGGGTCTCAACTCCTTACCACTTCTCAACGAGATTGCATTGCAGTTTTCATTCTTGGGGTTGTCTACAGTGTTTGCAGGGAAACAGCCATTCGACTTCTCAGCTAATTGCTTTGACAGTTGGCCAATTTGGGTATCCAAGTTCTTCATGGATGCTTCATGGTTCTTTCCCATGTTTATCATTACCTGTTCTTGGGACTGGAAGGTGTTTTTGGTCATCTGCATAAACTGTGTCAACGCATCTTCTAACCGAGAAGGTGGTTTCTGCTGTTGATTAGGTGCCTGAGACTGTTGTTGGGAACCTGAGGCTTCATTGTTTTTCCAAGAAAAGTTGGGATGATTCTTCCACCCAGGATTGTAGGTGTTGGAATAAGGGTTCCCACCTTGTTTTTGGAAATTTCCCATATAATTGGTCTGTTCCATTGCCTCTCCTTGGGCTGCACAATCCCCTTCATGAGCTTCTCTGCCACAATAAATGCAACCACCTGTTTGAACTGCTTGGGCGGTTGCTTGGCTTTTTGACCCAACCTCACAAGCTGCCGCCAATTGTTTGGTGAGGGCCTCAATCTGCATGGACATTAATTTCTGCTGGGCTAACACTGCACTGTTTGAATCTAGCTCCAGCACACCTTTTTTACTTACACCTCCCCGATCATTCTAAATTCTGTATTCATTGGAGGCCATGTCTTCTACTAGCTGCTTTGCTTCCTCCCAAGTCTTTGTACCCAAAGATCCTCCAGCTGAGGCATCTAGCATCATTCTTGTCTGAGGTCTCAAACCATGACAGAAGGTTTGCAGCTGTAAGAAGTCATTTATACCATGCCCCGGACACTTTTTGAGCAACAATTTGAATCTCTCCCAAGAATCATACAACGACTCTGACTCCCCTTGAGTAAAGTTAGAGATTTCAGCTCTTTTCCTTATAAACTTGGAGACAGGGAAGAATCGCTCCAAGAACTTATTCTTGAGATCATTCCAAGTGTTGACGGTCCCTGGGAGAGTGTTCAACCAATCTTTAGCCCTGCCCGTTGGAGTGAATGGGAACAACCGAACCTTCTTTTCATTGTCAGTCACCCCCTCAGGGTGTGTAGTACCACATATCTCATAAAATTGGAAGAGGTGTTGGTTGGGGTCTTCAGCATCAGACCCAGAGAACTGCTCTGATTTAAGGGTAGTGCGGACAGAAGACTTGATGTCAAACTGGGCCACGCCCACTGGTTGAAATGCTAAAGCTTGGGCACCTTGATTTCTTCGCCCGAAGTCACCTAGAGTACGTCTTGGTGGAGGTGGAGGGTCAGCCATTTCTTCCTCTTCACTCGAAAAATCTTCCGGTACCGAGGTAGAAGTTGCTTGTACCTGTGACAATTCCCTTGCTTGCTGCTTCGCAAGCTTAGCCTTTCTTCGATTTGCCTTTGCTAGTTTTTCAATTTCTGGGTCAAACAAGAGTTCTTGTGGACCCATGCTCCGCATGCACAAATCTCTGAAACACTTAAACAAATGTCAACAAGTTCAAGAACCCAACAAGTAGCAAAATTAAGTAACTAAAAACAAACAAAAACAAAAAAACCTAGAATCAACTCGTTTGCCTTGTCGACAACAAATTCAACAATCCCCGGCAACGGCGCCAAAAACTTGTTAACAATTCAGCAAGTGTACTGAAACGTTGCAAGTAATAGTAAAAACGGTAAGAACCGGTCGATTCCACGGGGATTGCGTGTTGTAACAGTAGCAAACTTGATTAATTCTAGATTGTGACAATTGATTCGAGTTGTAATTGTGTAACGTGAAAATAAAAACTATTGTTGAATTGATGAGAAAAAGCGGTTAGGGATCGAATCCTCTCCCTTCACCTATGTTACGAACCTTCAGCTAATTACAGATTAATTGTTTGAACTACCAGATTCAATTCACTATAGTAGGTTAAGGACAATTCCTTGCCTCAGAACCCCTTTTACCTAGTTGAGTTACCCTAATTCCTTAGGTGAATCATGCCAACCAGTAAAGCAATAAACTTAAGAAATAAAGAATTCATGCATCCAACCCCATATTCCTATGGTGATCACAGGTACATGATCTAATACCCCATATCCAGCATGCAACCCATACCCCTATGCGATCACATAACCTAAATCATTATAATTATCATATGTAACTATAAAGCATTACGATCAGAGGCATAGACTTATGATAATTCAAACAACTAATTGTATTAACCATAACAAAGTATTCATAACATAGGTTCGGGGAGAATCATCTCTCCCTAATCTTAGAAAATTAGTTACACATGGTGAATAGAGACATAATTAGAGTAAAGAAAGCACTACAAGTAAAGATAGACATAGGAACCTTCAGCCCTCGTTCCCAAGTGGTGAAGAACTCCCAAAATTTGACTTTCCTCTGCTCCAAAACGTCTGGCTGCGCTCCAATGACCAAGCTCCCTTGAAAAAATGCAAAACTGATTTAAAAACCCTAACTTCAGCAAACCAACGCGTCGCGACACGAGCCCGTCGCGACGCGATATTGGACCGAATTGTAGGTTGCTCCTGCATCAGGCTTCCATCGCGACGCGAACCCTCCTGGTCGCGACGCGATATTGGACAGAAACTTGAGTCTTCCCAATTGTGCTGCATCTCCGGGCAAGTGTCTGGTTCGCCGAATGATAACACACCAATTGGAGGTCTTCAAGTACAAAATAACTCTAACAATGTAGGAATGGCTTACAATTTGACATCCTACTACAAAATTCTAATACTCAGCTAAATCCCCAGATACTGACTATAATACAATCAAAACTCCGCACAATTGGTCCTAAAATTGGACAACTTACATCATATGACAGAGAGTCAACAAAATTGCTACAGCCTACCACCCCCAAACAAGTGGGCAAGCTGAGCTCTCAAATAGGGAAATTAAAAGAATGCTTGAAAAAATGGTTGGACCATCAAGAAAAGATTGGTCCTTGCATTTAGATGAGGCATTGTTGGCATACACAACAGCATTTAAAACACCATTAGGTATGTCCCCCTATAGATTAGTCTATGGCAAAGCTTGCCATCTGCCTGTTGATTTGGAAAGCAAATCTTATTGGGCTATGAAAAAGCTAAATTATGATCTCAACAAAGCAGGAGCACAAAGGTTTGGCATGACAAGAAAATCCAAAGGAGAGAGCTTAGAGAAGGAGGAATGGTGTTGCTATACAATTCCAGGTTGAAGTTATTTCCTGAAAAACTGAGATCAAGATGGTCAGGGTCATTCAAGCTAATTAAAATCTATCCCCATGGTGCAGTTGATTTGTATGATGCAGCCACAAATACCACTTTCAAAGTAAAAGGGCAGAGAGTCAAAATATACTATGGTGAACATGTGTTGAAAGATAAACTCACCACCCATTTTCCAAATCTCTAAGGAAATGAGATAGTCAGGCTGAAAGACTCTTAAAACAAGCGCTTATGGGAGGCAACCCATGTTTTTAAATACTTAGTTTTGCAAAATTTTGTTCAATTTTAAGTTTTCAAGTGTTTTGCAGGATGACAGGTTTTTAGTGCATCTGCACCTAGCAGTTGCTCGGTGCTACTGCACCAGAATTTCAAAAATTACACTTGGGTGGAAATTTTTCAAAAGCGCCAGCACAACAAAATTGCAGTTATGATCTGTGGCCTAGACGTCGTGTCATGTCACCTACTCCCCCACGTGTCCTCATGCATGCAATTACATATACCCCTAACGACTACTATCCATCATTTAACACACATAACTTCCCCAAGTTACCGTTTCCTTCCACCACTAATCACTCTCTCACTCACAGAAACACTCACCAAATCCCATTCTCTGTCAAAGAATCCCTAATTTCTGAAAGCACCAAGTTCCATCCTCTTGCGAAGTTTCCAAAGTTCCTTGCCAACAATCAAAAATGGTTCACAAGCAAAGCGCAAACAAAACCACGGGCAAGAACAGAACCAACACAGTGACCTCAGCACAGCAAAATCCAAAGAAGCAGTCCAGTGCAACTGCACCTTCTTCAATCACTGTGGATCCTAAATTCGCACACTTCTGGGAAAGAAAATTTCTTCCTGAACGAGGCTACAGTCTGATGAAGGCACACCCTAGCTTCATGGCAACAATCTCAAGTCTCCACTGGGATCTGTTCGTGCAGCACAGAGCATTCTATTTGGAGCAGGTTGTCAGAGAGTTCTACTCTGGGATTCAAAGCAACAAACAGGGTAACGTGCACGATCATTCTGTGATAAGAGGTAGGAAAGTTTAAATCGGTGCTGATAGAATCAATAATCACTATAACTTAGTCTATTCTGGGTCTGATTTCAAAGAGAAAATAGAAAAATATGGAAAGAAGGAAATGGAAAGAATTAAATCTAGAATTGCTGTGAAAAACTCCAAATGGGATAAGATCACCAATACTGAATTCAAACTAAAAATTAGATATTTAATCCCTGAGTTAGGCAATTGGTATCTGTTCATTGATTGTTCTATTTTCCCTACATCCCACACATACACACTATCCAAAGATAGATTGATCCTTTTGGACACAATCTTAACAAATGAAAATTTGGATGTGGGGAAGATAATCAATAAACAGATTCTAGATTGTGCAGCAAGGAAAGAATGATTTCTATTTTTTCCATGCTTGATCACTGAGCTATGTATGAAGCAAGGGGTAGATATCAGTCCTGAAGAGCTTAAGCAGAGAAAATATCCTCCAGGCCCACTGTCTGTTGAGATGAAAGAAAGAACAAAAATTAAAACTGAGGAAACTAACCTGGTGCAAGAGCACTTAGTTCAGACGCACCAGGCAGTTTGGAAATTTCAGCAAGAACAGCATGAGTGGCTACAACTCAGGTTGATGGAGATATCTCAGGTACCAACTCAGATAGAAACCCCAATGTTTCCAACATGGGTCTTTCAGAGTCCAGAAGAAGAGGAAAAAGAGGAAAAAGAGGAAAAATAGGAAAAAGAGGAAGAGAAAGAAGAATAAAGGGAGAAAGAAAAGGAATAGAGTGAGGAAGAGAAGGAAGAGAGTAAAGAGGAAAATAAAAAGAAAAAGGCCATGAAAAGAAAGAGGGAGACTAACAGGAAGCAGAAAGGGAAGAAGAAAAAGAATGAGGAAGAAGAGGAAGAACTGCTAAGTGAAGAGCTAGCTGAGACTGATGAGGATGAAACTGTGACAAGGATGGTGAAAGAAATGGAGAAAAATGAAGATGAGGAGGATGATGATACCACCACTAACAGTAATGGCAAGAGTGGGGAAGAAGAGGATCAAAATATGATCATGGAGGAAATAGTGAGAAAGAAGTATGAAGGAAGAGCCCAAATAGAACCAGTCCTCACCCAAGTTACTCCACCAACCCACCCCCAGCCAGAAAAATCAACATCACCATCCACAGGGAAGACACCCACTCCACCAACCTGTAAATCACCATCACCCATCCCACAATCATCATCACCACCATCTTCTGAAAACACCATCTGCTCCCCTCTTGAAAAGGAGAGGTTCATCTCAATAGTACTGTTTTACATCAGAGAGCAATTTCTTCCTCTGTTGGTAGCTCTCGTCCGGAGGCAGCACACCAGCTGCAAGATAGTTCACATAATCAGCATACCATGGTGCTTCAGTTTGTACCAGTGAGAATAGCTGATCATCCGAAAAAAGGAATCATCAAGCGGCAGCTCATTCCCATTGTTCTCTTGCAACCTTGACAAGTGATCAGCCACAACATTTTCTGTACCTTTTTTATCTCTTATCTCCAAGTCAAATTCCTGAAGGAGCAAAATCCATCGGATCAACCTCGGCTTAGCATCTTTTTTGTTCAACAAATATTTTATTGCCGAGTGATCCGTGTAGATGATGATTATGGACCCCACCAAGTATGCCCTGAATTTATCTATGGCAAAGACCACTGCCAATAGTTCTTTTTCCGTTGTGGCATAATTCACTTGGGCATCATCCAAGGTTCTACTAGCATAGTAGATAGCATGCATCGTCTTATCCTTCTATTGACCCAGGACTGCCCCAACCGCATAGTCACTTGCATCACACATTATCTCGAATGGAAGATTCCAATCCAGTGGTTGCATGATTGGGGCAGTGGTCAAAGCTTCTTTTAACCTGCAAAATGCTTCATGACAAAGATCATCAAAAACAAAAGCTGCATCCTTAAGGAGAAAGCTTGTCAGTGGCTTAGTAAACTTGGAAAAATCTTTTATAAACCAGCGGTAAAAACCCGCATGACCCAAGAAACTTCTTACCTCTTTGACCGAGGTAGGAGGTGACATTTTTTCAATGATTTCAATTTTAGCCTTGTCAACCTCAATACCTCGTTCAGAAACCAAATGCCCAAGTACAATACCTTCCCTTACCATAAAGTGGCATTTGTCCCAGTTCAAAACAAGATTTACCTTTTCACACCTTTCAAGAACTTTTTCAAGGTTAGCCAAACAGTTATCAAAACTTGATCCATGTACCGAGAAATCGTCCATAAAAACTTCCATAATATTTTTAACGAAATCTGAAAAGATGGACATCATACAACGTTGAAAAGTAGCAGGAGCATTACACAGACCAAAAGGCATCCTTCTATAGGCATAAGTGCCATAAGGACAAGTAAAAGTTGTTATTTCTTGGTCGCTAGGATGAATGGGTATTTGAAAAAATCCAAAATACCCATCCAAATAGCAAAAATGTGAATGCTTTGCTAACCTTTCTAGCATTTGGTCAATAAAAGGGAGGGGAAAATGACCTTTACGAGTTGATTTATTAAGCTTCCTATAATCGATGCACATTCTCCACCCCGTGACAGTCCTAGTAGCAATGGATTCATTTTTCTCATTTTTTATAACTGTAAGGCCTCCCTTTTTAGGTACCACTTGAACAGGACTAACCCATTTACTGTCTGAAATTGGATATATAACCCCAGCATCAAGGAGTTTAAGTACTTCTATTTTCACAACTTCTTTCATGTTAGGATTCAATCTCCTTTGATGCTCAATGGAGGGTTTATAATTCTCTTCAAGTAGTATCCTATGCATACACAATGAGGGATTTATTCCCTTAATATCCTCAATAGTATATCCTATAGCTTTAGGGTATTTCTTGAGAATATTAAGTAATTTCTTTGTTTCCACCTCATTTAAGTTTGCATTGACAATAACAGGAAAAGTAGAGTTTAAGCCCAGAAATTCATACCTTGGGGATGTAGGGGGAGGCTTTAGTTCCACCTTTGGAGCTCCTTTTGGAAGAGGATCAGATTTCTCCTCAACCAAGTCTTCAATGACCAAGTCTTTTATAGGAGGATTTTCATCCAGCAATTTGGCATAGGCTTGGGCTTCTTCAGCCATTTCTTTATTTGTGCTGCCTGTTAGGCATGTTTCTAAACCATCGTGTGAAGATGATGCTAAAGAGAAGTCTTCCACGCAATGGTCAACAATATCAACTCTACAACAAGAGTCCTTAATGGAAGGAGTTTTCATAAGATTAGCAAACTCAAACTCTATCTTTTCTTCACCCACATTGAATGCCAACTTACCATTTTTTACATCTATTATAGCCCCTGCAGTGGCAAGAAAAGGTCTTCCCAACAAAATTGGAACTTGGGAATCCTCCTCTATCTCCATCACAACAAAATCAGCCGGTATAAAAATTTGTCCTACCTTAATAGGAACATCCTCTAAAATTCCGGTTGGATATTTAATGGAGCGGTCAGCCAACTGTATAGTCATTTTGGTGGGTTTTAACTCTCCTAAGCCTAGCCTCTTGAAAAGGGATAATGGCATTAGACATACACTGGCTCCTAAATCACACATGGCTTTGTTTATGGTTTCACTTCCTATCACACATGGTATAGAAAAACTTCCAGGGTCTTTTAGCTTTGGTGGCAGCTTATTTTGAATTATAGCACTACATTCTTCAATTAGAGCCACTGTCTCATTGTCATCTATTTTTCTTTTCTTAGACAGAATTTCTTTCAAAAATTTGCATAAGATGGCATTTGAGACAGTGCATCTGTGAAAGGAATGTTTATGTAGAGCTTATTCAAAAGATCAACAAATTTCTTAAACTGCTCATCAAGTTTTGTTTTTGCAAACCTTTGTGGGAAGGGAATGGTGGGTTTGTATGGTGGAGGTGACACATATGGTGTTTCTTTTTCTTTCTTTTCCTCTACTCCCTCACCTTGTGGATTCTCTTTTTCACTCTCATTATAAGTACCCTTTGGTTCCTCTAAATGTTTCCCACTTCTTAAGGTGACAGCATTAATTTGGCCTTTGGGATTTTTGGGATTTGGCTCTGGCTGTCCAGGAAATATTCTGGAGGATTTAGAGGATGAAGCGACTTGTTGAGCCACTTGAGAAATTTGGGTTTCCAACATTTTGCTGTGAGTAGTGATAGAGTCTACTTTTGATGTTAACTTTATAAGAGTATCATTCAAAAATGAGTTTTGGTTTTTGAACTCTTCATTTTGTTTGGTTTGAGTTAACACAAAAGTTTCCAACAAAGTTTCCAAATTGGATTTTTGAGGGTTCCTTTGATTTTGAAAACCGGGGGGTGTTCTAGCTGCTGGTTGGTTTGATGGAGGATTTTTATATGAAAAATTTGGATGATTCCTCCATCCGGGATTATATGTGTTTGAAAAAGGGTCTCCCTTTTGAGCAAAATTAGCTTGCTCAGAACCAGCAGTAGATGCCCCTAGTTGGCAATCTGTACCAATGTGGCCAACTACGCCACAAATTTCACAAGAAGAAGAAGTAGTATGAGAAACAGCGTTTACACTCAGCTTATCAAATTTGGCAAATAGTGCATCTACCTTAGAAGCTATATGATCAAGGGCGGAGACTTCATGCTTACCTGGCTCTTTCTTTTGTGGAGATGGAGTAGTGATAGCTCTCTCGCTTGTCCATTGGTAGTGATTCTGCACCATGTCCTTGTTGCGCCCGAAAAAGTCCCTGAGGGAATCTTTCTTCGTTTACAACTTTTTAAAAATCAATAAAGTCGCCACCAATATTTTTTATAAGGAAAATATTGAAGAAAACCTTTTTGGAAAACGAATGGCCTTTTAGAAACTGGAAAATTTGGGTTCGGGGGTCGGTTAGGCATGGGGAAGGTATTAGCACCCCACCTCTCCTTTCTATCGAAAGGGAACCTTTAATTAAACGTGTGGTTTTAAGTGCTGGTTTGGAAAATACTAAAATTTGCCCCTTTTTTCGAAAAGAGAATGAAAAGACTTAATGAAAATTTTTATTTTTGGCGCTTGACGAGAGTTAGCCTCTCGCTCCTACGTATCTCCTGGTGCGATGGAGAATTCAAAGCTACGTAGTTCTTGTTTGTCCTGAAAAGGGTTTTTGTTTTTTAATCCTTTTGGAGTTTTTCGCAAAGGGGTTGAGCGTTCGCAGTGACCAAACAACAACGGTTTAGAGTGGTCGCACTACTAACTCTTATAAAAATGAATTATCATTAACGACCAAGCGGCGACGGCGCGAGTGATGATTAATGATAATCGGCTTTTATTTTGAGCATTGAAAAAGGTTTTCGCAGTTGAAGGAGAGCGTTTGTGAGGACCAAACAACAACGGTTTAGAGTGGCCACACTACTAGCTCCCACAGGAATGAAATCATCACCCACAATCAAACGGCAATGACGCGAGTGATCATTAGTGATGATTAGTTTTGATTTCGACGTTTGAAGAGATTTGTTTTTGAAAAGTGTTTTCGTTGGTTTTAATTGGAGAGAACGTCGTGATGGAAGGAATTTGCAATTGGATTGAGTGTTCGCGATGACCAAACAACAACGGTTTAGAGTGGTCATACTACTAACTCTTTCGAAAATGAAATTATCATTAACAACCAAACGGCAACGGCGCGAGTGATCATTACCGATAATTGGTTTTATTTTAGGTTCAAGTGTTCGAATGAGTTATCTTACAATGACGATTTTGAAAATGCATATTGAACCTGATATGAGTAAAAGTGGATTTAAGTAGCCACACTTATAACTTAAGTGTTTATTCCTAGTTTAAAAATTAAACAAACCATCATAATAGTGATAACAAATGATAAGCAAAAGAGATGCTATTAGATGATAACATGAGGTAAATAGTAACGATGATAATAATAATAACAATGAATAATAACAAAAGTAAAAAAGAGAAATCAATGAAAAGAGGTGGGTGCTGAACAGAGATATAGGGGGTGTAACTAGCGCTCTTATTAGAAAAACGTGGGGGGTTCTGGATTAGTAATACTGGGGGTGTAGGAAGCAATCAGATTTTTTAAACTAAAAAAAAAGAAAGGGAAGTCCCATAAAAAGAAATGCTGAAAGAAGAAAGAAAAAAAACTAAAATCATCCCCCCCCCCCTTTTCTTCAGGACCGTTCCATTTTAGGAAAAGAGAGAGAGAGAAACACTTTAGCGAGAGAGAGAAAGAGATCGACGGAGACCGAGAGGGAGAGGAGAAACAGATTGAGAGAGTGAGAGAGGGAGAGAGAGAGAGTGTACCGCGAGGGGGAGAGAAACGCTTGGTGGTTCCGGCGACAATGAGAGTGGAGTCGATGGCGGTGGTTGGTGGCTGAACGCGACGGAGGGAGAGACAGGGACGGTGGTTTCCGATGGAGGTGACGACGATGCTGAACGCGAGGTATAGAAGAGGAGCGATGGTGGGTCGTCTGAGAGAGAGAAGCTGACGGTGACAGTGGTGGTTTGTGCGGCGGCGGTCACGGCGGCGTGCGGTGGCTTCGCTGGAGGCGATAGTACAGTGAGTGGTAAATTTCTTCTTTTTCCCTCTCTTGCTTTGGTTTTCTTTCTTCTTGCTGTCTGTGTGTGTGTGTTTTTAGTGCATCTGCTTGTGAGTTTTTGTGGTTGCTGCTACTGTGTTTGCGTGAATCTGTGGGTCTCCTTTTTTGATTGTGTTGGTGCTGTACTTATAGTCAAGATTGTATGAATAGATGCACTGATGGGTCAATTACATTTTAAAAGAGATGGTTTTACATCTTTCCAAAATATCACGTTTTGATGCCTAAAGCATTTCTTCAGAAAAAACTTTCTCCCCAAGCTCTGTTCATCACAAAAATAGCCTTGTTTGACTATTATCTGTTTGCCTAATCTCTTCCCTTTGTGTATGTGTGCAGAGAAAAAATTTACAAGGGAAAAAGAGACCTTCTATTTAGAGCTTTGGAGCCTAAACCTACTGCTGCTACATATTTGGCTGCTTCCTCTTGTCTTGCTTGCTGCTGTTGACTGAGGCTATTCATGAAACAGAGAAGCTGGACAGCAACTCAACAACAACAATAAGCAGCAGCAGCGCAACAGCTGCTCTCTCTTTTGTTTTTATTTTAAAATTTTGTACATTTTGCTTTTAATCTTTTTGTCTACATATGTAACAAAAGTTGACTTATGTATTTGTACCAAATTAAAAGAAAAACTGTTTATAAAAATAAAAAGTAATTTTTGAAATCTGATTTTTTGTATAAAAATAATGATTGATAAACTAATAAAAATACATGGATAACAATAACCGGTGACGAAACAAATACGCGTAAACGATGAGACGCCAACGCGCATGCGCAACGAGTATCACGACGCTCACACTACTAAAACGATACATGCAACAAACGCGAATAAAAATTGTACGAGACGCATATTTTTGTGCTATTTTGAAAACAAGAAAAATACCCGTTAAAATTAGGCATTCAGAAAAATACAATTTTTCAATTAGGCGGACAAAATTGGGGTATTACAGCTGCCCCTCTTTATTTCACATCACGCCAAGAAATATGAATTGGCCTTTTCATATTTGTTGGTGAAATGGAAATAAAGATATTGGAATAATACTAATTTTGTCCGCTCCAGAAAAGCTCAAATTTTCTTTTGTTATTTTCCTTTTGGGAACGGGGGTTAACACTTGTCGCATTAACGGGAAAGCAGTAAATTGGGAAAGGCGGCAAATTGGGAATTCAGAGGTTGCCTAAAACCTTCTAACGGACTCTTCTCGAGTCCGAGCTCTGGGTTTACGCTATGCCTTAGGCTGACACAACTAATCCGAAGGACTTAAAGAAGTCGGATGGATCCATCGCGCGCTCGTACACGATGTTGTGATCTGTGGAGGGAGTTTACTAACTCTGTGTTGATGGAGTTTACTAACTCTGGGTTGATGGAGTTTACTAACTCAGTGTCATGGTGATTTTCTAGAAATGAGATTTTTGGGACTCTCTGGTCCGAAGTAAACTTCCCTCTTGGAT
The DNA here is from genome assembly GCA_039519185.1 of Astragalus membranaceus. Lineage (NCBI taxonomy): Eukaryota > Viridiplantae > Streptophyta > Magnoliopsida > Fabales > Fabaceae > Astragalus > Astragalus membranaceus. The sequence continues at coordinate 99,346,623 of CM076846.1, read as the reverse complement.
GGTGCATGAAATGTACGCACTTGGGCATTTGGATGCTCCTGGATGCAATGATTGATTTATGCGCATTTGAAAGTGTAATGCACTACCGTTCGATGCCATGGAGTGACGAATGGTATGGATGACGTGAGAATGATGGATGATATGAAGATGTTGTGTTCTCTTTATTTTCCGTCTTCTGTAATTTTTTACTTTTTGTTTATTCTGTTTATTTTCTTTAAGCAGCTTTCTTTTTTTTTGCTTATTTGTTTTTTTTTTCTTCGGCATTCTTTTTTGCTGGTTAAATCGATCTGCCGGACGGAGGCTGTTCCAGGACAATAATCCCGCGAGGATTGCACACTAGTTCGTCACGACTGTTTTTCGCAATTTTATTCACTTGGGAAATCACTTCTTTCTGTATTTTTTCAAAGATTTCGCGATAATCCTGTAATGCTCTGAATGTGCACATGTTTTGCAATTCGATTTCATCCATCCTAAAAGTTATTATTTTGAAAGAAACGGAATAGACGAAAACAGAGACACGAAAAGCACACATATGAAAGAAAAGTTGAACTTTTATTGATATAGAAATTGGACGTGCAGAAGGTCACGCCAATTGAAAGTGCATTGCAATCTTTCTTTTAAACTAAAAAATACAAGAAAAAGGAACAGATCTCATGATTTCATCTCTGAAGTAACGGTGCCTACCGTCCATACTCATAATACTGATCACCCCCTTATTCGAACCTTTGGAACGCTGATTGCCTTTTTCTTTTCTCAAGCCCAAGTTTTCTGACCCTAATTTTTGCCTGGATCGCCCTTTGCGGGTTTTCAATCCACCGGGCCACTCTGATTTTGCCTAGGTCGCCCTTCGCGGGTTTTCAACCTAGCGAGCTGATTTTTCCTTGGCTTATCTTTCTCTTTTTTCGTCTATTTTTCTAGGCATAATACTTCTTGACCACATCTGAGTTCACTGGATTTGGGATCACATCTCCGTCCATGTTCGCCAGAATTAAAGCTCCTCCTGAGAATGCCTTCTTCACCACATAAGGTCCTTCATGTTTGGGAGCCCATTTGCCCCTAGAGTCTGTCTGAATCGGCAAGATCTGCTTGAGCACAAGATCTCCTTCTTGGAATTCACGGGGACGGACTTTCTTGTCAAAAGCCCTCCTCATCCTCTGTTGGTACAACTGTCCATGACACATTGCGGCCACCCGTTTTTCATCAATGAGATTCAACTGGTCAAGACGAGACCGAACCCATTCTGCTTCATCAAGTTTTGTCTCCATCAACACCCGCAGGGATGGTATTTCAACCTCAATGGGGAGGACTGCCTCTGACCCATAAACCAGGGAGTAAGGGGTTGCCCCTGTTGAGGTGCGTACTAAGGTTCTGTAACCATGCAGGGCAAAGGGGAGCATTTCATGCCAATCATTATAGGTCACGACCATCTTCTGTATTATCCGCTTGATATTCTTGTTAGCTGCCTCAACTTCCCCATTCATCTTTGGGCAGTAGGGAGAAGAGTTGTGATGTTGTATCTTGAAGTCTTTACACAAATCCTTCATCGTTCTGCTGTTCAAATTACTACCGTTGTCTGTGATAATCTTGTTTGGAAGGCCGTAGCGGCAAACCAAATCTTTCTTGATGAACTTAGCAATCACTGAGCTCGTTACATTGGGATAAGAAGCAGCCTCCACCCACTTAGTGAAGTAGTCAATAGCAACCAGAATGAAACGGTGACCATTGGAAGCTTTGGGTTCAATGGGACCAATGATGTCCATGCCCCACATTGAGAATGGCCATGGTGCGCTCAAAACATTCAGAGAAGTTGGAGGTACATGGGTGTGATCTGCATAGATTTGGCATTTATGGCATCTTCTCACAAAACTGTAACAGTCTGATTCCATCTGCAACCAGTAGTATCCAGCTCTCAGGATTTTTCTAGCCATTGCGTGCCCGCTGGAATGAACCCCAAATGAGCCTTCATGAACATCTCGCATAATCTTTACTGATTCTTCTCCGGTTACACACCTGAGGAGTACCAAGTCATGATTTCTCTTGTAAAGGATGTCTCCACTCAAGAAGAAACCCTCTGACAGCCTCCTGAGGGTTCTCTTGTCATTCTCTGTAGCTCCGGGAGGATACTCTCTGTTTGTGATGTACTGCTTGATGTCATGGTACCAGGGCTTACTATCTGATCCCTCTTCGACTGTCATACAGTAGTGATAAGCAGGCTGTCCTCTGTGCTGGATTCTGACAGTCGTCCGACTTTTGTCACAGCTAACGTTGAACATAGAAGACAAAGTTGCCAAGGCATCTGCCAACTGATTCTCGCTGCGGGGTATGTGCTGGAAAGTGATTTCCTCAAAGGGCTTGATTAATTCTTGAATGTGGTCACGGTAAGGAATCAAATCAGAATTTCTTGTTTCCCAGTCTCCTTTTACTTGATGGACAACTAGAGATGAATCTCCGTACACGTCGAGCCTCTTGACTTTCCAATCGAGAGCTGCCTGGATACCCAAGATACACGCTTCATACTATGCAATATTGTTTGTGACATAGAAGCTTAGTCTGGCAGTGACTGGTATGAAGCGGTTGTCTGGGGAGATCAGCACTGCTCCGATCCCGTGCCCCCACATGTTAGAGGCACCGTCAAACAACACTCTCCACCTTTCATCATCTTGAGATTTCCCTGCGTCAAATAATGTCATAATGTCCTCATCTGGGAATTCACATTGCATTGATTGGTAATCCTCAACCGGTTGATGTGCCAGGTAGTCTGCCAGTGTGCTACCTTTAATCGCCTTCTAGGTTACGTACACGAGGTCATACTCTGACAGAAGCATTTGCCAACAAGCAATTCTACCTGTGAGCGCAGGTTTCTCAAATATGTACTCGATTGGGTCCATTTTGGACACCAACCAGGTAGTGTGACTCAGCATATACTGTCTCAGTCGATGCGCAGCCCAGGTTAGAGCACAACAAGTCTTCTCCAATGATGAATACCTTGCCTCACAGTCTGTGAACTTCTTGCTTAAGTAGTAGATCGCGTGTTCTTTCTTTCCTGACTCATCGTGTTGCCCCAGCACGCAGCCCATAGAATTGTCTAGCACCGTGAGGTATAGGATGAGAGGCCTGCCAGACACAGGTGGCATTAGGACGGGTGGATTTTGAAGATACACCTTGATTTTCTCAAATGCTTCTTGACATTTATCATTCCACTTCATCTCTTGGTTTTTGCACAGCAGTTTGAAAATTGGTTCGCAAGTTGCAGTCAACTGGAGGATGAATCGAGAGATGTAATTTAGTCTCCCCAGGAAACCACGAACTTCTTTCTCTGTTTTAGGTGCTGGCATCTCCAGGATTGCTCGTACCTTGTTCGGGTCTACCTCAAATCCCTTCTGGCTAACAATGAAACCCAACAACTTCCCTGACCTAACCCCAAAGGTGCACTTAGCGGGGTTCAACCTGAGTTTGTACTTTCTGAGACGCTCGAACAGCTTCTGCAGGTTAACCACGTGCTCTTCATCAGTCTTTGATTTGGCAATCATGTCATCCACATAGACTTCGATCTCCTTATGCATCATGTCATGGAATAGGGTTACCATCGCTCTTTGGTAGGTTGCCCCGGCATTCCTCAACCCGAAAGGCATGACCTTGTAACAGAAAGTTCCCCAAAGGGTTACGAAGGTGGTTTTCTCCATATCCTCTGGAGCCATTTTGATCTGGTTATAGCCTGAATATCCATCCATGAAGGAGAACATCGAATGCTGAGCAGTACTGTCCACCAAAACATCAATATGGGGTAGAGGGAAATCATCTTTAGGGCTTGCTCTGTTCAAGTCACGGTAGTCGACACACATTCGGACCTTTCCATCTTTCTTAGGGACTGGAACAATGTTCGCTACCCACTCAGGATATTTTGCCACAGCTAAGAACCCTGCATCAAACTGTTTCTTGACCTCATCCCTGATCTTCAAAGACATTTCAGGCTTCATCCGCCTTAACTTCTGTTTCACCGGGGGACATTCTGATTTCACCGGCAATCTATGTTCAACAATATCTGTGCTCAACCCTGGCATATCCTGATATGTCCATGCGAATACGTCAACGTAGTCGAACAGGAGCTGAATCAACTTTTTGCGCTCTTTATCCCCCATTGCGGTACCAACCTTGATCTCTTTCCTGTCTTCCTTAGTACCCAAATTGACCATTTCTGTAGACTCCTCAAGGGGTTCGATGACCTTTTCTTCTTGTTCTACCATTCTCATGATTTCTGGAGGAGTATCCCAATCATTCTCAACATCTTCCTCGGCTTGATTAACCGGGTAATCAAAATCACAGTATGAGTTATGGGCATTATTATTTTCAGAGTTTATTTTCGATCTGCATTGGAATGGAGCGGCGAATAAAAACAAAGAAAAAGCAACACAGATAAAAGATGAAGACAGAAATTTTATTGAAAATCCAAAATAACACTTTATTGATTGATGATTTTTGACGAAAACATGTGCGCCCGAATGAAATATCCCAAGGCCTTGGGCAGAGCCGAGGGATCTGCATTACAACGATAATTACTTTAAATTGAAAAATACGGGGAAATCCATGATCTCCCAGTTTTGCAGCTTCTCTCCAGCAGCACAGCAGCGCACCAGACCTACAGCACGGCCACTTGAGCTTGATCCTTCTTTAACCACATTAACCTGGTCAGGGTTCAGCATACCAGCACTCCAGAAGTTGTTCTTAAGATTAGCGATGACCATTCTCCCCTGATTGGGTGCCCTTCCTCTGAGTTTGGCCAGCCATTTCTCCCTCCCGTCAGATGCCAGCCTCTCCCGATCAGCAAGACTTGGGATGTACCCAACACCGAACCTCTCAATATTGCCTCTCAACTGGACAGGCATTACAATTCCTTGAGCAGCTTTTCCTAAGCCCTCACCAATCTGATACCCATGCCCCAGCATCACCTTTGCAGCCATCATGTCAGCCCTGGACCACTTAGGCTTCCACCGAGGCTCCCCTTCGACGAAGACAGCGTTTGAAATCTCCAATCCTTGGAAAGCAGTCTCGAAGGACTCTTCTGCTGCTTCCACATAATATTCAGGTGGTGATCGATTTATCAATGTTTCTTCCTCTCCGGAGATCACTATCAGCTTTCCCTCAGCCACAAACTTGAGTTTCTGATGAAGCGAGGATGGCACTGCCCCAGCAGCAGGTATCCAAGGACGTCCTAGCAGGCAACTGTAGGATGAATTGATATCCATCACTTGAAAGACGACATAAAATACTTCAGGGCCTACCTGCAGCGGCACTTCTACTTCTCCAAAAACTTCCTTCACTGACCCATCAAATGCTCTGACCAAGGTGGAGCTCGGTTTTAGATATGAGCAGTCTACATCTAGCTTATCCATTGTAGACTTAGGCAGTGTAACGCCCCAAAATAATTTAATTATTTATTTAATTAAGTTATTTAAGGCTTACAATATTTATTTAATTTAATTAAATAATTCAAGGTTTAATTATTTTATTTTATTTATTAGGAGGTGTTGTCACGGATTGAGTGGTGCGAGCAAGGGCCCGTGATCCACAATTAGGCCCGTGGCCCATTGCCTTGTCAAAGTATTTGACTCACAAGGGTTCTAGGGGTTAGTTTTCATTTTGTTACTCTATTGAAAAAAATAAGAAAAGAAACGTAAAAGAGAGAGAGAGAAGAGGAGGAGAAGTGCAAAGTGAAGAGGAGAAGGAGAGAAAGGGGGCGAATCACTCAAGAGGAGGAAGAGCTTGATTGGAGTCTTGCAATTTTTCGTTGGAGCTTTGCTAGCAATTCGACTTCCATAAGGTTAGGGGGTCCTCTTTTTGTTTTTAATAATAATTGCGAATTGGTGATTGCTTAGGGTTAGGGTTCTAGGTTAGTTTTATGAATGAATTGTGATGTTGATGGTTAATTGATCGTATTGTGATGATTGATGTTAAATTGATATGTTGAAATCGCATGATTGGTGTTTGAGTTGTTGATAATGCGAATTGGATATCATATGTTTGAATATATGACTATTTGATGCTTACTTGGTGAAATTGAGAATCATGGTGACACTTGAATCACATATATATAATTGAGTGTTTGGTGATTTTAAATTGGTGATTGAAAGTGAAAAATTCTGGTTTTGGAAGCTCCTAGGCGCCTTGGGCGCCATATGTGTGTTCCTGGATTTTTGTGTTATGCGCCATTGTCATGGGCGCCAGGCGCCCAGCAGTGTGCCTGCGCCAGTTTTCCAAATTCTGTTGCCCCTGTGTTGCTAATTCTGTGTCACTGTGTTGCTGAGCCTGTTGCCCTGTGTTGCTGTTTCTGTGTCACTGTGCTGCCAGTTTTGGCGCTAGTTGCTTGTGTCATGGGCGCCAAGGGCCCCAATGTTCTGGTGATAGTTTTGTAAAAATTGTTTTCAGGTTTTCATATTCAGGTAAAATGGCTCCTGCAAAATGATTTTGGGCAACAAAAGAGTTGGGTTGCGTGTTTTCACTAGGTGCCTAGTGCATGGGCGCCAAAAATGATGTTCAGTTTTTGATGAAATTTTCATTGGGTTTTCATGTTCTGAGCAATTGGCTCGTGTAAAATCAAATTCGAAGAAAAATGAGTTTTGTTGCATGTTGGCCTTAGGCACCTAGTGCCTGGGCGCCGTGTGCTGTGCTGGGCGCAATGCGCCTGTGCGCGCACTGTTTCCTGGGCGCCGAGCGCCTATGCGCGTGTTGCCTTCCTGGGCGCCAAGCGCCTATGCGCGCTGTTGTTCCCTGAGCGCCTATGCGCGTGTTGCCTTCCTGGGCGCCAAGCGCCTATGCGCGCTGTTGTTCCCTGAGCGCCTATGCGCGTGTTGCCTTCCTGGGCGCCCAGCGCCCATGCGCCAGTTCCAGGATGTCTAAGTATTTTTCCTATTTTGTTTTTAATGTAACTTTTGACTCGGTTATCCAAATTTAACGGTTCAAAATGCGTTTCGAAGCTAATTTCAGTGTCTATCCAATTGTTCCAATTTTATGTAAAAATAAATTATTTTACTGGTGTTTCTGGGCTGATGGTGTTCCAGTGTCCAAATGGCTATTTTTACCCACTTTCCCTATGTCGTGTCAATATCCTAAGTCGGTCTATTTGAATTGGTGTTGGTGTGAGTGGTGGGCTGAATTGGTGAGTGTGATAAGGTGAGATTGGTGAGCAGAGGCTTCGGCCTAATTTTAATTTGGTGAGCTGATTAATGCACTATGGTGAGATTATAAATTAAAATGGTGAGTTGAAATGAAATGGTGATTTTATTTAATTGTAGTGTGTTGTGATGCATTTCCATAACACCTCATGAAATCATGTGCATTATTGGTGAGCAGAGGCTTCGGCCTAGTTTTATTTGGTGAGCAGAGGCTACGGCCTATTTGTATTTGGTGACGGATCCGACATGCATGTGCCCGTGGAGTTGGGTTTCATTTCATGCATAACCATACCTTTTGCATTGTTGTTTGGTGAATGTAACTGTGATGCGGTTATTGCCCTTATTGTGAATTGGTGTGTCTGTTTCCCTTTTTCCTATGCAGTGCTTAATTCCCATATGTTATTAATTATGAAAAGAGACTCACCCTACTGCTTTTATGTTGCTTCTTATGTCGGCAACGTGCAGGTAATAACGAGTGAAGGATTCCTTATGCCTTCGTCTGGTAGGAAGTGTCACGCTCTGATACGTAGCACCAGGGGGGGTGTCCTATGTTTATGCATTATTTTTCCTAAAACTGTTAGATTTGATTGGTGATGTATTGGTTTTAAATTTTTAGAACTCATATTTATTCCGCTGCTGGTGGTGATTGGATTTAGTTGATGCGAACTAAACTTTTTCTTATGGTGTTATGTATCTTGATATTTATGGAGTAAGTGTAGCACTCGCTTGAATTGTTTTCAAAAAAAAAGAGACTCTGATTTTATTTAAAAAGTAAAGTTATTAGAAAAGGGGTGTTACATTAGTGGTATCAGAGCAGTTCGGTCTGTCCGGCCAAGTCGTCCTGTCATAGTGTCTTATGACAAATAGAATTGTTAGATTAGTTCTAAATTTCTGTTTGTGCTGCAGTGATAGTTTGAAATGGCTGGGAGGAACGACGCTGCTCTTGCTGCTGCTTTGCAGGCTATGGCTCAGGCTGTTGGGAACCAGCAAAATGGTGCTGAGAATGCTGGGACTCGCAGTTTGGCCACGTTCCAGAGAGAGAATCCACCTGTCTTTAAGGGCAAGTATAATCCAGATGGTGCTCTGGCATGGCTGAAAGAGATTGAAAGGATATTTCGGGTCATGGATTGTAATGATGCGCAGAAGGTCAGGTATGGTACCCATACGCTGGCAGAGGAAGCTGATGATTGGTGGATGGAGGTGAGGCAGAGATTAGAAACTGCTAATGAAGAGATAACTTGGGCTGTTTTCCGTAGAGAGTTCTTGCGTAAGTATTTTCCTGAAGATGTGAGAGGTAGGAAATAAATAGAATTCCTTGAGCTGAAGCAAGGAAGCATGTCAGTGACAGAGTATGCTGCCAAGTTCACTGAATTGGCTAAGTTTTATCCCCATTATGCTGATGCTGATTCTGAGTTCTCAAAGTGTATTAAGTTTGAGAATGGACTGAGGGATGATATAAAGAAAGCTGTAGGGTACCAGAAGATTCGGGTATTCGCTGATTTGATCGACAGTTGCAGGATATATGAGGATGATAGTAATGCTCACTCCAAGGTCATGAGAGATTTGAGGGGTAAATTTCAGAATCGGGGTAAGCCCTATGAGGTTCAGGCTGGTAAGGGTAAGCAGAGGTATGCTGATAATAAGAAAACAAGTGGGGGAGATGCCCCTGCGAAGGTTGTGTGCTACAGGTGGGGCAAGCCGGGTCATAAGAGTTTTGACTGCTCGGATAATAAATGTTTCAAGTGCGGTAAAGAAGGTCATGTGGCTGCGAAATGTGAGAAAAGGGATGTGGTGTGCTACAACTGTGGGGAATCAGGTCATATTAGTACTAAGTGTACTAAGCCGAAGAAAGAGAAGTCCTATGGAAAAGTGTTTGCTCTCGCGGGATCAGAGGATACTAATGAGATTAGAGGTACATGTTTTATTAATGGTATTCCTTTGATTGCTATTATTGATACTGGTGCTACGCATTCATTTATTGCTGCTTTATGTGCTGAGAAATTGGACCTTGTTTTATCTTCTATGATGAGGGAGATGGTTATTGACACTCCAGCTAAGGGTTCAGTAACTACCTCTCTTGTGTGTGCTAAGTGCCCTCTGTCAATCTTCGGCAGAGATTTTCTTGTTGACCTTATTTGTTTGCCGTTGGGAGGGTTGGATGTCATTCTTGGTATGGACTGGTTAGTATATAACCATGTGCATATTAATTGTTCCCGAAGATCTGTGAGTTTCCTCCCTCCCGAGGAAGAAGAATCTGTTTTGTTGGCTGCTGGTCATTTGCATAAGGTAATGAAGGAAGGAGTTCATCTGTTTGCTTTGATGGCGTCATTGTCTGCTGAGAATCAGGCAATCATTGAAAGGGTTCAAGTAGTGTGTGAGTTCCCTGAAGTGTTTCCGGATGAAATTCCAAGTGTTCCGCCAGAGAGGGAGGTTGAGTTTGCTATTGATCTTATACCTGGTACTAGGCCTGTGTCTATGGCACCGTACCGAATGTCAGCCTCAGAGTTGTCTGAATTGAAAAAGCAATTAGAAGATCTACTTGAGAGGAAATTTGTAAGGCCAAGTGTGTCACCGTGGGGTGCTCCGGTATTGTTAGTGAAAAAGAAGGACGGGAGTATGAGACTTTGTGTCGATTATAGGCAATTGAACAAAGTGACAATAAAGAACAGGTATCCGCTTCCCAGAATTGATGATCTGATGGACCAGTTGGTGGGTGCTAAGGTGTTTAGTAAAATCGATTTGAGGTCGGGTTATCACCAGATCAAGGTAAAGGATGAAGACATTCAGAAGACCGCTTTCAGAACGAGATATGGGCACTATGAGTATTCTGTGATGCCGTTTGGTGTTACCAACGCGCCGGGTGTGTTTATGGAGTACATGAACCGTACCTTCCATAGTTACTTGGATCGGTTTGTAGTTGTGTTTATTGACGACATTCTGGTGTATTCTAAAACAGAAGAGGAGCACGCAGAACATTTGAGGTTAGTGCTAGAAGTGTTGAAAGAAAAGAAATTGTATGCAAAATTGTCTAAGTGTGAGTTCTGGCTGAATGAAGTAGGTTTCCTTGGTCATATTATCTCTGGTAATGGTATAGCTGTGGACCCAGCCAAGGTTGATGTTGTGTCTCAATGGGAGAGCCCGAAGTCAGTTACAGAGATTAGAAGCTTCTTGGGATTAGCTGGTTATTACAGGAGATTTATTGAAGGTTTCTCGAAATTGGCACTTCCGTTGACTCAATTGACATGTAAGGGAAAAGCTTTTGTGTGGGATGCACGCTGTGAGGAGAGCTTCAATGAGTTGAAGAAGAGGTTGACCACATCACCCGTTTTGACTTTGCCTGTTCCGGATCAACCGTTTGTAGTATATTGTGATGCTTCCAAGATGGGTTTGGGAGGTGTGTTAATGCAAGAGGGTAAGGTAGTAGCTTATGCGTCCAGACAGTTGAGGACCCATGAGAAGAACTACCCTACTCATGATTTGGAGCTAGCTGCAATTGTGTTTGTGCTGAAAATTTGGAGGCACTATCTGTATGGTACTAGATTTGAAGTGTTTAGTGACCATAAGAGTCTGAAATACTTGTTTGATCAGAAGGAGCTAAATATGAGACAGAGACGTTGGCTAGAATTGCTGAAGGATTATGATTTCGGCTTGAACTATCACCCCGGCAAAGCTAATGTCGTGGCTGATGCTTTAAGTCGGAAGAGTTTGCATATGTCGGCTATGATGGTGAAAGAGTTAGAGTTGATTGAGCAGTTTCGGGACATGAGTCTGGTTTGTGAAGTGACACCGCAGAGTGTCAGATTGGGGATGTTGAAGATCGGCAATGAATTTTTGGTTAGTGTTCGAGAAGCCCAAAAGTCAGATGTAAAGTTGGTAGACCTGTTAGTTGTGAATGATCAAGATGTGGATGGAGATTTCAAGTTAGATTCCCAAGGTGTATTGAGATTCAGAGATAGGATCTGCATTCCTGACGATGCTGAGATGAAGAAAATGATTCTTGAGGAGAGCCATAGGAGCAAGTTGAGTATTCATCCAGGGGCTACGAAAATGTACCAAGATTTGAAGAAAATGTTCTGGTGGCCTGGTATGAAGAAGGATGTGGCTCAGTTTGTGTATTCTTGTATGACTTGTCAGAAGTCTAAGATTGAGCATCAGAAGCCCACGGGGTTGATGCAACCATTGGAGATTCCGGAATGGAAATGGGATAGCATTTCCATGGATTTTGTAACTGGTTTGCCAAATACAGTGAGAGGGTTTGATGCAATATGGGTGGTAGTGGACAGGTTGTCTAAGTCTGCTCATTTCTTACCAATTAATATGACTTATCCAGTTCCAAAGTTGGCAGAAATCTACATCAAGACTATTGTGAAGTTGCATGGCGTTCCGCTTAGTATTGTGTCTGATAGAGATCCGAGATTCACATCTGAATTTTGGAAAAGTTTGCAAGAAGCTTTGGGTTCTAAGTTGAGGTTGAGCTCCGCTTATCATCCGCAGACAGATGGTCAGACGGAGAGGACTATTCAGTCGTTAGAGGACTTGTTGAGGGCATGTGTTCTTGAGCAGGGAGGTTCATGGGATTCTCATCTTCCGTTGATAGAGTTCACCTATAACAACAGTTTTCACTCTAGTATTGGTATGGCACCGTTCGAGGCGTTGTATGGTCGGAGATGTAGGACTCCGTTGTGTTGGTATGAATCTGGAGAGAGTGCAGTGTTGGGGCCTGAGATTGTGCGAGAAACAACTGAGAAGGTAAAATTAATCCGTGAGAAGATGAAAGCGTCGCAGAGTCGACAAAAGAGCTATCATGATAAGAGAAGGAAGGAGTTAGAGTTTCAGGCCGGTGATCATGTGTTCCTGAGAGTCACTCCGGTGACTGGTGTTGGGCGTGCCTTGAAATCAAAGAAGTTAACTCCCCGTTTCATTGGTCCGTATCAGATTACGGAGAGGGTGGGAAGTGTTGCCTATAGGGTGGCCTTACCGCCTAATCTTTCGAACTTGCATGACGTATTCCACGTGTCACAACTTCGAAAGTATGTTCCGGACCCGTCTCATGTAATTCAGATGGATGAAGTAGAGGTGCGGGATAATCTCACTGTGGAGACTATGCCTGTGCGGATTGAAGATAGAGAAGTGAAGACTCTGAGAGGGAAAGAAATTCTTTTGGTGAAAGTGGTTTGGTTAGGAGCTGCTGGTGAGAGCATGACTTGGGAGCTGGAGAGTAAGATGCGGGAAGCATATCCGGAGTTGTTTGATTCAGGTAATTTCGAGGACGAAATATTCTAAGTGGGGGAGAGTTGTAATGTAACACCCCTTTCTACCCGTCACTTTGTTTATAAAAATCAGAGTTTGAAAATTTCGTTCATAGGGAATGTTACACATACTTCAATAAAACGTCGCTTATCAATTTTAAAAACAGTTTAACTCAAAAATCATACGTCCACGTAGCACTTCACAATATCACAATTTCAAGCCTCAATTTAACGTCGCTTATAAAACTCAACATAACAAAAACATCTACGCAGCGGAAAAACAATAAAACATAACAAAATGGTCCACATGGACATAACAACCAAAAATCATTAATAAATGCCGAGTTCGTTCCCCCCCCTGAGTGCTACGTATCAGAGCATGACGACTCGACTCAAAAGTGAAGCTAAGACCTTCACTGGGAATCACCTGCACGTTACCAACACGGGGGTAACATTCAAACAGGAAAGGGTGAGCATCATTTCAATCCATATAATAGAAAATATGATAAGGACTAATCATAGGCTACGCACTAGAACAATCAGCACACAAAACACTAAGTATTCCCACCACAGTCTTCATTCACGTCACTTACAATAACTCATCTCAGGTCATGTAGATTTATGAAATGCAACCCACTCGCGGGTATATGCATGAAGGTACCTTTTCACAAAACGTCGCTTAGCCCTTAAGGCCTCATCGTCACTTAGCCACTCAGGCCCCAAAACGTCACTGGGTTTTATGCATATGGGCATGAGACACTATGACATGCACCACTCACAATACACAAACACACAATTATTCAATTCAAAGTCAACTATGTGACCCGTCGCTTACCGGTTTGCTCGCAAAGAGCTCAGCACCTGTCAAATTCACAATCAGCACACAACGTCACTAGGCCATTTAGACCTTAACATCACTTAGCCCTTCGGGCCCCAAAACGTCACTGGGTTTTCATCGTCACTTACACATAATTATCAATCAACTCAAATAATGGCCACTGAGGGCGAAAACGTCATTTGACTAGCCACCAAGGGCATCCTCGTCATTTTCACATCATTATCATTAACTTTGGCCACTAGGGGAAAAACAGTCATTTTGACACTACCACGTTAAAACTGTTGTTTATACACCAAAAGGGATTTTTAAAGTGCTCCATGTCATCTTTCAATGTCACTGGGACGATCACCGGGGACATCCACTTGGGCGCCCACAAACAGTCAGAAAAATAACAATTTTTCATTTAAAAAAAATTGGACCCATAGATGGACAACGTAAAAAGCTTCACGACACTTTTCGAATCGTTCAAAACGGACGTCCGAGTCAAAAGTTATGATAAAAATGAGTTTGGGAAAATTAGGCAACACACTGAAAATTGGCGCCTTAGGCGCCCAGGCAACCAGGCAACACGTGCACTGGCGCCCAGCGCCCAGGCGCGCAAGACAACGCAACACAACACGGGCGCCATGCGCCCAGGGGAAACAACGCGCAACACAGCGCAACACAACACGGGCGCCATGCGCCCAGGGGCAACAACGCGCAACACAGCGCAACACAACACGGGCGCCATGCGCCCAGGGGCAACAACGCGCAACACAGCGCAACACAACAGGACACGGGCGCCTAGCGCCCAGGGGCAACAACGCGCGCAACACACACGCCTCAGGCGCCCAGCGCCCAGCACAGGCGCTTAGCGCCCAGAAAACAGCAGCAACATCCAGAATTTTGTTCAACACTTTTTAACACTGAAAATTGGTTTTTCTTAACAATTTTAAAGCGTAAAAACTCCAATTTTTTCCAGCAACCAAAAATGCACCTAATTGTTTTCGAAATCACCAAAACTCAATTCTACCAAAAATTCAATTGAAAACGTCACCAACAATCATCTTGGCGCCCTAGGCGCCCAAACAACCACAACCCCTATGCGACCTCACCTCAAACAAGCCAAACACATGGATCACAATTATGGATTCTCAACATATGCGCATATCACCACCAATAAGACAATTTCATAGATCACACCACACAATGAATCGAATTCGCAAGCACATTATAATGAACATATATGGAAGTTAACATCAAGAACATCAAGAAACGCAAAAGAATCATCAAGAACATCACGAAATCTAGCATGAACCTTAGATCTAGGACCTATCATAGAATGTATTAGATGGAAGGATAGAGCTCCCCTAACCTCGAAATTGAAGAACGGAGGCTCCGGAGATAGTCACGTACAGGACCACAGCAACAAAATCACGTTCCTTGCTCTTCCTTGGTTGCGACTTCTCTCCTCTTCTTCTCCTCTCCTTACGGCGCCCTTTCCCTCACTCTCTAGCTCTCCAATTCGCGAATTGCCACAAAACCCTAGCCTCCAACTAGCCTAGCCACTTCGCATATGACAAGAACAATGGGCTTGGGCTTCTCACTTAGGCCCGAGTCCATTTGGTTTGGCACCTCCACTTTCTAATACTTCCTACACATATTAGTATAAATTCTAATTAATTAAATTACATCAAATAATTTAATTTAAATCCCCAATTACTTAATTAAATAAATTAATTAAACAATTTTAGGGTGTTACAACTCTCCCCCACTTAGAATATTTCGTCCTCGAAATTTACTTGATCAAACAACTCTGGGTAGGATTCTCGCATCTTGCTCTCTAGCTCCCAAGTCATACTCTCGCCGGCAGCTCCTAGCCAGACCACTTTCACTAATGCAATCTCTTTGCCTCTAAGCGCCTTCACTTCACGATCCTCAATCCGTACGGGCATCGTCTCCACAGTGAGATTATCCCGCACCTCTACATCGTCCATATGGATCACATGAGATGGATCCGAAACATACTTCCGAAGTTGTGACACGTGAAACACGTCATGCAAGTTCGAAAGATTTGGCGGTAAAGCCACTCTATAAGCCACATTTCCGATTCTTTCAGAAATCTGATAAGGACCAACAAATCGAGGAGTGAGCTTCTTCGATTTCAACGCTCGACCAACACCGGTAATAGGAGAAACCCTCAAGAACACATGCTCACCCTCCTGAAACTCTAAATCCTTCCTCCGCTTGTCATGATAACTCTTCTGACGACTCTGCGAAGCCTTCATCTTCTCACGGATCATCTTGATCTTCTCGGTAGTCTCCCGGACAATCTCCGGACCCAACACTACACTTTCTCCCGACTCATACCAACATAACGGTGTCCTACATTTTCGACCATACAATGCTTCAAACGGTGCCATCCCAATACTGGCATGGTAACTGTTGTTGTAGGTAAACTCAATCAACGCAAGGTAGGAATCCCATGAACCCCGCTGTTCCAATACACAAGCCCTCAACAAATCCTCTAACGACTGAATGGTCCTCTCTGACTGACCGTCTGTCTGGGGATGATATGCCGAACTCATTTTTAACTTTGAACCCAATTCTTTCTGTAAACTCTTCCAAAACTCAGAAGTGAACCTCGGATCCCTATCTGACACAATACTCTTCGGAACACCGTGCAGCCTCACAATTTCTTTGACGTAGACCTCTGCCAACCTCGACACCGGATAAGTGATATTAATAGGAATAAAATGAGCAGACTTCGTTAACCTATCAATGATCACCCAAATAGCGTCATGACCCTTAACTGTATTCGGTAACCCCGTCACAAAATCCATCGCTATGCTATCCCATTTCCACTCTGGAACTTCCAACGGTTGCATTAACCCTGCTGGCTTCTGGTGCTCAACCTTCGACTTTTGACAGGTCAAACAGGCATACACAAACTGTGCCACATCTCTCTTCATACCATACCATCAAAACATCTTTTTCAGATCTTGATACATTTTCGTCGCTCCGGGATGGATACTCAACTTGCTACGGTGACCCTCTTCTAAAATTGCCTTTCTCATCTCTTCATCGTCCGGAACACAGATCCTACCTCGAAACCTCAACACACCACTGGAATCTAATTTGAAATCTTCATCTTCAGACTGACCGACCCCATTAATTAAATCCACCAGCTTGACATCTGTCTTCTGAGCTTCCCTGATGCTGCCCAGGAAATCATTATCGATCCTTAACATCCCCAGCTTGACACTGCGAGGTGTCATTTTACAAACCAAACTCAAATCCCTGAATTCCTCGATCAGTTCTAATTCTTTCACCATCATAGCCGACATATGCAAATACTTTCTGCTTAAAGCATCAGCCACGACGTTAGCTTTGCCGGGATGATAATTCAAACCAAAGTCATAATCCTTCAAGAGCTCCAACCACCGACGCTGTCTCATATTCAACTCTTTCTGATCGAACAGATACTTTAGACTCTTATGATCACTGAACACTTCGAACCTCGAACCATAAAGGTAGTGCCTCCAAATCTTGAGCACAAATACCACAGCAGCCAACTCCAAATCATGCGTAGGGTAATTTTTCTCATGAACCCGCAACTGCCTCGACGCATACGCAACGACTTTCCCATCCTGCATCAACACACCACCGAGACCCATCTTCGAAGCGTCACAATACACAACGAACGGTTCCTCTGGATTAGGCAACGTCAAAACAGGCGACGTCGTCAATCTCTTTTTCAGTTCCATAAAACTTTCCTCACAACTAGCATCCCAAACAAAAACTTTACCCTTGCAAGTCAACTGAGTCAATGGAAGGGCCAACTTGGAAAAACCCTCGATGAACCTCCTGTAGTACCCAGCCAAACCCAAAAAGCTTCTAATCTCTGTTACGGACTTCGGAGACTCCCACTCCAACACTGCTTCTACTTTTGCCGGATCAACCGCAATACCGTTACCAGAAATCACGTGCCCAAGGAAACTCACCTCTTTCAGCCAGAACTCACACTTCGATAACTTAGCATACAACTTTTTCTCTTTTAAAACTTCCAACACTGACTTCAGGTGCTCGGCATGCTCTTCCTCTGACTTAGAATAAACTAGAATGTCATCTATGAAGATTACCACAAACCGATCTAGGTAATTATGGAAAATACGGTTCATATATTCCATAAATACACCAGGAGCATTGGTCACGCCGAACGGCATTACTGAATACTCATAATGCCCATACCTTGTCCTGAATGCTGTTTTCTGAACATCTTCATCTTTTACTTTAATCTGATGATATCCGGACCTCAAATCAATTTTGCTGAAAACACGGGCACCCACTAACTGATCCATCAGATCGTCGATCCTCGGAAGCGGATACTTATTCTTGATAGTTACCTTATTCAACTGACGGTAGTCCACACATAACCTCATGCTCCCGTCTTTCTTCTTCACTAACAATACCGGAGCTCCCCACGGTGATACACTCGGTCGTACAAACTTCTTCTCAAGCAATTCTTCAAGTTGCGTCTTCAACTCGGACAGTTCTGACGCCGACATTCTGTACGGTGCCATAGACACAGGCCTCGTACCAGGTACAAGATCAATCGAAAACTCAACTTCTCTTTCCGGTGGCACACCCGGAATTTCATCAGGAAATACTTCAGGAAACTCGCGTACTACCTTCAGCTCTTCAATAACAGCCTGACTCTCAGCAGACAACGAAGCCATCAACGCAAATAACTGAACCCCTTCTCTCTTCAATTTCTTCAACTGACCAGCAGACACCAAAACCGAACTTTCTTCACCGAAACTAACCGACTTGCTACGACAGTTGATATGAACGTGATTATTCTCTAACCAGTCCATGCCTAAGATTACATCCAGACCTCTCAATGGCAAACAAACAAAATTCACAATAAAGTCCCTGCCGAAGATCGACACGGGACACTGAGAACACACCTGGGACGTAATCACCGACCCCTTCGCAGGAGTATCGACAACCATATCCCCACACATAGCAGATAAAACAAGACCCAGTCGTTTACAGCAATCAACAGATATAAAACAATGGGTAGCACCAGTATCAATAAGAGATTTCAGAGAAGTACCATTAATAAAACACGTACCTCTAATCAGACCATCATCATCATCAGGCTCCTCTCCTGCCAATGCAAATACCTTCCCAGTAGACCTTTCCTTTTTCGGCTTTGTACACTTTGTACTGATATGCCCAGACTCACCACAGTTGAAACACACCACATCCTTGACCTTACACTCAGCTGCCATATGACCCTTTTTACCGCAACGGTAGCAATTCCTTTCATCAGACCTGCATGTAGTACTCTTGTGGCCAGGCTTGCCACACTTATAACAGACAATGCTAGCAGGGGCATCTCCCCCACTAGAACCCTTACCTCCAGCAGCTCTCTGATAACCCTTACCCGCAGGAACCTCGTACGGCTTGCTTCGACTCTGAAACTTGCCCTTTTTCTCAGAAGTAGCTTTGTAATGAGCAGTACTGTCCTCCTCGAAGATTCTGCAACTGTCAACCAGATCTGCGAACACACGAATCTTCTGATAACCTATGGCCTTTTTAATATCAGGCCTCAACCCATTCTCAAATTTGATGCATTTTGAAAATTCAGCTGTAGCCTCACTGTAGTGTGGATAAAATTTTGCTAGCTCCACAAATTTTGCCGCATAGGCAGTCACAGACATACCACCCTGCTTCAGCTCTAAAAACACTATCTCTTTCTTCCCTCGGACGTCTTCAGGAAAATATTTTCTCAGAAATTCCCTGCTGAACACCTCCCAAGTAATCTCTTCCTGCACAGCCTCTAACCTCTGCCTAGTAGCCAACCACCAGTCGTCGGCCTCCTCGGCTAACATGTGGGTACCAAAACAAACCTTCTGCTCAACAGTACAGTCCATCACCCTGAAAATCCTCTCGATCTCCTTCAGCCAAGCCATAGCACCATCTGGATCATATTTGCCCTTAAAGGTGGGCGGATTCTCCCTCTGGAAGGTAGTCAGGCTCCTAAAACCAGCATTATCTCCAACATTCTGCTGACCCTGCATCGCCTGAGCCATAGCTTGCAATGCAGCAGCAAGAGCAGCGTCGTCCCGTCTGGCCATTCTAGCACTGCAACAGAAAACAGAATTCAGAAACGAGTAACAAACTCAATGTTACTCAACACGACGACTCAACTACCGGCCGGACAGACCGAACTGCTCTGATACCACTTAATGTAACACCCCTTTCTACCCGTCACTTTGTTTATAAAAATCAGAGTTTGAAAATTTCGTTCATAGGGAATGTTACACATACTTCAATAAAACGTCGCTTATCAATTTTAAAAACAGTTTAACTCAAAAATCATACGTCCACGTAGCACTTCACAATATCACAATTTCAAGCCTCAATTTAACGTCGCTTATAAAACTCAACATAACAAAAACATCTACGCAGCGGAAAAACAATAAAACATAACAAAATGGTCCACATGGACATAACAACCAAAAATCATTAATAAATGCCGAGTTCGTTCCCCCCCCTGAGTGCTACGTATCAGAGCATGACGACTCGACTCAAAAGTGAAGCTAAGACCTTCACTGGGAATCACCTGCACGTTACCAACACGGGGGTAACATTCAAACAGGAAAGGGTGAGCATCATTTCAATCCATATAATAGAAAATATGATAAGGACTAATCATAGGCTACGCACTAGAACAATCAGCACACAAAACACTAAGTATTCCCACCACAGTCTTCATTCACGTCACTTACAATAACTCATCTCAGGTCATGTAGATTTATGAAATGCAACCCACTCGCGGGTATATGCATGAAGGTACCTTTTCACAAAACGTCGCTTAGCCCTTAAGGCCTCATCGTCACTTAGCCACTCAGGCCCCAAAACGTCACTGGGTTTTATGCATATGGGCATGAGACACTATGACATGCACCACTCACAATACACAAACACACAATTATTCAATTCATAGTCAACTATGTGACCCGTCGCTTACCGGTTTGCTCGCAAAGAGCTCAGCACCTGTCAAATTCACAATCAGCACACAACGTCACTAGGCCATTTAGACCTTAACATCACTTAGCCCTTCGGGCCCCAAAACGTCACTGGGTTTTCATCGTCACTTACACATAATTATCAATCAACTCAAATAATGGCCACTGAGGGCGAAAACGTCATTTGACTAGCCACCAAGGGCATCCTCGTCATTTTCACATCATTATCATTAACTTTGGCCACTAGGGGAAAAACAGTCATTTTGACACTACCACGTTAAAACTGTTGTTTATACACCAAAAGGGATTTTTAAAGTGCTCCATGTCATCTTTCAATGTCACTGGGACGATCACCGGGGACATCCACTTGGGCGCCCACAAACAGTCAGAAAAATAACAATTTTTCATTTAAAAAAAATTGGACCCATAGATGGACAACGTAAAAAGCTTCACGACACTTTTCGAATCGTTCAAAACGGACGTCCGAGTCAAAAGTTATGATAAAAATGAGTTTGGGAAAATTAGGCAACACACTGAAAATTGGCGCCTTAGGCGCCCAGGCAACCAGGCAACACGTGCACTGGCGCCCAGCGCCCAGGCGCGCAAGACAACGCAACACAACACGAGCGCCATGCGCCCAGGGGCAACAACGCGCAACACAGCGCAACACAACACGGGCGCCATGCGCCCAGGGGCAACAACGTGCAACACAGCGCAACACAACACGGGCGCCATGCGCCCAGGGGCAACAACGCGCAACACAGCGCAACACAACAGGACACGGGCGCCTAGCGCCCAGGGGCAACAACGCGCGCAACACACACGCCTCAGGCGCCCAGCGCCCAGAAAACAGCAGCAACATCCAGAATTTTGTTCAACACTTTTTAACACTGAAAATTGGTTTTTCTTAACAATTTTAAAGCGTAAAAACTCCAATTTTTTCCAGCAACCAAAAATGCACCTAATTGTTTTCGAAATCACCAAAACTCAATTCTACCAAAAATTCAATTGAAAACGTCACCAACAATCATCTTGGCGCCCTAGGCGCCCAAACAACCACAACCCCTATGCGACCTCACCTCAAACAAGCCAAACACATGGATCACAATTATGGATTCTCAACATATGCGCATATCACCACCAATAAGACAATTTCATAGATCACACCACACAATGAATCGAATTCGCAAGCACATTATAATGAACATATATGGAAGTTAACATCAAGAACATCAAGAAACGCAAAAGAATCATCAAGAACATCACGAAATCTAGCATGAACCTTAGATCTAGGACCTATCATAGAATGTATTAGATGGAAGGATAGAGCTCCCCTAACCTCGAAATTGAAGAACGGAGGCTCCGGAGATAGTCACGTACAGGACCACAGCAACAAAATCACGTTCCTTGCTCTTCCTTGGTTGCGACTTCTCTCCTCTTCTTCTCCTCTCCTTACGGCGCCCTTTCCCTCACTCTCTAGCTCTCCAATTCGCGAATTGCCACAAAACCCTAGCCTCCAACTAGCCTAGCCACTTCGCTTATGACAAGAACAATGGGCTTGGGCTTCTCACTTAGGCCCGAGTCCATTTGGTTTGGCACCTCCACTTTCTAATACTTCCTACACATATTAGTATAAATTCTAATTAATTAAATTACATCAAATAATTTAATTTAAATCCCCAATTACTTAATTAAATAAATTAATTAAACAATTTTAGGGTGTTACATGTAACGCCCCAAAATAATTTAATTATTTATTTAATTAAGTTATTTAAGGCTTACAATATTTATTTAATTTAATTAAATAATTCAAGGTTTAATTATTTTATTTTATTTATTAGGAGGTGTTGTCACGGATTGAGTGGTGCGAGCAAGGGCCCGTGATCCACAATTAGGCCCGTGGCCCATTGCCTTGTCAAAGTATTCGACTCACAAGGGGTCTAGGGGTTAGTTTTCATTTTGTTACTCTATTGAAAAAAATAAGAAAAGAAACGTAAAAGAGAGAGAGAGAAGAGGAGGAGAAGTGCGAAGTGAAGAGGAGAAGGAGAGAAAGGGGGCGAATTACTCAAGAGGAGGAAGAGCTTGATTGGAGTCTTGCAATTTTTCCTTGGAGCTTTGCTAGCAATTCGACTTCCATAAGGTTAGGGGGTCCTCTTTTTGTTTTTAATAATAATTGCGAATTGGTGATTGCTTAGGGTTAGGGTTCTAGGTTAGTTTTATGAATGAATTGTGATGTTGATGGTTAATTGATCGTATTGTGATGATTGATGTTGAATTGATATGTTGAAAATCGCATGATTGGTGTTTGAGTTGTTGATAATGCGAATTGGATATCATATGTTTGAATATATGACTATTTGATGCTTACTTGGTGAAATTGAGAATCATGGTGACACTTGAATCACATATATATAATTGAGTGTTTGGTGATTTTAAATTGGTGATTGAAAGTGAAAAATTCTGGTTTTGGAAGCTCCTAGGCGCCTTGGGAGCCATATGTGTGTTGCTAGATTTTTGTGTTATGCGCCATTGTCATGGGCGCCAGGCGCCCAGCAGTGTGCCTGCGCCAGTTTTCCAAATTCTGTTGCCCCTGTGTTGCTAATTCTGTGTCACTGTGTTGCTGAGCCTGTTGCCCTGTGTTGCTGTTTCTGTGTCACTGTGCTGCCAGTTTTGGCGCTAGTTGCTTGTGTCATGGGCGCCAAGGGCCCCAATGTTCTGGTGATAGTTTTGTAAAAATTGTTTTCAGGTTTTCATATTCAGGTAAAATGGCTCCTGCAAAATGATTTTGGGCAACAAAAGAGTTGGGTTGCGTGTTTTCACTAGGTGCCTAGTGCATGGGCGCCAAAAATGATGTTCAGTTTTTGATGAAATTTTCATTGGGTTTTCATGTTCTGAGCAATTGGCTCGTGTAAAATCAAATTCGAAGAAAAATGAGTTTTGTTGCATGTTGGCCTTAGGCGCCTAGTGCCTGGGCGCCGTGTGCTGTGCTGGGCGCAATGCGCCTGTGCGCGCACTGTTTCCTGGGCGCCGAGCGCCTATGCGCGTGTTGCCTTCCTGGGCGCCAAGCGCCTATGCGCGCTGTTGTTCCCTGAGCGCCTATGCGCGTGTTGCCTTCCTGGGCGCCAAGCGCCTATGCGCGCTGTTGTTCCCTGAGCGCCTATGCGCGTGTTGCCTTCCTGGGCGCCCAGCGCCCATGCGCCAGTTCCAGGATGTCTAAGTATTTTTCCTATTTTGTTTTTAATGTAACTTTTGACTCGGTTATCCAAATTTAACGGTTCAAAATGCGTTTCGAAGCTAATTTCAGTGTCTATCCAATTGTTCCAATTTTATGTAAAAATAAATTATTTTACTGGTGTTTCTGGGCTGATGGTGTTCCAGTGTCCAAATGGCTATTTTTACCCACTTTCCCTATGTCGTGTCAATATCCTAAGTCGGTCTATTTGAATTGGTGTTGGTGTGAGTGGTGGACTGAATTGGTGAGTGTGATAAGGTGAGATTGGTGAGCAGAGGCTTCGGCCTAATTTTAATTTGGTGAGCTGATTAATGCACTATGGTGAGATTATAAATTAAAATGGTGAGTTGAAATGAAATGGTGATTTTATTTAATTGTAGTGTGTTGTGATGCATTTCCATAACACCTCATGAAATCATGTGCATTATTGGTGAGCAGAGGCTTCGGCCTAGTTTTATTTGGTGAGCAGAGGCTACGGCCTATTTGTATTTGGTGACGGATCCGACATGCATGTGCCCGTGGAGTTGGGTTTCATTTCATGCATAACCATACCTTTTGCATTGTTGTTTGGTGAATGTAACTGTGATGCGGTTATTGCCCTTATTGTGAATTGGTGTGTCTGTTTCCCTTTTTCCTATGCAGTGCTTAATTCCCATATGTTATTAATTATGAAAAGAGACTCACCCTACTGCTTTTATGTTGCTTCTTATGTCGGCAACGTGCAGGTAATAACGAGTGAAGGATTCCTTATGCCTTCGTCTGGTAGGAAGTGTCACGCTCTGATACGTAGCACCAGGGGGGGTGTCCTATGTTTATGCATTATTTTTCCTAAAACTGTTAGATTTGATTGGTGATGTATTGGTTTTAAATTTTTAGAACTCATATTTATTCCGCTGGTGGTGGTGATTGGATTTAGTTGATGCGAACTAAACTTTTTCTTATGGTGTTATGTATCTTGATATTTATGGAGTAAGTGTAGCACTCGCTTGAATTGTTTTCAAAAAAAAAAAGAGACTCTGATTTTATTTAAAAAGTAAAGTTATTAGAAAAGGGGTGTTACAAGGATGAACCGTTATCAATAAGAACCCTGGTAAGTATATAGTCCCCACACTTGACTGAGATGTGAAGAGCTTGATTATGATTCTTTCCTGCCAGAGGCAGCTCAGTATCTGAGAAGGTCAAGTAATTAGAGGCTACACTGTTGCCAACAATACCATCAAGCTGGTTTACTGTAATGTCATGGGAGACGTGAGCTTCATTCAGGATCTTTAGCAGTGCAGCACGATGTGCCTCTGAACTAAGCAACAAAGAGAGCATTGAGATCTTGGATGGAGTTTGATTCAGCTGGTCTACCACCCGATATTCACTCTGTCTCATTACCCTCAGGAATTCTTGAGCCTCTTTGTCTGACACATCCCTGACTTCTACAGCTTCCTTGTCTTTTCCCTTACGGGCCCTTTCTTCATTTCCCTTGGATTGCTCTCTTCTAAGGTTTTCAGGAGTATACAACCTTCCACTCCTTGTGATACAACTACCTCCGGCAATGTTTGTTATATCCAAAGTGCCTTTAGGGACCTCCGCTTGCATTTGCACATTGCAACTCCATGGAGTCATCCTAGTCTCCCCACTAGGGGTAGCAGTAGGTACTGGAATAACAACAGTCGAGGGTCTCGTCACAGCTAGGCTGGAATTCAGATTGCAAGGAATTTCAATCGGTCTCCTGAAGCCTCCATTGCCTGATTGCAGGGTAAATACACTTTCTTCTTTCTCCTGGATTCCCACTTGGACCAGGTGTCTGTCTAAGAGATCTTGGAGAATTGGTTTAAAGCCTTCACATGCCCCGATGCAGCGAGGATTATCACAGGCGTCTTTCCTAGCACACCCTTCTTGGATGACACCAAAATGGCATAATTCAGCATGGATAAAATTCAAAGGCATCTGAATGCAATCAACTTTTCTAACCAAACACTGACCCCCCTGATGGTCAACGGCGTTAATAGCAGATCCTCCATGCCCTGGCAACGGATTGGTAGCTACATTGGGTTGTTGAAATGATATGCTTTTCGTATCAAGTAATTCTTGCACCACATACTTGAATGCTTTACAATCCTCCACCACATGACCTACTGCCCCAGAATGAAAGGCGCAGGTGGCATTTGCATTGTACCCTCTGGGATAGGGAGGCTGATATGGCTTCATTTGACGAGTATTGATTATTTTGTTGGTGATGAGATAATTAAACAAGTCCGTGTAGGACATGGGAATGGGATCAAAGACAACAGGCTTCCTTTCATTATAGTTCCGGTACTGATAATTTGATTGAAAAGGCTGTGCCAGTGGTGCCTGAGAAGGAACCGAAATAGCTTGCGGGGAATTGCTGTGCGACGGACCACTGGCTCCGATGACTGCATTAGTTTCACCTTCTTTCTTCTTATGAGACCCAAAAAATGGCTTTTTTTGACTGGCAGGAGGTGTCGGGCCATGAGCTATTCTTTCGCTGCGCATACCATTCTCTACTCTTTCCCCTGTGACCACCATCTCAGAGAAGTTTGAGGCTACGCTGCCAACCAACCTATCATAATACACCGCAGGAAGGGTTTCCATAAACATGTGGACCATTTCTTTGTCCAGCAGAGGGGGTTTTACTTGAGCCGCAAGGTTCCTCCATCTCTGAGCATACTCCTTGAACGACTCGTTATCCTTCTTAGACATGCATTGTAGCTGAGTTCTATCTGGAGCCAAATCATTATTATACTGGTATTGACGCATGAAGGCATCCGCCATGTCTTTCCAGCAACGGATATTAGTTGGCTCTAACTGCATGTACCAGTCAAGGGGAGCTCCAGCTAAACTTTCTTGGAAGCAATGCATCATTAAGTTATCATCACGGGCATAGGCAGTCATCTTTCGGCAGTACATTGTCACATGGCTGACTGGGCAAGTTGTCCCTCTGTATTTGTCAAAAGTTGGTGCTTTGAACTTGGGCGGCAGGACTAGATCAGGAACCAAGCACAACTCATGGGCATTCCTGGCTCGGGAACCTGCCCCTTCAACAGCTCTTAATCTTTCTTCCAGCATCTGATACTGACTTCTAGCTTCGGCAGGGTAATTCTGTGGGAAACCGCCGGCACCATAGTGAGGGTTATTCATTGATACCACGGCCGGAGTCATGTGTGGGTGAGCAATATTCTGAGGGACTGGGCCCTGTACGTGTGGATGAACCATTATTGGTGAATTGAAACCCGCCGGAGTTCCTGGAGCAATAACAGGAATTGGGATCTGAATCTGGGCTTGATGCGTCCCTGTTCCAACTTCATTCACAACTGTATTAGGCTGAGCGTGCCCCGTGGTTCCTGAAGGATCTCTTCCAGGGTTTGCATCAGCAGCAGGAGGCGTATAGCCCAGTGGGAGACCATAGAGAGGCCATTGCACAGCTTGAAGGGTTTGAGAGATCCCAGACCCAGGAAGGGGAAGAGAATTGTTCACCCCAGCAGCAGCAGCTGCAGTTGTGCCGACATCTCTTAAGGCACTTAGCACTCTTATGACCTCCGTCATTTGAGCCTTTAGGACTTCCATCTCAGCTTGAATGACTTGATTCCCCTGATTTTGACCATGCTGACCCTGACCATTAGGATTCAGACCTCCTGGAATTCCGTCATCCTGATGTGGCTGCGGATTGTCCTGATCAGGGTTGGCTTGATTGTTTTCCATGTTTCTTGCTTGCAGACGCGTCCAATAGCGATGATTAACCAGCTTGCCTGATTTTCTATTGACGGAACACGCTTATGAACACAAGAACGAATGAATGAATGCGTGTTTGGTTTGTCTTGCTGAGAATCGCAGTGTATTATGTCTTGTCATAGATACGCAGGTAAATCTTTGATTAGTTTTATTATATCACTTTCTTTGGATCATATTGGAATCTGGAAGCGAAACAAAATACTTCAAAATCTGAATCCAAAAGTACGACATTCTGATACAATGATTGAAAAAGGAAAGGAACAATAAAACAAAATGGAAAATTACAATAAAGAAGCTCAAATACAAAGAGCTTTGACATTTCCACTCCTTTTCCTTTTGTTGTTGGTAGAGGCACTTCCGGCTTTTCCTTTGGCTTCCTCAACTAGGGCTCTGCAGTACTCCACAAATTTGAACACCTCAAGCGGGGTGTTGAGGGGATACATCTCAGTTTCAACTTTTCTTAATTTCTTGGGCACATCCGCAAGAGCCTGGTTGACTAACTCTGATAGCTTGGAGAACCTATCCTTCCAGTGTTGAATTTCATTCCTCAGCTCAATGATGACTGCCTGCTCTTCAATCCTACCGAGCAGCTCAACATAGCGATGTTCCCAATACTGACTTTCATCCCTCACTTGCCGGTATGCATCGCTGATGTGACAAAGGCGCTTCTTCAACTCATCAGAATCCTCTTGCTCTGCTTTTAGGGCCTGCTGATATTCTCTGAGGATGTTCTCAAATGAGTCTCTCTCTTGCACAACACTGTCTAACTTACTCTCCCATTCAGCTTGTAACATGCGGGATTCTCTTTTTGACTTGGCAAGCAAGCTTTTCGCAGTTCTCTCTTCCATTTTTGCTTCATCCCACGGTTCTTTCCACTGATTGGCTTCTTCCAGGGCCTTCTTCTCTTTCAAGCTTCGCCTCTTGATTTCCTCCTTGGCTCCTTGTAGATACCTTTGAACTTCTAACTTGCTCTCCTCTTCCCCTTTTAGTTTCTGACTGAACTTCTCAATGGTAGCAGACTTCAGGGCATTTTCTTCTTTCAACCTTTTGTTCTTCAGAGCCATCTTCTCTATCTCAGCTTGCAAAGATCTCTTCTCTTCCTCTGCCTTCATCAGAGCCAACTTAACCTCGCCTAACTCTTCGACAAAAGGAACACTGGCGTCTACCACTTCCCTCTCGACTTGCAACTCTTTTTGGTAGGGCAGTTGAACATTCTGGATTCTTTTTCCGAGCCACTGAGCGAAGGTGATACCACTAGTCCTCTGAGCAAGCTCTATCTTTCCCATGCGAACCACCGTACTCCAGGCTTGCAAGACCTTTCTAAGCAAACCGTCATCTTTTGGTCCTACTTCAAAGATGTAAAGCGGGAATATCATCTCTTCAGTAGGCGAATTCCTCATCGGATACCCTAATTGCCTCAGAGTCAGAGACGGGTTGTAGTTGATGCATCCCTTAGTGCCCATCAGCGGGACATTTTGAAAACCACCACAGCGGAAGACTACCTTAGGCCTATCTTCCCAGCAAGATGAGAGATACCAACGGATCGAGTGCTCATCTAGACCCCCTAGAAATTGGATCCACTCTTGAATACTCATAGCTTTCACCTCACAAGTTACAGCGTAGCCAATCAATTTTTCCACTCGTGTTGGGTTGGTGAAGGCATGAATGAGAAGCCACGCATACAACAGGTGAGAAGAGCAAGAGATTTTCTTCCTTCTCAAGTCACAATGATGAGTAAGAGCAGAATAAGTGTCAGCAAGGATGGCGGGAATTGGATTAATGGGGCTCCTCCTATTCTGAAAAGCTAGGAAAATGCCAATAACGGTCACATCCACATACCTCTCAATCTGCGGAAAGAGAACAACTCCAAAAATTGCTAAGGCCAAAACTCGCTTGAAGACAACCCAATTTTTACTTCTGGCATAGGCTCCCATTAAACCTTCAAGGTAGCTCTGTGGGAAACCTATCACATTGTTTCTCTTCTGCTTTTGGAGCTTCAGATCCTCTACACTCGTTTGCAATAATGCAGCGAACTCCTCATCTGTGTAGTACTGTTCTTGATACCGGTAGGGGACAGCTTCTGTCTGAGTGAAACCCAAAATCTGCTGATATTCCTCCAATGTGGGGGCCATTTGAAAATTTTTGAAAAGAAAGCACCTGATTTCTGGGTCATAAAATCTACTCAAAGCCACAATAGCCTCAGTCTGCACCTCTAGCAACAACAACTTCCGGAGGTCCCCATAAGCATTGTCAAACGATCCCCTTTCAATAGGTCCCATCAAGTCAACACATTTTTCAGACTAGTCACATCTACCTTGTTTACAACGGGGTACCTTGGAGTATACACCGTTTTCCTTCTAGATTCCATGCCGTATCTATGACAAAAATTTCTCGTTACTTGGAATTCTCGGCAAGCAAACCATGATGAAATGCAAAGATGCATGCGAAAACTATTGAAAATGTATGTTTTATGAAAAGGATGTGTGCAAATGATGATGATGTTTTATATCTATGTAACTCAGAGACAAGTCCTTATTGGCAGTGATTCAAGTTTTTTTTTTGGAAAATGCGGGCCGTACGTTATTTCATATGGACCGGTATGAGAAAGGCTACAGCGGTAACTCTTTCACCCTCCCCTTTTTTTTTTTTAAATAAAGTGGTTCATATGTCACTTCGTACGGACCGGCAAAAGAAAGGTTACAACGGCAACTCTTTCTCTATTTTCTCTTTTTTTTGAAAAATCTCCTTTTCTTTTTGAAAATGTGCCTAGTTTACAATGCAGCACACAATTTGGTATGCCCCTTGTGTCCTACGAAGACGGGGACCTAAGTTCTAGGACATCTCAAATGTTCCTCCCATGTGGGCTCTAGTCACTTCCTCACCAGGTTACCTGAGCTAACTCTCTCTCACAATAGCACCCACAACGATGGAACGCCATCTGGTGTGAGGCATCATGAAAGAGCGTACTCTGGCTGAAACTTTCGTGAGAGTCAGAAGGACAACAGTCCAATTTCCAGTCACTACTCGTTTCCACTCTCCTAAGTTTTGTCAGACCTTGGGTTTTAGGCCCCTCTCGAAGCACAATAAGCATAAGGTGTGAGTGTGTGTAGCGAGGACATACCGCCTAAAACTACCCACATATATCCTCACCTGCGAAGGAAAACCCAGAACAGTCCAGACAATAGCAAGCGATAACATGTTGTCTACACTAGGGTTCAATATCAAATAAGCTAGCCTAGGGTTTCAACAACAATCAAGTGCTTTGTTTACCTCAAGAAAGGGGGCCAAGAAGAGGGGAACAAAACAAGATGCGGGGGGGGGGGGGGGGGAATGCATGAGGGTACTAAGCACATAAGCAAAGACGAGGAAAAATAAACATGGAAGGAGAGAAAACAAATGCACATGCATACAACATGATAAGAAGAGCAAACCAAAAAGGGATAGAAGCAAACAAAGTATCCAAATCACATCGATAGCACATTAAACCACACATTTAATTAGTTAGGCTTGACCCACTTAAAAAAAGAAAAGTCCTCAGTGGAGTCGCCAGCTGTTGCGCCCGAAAAAGTCCCTGAGGGAATCTTTCTTCGTTTACAACTTTTTAAAAATCAATGAAGTCGCCACCAATATTTTTTATAAGGAAAATATTGAAGAAAACCTTTTTGGAAAACGAATGGCCTTTTAGAAACTGGAAAATTTGGGTTCGGGGGTCGGTTAGGCATGGGGAAGGTATTAGCACCCCACCTCTCCTTTCTATCGAAAGGGAACCTTTAATTAAACGTGTGGTTTTAAGTGCTGGTTTGGAAAATACTTAAATTTACCCCTTTTTTCGAAAAGAGAATGAAAAGACTTAATGAAAATTTTTATTTTTGGCGCTTGACGAGAGTTAGCCTCTCGCTCCTACGTATCTCCTGGTGCGATGGAGAATTCAAAGCTACGTAGTTCTTGTTTGTCCTGAAAAGGGTTTTTGTTTTTTAATCCTTTTGGAGTTTTTCGCAAAGGGGTTGAGCGTTCGCAGTGACCAAACAACAACGGTTTAGAGTGGTCGCACTACTAACTCTTATAAAAATGAATTATCATTAACGACCAAGCGGCGACGGCGCGAGTGATGATTAATGATAATCGGTTTTTATTTTGAGCATTGAAAAAGGTTTTCGCAGTTGAAGGAGAGCGTTTGTGAGGACCAAACAACAACGGTTTAGAGTGGCCACACTACTAGCTCCCACAGGAATGAAATCATCACCCACAATCAAACGGCAACGACGCGAGTGATCATTAGTGATGATTAGTTTTGATTTCGACGTTTGAAGAGATTTGTTTTTGAAAAGTGTTTTCGTTGGTTTTAATTGGAGAGAACGTCGTGATGGAAGGAATTTGCAATTGGATTGAGTGTTCGCGATGACCAAACAACAACGGTTTAGAGTGGTCATACTACTAACTCCTTCGAAAATGAAATTATCATTAACAACCAAACGGCAACGGCGCGAGTGATCATTACCGATAATTGGTTTTATTTTAGGTTCAAGTGTTCGAATGAGTTATCTTAGAATGACGATTTTGAAAATGCATATTGAACCTGATATGAGTAAAAGTGGATTTAAGTAGCCACACTTATAACTTAAGTGTTTATTCCTAGTTTAAAAATTAAACAAAACCATCATAATAGTGATAACAGATGATAAGCAAAAGAGATGCTATTAGATGATAACATGAGGTAAATAGTAACGATGATAATAATAATAATAATAACAATGAATAATAACAAAAGTAAAAAAGAGAAATAAATGAAAAGAGGTGGGTGCTGAACAGAGATATAGGGGGTGTAACTAGCGCTCTTAATAGAAAAACGTGGGGGGTTCTGGATTAGTAATACTGGGGGTGTAGGAAGCAATCAGATTTTTTAAACTAAAAAAAAAAGAAAGGGAAGTCCCATAAAAAGAAATGCTGAAAGAAGAAAGAAAAAAAACTAAAATCATCCCCCCCCCCCCTTTTCTTCAGCACCGTTCCATTTTAGGAAAAGAGAGAGAGAAACACTTTAGCGAGAGAGAGAAAGAGATCGACGGAGACCGAGAGGGAGAGGAGAAACAGATCGAGAGAGTGAGAGAGGGAGAGAGAGAAAGAGTGTACCGCGAGGGGGAGAGAAACGCTTGGTGGTTCCGGCGACGATGAGAGTGGAGTCGATGGCGGTGGTTGGTGGCTGAACGCGACGGAGGGAGAGACAGGGACGGTGGTTTCCGAGGGAGGTGACGACGATGCTGAACGCGAGGTATAGAAGAGGAGCGATGGTGGGTCGTCTGAGAGAGAGAAGCTGACGGTGACAGTGGTGGTTTGTGCGGCGGCGGTCACGGCGGCGTGCGGTGGCTTCGCCGGAGGCGATAGTACCGTGAGTGGTAAATTTCTTCTTTTTCCCTCTCTTGCTTTGGTTTTCTTTCTTCTTGCTGTCTGTGTGTGTGTGTTTTTAGTGCATCTGCTTGTGAGTTTTTGTGGTTGCTGCTACTGTGTTTGCGTGAATCTGTGGGTCTCCTTTTTGATTGTGTTGGTGCTGTACTTATAGTCAAGATTGTATGAATAGATGCACTGATGGGTCAATTACATTTTAAAAGAGATGGTTTTACATCCTTCCAAAATATCACGTTTTGATGCCTAAAGCATTTCTTCAGAAAAAACTTTCTCCCCAAGCTCTGTTGCATCACAAAAATAGCCTTGTTTGACTATTATCTGTTTGCCTAATCTCTTCCCTTTGTGTATGTGTGCAGAGAAAAAATTTACAAGGGAAAAAGAGACCTTCTATTTAGAGCTTTGGAGCCTAAACCTACTGCTGCTACATATTTGGCTGCTTCCTCTTGTCTTGCTTGCTGCTGTTGACTGAGGCTATTCATGAAACAGAGAAGCTGGACAGCAACTCAACAACAACAATAAGCAGCAGCGGCGCAACAGCTGCTCTCTCTTTTGTTTTTATTTTAAAATTTTGTACATTTTGCTTTTAATCTTTTTGTCTACATATGTAACAAAAGTTGACTTATGTATTTGTACCAAATTAAAAGAAAAACTGTTTATAAAAATAAAAAGTAATTTTTGAAATCTGATTTTTTGTATAAAAATAATGATTGATAAACTAATAAAAATACATGGATAACAATAACCGGTGACGAAACAAATACGCGTAAGCGATGAGACGCCAACGCGCATGCGCAACGAGTATCACGACGCTCACACTACTAAAACGATACATGCAACAAACGCGAATAAAAATTGTACGAGACGCATATTTTTGTGCTCTTTTGAAAACAAGAAAAATACCCGTTAAAATTAGGCATTCACAAAAATACAATTTTTCAATTAGGCGGACAAAATTGGGGTATTACAGTCCTCAATCAGAGCATAAGCTTCTTCAATATTCTTGTTCATTAGAGCACCACCTGCAAATGCATCAACAGACATTTTTGTGGTATACAGCAAACCATTATAAAAAGTGTGGATGATCAACCATTTCTCTAGTCCATGATGGGGGCAAAGCCTTAGCATTTCCTTGAAACGCTCCCATGCATCATAAAGAGACTCCCCATCATTCTGAGTGAATCTTGTAATTTGATTCCTCAGTTGAGCACTTTTGCTTGGGGGAAAAAAATCTGGCAAGGAATGCTTGCCTTAGTTGATCCCAAGCTGTGACAGACTCATTAGGTAATGAGTGAAACCAAGCCCTGGCTTTATCCCTTAATGAGAAAGGAAAAAGTTTCAGCCTTATGGCTTCAGGAGTCACTCCATTCAGTTTTAGAGTGCCACAGTACTCAAGGAAAATAGATAGATGGAGATTAGGATTATCAGTGGCTGATCCGGAGAATTGATCCTATTGGACCATAGAAAGTAAAGATGGCTTAAGTTTAAAATTATTAGCTTCAACATTAGGATGCACAATAACACCATGGGGTTCAGCCGTAGAAGGCGTAGCATACTTCTTGAGAGTACGATTTTGATTTTCCACCATTTCTTGGTTATTGCGCAATTCCCTTCTTCTTCTATGTAGAAATCTTTCAATCTCAGGAATTGGTTGAACAATTTCTCCGAGACTTCGGACTCTTCGCATTCAAAGAAAAAGAGAATAAGAAAATAAAAGAAAATAAAAATTTCAGTCTAACCGGTACCAAAAAGTTGATTAATATCACTAACTCCCCGGCAACGGCGCCAAAAACTTGATAAGCCGCAAGTATACGGTATATCGCGTAATAGAAAGTATCGATCCACAGGGAGTTAAATGTGATTACCAATCTAATTTTTAGTGGTGATTAGCTGAAAGGGAATGATTTAGTAGAAAAATATGTTTGGTTGATATTCAGAATACAAGAAAAGCGCCTTGGGATTATGGTTAAATCCCAATGACGGAGCTAAAACAACCCTTTAACTATCATCTATCTTATAATTAAATTTGTGTTTTAAGGACAATGTATTATTTGGTGTAATTCAAGTTTCCTTTCGGAATACAAGAACGTGTCTCGAAACAACGATCAAGCCTATTCTCATGGTTGATCATTGCAGAGACCCATTAAGCACAACCTTATTGTCCCAAAGCTATTCTCTTGCTTTGTTTGACCTTGTCGAAATTTATTTGTTCCAATGTCAAGCTTCACCTCTCGGTACTTCACTTGACATTTGTTTTATAAAGGTTGTACGATGAATTTAGATTAAAACAAAGCAAATTCTAATAAGATAGAGTTTAGCCTTGGAATTGTTTTAGGGACCCATCATTGGATTGTTTCCCACAATCCCAAGACTAAAGAAGTCTACTCACACATGATCATAGTAGACAAAGGAGTAGAAGAGAATGACATAATTTAAATAGCAGAATATAAATAACAAGGAAATAAAAGTGCTAGAAAGTAAAGTTGCAAGAATAGAAAGAACAAAATAACAATAGAACAAAACCTTAAGAGAAAATGCAAGAACTTTAGATTAAACTTTGGAATCAAACTACAATGGTAAGAGATGATCATGAAGCTTACATGAGGTCCTTTTTATAGTGTAGGATCGGTAGACAAAGTACTAAATACAAATTACAATCATAAAGAAGAGAATGGGAAAAGTTTGTAACATCTTTGGAATTCGATGGGACGCACGGATCGTGCTAGACAGGCGCACGGATCGTGCTCAGTGAAATCAACTGGGAATTCAAAACGGCACAGGGCGCACGGTTCGTGCTAAATTGGCACACGGATCGTGTGCTATGAAACTTTTGGACTTCTGATTTGAGAACGGTCCGCACGGGTCGTGCTTAGTGGGCGCACGGATCGTGCGCTTTCTTTTCTTCATTTCTTTCTTTTTGCGAACAGGGCGCACAGATCATGCTGGATCACGCACGGACCGTGCATCTAAACCTGATTTTATATTGCTTGATTCTTCTCCTCATCCTATTGTCTCTTGATCCTTGCTCTTTAAACATCAAAATTCCTCATTTGCTTCATAATTAACCCTGAGAATAAAAACTAACGATAGGTAGTAAAATGGCTCTAGAATAGAGTTAAAACAACAAATAAAGTACTTTAAATAAATACTAAAAACACACTAACTTAGGACTTATCATTTAGCTTGAGCTTTCTGGTAAGGATTAAATGGTAAAGGAGATTTATCACTCCAAATCTCATTAATGTACTGAACAACAATTAGAGATTCACAGATGGATTTCCCATTGTGGATGAGAACAGGGATTTTCTTGTGCACTGGGTTCATTTGTAGCAGCAAGGGGCTCTTGTTCCACAAATCTTGTTCTTTGTATTCATACTTGATACCCTTTTCAGCAAGAGTTATCCTAAGCCTCATTCCAAAAAAGCTTGCCCAGAAATCTGGCAGAACTACTTCATCGGCCATGTCTGAGTTTGAGAATAACCACATTGGCCGTTAAGATGGAGATTATTGGAACTAGCTCAATTGAACTAATTGCACTGACAAATTCCTAAAACACCCTCATTGATTCGTTGATGATATAAGCCAACCTTCCACTTGCAATAGCACCCTCCTCACCCCTTTACTATCATCTAAGAACCACATTCACAAACCAAAAATATTAGCATCTCATTCAACATTGCACTGTGCAAAAAAAGAATGAAAATGAATTATTATGGTTCATTTTTGTCAACTTTTATAGTTGGAACATGAAGCAAGTTCCTTATCACATAACAGTTCTTCACATAATTCTGAATCCTTGAACCACCTTTAAATGGCTCATTCTCTATGAATCTTTGTAGAAGCACTTGTAAAAGCTGATACTCACCAGCAACATGATTATATCTTTGAGACCCTTGGGAATCATATTGTTGTAACTCAATAGCTTTCTTGTGTTGCCAACATAGGATTTCCCAAGAGAGGCAAAGTTGGGAACATATACTAATTCCAAATCTCAATGGAGTTCATGAATAAGTTTTAATAGTGAATCAGATGAGATTTTTGTTGCTTTGCGTGGCAACAAATTCTGAGAGATTATAATCACTGCTGACCCATTTAGTTACAAATTTTGTTGGACTTCAATTGTTTATCTAATCACTGCTGACCCTCCCTTTTAGTTTTAGGCAGTTGCTACTATTAAAAACATCGTTTGCCTTCGTCAAAACAAAGGAATCATGTGCACTTCATATTGAATAAAATGGTAAGATGTGAATAATTGGGCAGTTCTTTGACAAACATTTGAAATTAAGATTGATAAACATCCTAGAAATGATAAATTGATACATAGATCATTTAATTACAGCAAACATAGAAATCATAATTTGTTGTGCGACTAGCACAAAAAAAACATAATTTTTACCCCTTTTCATGATTTGTAGTAATGCATAGTATTCGTAAAGATTACCCAAAATTATCAGTATGCTGCAAGCAAATCATAATGTACAACAACCCAACACCATAAACTTGTGCGCATACGAATTGCCTTATGGATGGAGACAGTGCTGTAAACAACAATGAATGGATGACACCCATATCTTTTCTGCTTGTATGTTTAACTGGACACGTTCAAGGGAGTATCAGTACCCTCATTCCTACCTCCGACTTCGAAGAGCGGAGAAACCCAAACCCTGTCAAAATCAATGAGTTCAAGAGATTAAACACAAGTTCTGGTCTTAAGATAAAAAGAACACAGGTTCTGGTCTTTGATAAAAAAAAACAGGTTCCGGTCTAGTAGTCTAGCCGAGCTTGATACCCAAGTATCAATACACGTTACATCAAAAGCACTTTAACTAAGAAAATTTAAAAAAAAAACATAGATAACAAATACAAGCCTAACTCAATTGAAACAATTAACAATCTTTTAAAACTAGTCATCAATAATAGTAAAACATTACAAATAAAACTTTAAAATACAACATAATAAATTTATGAAATAAGCCTCATAATACTATATCTTCGAACATTTTTGAGTAAATATAGCAAGTTTATTTTAAATGAAAAAAAACTTGAAAGTCATGATCGAAATTAGATTTAGCTTAATTTTGTTTAATACATATGAATATATCTATGCAAGCAAGCTAATAAGTAATTAGTGCGGATATATGTCCGTATTGGTTGGTGTCGGTACCAAGTTGCCAATAAATTGTGTAGTTACCCATACTGATGCCTGCACCAATCGAACGTGTAATTATCCCACCCATCATGAATGATATTTGCGGATATATATGCAGAGTCTATTACATATTGTGATCTGTAATCTACAGCACCTAAACCCCCAGCAGAAACATTAAAAATGGCCGAAGGAAAAGTAATTGTGCAATGAATTGAAATCGACATTTTAAAAAGATTTTGTAAATTTTACTTTCAACCAGTTGACTCTAGTTTTTTCTCCATGAATTCTTTCTTCCGGTATGTGGACAGGTAATTTTTTCATTAGGTTAAACTAAACATTAATAGGTGCAATTTTTCAAAAGAAAAACATTAATAGGTGCAGTAGCAATTAAAGGTAGAATTACGGATACAAAACTAGATAACCACATACGAATCTCATGATTAGGAATTCGCCAGCGGGCCATTTTCAATGATAGCATCCAAGCTCCACCCTCTGGAATAAAAAGAACTAATTTAGCACCAAAACAATATGAAATCAGCCAAGAAAAAAAATGTACAATTACATAACAAAATCACCTTTCTGCTGCTTCTCTTTTCAGCTCATTTATGCAAGTTTCAACTGAAGCACACGCTGCGCTGATGTCTATATTTTTCTGACAGAGCTCAGTCCATTGCATGGACAGTGCATTAAGTTCATATGCAGTATTTTGCTGAGAAAGTATGAAAACATGAAATTAAGTAAAAACTTAACAGAGTTTCAACAATTAACTGAGAGAAGGGTGGACAGAGTCATAAACACCTGATGATATTTCCTTTCACGATTTACTTTTTCAATCTTTTCGTTTTGTTCCTGCGCTAATTTCTGCATTCTGAAAATAGATAACACAACTATAACCAATGGCATACAAAAAATGAACTACGCCAACAAAGAATAGGAGTTATCGAGCTCAAGCAACGTCCCTATAAGAGCATATTGAGAACACAAGAGATCAAAGCAGCAAATCCCTACCATTCAATCTAACATTGATGGTCAAGGATTAAAACAAGGTATGAAGTAATATATATTATACAAGGTAGATCTGCCTGGATACAGAATATATATCTGCTAACAATGTATGCAGTAAGCATGAGATGCACAACCAAGAGTGTTACAAGCGGATAGTCAAGATAACATATTGATTTCTACTGTTTATTCAGAACAAAATATAAATATAAATGTGACCCACGTTAATTAAATCATCAAACCTTGACAAGTAAACTTCCAATCGTTGGTTGTGCTGTTTCCAGGCATCGGGACCATATTTTAACAACAAATCCAAATTTTCCATCCTGCAGATCAACAAATTAAACAGATGTAAACAACTTCCTTGTAGTAAGAATCTTAACAAGTACAAAGAAAAAAAAAATACAGGCCTTGAAAATAGGATGAATATTAAATTGGGAATAGTGTGAAATTTCAGCTTTGTCAACTTGTTGTGGCATAAAGGCGCATAGACTAAATTAACAGTTAGTGGTAGCATACCTCATGGTCTGATATTGTAGTAAGCGTTGAGCTCTCAGAAGAGCTTGTTTCCAAGCGGTTTCATCATTCCTTTTATTCACCGGCGGTATTTCTAATTCGTAACGCGACCGGTCAAGAGAAACCGGAGGCCTTCCGGCTCTTACACGCTCATACTCTCTAGCAATCATTGGATATCCCTGCAATTCAGAGACTCATAAATGAAATGAAATGAAAAGGTTAAACCCTAACGGTAGCGAAAGAAAGGGAGAAGCGGCGGTTACCTCGAAATTGGAGCTAGGAAGAGGAGGGAAATCTTTGAGGAAATCAGCGGGTTTCTTAGAGCTACGGCACATCTCTTCCTCGACGAGACGGTCGACCTCGAACTTGACCCTAGGGTCGCCATAGTCGTCGTCGATGTAAGGCAATGCGTCGATGATTTCGGCGTCTGAATTACTTGACCTACCAAAAGACGGTGGAGCTTCCAGCATCAGAACATCACCGTTGCTTCGATCTCCCATGGTTGATTGCTCTGCGGGGGCGCCTGAACTACAGTGCCGGCAAACAAGAGCGCCTGAAAGAGCTGCTCCAACAAGATGCGCTGGTTGGGTTACTGGCTGCTGCCGGCGCCACTGCGTTTATTGGGTCTGGACTCTGGAGTGGTGGCGGCGATGTGAGATGAGATGAGATGAGATGAGAGGGAGAGAATAGGGTTTCACAAAGTTTAGGTTTTGTTTGATTAGTTTGGCGGCGATGTGAGACTGAGAAGATATGAGATTGAGATTGAGAGTGAGAGAATAGTTTTGTGTTTTTTGTTTAATTTTTTGTTTCTCAAACTTTTTTTTACGTGAAACTGAAAGGTTAGGGAACGTGGGTTGCTTTTTTAATATGTGAAAAAAAAACTAAAAAAAAAAAAGAAACGGGCCAGCCTGAAGCCTGTGGGCCAGCCCGGCCCGGCCCAGTAATTTCAACGGGTCAATTGGGCTGGGTCAAAAAACATACCGTTGATTTTGGGCCACTATTTTTAGAGCCCAGCCCAACATAAATTTCAGGGTAACTGGGTCGGCCCACTGGGCACGGCAAAAATTGATAGCTCTACGCAACAACAGTGGTGAGAAGCAAGACGAACGAGGAACGACGAGAGAAAACCAATCAACAAATTAATATGATTTTAATTCTAAAATAATGAAAATATTTTTTTCATCAATGGGTTATTTATAATTCCTAATCCTAACATAAGATATGTGAAAAAAATGTTATTATATAACATTAAAAAATGTTATTATATAACATCTCTATCTATTTTGTTATTATTTTGAAAAAAAAACAGGAGTATCGTAATAATTTTAGATTTTTTAGGGTGGGTCGTGGCCCTCCCGGGCCCTAAAGAAGATCCGTCAGTGATTATCTACGACCTAAGCATACATTTTCTTCAAATAGGCGGTCATTGATCAAAATGAATGAATGTCTATACATTTAAAAGTTATTGACTTATTGTGCATTGGCTCATCATATATTTAAAAGTGACTATTATTGTGAGACGGAGGGAGTAGTGTCTAGTCTAATTAAGCAACACTTGTCCCTAAAGGAAACTTATAGCATTCTTCTCACATTCCTTTTTTGTGTCCTTCACTCTGATACCGTAGTGTCCAACAATGATTCTTCTATACTGTACACAATATGTGCTTTGTCGAGATTGTTAGGGCCAATGTTGCCAAGATGGCTTGGAAGTCTCTAGAAATTGTCATATAAAGTTTCTTCCATAGCTAACATGAGCCATTAGTTCCCACAAGGAAACCACAAACTTGTGAGGGGGTTATGCTTAATCATCATAAATCAAACATGTGGGGGGAGTAATTATTTATGTTCGTTACTAGGAAAAATAAACAATTTGTTTATCGGACACTATGGATTTAGCCAAGAGCACGCAACTTAATGGGGTCACAAATCGTATGTTTGGAACTGCGGTGATATTGGGGAACTACGGTGATATTAGGGACTAGACTGGACAACTCCAGTCGTACCCTATTTAATCTAAAAACTATTCATGGTACTCGACAACCGTGGGGGCAAGAGACTGGATAAAAACCCAAATTCATGTACCTGTACCCAAATTCATGTACAACTTTCTGATCACAAAAAATACGAAAATATTATTTTTATTTCCTCAATATTTCTCTCTCTCTCTCTCCTCTATTGTCTCTCTCTCCTATCTCATTCTTCTTTTTATTCTCTCCGTCTCTATCTACCTTTCTACTCTCTTATATATTCTCATGACCTCTCTCTCACCTCTCATGGCCTACATTTTGTGACTCCTGTAGATGGTTCTAAAATATATGTACAAGACACTGGTAGCGCTGCTTCTACTACATCTGTCATTATAACCTGTTTTATCTGTTTTAAGAGGTCCTTTAATTTACTTCGTTGAGTCATCTTACTCGCTCTATTAACTATTCAATAACCTTCCTTTCTGATTCCCTTATCATCTAGGACCATGGAATGGGAAAGACAGGGCATGAATCACATGGAGTTTATATTTGAAGATGATTCCATGCCTCGCAAAAGTAGTCTTTGAGAGACCAGAATTTGTGATACTGTTTGCAGTGGCATGGCACCTAAGTCCCATATGCAAAAGGCTGATAACTATTGGACATTTTAATCAACACACTGTCCCATTAAAATAGAATGGAAGTGAGCCGACTTAAAAACTTTTCAAGATGCTACTAAACGAGAAAGTAATCCCCAGCTTTACCCACAAACGGTAACATTGCAATTTCCCCTAAATTATCTAAATTCTAAACCTCAGGTGTCGGTCTTCATCAAAATTCCTTTTGTTATCAAAAAATAAAAAATTCCTTTCATTCCCTTTTTTGTTCAAGTTTGAAGATATCCTCCATTACTTTTCTGAAGCAACATACTATTACCAGCATCATTCTTTTGCATCCCTAAGCAGGTCTTACAACAACGCATCATATGCGTACTTCCCTTTTTTTTGTCATAAGTGAGCATTATCACAAATAAACCGAGAGCAAGCTCCTCAGATAAGAATCATAGAAAGTTAGCCCAATAAAACGGCCTAGTACAGACATGCTAATCTCCAACGACAGATAAACAAGTAAACTTTGACAAAAGAAAAAAAGACAAGCAAACAGATGAGATCACGTCTGTCTCACAAACTAAACTCAAAACAAAACTCAAGTCTAATTACAACTAGAAAGAGAAAATCAAAACCTTAAGAATGGTCTCAAGCTCTTTCCTCTTCCCATTTTAAGATTAGCTTCAGGCGGCTTACAGTGTTCTACGTGGCAGTGTAACAAAATTACCTAAACATTTACACCAAGTACACAACCCAACCAAAAGATTTGTATGTTCTATAGGGATTTTTGTGCATGATCGAATCTGTTAACCAAATGCAAGCCTGAGTCACAAAATTAACTTTCAAAAATTGATCTCATCATTTTGTAATCACTAATGACTGAATAATGGTGATTACAAAAGTGTATTACTATATGCTCCTATCCTTTCTTCTATTGTGAAGTCAGTTAACATTACATACAATACAGAGACCCACAATGTGGGAGGAAGAATGAATGAATTTGAATATGGAATGCGCCTTTTCTGGATTAGAAAGCAACATAACACAATCACCCCCGTGCTAGCTCCATATACTTCTCATGTTATTCCAATTTCCGAGGACCATGTACAAGTTAGAAATATTACCAGATCAGATCTCCCAACCACTAGCCAAAATGAAATCCGGATGACTTGAAGGCATTGCTAGATAAATTTGGCAGTTTGAGAGTTGCAATAACACCACCGGCGAGAGCACATACGGAGGCCAAAACAAAGGCAGGAATATTGCCGCCACCAAAGAGAGCATCCCATGGACCAGAACCAAGGGATATAATCATCTAAAGAAGCCAATAATACGTCAAAATAGATCTAACAACATTTACAAGAGATTCAAACATGAGTGAAATGTATGTATTTCACAAGAGAAAGAGGGAGATTCTGATGAGTCAAAGTAGCAATTACAGAAAGAAAAGGAAGAATTTTATTGATGTGCTCCTCTTTCCTTGAATCAAGAATCAAGATAATCTAATGTGCAAAGAAAACTAAATTCTACTATATAAGTCACTAGGTAATTGAGAGCTCGGTATCTCCCACAAATAATAACCAATCAAACAACCAACTGTCCCCTCAAATTTGTGTAGTGTGACACTTCAGATTGAAGACATGTCCAGTGTCTGACACATGTCGTGTCGGACACTAACACCGACACTTGAATTATTTCTATTTTCTCAAATTATTATCGGCGTCTAGGAGCTGACAAGGCCCACTCGTAACTAACAAGGCCTAATGGACGTGGACTGCTTGATCCCTTGGATACTAAGGGCAAGCCCCCTCAAAGTAGTTATCTTTTTAGATATAATTTGGTTTTTCAGTTGTAATAAGTTTCAATTATTAAGTTGTAAAATGAGTTATACTGTAATTTTATCAAAAAATAACAAGGAAAAAGCAAAGGAGGAAAACTGTTAATTGCAAAGAAAAGAACAAAACACCAAATTGTACATTATTAGATTAGATTAGATATCAAACTAAACAACAACAACAACAACAACAACAACAATAATAATAATAATAATAATAATAATAATAATAATAATAATAATAATAATAATAATAATAATAATAATAATAATAATAATAGATAAAAACAAGATGCCTATGTAAGTTTAAAAGGATCTGATCTCCAATTATGGTACGCAGTGTTTGAGAAGAATAAGCTACCTGCGGAATAACAATTGCAAGATTTAGAACCCCTATAGCCAATCCTGCAAAACCAATCTTGAAGTAAGAAACTGTAACAGACCAAAAGTTAAGCACAACATCTACATCTAGATTTAATACCAACCTTGACCACCACCTGAATCAGCAGTCAACTCCGCTGTGACTGCAAAGGGAACACTATAGGTAATCTGCAACAGACACATGGAAAATTTATCATGTCATGAACTTCCATATATATATATATATATATATAAACTAACTAATACAATGATTGGTCGTAAGGATTGGCAAGGAAAAGAAGCAAATTGACAATGCAACAAAATAATTTAAATGTGCCAACTGCACTCACCGCAAGCGGAAAACCAAGAAGCACAAACACAACCAAGGAAGCAACCTTGATTGCGTCATTTGCTCCAATTACATGTTCTATCCCTCCAGAATAATCACGGACAGAAATAAG
Source organism: Astragalus membranaceus (assembly GCA_039519185.1). Classification (NCBI taxonomy): domain Eukaryota; kingdom Viridiplantae; phylum Streptophyta; class Magnoliopsida; order Fabales; family Fabaceae; genus Astragalus; species Astragalus membranaceus. Next base: position 99,302,081 of record CM076846.1, on the reverse strand, counting down.
ACTAATGATAGCAGTGCCGGCCATGCAAATAAAAACGATAAAATTGCTCACTGCCCAAACTAATCTTGCACCCATCCACTTACACATTGGTTCAATGAGAAAAGAGGTAATTCCAAGCACAACCTATCAAGCCATAAACACAATGTAGGGTTCATAATAATCCACAAAAATGTCCAGAATTTCAATAAGAGAACGACAATACAAAGTCCCCGATCATCATTGGTAAAGTTTTTGTAATAAATCTCTTTTGAAAACAAGTTATGCTCAATCTTGAGTTCTTACAGAATTCAATAGCAAACCAAATGCACCTTCTCTAACACCTTGATCATAAAGATCTACTTCAGAGGTGCTCCCTTTTGGATCCCCGTGATAAACTTCTCTCCCCATCCAATCCGTATCAAATAGAAAGAAGGGAAACCATGACATCTGCAGGTTGACAAAGATTGAAGGAAATATAAGAATGAGTTCAAATGAGAAGCACCGGCACAAGACTAATACAGTCACTATCAATATCAAAACACACATGACTGTGATGTGAGAAAATCTTTTGCACATAAATACTGAACTACCTACCCAAGTGAGAGCCATTACAACCAGCACTGAATGCATAGCAGGTGGCAAATGCCTTAAACTGGTCAACAAATTAACCAGTACTGCTCCGGGTCCATCCATTAAATTTTCATTATGATCTTCCCCAGCATTGAAATTCTCATGCTTCAGCTCTACATCTTTCTCAGTGTGATCCTCACTTATCTTACCATTGGGTTCATTTACAACGGATAAAGGCTTTGAATTTGAAAATTCAATGCCATTTTGCTGTTGTTCATCCAATAAAGGAGCAGAATCTGATAACCGGTGATGTTGCTTTGCAGTAGTAAGCGGAACTTCATCAGCAAAATATAGGGTTACAAGTGTGCATAATGTCAAAAACACCTGCCAATATTGTAATGTGAGATTCTAGCTATCAAACAAATTATAAGTACATTTAAGTAGTGTGTTTAACACCATATGATTGAAAAACTTGACAGATCTGCTAGCTGACAACCTCAGGACATAATGGCACTGCCTCACATTAGCCGTGCTTCTCTGTTCTTTTAATGAAGAGTAACACAGGTAAAGATGATTTAGCCCACCAGAGATTTAATACAATAAAAACAATCAAATCTTTTCCAACTGGATGAAATTTGCTACGTGAATCAATCAATCTCATAACGTTCTATTATGTATTATGCCCAGAGATAAACCAATTACCTCTAAATTTCTCTTAATAGTTTAGACTATAGTTTGGACTATCCTTCATTTGGTCATCCATCCTTAGCATTTTTTAATGAATTTTCTTCACATGTGCTCAAAACTTAAACCCACTAAAGGCAAGACTACGATCCTTTTCTACAAAGATGCTACCCTGATTTCCTCCGTAATGATTGTATTTATAATTCTATCTTGTCCTATGTAACCATTCATCCATCATAATATTCTCATTTTTGCAACACTACATTTACTTTCTTGTTTGCATTTTACTACTCAATATTAACTTCCATACAATATTGCAGGTCTTAAGTTTGATTTAAGTTTGAGTCTTTGAGGGTACTTTATTAACACAAATCACACCCCACATATTCCTCTATTTCATTCAGCCTGCTTGGATCTAGGGTTACTATCTCCCTCAATGTCCCCGTCATGTACCCAATGTTTGTAAAACGTGAGACTCATGGGATTAAATGGTCTCCAACTTCACCTGTATGCTAGGATTGGTGTTTCTCTTTTAGCACATGTATTCCACATATTTTGTTGAGCTCAAAGTTGACCACTGATGCACACCTATACTCATTGGGAAACCTTCTGTAGTTCCAATGTTCACTCACTAGTTGTGCCCACCTCATACATATCATTGATTGCTCATATTTAAGCAACCCAAACACCTTTCTTTTCTAAATCCTTCCACAAAACTTCTCTAAGCACACTATCATATGTCTTTCCCAAATTAATGAAAAAATGTTAGGTAAGTTTTTCATTAATTTACAGATGAATTAGTACAAAACAAATAATAGAAGGAACATGACACATGAAGGACAGCAGACGTTTTAAGTAATAAGCCAAAAATAAGTATGCCATTTTATGATAAGTGAAGCTTATGATCCCCAACATCTTCTACTAAGAAAAAAGTCATATATGTAAGTAAAGATGATGTGGCCCCACAAGCGAATTAATAAAAAGTAAATGAATAGAAAAAGCTAGAAAAGCTGAAGGAGAATGTTTTTTCAGTAATAAGACAAAAAATTCAGGCTTCCAAAGATCTCTGAATAGCAACAAAGAGTCAAACATCAAGGTTCAATCATAACAATGTTTTGTGGTAACCTACCACAGCAACAAGAAATGCTGCCTTAAGATTGCCACATGCTTCACAGCATGCTCTATTTGTCAGGAAAGGGAACCATCTGTTTAGGAAAGAAGAAACAAATATTAACCAACAGTAAATATAGAAAGAACTTTGATTGCAACATACACAGGTATTTCTGTAAATCATGCAATACGTGCTTAATGGATTTCATGCCATGGCAATAATAACAACATAATCATTGGATTTACACTAATTCAATTATCAAAACCACTTCTGAGATCCTTTACATCAGTACTTCAGCATGAGTAAAACCAACTTTTCTCCTTTGTCATGTTTCAAATTACCGATTGTTAATTTTATAAGAACATGTTTCCATAAAATAAAAAGTTCAATTTAAAAACTCTGCAAAGGATTTTACATAGTTAAATATTTTCAGAAACACGAAATAACCCTAAAATATTATCAAGGTCTTACTTGTTCCACTTTCCACTTGCGCCAGAAGAATATCCTAGGATGTTTCCCACTGCCATCCATGTGCAAAATATAGCATTTGATACATTGCGTTGATCAGGACCTAAGTAGAAGCAAAAGTACTATTTCATGATGTTTCCTGACTAGTGAACAAGTATTTAATACAAGATAGTAATAAAAGGTAAGTATTTAATACAAGAAGTAAATCATTATTCCCATTGTGGTTCTTGACAACTAGAACAAGAAACACGTACAATAGGAAAGCTTTACCTGATAGATCTGCCAAAAGTGCTCTAGCTGGCCCCTATAAATTAAAATTTGAAGAAATAAAGGGTTTAGTCTACTACTGTTCAACTACATCAGTATACAGATAACATAACAGAGCACACTTTGACTACTATAACAAGCTTACCTGCACTGTGTTGTTGGCAAGGTCTAGCATCCAGAACCCAAGAATAAATACAAGAGCAGCCCTGGTTCGAGTCCCTTTAAAGGTTCTACAGTTTTACATAGACGAATTTCATTAATATCTAAGTGAGTTCATGTATGTGAAATTTAAAAGGTATACGAAATAAAATTAGAAGAAAAGAACCAAATGATGGAAACAGAAACCTGCAATGCTCATTTGTATCTCCTAATACATATCCAATGTCTGCAGAATACCCAATCAGTATCACCTAAATTACAAGACTTAAATTAGCTTATATGTAATGTAGTTTAAAAAAGTACATCACATAACAATCATGTCATTAATGCTTACAGCGAATGAAATCATAATAGATCCTGCCAGAATAAATGGACGTCTTCTGCCAAACCTTGACGTACATTTATCACTCCAAATACCGACACAGGGTTGAACCTGTATCGAAAAGCGAGACAATCTTGTAATTTATTGGAGAAACTTAAAAGCAACAAAAGTAAAGCATAAATTTGTTCGGACCACACTCTCTACATTCCACTAAAAGTGGGCTTTGAAATGCAAATAACAAAATTACTGGGAAGAATGACTAGGATTTAAATCACAGAGGTGAAGCAACAAGAGTCAAACGTGAACTTATAAATAGTCAGAGTTAGCATACACAACCATTGATCGGAAAAAGAGTTCAATATGTCATTAATCATTACAGATGAAGTTGAAATTAAGTCAGAAAAAAAAACAAAAGCTTGAATATTTTTTAATGAAGCATTAGAATGCACCAAAGCAGTGGGAATGTTAAGGAGAAGTAGGAAATGAATTTCAGCAGAAGTAATGACAATCAAAATCAGAGATAAAAAAGTTACACTATCACCTACCACAAGACCAGTTATGGGGCCACAAAGCCAAATAAATGAAGAAAACGCATGTCCAATTCCCAACGTCTGCAAAAAAGCAAACAGAGTATTTAGTAAATTGCAAAGCTGAAAGAATATACATTGCACACTTAGACCCTGTTTGAACAAATAGCTTAATTAAACACTTATAAATGCTTATGATTTAAGGACCTATATATAAGTTATTTCTATAGCTGACAGGATAAAATAAAATAAAGTTGCTTCAAAAAAAAGGATAAAATAAAGTCAAATTGTTTTTATATGAGTTATAAGCTCATTTCATAAGCGACTTATAAACCTGTCACATAATTTGCTTCCATAACCCTCCCATACTATTTCACATGTGCTTATGCCATAAGCTCAAATAAACCAATCCAAACATACCCTCAATAACTAATATCAATAGCATGGATGAAATTCAGCTTCGCTTATGCAACCAAAATAAGCAACAATAAATACTATTTTAGGTCAATTATAATTGATCTGCTTATAGTGCACAATAATCTACATTAGTAGCGTCTTTAAACTAAAGAGATCGCATTTCCAGAGCAAAAATGGATCTGGTCAAAATTTACACGAAGTCGGTTAAAGCGTTTTGAACCTGAATATAAGGTGTGAGAAGAGAGAGTTGCAGGGCCCAACCGAATTGAACACCGGCGGCGACGGTGCAACTAAGAACGAGGTTGGTGATAGAGGCGTTGGTCTTCGGCGGCGAGTGATCGGAATGCGAGTGATCGGAGTGCGGCGAATTGAGATCGATCCGATGGCGAGGTTCGTCGATGCCGACGAGTTCGACTTCGGCTGAGGAAGAGTCGTGCCTTAGGTTCTTATAGGGAACACGGATCGACATTGAGTCAGACTTCCCCGCCATTGCGACGGTTTTATGGACATTCACTCACTCAGATCGAGTTCCTGAATGAATGTCAACGAATTTTATTCTAGGGTTTCTATTTTTTCTTTTGTGAGGGAAATGGAAATGGAATCGTAGATGAGAGAGAGAATGAAAGGGTCAAATTTGGCGGGCGAAGAAGAAGAAGAAGAAGAAGATGATGATGCTATGCTAATGCTACAATGGTTGCAAGTGAGATCTGCTATACGTTGCAGCAGCGTCAAGGATGGTACCTTGTCTCCTCCTTTTACTGCCACGTTGCTCCACTTGTACTCTGTGGGCCAGAGCTTACGTAGAAGATCCCCCTCACTTTTGGAGAAACTTACGACTTACGAGTTTTACTCCCTTTGCCCCTTGGTCACGGAGAAAGGTATCGTGTTCAAAATCGAACCGAACCGAACTAAACAAATAAAAAATTGCAAATTGAACTAACCCAATCGAAAATTGTAAAAAACCACAAACCGCAAAATCTATTCGATTTTTTTTATCAATTAACTCCGCGGTTTGTTTCAGCCCGCAGTTTTGTTTCCACCAACCGAACCAAACCAAACCAAACCGCAAGTAACACTAAGGCTTATTGACTTACAACCTTCCTTTCAAATTTATTAGCTCAAATCCAACTAAAACCAAACTATCACTCACTTACTAGCCCAAATCCAATTGATTCTTTGACTCACTTACAAACAATCTATATTGTTATGTTATATTTAAAAAATTACAATAAAATATTTAATTCAAATTCTTTTAAAAATGCCTAGAATTAAAAAAGAGTAATCTATATGGTACATATATTTGAGTAGTTTTCTTAAAGATTTATTATCCCTTAGACCTTTTTGAAGAAGGTTCTGTTACTAACATGTTTACCTCTACCTCCATTGTTGGTAATGTATTTGGATTCAAGGCTTTGCACGCTCTACGTTTGGAGGATTTGCGAATCCCTACTGCTTATGTTAAAACTTTCCAAGGTCCGCCTCACGGAATCCAAGTTGAGAGAGATAAATTGAACAAGTATGGACGTCCCCTATTGGGATGTACCATTAAACCTAAATTGGGCTTATGTTAGCCGTTTTTTGTTTTAGTTAATTTTTACTCCATTTTAAATTATGTTTTATCTCGAAAAAAACTGAACCAATCCAAACCGCATTGGTTTGGTTTGGTTTGGTTCGGTTCGGTTTTCTTTTAGGAAGTCAACCGAACCAAACCAAACCGCTCGTAGTTTTACCTTGCGGTTCGGTTCACCCTTTGTCTCAAAACCGAACCAAACCGCAGCGCGAACACCCCTAGAAAAAAGCATTTCTCACAATTAAAAAAACATTCTCAAAATTTTTTTCAATAAAATGGTTGATTTCATTTTTTTCGATAAACACTGATTCAATGAAAATAAGCACTAGGTATGCTCCAAAAACCAACTAGCCCTAATAGCCGTGCGGTGCATGGGGTCGACTAAATTTAGTGTGTGTAATATATAGTCCAATAATTATGAATAAATATTAAATTATAACTATAAGGGTTAAATATGTTTTTGGTTTTTTTTAGTGTCTCAAAAAATTTACACCAAATTTTGGTCCCTATAAAATTTCGATTTTTTGCTTTTAGTCTCTCATGACTTTTAGTAACGCTTCATGACTTTTAATGGAATTTTTTTGACCTTTTATAAGCACTATTAAAAGTCTTGAAGCGCTATGTCATGAGGGACTAAAAGCAAAAAACTCAAATTTTATAGAGACCAAAAATTGGGGAAAATTTTTGAGAGTCTAGAACCAAAAAACCCATAAGAAGATTATGCAATTAAAAATGAACATTAACATAGACATTGAAAATCAACATCCATAGATAATAAAAAGAAAAGGCTTAAAGAGTTTTAATAACAAAATTCACATTCATCAAATGTAAATATAAAAACTTAACACAATCCGATCAAAATAGTACTCCTTCAACATCTATCACTCTCGATTCTTCATCCTTGGGAACTTCGACCTGATCGTTGAAGTTAACAACAATTGGTGAAAAAGTGTATGTTGTCCGCGTTATTGTTAATTAGATTTTTAAACAAATCATGAAAGAGAAGACAAAAATTTCTATTGTTTAGATGTGCCGGTAAGACCGGATTTAAGTCGAACCATAGAATTTCAACAAACAGAACAAAAGAAACTAATGTTTGACATCTTCTATATATTCATTAAAGAGTATTTACAACCAAATACTAAAAAAGCGAGACTAAAATAAAAATAAACACCAATTTAAACATGCTTCAAATACCTATTGGTATGAAATGACCAAAATAAGAGTCATATAAAAAGGAGGGTCGGCGCGAGTTCTCATTAAAGAAACAAAAAGATTAATTTATAAAAATAAATTAATTTTTTAAAGATTATAGAAAAATATGGTTCTAAAAAATATAAAGAGAATAAGTATAAAAATAAATTGATTTTTTAAAGTGGTGAAATTAGTAAAATGGTGAGTTGCATTGCATGAGTTATTGTCAATAATATTTTTAAACAAATTATGAAAGAGAAGCCACCAATTTTCTATTATTCATGTGCGCCGGTAAGACTTGATTTAACAAAAATTTGACATCTTCTATATATATATATATATATATATATATATATATATATATATATATATATATATATATATATATTCATCCAATACTATTTACAATCAAACACTAAACGGGAGATTAAAATAAAAATATAAACAACAATTTAAGTATACTTCAATACACGTTGGTGCGGAATGATCAAAATAAGGTCATAAAAAATGGGTGGGGGAGAGTACTTGAAAAAATAAATATAAGAAAAAATGTTATAAGGAAAATAAGTATAAAAATAAATTAACTTTTTTAAAATGGTGAGTTGTCATTTACAGATTGAATAGCTAAATACTTTTGTGATCACCGTAGTACCCCAAAATACCCTACTAGCATCACACTCTACGTACATTGTCATGAAATTAATTTTTTTTCTTCACTAAACCGATTATTGAACAACGAAATTCACGTATTTCAAGTAAATCAAAACACACTGCTTAACGTTGCACTCAACGTATTTGTTAGAAAATTATTTTTTTCATCAAATTGGTTATTGAGGAACGCACTTCGCATATTTGAATAGTTACACTTTTTTGAAATACACTACTTTGCGTTACATTTTACGTATTTTGCCACTGAAAATAATTTTTTAGCTACCATAATGAAAGACTAATTTCTAGCTGTGCTTAAGAAAAATGTGATTTTAAAAACTAAAGAGAAAATGTGTAAATATAAATATTATCTTTTCAACTGAAATTAATGATTATAGTAAAAATAGTAAAACAAAGCACCCCAAAAGACACTGCTTAACATCAGACTTTACATATTTTGTTACAAAATTATTATGTTTAAACCAAAGTAGTTATCGAGGAACAAACTCGGCATATTTGAACAATTAATTTTTTTTAATTACTAAAGTATCTCAAAACACACTGTTTAGCATCACATTTTACGTAATTTGCACCAAATTAATTTTTGTTTTTACCAATCCAATTATCGAGGAACGAATTTCTTATATTTAAATTTAATATTTTTTTTTGAATTTTAATATACCACAAAACATATAAATGTGAAGGAAAAAAAGGCAAAGAGAGTGGGAATCTTGGCGCCAGTACGGCTTTCGCTTTATATATTAGATTACAAATTATTTAAATACAAAGTGGCATTAAGCCATCGGGATGAAACAAAATAACATGAAAGTCTACCCATGTAACACCCCGATAAATTCTAACATATAGAATCACCGAAATGCACTAAATGGCATACATCAGAGTAACTTCCTGTTATTGAAATATTGAACACATCTAAAACTTTCGATAATAATTATCAAATGGTTCTCTGAACCTCATAAACTTCCTAAAAATACTTAAGTTTCAAAACTTAAGACTTGTACATAATCCTGGTGTTCAATACTCAAAACATAAAGTAGCGGAAACGATTTTACAACTTAAACAACGAAAGTTATACAATCGGAACATAGAAACAATAAATGGGACAAAGGCCTAAAATATGAAATTAGGTCTTTCATGACTCCAAGAGTCGCACCAGCTAACCGTGCTTTGTCGCCTTTGCTTTCCCCTGTTTCTCTGTAAAAACCACAAATATGAAGGGTGAGATAAACATTATCTCAGTGAGTCCTATCGAGACCCCTTACTAACTCTAACGGTTCATTATGCCTTGTTTTGAACTCGTGGTCCTTAAAAGCAACCACGTGGAAATATATTAATTAAGTTCCTGTAACCTTTATGCTCATGGCCCTCCTAAGCGACACATGAAGCATACAATCTTTTGTTCCATGTTTTTAGCATAACACCTCAGTCTACCTATTTTATAGGTACTTCTTTGACTTTGGTGAACCCATCCCGCTATTTCTAGTGGGGGAAACATTCTTGAGTCTAGGTTTTGGGGCTCATGACTTCCCCTCCCCTAGTATGCTAACCTCTAAGGGTCGTCACCCTTTTTCCTCTTGTATTTATTATACAATTATATATCCATGTACCCACAATGGGCTGTTAGTCATTTCAGTCAAGTATCATGTATAATATCAGTCAAGTACCGTGTATAGTTATTGACATATGTTCTCTCGCGTTCTCTAAGTACGGTTTCCCATTTCTTTCATAATATACAAGTTTCCTATCGAACATGTTCAATCTCATACCATCGGTACCTTTACATTGTTGGGGAACCTTGGGGAATGGATTAGAAGAGGATTGGAATCGTTTGGAATGGATAAAAAGGTACTTTGAATTTGAAGGTCAGAAAGTCTCACACGACCCGTGCGTGTAGGCGCACGACCCGTGCGTTGTTGAACAATTTATAGAAGATTTTCCAGAAAGATACGCACGACCCGTGCGACGAAGCGCACGATCCGGGCGTTGTAAATAAAGTTCCAGGAAGATACACACGACCCGTGCGTTTAGGCGCACGATCCGTGTGTATTTTAAAAATCAGTTCGTGTAGCATCAGATGGGGGCGCACGACCCGTGCTCATAGGCACACGATCCGTGCATCTCTATCAGTTTTCCAGAAATAGACTTTTCATGAGTTTTTCCATTCCGTTCCAATTCCAAAATCCCTTTCGATCGAGACCCAAACTTAAACACGCTTTAGAACAATATATTATAGCAATATAGTACAACATGCATATACCATTCAATTCAGCACATTTCAGCAATCAAACACATAACTTGTTATTAACAGTCACAGTTTTTAGAAAAGCGGTTTTCGAAAAGGTGAAGACTCTGAAAATACGCACATTCCCTAAGCGAGTTATAGAACTCACCCGAAGTGATGAAAATCACAAACAATCACGGCAACAACTTGACTTTAATGAGAACCGAAATTACACGAACTTGCTCCGTAACGGTCCTTCTCGTTCTCACGAACTCCACGCCCTCTCCAATTCGAATCCCAGCAATCTGAGCTACTGACCCTCTTCCCTCGTTACTTCAAACAGCAAGGTGAGGTCTCCCAAGGTTCTATTCTAGCTCTAAGATGACATGCAAGCCACTAGAAGCACTACAACTCCATTTTTGCTCTATGAAGCTTTGGAGTGTGAAAATGGTGGATTGAGAAGGAGAAGGAGATAGGTTGCAACAGTGGTATCAATGGATGGAGAATAAGAAGCTGAGTTTAATAGTGGATAGAAACATGACATGCATCAAACTTTTGGTTCCCTCTCTTCTTCCTCCCCCTCGCGAGTTCTCTCCCTCTCTCGCAAGCTCCCTCTCTTCTATTCTTTCTCTCTTTTGCTGAAAACTAAAAATGAGGAGTGTTGTGGTGTTCAGCTGGGTTATCACAAGCTAGAAAAAAAAAGGTTGCAAGGACCAAAATACCCTTCAGCAATTTGTTCACTTCCCATACCATGACATGGTCTACTCTAATAACTTAGCCAAATTCTTATTAACTTAACACAATTATTTTAACTATGCATTACTATCGTTTTTATTTATTTCTACATCACATAATTAATGCAAACTAATCAACTTAACCTCGTGCTAATTTAATTAAATCTAATTAGCTAATTAGGGGATGTTACAATCACCCCAACTTTTAAAATTTTGTCCTCAAAATTGACAAAACGTACCTTACTCGAACAAATAAGGATATTTCTCCTGCATGCTCTCCTCTACTTCCCATGTCGCTTCGTCAGGTGACGCACCGTCCCAAAGCACCTTGACAATAGGAATTGACCTCGTCCGGAGCGTTTTCTCGCCACGTTCAATGATCCTGATTGGAGTAGGCTGATAAGATAAATCCGGTCTGATGTCGATCGCTTCATAACTCAAGGGTTGATTCGGATCATGAATATACTTCCTTAACTGCGATACATGAAACACATCATGTAATCTGGACAATTCTGGAGGTAATGCAATGCGATACGCTACAGGCCCAACTCGCTCGATAATCTGGAAGGGTCCGACATACCGAGGACTGAGCTTCTTCGCTCGCAAAGCGATACCGGTTCCGATGGTTGGAGAAAGCCTCAAAAAGACATGGTCTCCTTCTTCGAATTCTAACGGCCTTCTTCTTTTATCCGCATAACTCTTTTGTCGACTCTGCGCGGCTTTCATCCTTTCCCTTATCTGACGGATCTTCTCTGTAGTCTCACGGACCAATTCCGGTCCCAATAGCCTCTGCTCACCCACATCCCACCAACACAGTGGTGTCCTACACTTCCTTCCATACAATGCTTCATATGGAGCCATTCCGATACTAGAATGGTAACTGTTGTTGTATGAAAACTCCACCAATGGAAGATGATCCTCCCATCTTCCTCCACTATCGAGTACACAAGCCCTCAACATATCCTCTAACGTCTGGATTGTCCTCTTAGTCTGCCCGTCTGTCTGTGGATGGTAAGCGGTGCTAACACACACCGTTGTTCTCAACGCCATGTGCAATGCTCTCCAAAATCGAGATGTGAACTTGGGATCTCGATCACAGATGATACTTGTGGGGATTCCATGCAACTTCACAATATTCTTGAGATACTCATCTGCTAACTTAGCAACCTTGTGAGTCGAACGCACTGGAATAAAATGAGCGGACTTGGTCAGGCGATCCACCACTACCCAAATAGAATCATTTCCGGCTTGGGACCGTGGCAATCCCATGACAAAATCCATAGATATGCTTTCCCATTTCCATTCCGGTACATTCAACGGTTGTAACTGGCCACCTGGCTTCTGGTGCTCTATCTTAACCCTTTGACAAGTCACGCATCGAGACACAAACTCTGCAATATCTACTTTCATACCCGGCCACCAATACAATTGCTTCAAATCTCGATACATCTTGGTAGATCCAGGATGAATTGAGAACTGACTCTTATGAGCCTCTTCTAAGACTTGCCTCTTCACATCCTCATCATTCGGCACACAAATTCTACCATCAAAGCAAATTACGCCATCACCGTCTTCGGTGTAACTCGGCGATCCTTTCTGTGCTTGCAGTTCTACATCACCTTCTTGGGCTGAGCGAATCAGATTTCTCAATGAACTTGAAATCTGAATATGGCTCAACACCAACTTGTTCCTTCTTGACTTAACTCTTAAGTTGAGGTCTCTAAACAATTCCAACAAAGACATCTCGTGTATCATCAACTCTGCAGTATGGATAGACTTTCTGCTTAAAGCATCGGCCACAACATTAGCCTTACCAGGATGGTACTTCAATTCAAAATCATAATCTTTCAGGAATTCTACCCACCTCCTCTGTCTGTTGTTCAGCTCTTTTTGGTCAAACAAATACTTAAGACTCTTGTGGTCACTAAAGACTTCGAAACGAGACCCATACAGGTAATGTCTCCAAATCTTTAGGGCAAACACAATCGCCGCCAACTCTAAATCATGAGTTGGGTAATTCTCTTCATGCGCCTTCAACTGTCTGGAGGCATAAGCAACCACTTGTTGATTCTGCATTAGGACACATCCCAAACCCTTACCAGAGGCGTCGCAATAGATTTGGAATCCTACGGACGGATCTGGAAGAATCAGGATGGGTGCAGAAGTCAAACGATCCTTCAATTCCGTGAAACAATTATCACAGTCTGAGTCCCAAACGAACGGCTGACCCTTGCGAGTTAACCGAGTGAGTGGAAGAACCAGCTGGGAAAATCCTTGAATGAATCTTCGATAATACCCAGCTAATCCCAAGAAACTTCTTACCTCAGTAACTGTAGACGGCTGTTCCCAGTCTACCACAGCTTCAATCTTACTGGGATCCACTGCAACACCAACCCTAGATATCACATGGCCCAGAAACTTAACTTCGGGCATCCAAAAATCACATTTGGACGGCTTAGCATACAACTTTTTCTCTCGGAGTACGTTCAGAACAATTCGGAGATGTTGCACATGCTCCTCAGTTGTCTTCGAGAACACCAAGATATCATCAATGAACACTACCACAAACCGATCCAGATAAGGATTAAAAATCCGATTCATATAATCCATGAATACGGCTGGAGCATTGGTCAAACCGAAGGGCATCACTACAAATTCATAGTGTCCATACCTCGTACGGAAAGCAGTCTTCGGGACGTCCAAAGCTCGCACCCTGATTTGGTGATAGCCGGACCTTAAATCAATCTTTGAAAATACAGAAGCTCCCCTCAACTGATCTAGCAAATCATCAATTCTCGGTAGAGGGTACTTGTTCTTGACAGTCACCTTATTCAACTGACGATAATCTATACACAATCTCATACTTCCGTCCTTCTTCTTGACAAGCAATATTGGAGCACCCCATGGTGAGGCACTCGGCCGGATGAACCGTTTGGAGATTAGCTCATCCAGTTGAACTTTCAATTCCCTCAACTCTAACGGCGACATTCTATGCGGGGCTATAGAAATAGGTCTAGTGCCTGGAACCAACTCTATAGAAAATTCCACCTCACGATCCGGGGGAAATGAAGGAACTTCATCGGGAAACACATCAAGAAATTCATTAACGACTTGCACAGAAGATAAATCCTGATCTGTCTCAGTGGATGCAGACAGCATCATGACATAAGCTTCTGCGCCTTGGAACAGATAGTTACTGGCCACAGTGAAAGAAATAACAGCTTCAGAATTGGGCGGTTGTAGCTCCACTGACTCAGAGGCAAAACCGATAGTTCGATGGAAGCAATCTATAGTCACATGGTTGGCCGTCATCCAACTCATGCCTAGGACGACGTCCATGCCCTTCATTGGTAAACAAATGAAGTCTACTACAAAATTCCTGTCTCCAATGGATAGAAGACAATTTTCACATATCGCTTGGGTCTGAACACTACCCTCAGCAGCAGTCTTAATGGAGATTGGTTGAGGCAAATGAGTTAAAGCCAATCCCAACCGATCGACACAAACTTGAGATATAAAACAATGGGTCGCACCTGAATCATACAAAATACTAACGGAGTTATTAAAAAGAGATCCCATACCCCTTAGTAGATTATCTGACGGTGTGACCTTCTGGGCGTCCAAGGTGTAAACCCTCCCATGAGTTGTAGTAGCAGCGAGGTTACCTCCCTGACTCTTCTCCTTCTCTGGGCAGTCCCGTGCATAATGACCATCTTTCTTGCAGAAATAACACTGGTTGGATCCCATCTGGCATTTACCCTGATGATACTTTCCACAGTTGGAACATGTACTGAACCTTGAGGAGTTCGACGACTGAACCTGTTTTCCTTTGTTGGAGTTGTGCCTGGGACCCGTCTGATGGTTGGATGATCCAACACTCTTCTTATTCTGATGGAATACTTTCCTACTTGCATATAACCTCTTCAAGTCACTCTCAGCTATGTGTGCTTGTTGAACCATGGCAGCATAGTTAGTATAGGCAAAAGAACTTAAACTCTGAGCAATGTCTTCCCTCAGCCCATACTTGAACCTTTCGGTTTTCCATTTGTCATTGGGAGCATACCCGGGCAAACCGAAGAATTGATATAACTCTTCAAACTTAGCCGCGTACTGACCCACAGTTGAATTTCCTTGAGTGAGAGTCAGAAATTCGTTCTCCTTGTCGAACCTCATGGCTGTTGGAAGGAACTGCTCCAAAAATACCTGCTTGAAATGTTCCCAAGTCTGGGGAGTATCCATAGTTACCATCATGGCTTTGGTATTAGTCCACCAGTTGTTAGCTTCGCCTTTCAGCATATGTGTTGCCAATCTCAGCTTGTCCTCATCAGTGACTTGCATACCTACGAAAATCTTCTCTATATCATCTAGCCAATGCTGGGCTTCCATGACATCCGGTCCTCCTCTGAACTCGGACAGCTTCATTTTCAGAAATTCAGAGAAAACCCTCCTTGGGTCAACTTGGGGCTCAGGGACTTGTTGAGGCTGAGCTTGAGCATTCTGCTGCATTTGCAACATATCTTCCATCATCTTCTGCTGCCTCTCGATCACGTTCTGCATCCATGCAGAATGCGGATCAATCGGTGGGTTATTCCTCGATCCTCCTGCCATAATTCTGCAAATGATACACCAAGTATTAAGTTGATCAGTCTCAATGTCTCTTAGCATCACAAGAAGCAAGATAGCAGAATTACTCGAGGGACAAAACCACCCTAACTGTCTAAGCCCGACTAGGTCGAACTGCTCTGATACCAAAATGTAACACCCCGATAAATTCTAACATATAGAATCACCGAAATGCACTAAATGGCATACATCAGAGTAACTTCCTGTTATTGAAATATTGAACACATCTAAAACTTTCGATAATAATTATCAAATGGTTCTCTGAACCTCATAAACTTCCTAAAAATACTTAAGTTTCAAAACTTAAGACTTGTACATAATCCTGGTGTTCAATACTCAAAACATAAAGTAGCGGAAACGATTTTACAACTTAAACAACGAAAGTTATACAATCGGAACATAGAAACAATAAATGGGACAAAGGCCTAAAATATGAAATTAGGTCTTCCATGACTCCAAGAGTCGCACCAGCTAACCGTGCTTTGTCGCCTTTGCTTTCCCCTGTTTCTCTGTAAAAACCACAAATATGAAGGGTGAGATAAACATTATCTCAGTGAGTCCTATCGAGACCCCTTACTAACTCTAACGGTTCATTATGCCTTGTTTTGAACTCGTGGTCCTTAAAAGCAACCACGTGGAAATATATTAATTAAGTTCATGTAACCTTTATGCTCATGGCCCTCCTAAGCGACACATGAAGCATACAATCTTTTGTTCCATGTTTTTAGCATAACACCTCAGTCTACCTATTTTATAGGTACTTCTTTGACTTTGGTGAACCCATCCCGCTATTTCTAGTGGGGGAAACATTCTTGAGTCTAGGTTTTGGGGCTCATGACTTCCCCTCCCCTAGTATGCTAACCTCTAAGGGTCGTCACCCTTTTTCCTCTTGTATTTATTATACAATTATATATCCATGTACCCGCAATGGGCTGTTAGTCATTTCAGTCAAGTACCATGTATAATATCAGTCAAGTACCGTGTATAGTTATTGACATATGTTCTCTCGCGTTCTCTAAGTACGGTTTCCCATTTCTTTCATAATATACAAGTTTCCTATCGAACATGTTCAATCTCATACCATCGGTACCTTTACATTGTTGGGGAACCTTGGGGAATGGATTAGAAGAGGATTGGAATCATTTGGAATGGATAAAAAGGTACTTTGAATTTGAAGGTCAGAAAGTCTCACACGACCCGTGCGTGTAGGCGCACGACCCGTGCGTGTAGGCGCACGACCCGTGCGTTGTTGAACAATTTATAGAAGATTTTCCAGAAAGATACGCACGACCCGTGCGCTTCGTCGCACGATCCGGGCGTTGTAAATAAAGTTCTAGGAAGATACACACGACCCGTGCGTTTAGGCGCATGATCCGTGTGTATTTTAAAAATCAGTTCGTGTAGCATCAGATGGGGGCGCACGACCCGTGCTCATAGGCACACGATCCGTGCGTCTCTATCAGTTTTCCAGAAATAGACTTTTCATGGGTTTTTCCATTCCGTTCCAATTCCAAAATCCCTTTCGATCGAGACCCAAACTTAAACACGCTTTAGAACAATATATTATAGCAATATAGTACAACATGCATATACCATTCAATTCAGCACATTTCAGCAATCAAACACATAACTTGTTATTAACAGTCACAGTTTTTAAAAAAGCGGTTTTCGAAAAGGTGAAGACTCTGAAAATACGCACATTCCCTAAGCGAGTTATAGAACTCACCCGAAGTGATGAAAATCACAAACAATCACGGCAACAACTTGACTTTAATGAGAACCGAAATTACACGAACTTGCTCCGTAACGGTCCTTCTCGTTCTCACGAACTCCACGCCCTCTCCAATTCGAATCCCAGCAATCTGAGCTACTGACCCTCTTCCCTCGTTACTTCAAACAGCAAGGTGAGGTCTCCCAAGGTTCTATTCTAGCTCTAAGATGACATGCAAGCCACTAGAAGCACTACAACTCCATTTTTGCTCTATGAAGCTTTGGAGTGTGAAAATGGTGGATTGAGAAGGAGAAGGAGAAGGAGATAGGTTGCAACAGTGGTATCAATGGATGGAGAATAAGAAGCTGAGTTTAATAGTGGATAGAAACATGACATGCATCAAACTTTTGGTTCCCTCTCTTCTTCCTCCCCCTCGCGAGTTCTCTCCCTCTCTCGCAAGCTCCCTCTCTTCTATTCTTTCTCTCTTTTGCTGAAAACTAAAAATGAGGAGTGTTGTGGTGTTCAGCTGGGTTATCACAAGCTAGAAAAAAAAGGTTGCAAGGACCAAAATACCCTTCAGCAATTTGTTCACTTCCCATACCATGACATGGTCTACTCTAATAACTTAGCCAAATTCTTATTAACTTAACACAATTATTTTAACTATGCATTACTATCGTTTTTATTTATTTCTACATCACATAATTAATGCAAACTAATCAACTTAACCTCGTGCTAATTTAATTAAATCTAATTATCTAATTAGGGGATGTTACAACCCACCTCATAGATAAACCAACTATGCGAAAAACATTTAATATACGATAAAATGAAGTCTACCACCGACAATTCCCTTTTAAAGATCAAATTATTTTAGCAACCCAACTACACTAGCATGTTGCTAACCAAATATTATATTTTGTCTTGTTTACCTTCTTCCCTGAAAATGCACGTCAAACAAACGAAAATGGTCCACAATATTATTATAGCCAAGAACCGCAAACTAAGCCAGTCTTAAATCTTAGTGCATACCTCTTTAGCCAAAACACATTGAATATTCAGGCGTCTGCGCACATATAGGACATTCTGCTCACTACAAGAATTTCGCCCATTTCTGGCGGAATAAATCCGCCAATACATTACCGGCGGAATTTTGGCGTTACCGGCGGATTTGATCCCCAGTAAATTACCGGCGGATTTTTCAATTTTTTCCGGTGGATTTTAATTCGATTGTAACTTACCAACAAAATATATAGGTGTTACCGGCGGAAATTGTAACATCCCCAATTTAGCTAAGTTCATTTATTGAAATTAGCAAGATGTCATATTTAATTAATTGGCTAATTTAAAATAATTAGGCATGATTGATAATATGTCATAAGTAATTTAATTACCAGTGATATGAGTGTGTGTTTTGATGATTGATAAGTGAGTTAAATTAGATTTAAGTGGGAAATGTTAAGTAAGGGTATTTAGGACAATTCCCACCCATTTTTACTAAAACCTCCCAGCTGACCTTGGCATCCCCACACTCCCGTGAACAAAACATTTCCAAAATTTCAGAAATAGTGAGAGTTGAGAGAGAAAGAGAAACCGTAAGGAGAGAGGGAGAAGAATAGGAGGGAAATTTCAGAAACAGCGTGAGTTGGAAGAGGGACAGAACAAACATGATTAGGAAATACAGCAGATGCTGGAGCAGCATGCGGAGCAACAGAGATTGAATGCGGAGCAACAACGGTTGAATGAGGTGCGCTGGAAGCAAATGTTTGATAGTATGTCTCAATACTCAAGGCCATCTATGCCATCATCATCATTTTATCCACCGCAGCAGATGCAGCCTTACGGCACTGCTTTTCAGCCGTACGCACCGCAGCAGATGCAACCTTCCTTCCACAGCCCATATGGTCAGCCGTACTCTGGTTTCAACTCTCAGCCTCAGCAGCAGCCACAGCAACCCCAGCAGCAGCCCGAGCAACCCCAACAACTCAACACAAATTTAGACCTCAACACTGATTTAGAAACATGGTTCAATAATTCAGACCCCAACAACGACCCGTCCCAGCACTACTATGGCTAGGAGTTTTAGTCATTTTATTAGATATTTTAATTTCAGTTCTTGGATATTTTAATTTATATTTTGTAATATATATTTTAATTACTACTTTCTTGTATGGATGTTTATGCAAGTATTATCATTTTAAAAGCATTATTCAATTCTAGTTTAATTAGTATTTATTTAAAAATTAAATATTTATATTATAAAATTAATAATATTTATATTATAAAATTAATAATATTTATTTTGGAATTAAATAATAAATATTTTAATAAACGAATAATAAATAATATTTTTTTAAATAAATGAATTAAATAATAAATATTAATAAATGAATAATAAATATTATTTTTTAAATAAACGACTGTAAAAAAAAACAACATTACCGGCGGATTCTATTAGGTTTCCGGTGGATTTGAAAATTAATTTTTTTTTTTAAAAAAATGTTACGGACAGATTTGTTAGCATTTCCGGCGGTTTTTTAAATAATTACCGGTGGTTCGTATTATGTTTACCGGCGGATTTTCCGCTGGTAATTTCCTGCGGATTTTCCACCGAAAATTACCGGCGGAAAATCTGCCGGTAACCGTTACCAACGGGTTAATTTCCGGCGGATAAAATCTGCCGGTAACACCCAATTTTCGGCGGATTTTAGCCGTTTTTGGCGGATTTTGTCCGCCGGAAATCCCCATAATTCTGGTAGTGGCTGCATCTTCGGAAACAATCACAAGTCGTCATAATAACATCTCACGCGTTGGCAACGTGTTGTTGAACAGTCTCCATACGAAAATGACAATTTTTGTTGGAGCTACTGTTTTCCAAAGCTTCGAACTTATATCAACAATATCTGATGTTGTATCCGGGACAACTTGATAATGCACCAAATGATTATAACAAGAGCCGATTTAAAAATGATTTTGGGAATCTAAATACCAACACCAATAGTCTAGCTTCCCTCTCACTGGTTGAACTTCCACCAGAATATCTCACAAAAGGTGCGCATTGCCCAGCAGATTCGGACCAAAAAAAATACGCCCCTCAATTTGCCATTGTCAGTGCTCATTCACCCAAAGACCAGCTACAGCAACTGTCACATTTGGATCCTGACAACATGCAAATAAGGAAGGAAAAATAAGGTGCAAAGGCTGGTTATCTAGCCAATGATGCTTCCAAAATTTCACACCCTCACCATCCCCTCAAACCCCTTCTAACACAATCGTTGAACCATCCTTTTTCAATCACTTCTTCTCCCACAAAAACAAGATTCTTCCACCATAAAGAGTCCTTTTTACCAACCAACTTAGAATTGTTGTTTAAGAAAATTGATTAATCTCCATACCCGTGAGTTAAAAGCCCCCTCCAACTAGCATTCTCGTCCACCAAAAACTACCATTTCCAGATAGATAAAAGGGTAATATTAAACAACTCTAGGTTTTTAATACCTAGACCACCCTCCTTTTTGTGTAACATGTTAATATCTGGCTTCCAAGTTGTCGCACGCCTAGGATTGGCTCCCACCAGGATTCCCAAAAATTTGAAAGGGATAGATTTCGTACGACAATGAAGAAACGTCAAAGCAGAACTCAAAAACTCTTCCGAAATATTAATACCAACCAGCTTGTTTTTTGTGGAAATTAACCTTTAAACCCGAGACTAGTTCAAACCCTCTAAGAATGGATTTTATGCTCCAAATATTTTCCTGGGACGCCTTGCCAAGAGAATGGTGTCATCCACAAATTGCACAATAGAATAAAGAAGATCATCACCAATCTTATAACCCGAAAAAGAACCAATATCCACAGCCTTAGCTACCATAGCAGACAAACCCTCCGCAACAATCAAGGATAAGAAAGGGGATAAAGGATCCCATTGTCTTAACCCTCTCTTCATCACAAAATCTCTAGTGAGACTACTATTTTCTACTACAGATAAATAGCTTGAGCAAACACAAGCCTTCATCCACCTAAACCAACCCGAATTGAATCTCATTCTATCATTCATATCAAACAAAAAACAAACAAGAAACAGTATCGTAAGCCTTCTCAAAGTCAACTTTGAAAAGTAAGCACTCATCTTTGTTTCTCTTGGCCAAATCAACCAGTTCATTTACCACCACATCCCCATCCAGAATGTTTCAACCACCCAAGAAGGATTATTGATAGTCGGATGTCACTTTGGGTAATACCTTCTTTAATCTACTTGCCAACACCTTTGCTAGTATCTTATACATACAACCAATTAAACAAATAGGTCTGTATTCACCCAACCCTTAGGGATTATCATTCTTGGGGTTAAGGATTAGAAAAGAAGAAGTAAATGCTTTAGGCAAGGCTGCCTTGGCATGAAACTCCTTAAAGAATTCAACAATGTCAAATTTCAACACTACCCAAAACTACTTGGTGAAACACAAGTTAAATCCGTCTAGACTTGGGCTTTTGTCTCCATCACAACTCCACACCACCACCTTGATTTCGTCGTCCTTGAAAGATTCCATCAAATAAGCATTCGCATATCTGGGGAGATACGCTTAAAGGGTAGGCCACTAAGAGTAGGCCGATTATAACATGGCTCAACAAAGCTAATCTAAAAATGACTTTTAACCACTTCCTTCACGCCTTCAACATCACCCATCAACTTCTGTGGTCATCTAGATATCGTTAATCTACCCCTCAGTCGGTGATATATCTTAAAAGAGAATGAAATTACTTTTTGTTTCCATCTCCTTCTCTAGTCCACCTCACTCTACTCTTTTGAAACAACAAACTTTCTTTCAAAAGAATATCCCTCCAGAACTTAGAAGTAACTTCCTTTCTCTTAAGCACATCTGCCTACTCGCAATTTTTAACTAAAGCACGATCCTAGTCATTCACCTCCTTGTCATCCTCTTCAATATTCAAATCAAGTCTACCATAAACTTTCTTATTCCATTCTCTCAACTTAGATTTCAACCACTTCAATTTCTCTTTATTGATATAAGCCTTATTACTGTGAC
Source organism: Astragalus membranaceus (assembly GCA_039519185.1). NCBI lineage: Eukaryota > Viridiplantae > Streptophyta > Magnoliopsida > Fabales > Fabaceae > Astragalus > Astragalus membranaceus. The sequence goes on along the minus strand of CM076846.1, from coordinate 99,279,807 downwards.
TTCACGCTCAGCCCAACAAGAATGAACAAAAGACTTAAAGCCCTTATGCTCAAGCCAACCATTTATAAAGCAAAAAGGTTTAGATCCCCAATCTTTGGTGGAACGAAGTAACCAAATGGGACAATGATCAGATATATCTCTACCCCTATCCATTGACCCGAGATATTCCACCGAGCAATTAACCTCTTTGTCACAATGAACCTATCAAATCTACTCATGGATATACCATCAGAACAAAACCAAGAATTTTTTTTATCAGCCACCGATACATTAGCAACATCCATGTTCACTATAAAACTATTAAAATCCAAAATTTCCTCCGATAGACCCCCAACACTCCTACCTTTGTGTTCTTCCACCCTAGTAACTGAATTAAAGTCACCCACCAAACACCATTCCCCCCAGCGTATAATTCTGCTTGAACTCTTTCAATTCCTCCTACCCTCCACATTTCTCAAGCAATGAGCGAGAAACAAATATTCACCACATAAAGAATAAAATCCTGAAAATTCACAACAACTTCCACAAAACTAGTACTCGTAAAAGTAAAACTAACAGACCAAGAACCAATCAGCCAAGAGGATAAGATACCACCTGAGAGACCCAGAGATGGGTTTTACCACACTACCAAACAATCGATGGACCATCAGCCTCATTTGTTCTTTAGAAAGTAATAAAAAAAGAAATTGCATCATCTAAATTTCCCCTTAATAGAACTTGTTCTATATGAATAAAAATTAGTAAAAAGAATAAAATATATAATAATATAATGAAAAAAATGCACCAAGGGTTCTTTTAAGTTATTTAATTCTATCAAATTGGTCATTTAAATTATTTTACCACTTAAGTCCTTCAAGTTACATAACGTGTACACCGTTAGTCTTTTTTCATTTTCCGTTTCAAAAATGGTAACATTGCAGTAATAGAGGTGATGTGGCAGTAACCGAGTACTACATGGCAGGACAAATTTGATGAACCATTATTTTTAATTAGTTTTTATTAAAAATAAAAAAAATTGAAAACCTCTACCCAAAAACTCATCATCTTCATCTTCTTCACAAGCTGCCTAGAAACTCGATCATGTAAATAGATCTCACCAAAATACCCAAATCTTAATAAATCTTCCTGCACATCACTTAGGGTTCATGATTTGGATGCATTCGTGAATGGATTTCACAGTGTCTTCAAGATTAGCCCGTATAACAGGGCCCCCACCTGATAGGATGTGAATGAAGAATTGAATGTGTGACTTATCTCATAGCCTCTCCCTTGCAGTGCTTAATTAATGATTATTATTACTAGTCTCTTCTCATAGCTCTCACGATTACGAAGAAACAACCCCTGTCTTTTCTCATAGCCCTTGCAGTGCTTAATAAATCCCCAATTTTATCTTCAAACCTAATTATTGTTTCATCTTCTTCGTGCAACTTCCGGTCAAACCCAAAAAACTCATGGTCTATTAAGCTTCGTGTCCTTCATCTTTGGCACGCTTCTGTTCTCAACAAAAGGTCTCTTCCATTTTCAAAGGAGATGTTGTTGATTTTTTTTTGACAACAAAATCCTCATTTATTGAAACAAAATGAGCAAGTCAATCATACAAGTTGAGCAATACAATTAGGTATTTCCTCAATCCAAGTCAAACTAGGAAAATCTAAGGCATATTTTGCTAACAAGTGTGTATGCCAGTTGGCATCTCTACTAGCATGAATAAAAGCACCTTTGTTCCTACCCTCAAGCCTAGTTCCAAACGCAGAAGTGAGAGAGAGGGAATCAGTTTCGACAACCACTTTCCTGAAGCAACATTCACTTGAGAGACCTAATCCCATCTTCAAGGCCAGAGCCTCTGCCACTACAGCATCTTCTGTTCCCGTGAAAGACCACGTCGACCATCAGAGGTAAGTGTCGCGTCAACGTTGATTTTGATATGATCGCTTGGAGAGCCTCCCATCTATTATTCCCAATGATCTTCATAGCTTCCAGGTATTCAGCCAAAACAAAAAGGCAGCCTTCCTTATAAAGACAGTGACAACTAACAAGTATATGTCGTTCTTTTCAAAACATTGATTATTTTGGGAAATCCAACTACTATAGATGATGGACACAGATTTGTCAGTAATACATTGCTCTTCTAGAAGAATGCGATCTTCAAGCCATTATTGAAAAAGTCTTGATAGTCTTATCCTTGAATTTAATTCCCAAATTAGAGGTAAACCAAATCTGTGTTGCTTTGAAGCAATCCTTAAATGTATGTTTCACCATTTCAATTTACTTCTCAAAACTAGGGCATAATAGAGGGATGTATGAAAACACGAGTGTTTCTTCAACATCCTTTACTTCCATTTTCAAATCTTTTGAAGTCAATTTTTCAAAATCGATCTTCTTTTCCTCTTACTGTAAGGAGATAATATTCATGCTTCTGTTAGGAAAAGGTTCGAGAGGGACTTGGTCGGAGGTTCCATCTTTTATATGCTTCATTTTGGTATCAGATCACTACAAAAAAACAAGGTATTAGCGACGGATTTTTCCCTCGCTAACTGTTTTTTTCCCGCTAATAGCAATCAGCGACAGATTTAGTGACAGACCGGTTCCCTCGCTAATTCGTCGCTAATTAGCGAGGAAAATCCCTCACTAAATCCGTAGTTAAGCTAGTTTTTTTTAAAAAATAATTGATTCCCATGTTACTAGTTTTGTCCATAATTCTTTTAGTATGGAGAAAAATAAATGTCCAGAATTCCTTAATAAGAGTTGTGTAGCTTTAACCTTCTGCTGTTAGGTTGGCCACCAATTTAACAGCATGAATTTGTACATTGACATCATCTAATTTCGGTTGTGGTTGCTCAGTGGTGGTGAAGGGAGAGCTTCGGGAGAGAGAGAGGTTCTGGTTGTGGTGGTGGTGAAAAGGGAAAGATATGCTAATAATATGAAAGTGAGAGAGAGGTTGTGGTTACGGTAGTGGTTAAAAGAAAAAAGGGGACGGTTAGAGAGAGAGAGAGAGAGAGAGAGAGAGAGAGAGAGAGAGAAAGAATGGAGAAGATGATGGTGGTGGTGAAAAGGGAGAGATTTTCGTGAGAAAGAGAGGGTTTTTCGTGAGGTAAGAGGAAATGAAAACGGAGAAGAAGAAATGAAAGAGGAAAGAAAGAATTCAGGTTTATAAAAAAAATTTGACATTTAACGACAGATTTAGTGAGAGATTTTTGCTGCTAAATGTGGCCCAGTCTTCAATAATCTGCAACGGTTAGAGTGGCGCATTTCCCCATGATTAGCGACGGAAATCCCTCACTAAATCTGTCGCTAATTAGCGAGGGAAATCCCTCACTAAATCCGTCGCTAATTCAAAACAAAAATTTCGCATTTTCCCGCCTTTTAAAAATCCGCCGCTAAATGCTCCAAAATCCGTTGCTAATCAATCTTACAATACAATTTTTGGTTGGTATGCTTTCCTATTTACACTTTTCTATTGTTGATTTAACTTATGCTTCGTACTTTTATACTTTTTTTCAACTAATTAAAATTCATTTTTCAAATGTAATGGGTGTTTGTAGTGGCGTTGGCACAACGAGGCGGTATGTGATTAATCAACATTATTTGCCTAGTGGCATAGGCATAAGCTATCCTAGGTCGACATAGGGGGCCGACTCAGTGCTCCCATGTTTGATTCTTGTAGTGGGCAAACTCAATATTGGTCAATGCGAAATTTGCTCCTAAGCACGAGCGAATTTAAGTCTTTCGTTAAAAGCGTTGGAACATTCTAAGGAGCCCACAATTGTTTGAACAAAAAAAAAGAGATAGTATTAATAATAACTAAATAATTGAGTGTTTAGTGGCATTGGAAATCGATTAGAATTAAACTTAACTCTCCATGTCAAATTTTTGTTACTAAAACATTAAGTGGAAATGGAATTCGAAAGGAAAGAAATAAAGAATACTACTACTCCGTTATAGAATATAAGCAAAAACAAGTCAACAGAAGATGATGTATCTAGTCCAAATTTTGAACCAGATACATCAACTTCTGTTGACCAGTTTTTGCTTATATTCTGTAACGGAGGGAGTATATCACAACATCTTGAGAGTTGAGAGAAAGTTCTAACATAAAAATGAGAATTCGAAAGGACATATACATATACAATATCCAATACATGCATATTGTTCAATTTAACTATATTTAGTTATTTAACAACCATAACTAATTTGATGTTACAAAAACTTACTTAACACTTTATAACTCAAAATATCTTTGAATGACATATTACTCAATATATATTTTCAACAAATTTTTTCCCAAAATTGCACAGGTCACGATACTAGTATTCAATAATTAAATGGAATATTTTGGGTAATATTGGGCAGATGATGACTTTCCAATATTCCAAACGAGTTTGTCAAAAAATTAGTACACAAAAATGCACTTTTGGTCTTTTATGTTTATCCAAAATTTCTGTTTGGTTTTTTATGTTGTTTTCCTCGCTTTGATTATTTATGTTTCAAATTTGTAACAAAGTAACCCTTTTATTAGCGTTATAAAAAAGTTGTTACCGTTGTCAAAAAAAAAAACAAAGTTGTTACCCTAGGTTGACAAAGGGGGCTGACTCAGTGCTCCCATGTTTGATTCTCGTAGTGGGCAAACTCAATGTTGGCCAATGCGAAAATTGCTCCTAAGCACGAGCGAATTTCAATCTTTCGTTAAAAGCGTTGCAACACTCTAGAGAGCCCACAATGGTCTCAACAAAAAAAATGACAGTATGGGTAATAACTAAATAACTGAGTGTTTAGTGGCATTGGAAATCGATTAGAATTAAATTTAACTCTCCATGTCAAATTTAAACATTGGTTTTTTACTAAAACATTAAGTGGAAATGGAATTCGAAAAGAAAGAAATACAGAATACTACTATATCATAACATGTTGAGAGTTGAGAGAAAATTCTAACATAAAAATTAGAATTCGAAAGGACATATACATATACAATATCCAATACATGCATATTGTTCAATTTAACTATTTAGTTATTTAACAACCATAACTAATTTGGTGTTACAAAAACTTACTTAACACTTTATAACTGTATAACTTAAAATATAAGACACTGTAGCGAATTTTTTGGTCGCTAATTCCCTTGCTAAGACACTGTAACGACGGATTTGGGAGGTTTAGCGACGGAAATTTCCGTCGCCTATCCTACTTTTTTTTGTAGTGTATCTTCAAATGAGATATTACTCAATATATAATTTCAACAAATTTTTTCCCAAAATTGCACAGGTCACGATACTAGTATTTAATAATTAAATGGAATATTTTGCGTAAGATATTGGGTAGATGACTTTCCAATATTCCAAACGAGTTTGTCAAAAAAGTAATACACAAAAATGCACTTTTGGTGTTTTATGTTTATCCAAAATTTCTGTTTGGTTTTTTATGTTGTTTTCCTCACTTTGATCATTTATGTTTCAAATTTGTAACAAAGTAACCATTTTATTAGCTTTATAACAGAGTTGTTATTTATTTGAATTGAGTTAGTTAAGGCTAGAATATTTGGTCATTTAAAATGATAGGAAACTAATTTAAAACTTACTAAAATGATAAGGGACCAATTTAAAAATTCTCCAAAACACAAAGGAATAGGGAAGTTAATAAATTGGTTACTTTGTTACAAATTTGAAACGTAAATGACAAAAGTGAAAAGAAAAACATAAAGTCTTAAAAATCATGACATCCATAGAAATTAGAGAAAAAAACTCTAAAAGCTCTATTATATTGAAAGTAGTGAAGATACAAAATGAGAAGAGGTAGGTTACAAATGAGTCTACCATCTACCTTATATACTAATCAACTAATGGACATTGCTATCTAATAGCCTTATTATCTAATGGGTCTTACTAACCAACTAATGGGCTTACATCCTATATTTTAACATAAAGAACCAAACTGGAAGTTTGGAAAACATAAAGCACTAAAAGTGCATTTTTGACAAAAATATTTCAAACTACTAAATAAGTTATTTTTCTATTTATTTATATCTGAGACTAGAGGGAGTAAGAGAAAAACAAATATTAACCATTGGTAGATATAGATATTTTTTTAGACAGTATGAAAGGGAATTCGAAAAGAAAGAAATACAGAATACTACTATATCATAACATGTTGAGAGTTGAGAGAAAATTCTAACATAAAAATTAGAATTCGAAAGGACATATACATATACAATATCCAATACATGCATATTGTTCAATTTAACTATTTAGTTATTTAACAACCATAACTAATTTGGTGTTACAAAAACTTACTTAACACTTTATAACTGTATAACTTAAAATATAAGACACTGTAGCGAATTTTTTGGTCGCTAATTCCCTTGCTAAGACACTGTAACGACGGATTTGGGAGGTTTAGCGACAGAAATTTCCGTTGTCTATCCTACTTTTTTTTTGTAGTGTATCTTCAAATGAGATATTACTGAATATATAATTTCAACAAAATTTTTCCCAAAATTGCACAGGTCACGATACTAGTATTTAATAATTAAATGGAATATTTTGCGTAAGATATTGGGTAGATGACTTTCCAATATTCCAAACGAGTTTGTCAAAAAAGTAATACACAAAAATGCACTTTTGGTGTTTTATGTTTATCCAAAATTTCTGTTTGGTTTTTTATGTTGTTTTCCTCACTTTGATCATTTATGTTTCAAATTTGTAACAAAGTAACCCTTTTATTAGCTTTATAACAGAGTTGTTATTTATTTGAATTGAGTTAGTTAAGGCTAGAATATTTGGTCATTTAAAATGATAGGAAACTAATTTAAAATATACTAAAATGATAAGGGACCAATTTAAAAATTCTCCAAAACACAAAGGAATAGGGAAGTTAATAAATTGGTTACTTTGTTACAAATTCGAAACGTAAATGACAAAAGTGAAAAGAAAAACATAAAGTCTTAGAAATCATGACATCCATAGAAATTAGAGAAAAAAACTCTAAAAGCTCTATTATATTGAAAGTAGTGAAGATACAAAATGAGAAGAGGTAGGTTACAAATGAGTCTACCATCTACCTTATATACTAATCAACTAATGGACATTACTATCTAATAGCCTTATTATCTAATGGGTCTTACTAACCAACTAATGGGCTTACATCCTATATTTTAACATAAAGAACCAAACTGGAAGTTTGGAAAACATAAAGCACTAAAAGTGCATTTTTGACAAAAATATTTCAAACTACTAAATAAGTTATTTTTCTATTTATTTATATCTGAGACTAGAGGGAGTAAGAGAAAAACAAATATTAACCATTGGTAGATATAGATATTTTTTTAGACAGTATGAAATGGAATTCGAAAAGAAAGAAATACAGAATACTACTATATCATAACATGTTGAGAGTTGAGAGAAAATTCTAACATAAAAATTAGAATTCGAAAGGACATATACATATACAATATCCAATAAATGCATATTGTTCAATTTAACTATTTAGTTATTTAACAACCATAACTAATTTGGTGTTACAAAAACTTACTTAACATTTTATAACTCTAAATATAAGACACTGTAGCGAATTTTTTCGTCGCTAATTCCCTTGCTAAGACACTGTAACGACGGATTTGGGAGGTTTAGCGACAGAAATTTCCGTTGTCTATCCTACTTTTTTTTTGTAGTGTATCTTCAAATGAGATATTACTGAATATATAATTTCAACAAAATTTTTCCCAAAATTGCACAGGTCACGATACTAGTATTTAATAATTAAATGGAATATTTTGCGTAAGATATTGGGTAGATGACTTTCCAATATTCCAAACGAGTTTGTCAAAAAAGTAATACACAAAAATGCACTTTTGGTGTTTTATGTTTATCCAAAATTTCTGTTTGGTTTTTTATGTTGTTTTCCTCACTTTGATCATTTATGTTTCAAATTTGTAACAAAGTAACCCTTTTATTAGCTTTATAACAGAGTTGTTATTTATTTGAATTGAGTTAGTTAAGGCTAGAATATTTGGTCATTTAAAATGATAGGAAACTAATTTAAAATATACTAAAATGATAAGGGACCAATTTAAAAATTCTCCAAAACACAAAGGAATAGGGAAGTTAATAAATTGGTTACTTTGTTACAAATTCGAAACGTAAATGACAAAAGTGAAAAGAAAAACATAAAGTCTTAGAAATCATGACATCCATAGAAATTAGAGAAAAAAACTCTAAAAGCTCTATTATATTGAAAGTAGTGAAGATACAAAATGAGAAGAGGTAGGTTACAAATGAGTCTACCATCTACCTTATATACTAATCAACTAATGGACATTACTATCTAATAGCCTTATTATCTAATGGGTCTTACTAACCAACTAATGGGCTTACATCCTATATTTTAACATAAAGAACCAAACTGGAAGTTTGGAAAACATAAAGCACTAAAAGTGCATTTTTGACAAAAATATTTCAAACTACTAAATAAGTTATTTTTCTATTTATTTATATCTGAGACTAGAGGGAGTAAGAGAAAAACAAATATTAACCATTGGTAGATATAGATATTTTTTTAGACAGTATGAAATGGAATTCGAAAAGAAAGAAATACAGAATACTACTATATCATAACATGTTGAGAGTTGAGAGAAAATTCTAACATAAAAATTAGAATTCGAAAGGACATATACATATACAATATCCAATAAATGCATATTGTTCAATTTAACTATTTAGTTATTTAACAACCATAACTAATTTGGTGTTACAAAAACTTACTTAACATTTTATAACTCTAAATATAAGACACTGTAGCGAATTTTTTCGTCGCTAATTCCCTTGCTAAGACACTGTAACGACGGATTTGGGAGGTTTAGCGACAGAAATTTCCGTTGTCTATCCTACTTTTTTTTTGTAGTGTATCTTCAAATGAGATATTACTGAATATATAATTTCAACAAAATTTTTCCCAAAATTGCACAGGTCATGATACTAGTATTTAATAATTAAATGGAATATTTTGCGTAAGATATTGGGTAGATGACTTTCCAATATTCCAAACGAGTTTGTCAAAAAAGTAATACACAAAAATGCACTTTTGGTGTTTTATGTTTATCCAAAATTTCTGTTTGGTTTTTTATGTTGTTTTCCTCACTTTGACCATTTATGTTTCAAATTTGTAACAAAGTAACCATTTTATTAGCTTTATAACAGAGTTGTTATTTATTTGAATTGAGTTAGTTAAGGCTAGAATATTTGGTCATTTAAAATGATAGGAAACTAATTTAAAACTTACTAAAATGATAAGGGACCGATTTAAAAATTCTCCAAAACACAAAGGAATAGGGAAGTTAATAAATTGGTTACTTTGTTACAAATTCGAAACGTAAATGACAAAAGTGAAAAGAAAAACATAAAGTCTTAAAAATCATGACATCCATAGAAATTAGAGAAAAAAACTCTAAAAGCTCTATTATATTGAAAGTAGTGAAGATACAAAATGAGAAGAGGTAGGTTACAAATGAGTCTACCATCTACCTTATATACTAATCAACTAATGGACATTACTATCTAATAGTCTTATTATCTAATGGGTCTTACTAACCAACTAATGGGCTTACATCCTATATTTTAACATAAAGAACCAAACTGGAAGTTTGGAAAACATAAAGCACTAAAAGTGCATTTTTGACAAAAATATTTCAAACTACTAAATAAGTTATTTTTCTATTTATTTATATCTGAGACTAGAGGGAGTAAGAGAAAAACAAATATTAACCATGGGTAGATATAGATATTTTTTTAGACAGTATGAAATGGAATTCGAAAAGAAAGAAATACAGAATACTACTATATCATAACATGTTGAGAGTTGAGAGAAAATTCTAACATAAAAATTAGAATTCGAAAGGACATATACATATACAATATCCAATACATGCATATCGTTCAATTTAACTATTTAGTTATTTAACAACCATAACTAATTTGGTGTTACAAAAACTTACTTAACACTTTATAACTCAAAATATAAGACACTGTAGCGAATTTTTTCGTCGCTAATTCCCTTGCTAAGACACTGTAACGACGGATTTGGGAGGTTTAGCGACAAAAATTTCCGTCGTCTATCCTACTTTTTTTTTGTAGTGTATCTTCAAATGAGATATTACTCAATATATAATTTCAACAAAATTTTTCCCAAAATTGCACAGGTCACGATACTAGTATTTAATAATTAAATGGAATATTTTGCGTAAGATATTGGGTAGATGACTTTCCAATATTCCAAACGAGTTTGTCAAAAAAGTAATACACAAAAATGCACTTTTGGTGTTTTATGTTTATCCAAAATTTCTGTTTGGTTTTTTATGTTGTTTTCCTCACTTTGATCATTTATGTTTCAAATTTGTAACAAAGTAACCCTTTTATTACACTACAAAAAAATGACTGATTAGCGACGGAATTTAGCGACGGACTATTGGTCCGTCGCTAAAAAAAGAATTAGCGACGGAAATTTACTCCATTAGCGACGAAATTGATTTTACAAATTTAGCGACGGAATTGCACTTATTTAGCGACGGATTTGACAAGGCGCGAAACTTGAAAATTTTGGTTCGAATTAGCGACGGAAATCCGTCGCTAAATCCGTCGCTAATGTTTGGAAAATTGTGCCACTGACCGTTGCAGTTGATTTGACACGTGACAGACATCAGCGAGGGAAATCCGTCGCTAAATCCGTCGCTAACGGGTAATTTTTTTTTATAAACCCGAATCCTTCCTCTTCCTCTTTCATTTCTTCCTCTTCCTCTTTCATTTCTTCCTCTTCTCCTTTTTTTCCTCTCTTTCATTTCTTCCTCTTCCTCTTTCATTTCTTCTTACCACCACCACCATCATCTTCTCCCTTCAACACCACACCACACCATCCTCTTTCATTTCCTACTCTTTCTCTTTCATTTCTTTTCCTTCTCCATTTTCCACTTCCTCTTTCATTTCTTCCTCTTCCTCTTTCATTTTTTCTTACCACCACCACCATCATCTTCTCCCTTCAACACCACACCACACCACACCACACCACCACCACCACCACCACACCATCCTCTTTCATTTCCTCCTCTTCCTCTTTAATTTCTTTTCCTTCTCCATTTTCCTCTTCCTCTTTCATTTTTTCTTACCACCACAACCATCATCTTCATCCTTCAACACAACACCACCACCACCATCACCACACCATCCTCTTTCATTTATTTTCCTTCTCCATTTTCCTCCCCAACCCCTTATCTCTCCCTCTTTCTATCTGGGATTAGCTTTTTTAAAAAAAAAGAGATTAGCGACGGATTTTAGCGACGGATTTCCGTCGCTAAAATTGGTCAGTGTCACTGTCAAATCAACTGCAACGGTCAGTGTGCACAGTGTTTAGCGACGGATTGTAGCGACGGATTTTCCGTCGCTAATTTTAGCGACAGATTGTATTCCCTCGCTACCCAATTAGCGACCAGCTTTTTAGCGACGGAATTGGTCCGTCGCTAATTCCGTCGCTAACAGTCATTAGCGAGGGAAAAATCCGTCGCTAATGCGCTATTTTTTTGTAGTGTTAGCTTTATAACAGAGTTGTTATTTATTTGAATTGAGTTAGTTAAGGCTAGAATATTTGGTCATTTAAAATGATAGGAAACTAATTTAAAACTTACTAAAATGATAAGGGACCAATTTAAAAATTCTCCAAAACACAAAGGAATAGGGAAGTTAATAAATTGGTTACTTTGTTACAAATTCGAAACGTAAATGACAAAAGTGAAAAGAAAAACATAAAGTCTTAAAAATCATGACATCCATAGAAATTAGAGAAAAAAAACTCTAAAAGCTCTATTATATTGAAAGTAGTGAAGATACAAAATGAGAAGAGGTAGGTTACAAATGAGTCTACCATCTACCTTATATACTAACCAACTAATGGACATTACTATCTAATAGCCTTATTATCTAATGGGTCTTACTAACCAACTAATGGGATTACATCCTATATTTTAACATAAAGAACCAAACTGGAAGTTTGGAAAACATAAAGCACTAAAAGTGCATTTTTGACAAAAATATTTCAAATTACTAAATAAGTTATTTTTCTATTTATTTATATCTGAGACTAGAGGGAGTAAGAGAAAAACAAATATTAACCATTGGTAGATATAGATATTTTTTTAGACAGTAAATATAGCTAGTTGTGTAACCGATTACAACAATTTCTATCTTAACTAACTGAATAGATAGATGATGTTAATCTACTAGAAGTGTAAAATGGACTATTATCCGATCATATGCTTAGTCAAATCAAGGTTAGTGATGAGTTTAGGTGATTTTTTTGTCGCTCAAGACGAGTTTAGGTGATTTTTTTGTTGTCCACTATGATGAAATAGCAAATAAACACCACGCGCACACACTACTACTATTCACACCAAAATTTGAACCCAAGAGCCAACTTCCCTATATGTGGTTGAAATCGCCAAAGAAACCAAGAGGGACATATGAGTTTAGGTGATTAATCTAACATAATGGAACCCAGAAATGGTACCCCGTAGTTGTAGTTAATGACATACTATTGGTATGTTGCAAAAGGACTCACCATTATATGCGCTTTCCTACGGTGATTACTTTTTTTGTTAACATTGAACGATGGTTATAATGGCATATTATCTTGATACGTGTTCTGGACTGGGCCAAACAGACCAATCCGCACCAAGCAAGGCGTAATCCACCGTCGGATCCAGCCCAATATCGGCTAGCGAAGGAGGCATCGAGATCAACGTCTAGGATCGACGCGGGTCGATCCAACGACTCAGGCTTGATCAAGGCGAGGCATACCTCCCTTCTCTGCATCTATAAATACATGACCACTCCTCAAAACCAGGTACACTCTCTCATAAGTACCTCTCCACCACTTATGTTTGCTGACTTTGGCATCAGAGTGTCTCCAGGTACCAACCCCTTCGAGCTCTAACCTCGGGGGAAGGTGACTTTGGACAAATCTATCCGACTTCAGCTAGAGCTGTCAATTTGGCCCATATGGGCCGGGCCAGCCCAGCCCCAGCCCCACATGGCCCTAGGGCCAAAAGGCCCATGGGCCCAAAAGCCCATATTTCAAAGCCCACATGGCCTCAAGCCCCATAAAGCCCCGGTGGGCCAGGGCCAGCCCAAGGCCCCTATTTTATTTTTTTTGCAACGAAACAGAAAATTACCCAAGTGGGCTTTGGCCTAGGCCAGCCCACGGGCCCTAAATTATTATTATTTTTTACAAAAAACTGGAAATTTCACTTGTTTTTCCTATTGAGAAGCGACACACATCTGATTTTCCTATTTCCCTTGGTCTAATTTGGTTATTTACAAACAGAACCAATATTTGACGGTATTGCTGGCTCATTTTCTTAAGCCAGTCTTCTGTGAGTTGTATAATATATGATTTCTATTGTTTTTTATTGAAGATTTAGGACATGGTTGTTTTTTTTATATAACATACAAATATATATATATATATATATATATATATATATATATATAATATCAAAATAATGAGTGTGAAAGAACGCTTGCTGCAGTAAGATGATATTATCCCTTTTATATTTGGTTGTATGTTAATAATAGCTTGGTAATGAAAGAATCATTTCCATGAAATGATGTTAGAGAAATGTTAGCCATGTTTTTTAACACATTTTTTGACACACGATTGATTCAATGTAAGTCAATATAATATATTGATCTTGTAAGTTGATCAATTTTGAAAGTGTTGATTTTTTTCAAAAAAAAAAGAATCAATCATTGGTATAGTTATTAATGGCTTCAATTATTCTCTATAAACAATGTGGTGGTGGTGGTGGTGAGAGGGAAAATGAGGTGGTGGTGGTGAGTGGGAGGTGGTGATGGTGGTGGTGGTGGTGAGGTTGGTGGTGGTGGTGGTGAGAGGAAAAAGGAGGTGGTGATGAGAGTGAGGGAAAAGATGGAGGGGAGGTGAAAGAATGGAAGTGGGAGTGGAAAAAGAATGAGCCATAAAATATGGGGCCAGCCCACAAAGCCCTGGCCCTAACCCACTAAAAAATTAAAATGTGGGTTGGGGCTAAAATAAACCCACTTATTAGGGGGCTTAAAATTTGTGGGGCTTTTTAGGGGGGCAAGGGGGTTGGGCTAGGGGGCTTGGGCCGTTTTGACAGCTCTAACTTCAGCCATGGAGAGCCCAACCTCAACAAACACTTCTACCAACTGCAATCTCGGAGTCCGATCCCGATACCAAAGTACAGAACAATATGATACATGTTAATCTTTATTGATCAATGTTACCAAACTATGGTGGATGGCTAAACCCAACATTTATTGTCTTGATTCCATGCATCACCATTGTTAAGTTTATGGTAGAGGTGGGATCAAACGATGAAGTGCATTAGTGGTGACGAGTGTTATCTCGATCCTAAGAGTTTGAGAATAATCATTACTGGAAGAAAAAATCTAAAACATACTACTCCCTCCAGATCTAATCATAAGCAAAAAAATGCATGGTTTTGGTGGACTCGAATATAATCAAATCTCAACTAATCTGCTCATATTTAACGTTACTTTTCCACAACTACCCTTAAGTTTGCTGATTAATATTGTGAGACGATGACAATTAATTCAAGAACAAGTACAATCTGTTAAGGGGCAAATGGAAAGATTTTACTAATTTGATTAAAGTGGAGACCGAATTAGGATACAATTCAGTCACAAGACAAATAATTGCCTCGAATGATGAATGGAGGAAATTATGTGAGGTGTGTTGTTATTTGATATTTTTACATATTTGTAGTATGTGATGATTTTACAAAACACTAATAATTAAATTATGATCTTGCTGAAGTATAAATCAGCAAAGCAGTTTAAGAAGAAAGGATGCATTCATTACGATAAAGTTTGCACCATTTTTGGGGACACAATTGCCTCTGATGCAAATCAACACCCTTCTACCAAAAGTCCTTCGATAAGTAATGATGACACCGAAGAAGAAAATGAATTTGGTCAGGAGGAACATAACTATCAAACTAAAATGAAACCAAATGATGGTCCTGACTCCAAAAAAAGGAAAACAAGAGAGAGCATTCATACAGCTTTTGCCAATGCTTTGAAAGGTATAGGAGAAAGCTCCAAAAGAAAAGCTGATATTTTGGAGAAAATGAGCATTAATCAAAGTGTAGGGTCATCTTCTAACACTACAGCGGAGGTAGATGGACAAGACAATGGATCAAATACGAAATTGATGACTTTTTTTTATAAGCAATGTTAGTGGGGGTGTAGGAATGTTAGTTTCTCGGATTTGAATCCGGGACCTCCTTCTTGCACTTTTTTGGTGCACTCCTTCGGTATCCATTAGCTCGCTAACTGAGTTAACTACTTGAGATCGAAATTGATGACTTGTTTGGGCATCCTGGACAAATTTGAAGCCATAGGTGCTGCTTCCTTTACGAAAGCAGTGAAGATGTTGAAAGAAGACCCTCTACGGAGGGATGTCTTTCTGGCATTAACAGATGGGAGGAAGAAAGATTTTGTTCTTCATCTTTGAATATTTATGTTTATATTTGGATTGAGACATGTGAAAAATGGATATTTATGTTTGTGTTTGAATATTTATATTTTGTTTTTGTTAAGACTTGTAATTTTTTATTTCCATTTTGCAAACATAATGTGATGGATTTCATTATTAGGAGCTTGGTGGATGATTGGGATGAAGAGATTTTATTATTAATTATGATGGATTTCATGATTGTTGTCAAAAATTATTTTTTAAAATTCATATTAGTTTGTTTATTATTTTCTAGACTTATATATATATATATATATATATATATATATATATATATATATTCATTTTCATTATTATTTTTATGTGCCAATGTCTTTTTTTAATATTGGGTGAATTTATGTTTCAAAAAAAAAATGGGTGAATTTATAGTGAGGTGAGTTAAAGAGAGTCAGTGGTTTAAAACCGAAAACTCAATTTAAAACTGAAATTCAAAACTTAGACCGAAATTTTATAACTCAACTGAAACTGATTTTGGTTTTTAAAATTTTCAAAACCAAAAACCACTCCAAAGGAGACCTTAGTAAATCTATTTGTTTTTTTCATGAATTCAAAGAAATTAAATATACAAAACTACTATCATTAATATGTGAAAGTGGTTATTTTAGCTTATAATTAAATCTGGAGGGAGGGAGTACTAAAAGTTTAACATATTTCCAAAAGTACCATATTACATCAAATGATAATTTATACTCCTAATTAATGACCCCACATTTAATTAAACCACTTGAATGAGGGTAATGAGAATACTTTTGATTACACCACTTGAAATGCTTCCATACAATACTTTTGCGCTTTTCCTTTTTGACTACATTTGTTTCTGCTTGCATTTGTGCCTCTGTTTGTGCTGTTGTCTCAAAAGTTTGCCCTGTCTCAACATCTTGAGGTGTTGGCGTAGATTCAACATTAATTGGAGGGTTGCAACTTTCTTGTTGAGTTGGATCATGTTCACCTTCTTGTGAACTAGGCAGTGGGGAATTACCAGCAGCATTCGTCATTTTTATATCCCGTGACATGAACAAACAAGAACAAACAAGAAAGAAACTACTTAGACTTAGTAATAAGAACCACAAAAAAGAACAAACAAGAACACAATGAATAATCACTACTTAGAGCATTGATTAAAAAGAACCACAAACTATACACATTGATTAACAAACAAGAACAAAGTGATGAAAGAAACCAGACTGTGGAAACTGAAATAAACACAAACACAAACACATAGAGTGCATCAAATTCATTATCATTATAATTATAATTATGTTATGGTAACAAGTAAAAGGTCTTAATGATATTTACACCCCCTGCAAGGCCCAACAACCAACCAGCCCGTATCCATAAAAGCCAGCCCAAACTATCAATGGTTCAGATACATCTACAAGATCTAACGACTCAGGATTGTCAAAACAAACATCACTCAAACCCTATAAATACCACATTCAATGCTCATAAGAGGAGGCAATTTCTAAAACTAAAGATGGATTCACTTAAACACTGACTTGAGCGTCGGAGTATTCTTGCAGGTACAACACCTCCACCTCAAGATCGAACATCAATGATCAATGTCGACATCTACCAACTACTTCGGACATCACTGACCGAGATCGAACATCACTGATCAAGATCGGAAGTACGGTACAGAACATTGGCGACCACAGTGGGAGGATCTGTACTCAAGTTCCTCTCCCATTACCTTGATCCACAAATGGCGCCCAAACTCCATTCAAGACCGGCCAGTCTTGTGGTCGGGACCGGGGTAGGACTGGATATACCCGAGCTCGAACCTCATCAAACCCCCGAGGAACATGTTCAAGACATTACAAATTCCACGCAAGCTCCGGCACAATTCCCCAATCCGAACCTCGCCCGTTCCCATACAAGCTCATACAGGAATAGTTCACCACCTCCCCCTCCATTACTTCCAGCCCTGACCGGTGCTGTTCAACAGCTCGTCCAGCTGCTGGCTCGACAAGAGGTCGTAAACCAAGAAATAAGCTACCGCTTCACCGACCTCGAGGCCGAGGTAGAAAATCTCCGGGCATGGGACGTTTCGGACCAGGTATCACCCGGACCGGGCTCCCCTGAAAAGAGAACCCCGACCCGAAGGAGACATCGATCTCCACCCAGGAGAAAGCACTATCATCGTTCTCCTCCTCGTCGACAACGAGGGAATGGTTCCCGTTCTCCTCCGGCTTGACAATATGATGAGCACTATCATCGTTCTCCTCCTCGCCGACAATGAGGGAATGGTTCCCGTTCTCCTCCGGCTCGACAATATGACGATCTTGATGAATTGGATAACTCCCCCCAACCTCGTTCATTTTTAGCCTCTTCATCGCCAAGACGACGTTTCAGAAGTCGAGAGGATAACCCTAAGGAGGAACAACCTCGACACTACGTTTATCCCGATCCCCATCACCAGCGTCAGCCACGACCCCAGGCGCTGCTAACCAAGCGAAAGGGCCCTTTCACTGCAATAATCGATAGCTACCAAGTCCCGAGGGCCTACTCCCCGGAAGCCCTTTCAAAAAACACGTCAACACTTGGGAACCTAATACCTTGCAGGATTTCCTCCAACTATCCCAATGTTTCATCAACGAAGAGGAAAGCACCAAGATCGGAAATTCGTCATCACAGGCCGGACCATCAAAACCCCGCAACGGAAGAGATAACCAAAGAAACGATAACCGAGGTAACAGGGATCCCCGACCTCAGAATCGTCACCAAGTGCACACTGGACTCAATGTCTCCAACGCCCAACTATATGGGGAATGTTGGAATGTCGAGTTCAGAGACGTTAAAACCCCCAAACCTCTACCTCCCCGATCTGGACAACGATCCAACAAGTACTGCAGGTATCATAGAAGTAATGGTCATGGCACGAACCATTGCAATGCTTTGAAAGACGACATTGAAGATTTGATCAAACAGGGAAAATTGTCCGGTTATGTGAAAAAGCCAAGAGCAAATATCGGCGAGGTTAAAAACGAGAGGAACGAGGAGCCGCCAAGAAGGGGTAACCCAAAGGTCGATTCCGACGATGAAGATCGTGATACTAGAACATCGAAAGGTCACTCAATGATGATGATGATCGCAGGAGGTTTTGAGCATGAGGAGTCCGGGAAAACAATGAAGCGAAAGTGGAAAGAATTTTTAAGTGTGGTCTTAACCTCAACTACACCAACCACGACAAACCGACCTCCACTATCTTTTGGTGATGAAGAGCTTATGGATGGGAAACCCAACAAACGCGTATCCCTCATAATCTTAGTAGTCATTGCCAACAAAGAAGTGAGAAGAATCTTGGTGGACCAAGGGAGCTCATCTGACATCATCTTTGTCGATCTCCTTGATAGAATGGGGATCGACAGAGAGGAGCTCACCCCATACAGAGGAACGGCCCTATCCGGATTTAACGGATCCCGGACAAATCCCCTAGGCCATTTGGAATTGATGGTTTCCTACGGAGCTGAGCCAATGATGAGAAACATCAAAACCAAGTTCCTTATCTTACCTTGCGAATCCATCTACAACGTTATCATTGGAAGACCGACTTTAGGTAGGCTCGGAGCGGTGACGTCCACCACGCACTTAAAAATCAAATTCCACTCTCTCTGCAATAAAGTTATCACTTTAAACTCCGACCTGGAATCTGCTTCCAGATGCTTCTTCTTATGGACCAAGACCGAGCAAAAAGCTTTGGAGCAGGAAGGGGTTCCCCCTCCCGAAAATACTACTCCCAAAAGAAGTAAAGCTCGACCTACCGAGGTAAACGCAACAGACATAGATGCAAGGTACGATCCTGAGAGCACGGATGATGAAGATGATGACGGGCTGGCAAAAGAGCTCAAGCGAAAAATGAAAAGGCCCCAACCTAATGGGGAGTTCATCGAGGTACAGCTCGGCGAAGATCCCTCTAGAACCATCAAGATCGAAGCCGATCTATCAGAAGAGGTTAAAATTGATTTAACCCAATGTCTCAAAGACCATGCAGACATCTTCGCCTGGTCAGCAGAGGACATGCCCGGGATTCCTTCTGAAGTCGCTTGCCACCAGCTCGCAGTTAACCCGGGAGCCAAGTGGGTGTCATACCCTAATTTTGTCCGGCTTAGGTCAAAACCCTAATTTTCCACAAAAAATAAATAAATTGAAGAATGAAGAGCATCATGCATTGCATTTTGGGTCCTAGAAGTCATTCCAAGGTCTTTAAAATCATTTTTAGGGTTGGAATGCACTTTTTAGGCAAATTAGGGTTTTAGGGTCAAAAAGGACATTTTGGTCATTTTTCGCAAAAAGATGATTTTTTTTTTCGCCAAAAGTGCACATCCACAAAAAGTACATTTTTATTCTATCAAGGATAATTTTTGTACAATTTTTTAGGAAGAAAACCTTAGTCAAAAATAATTAAAAATGTATTTTTCCATTTTTAGTGCATAGAAAAATAAAAAAAGGACCATTAAATATTCCTCAATTCTTAAGTGACAATTTTTATTGTCATGGGTGACTAGAGGGAATATTTTATGGTGCCCAAAAACATGTAACACATTTTCAATAGTTGCATTCCCATTATTTCCCATGCCCAAAAATTTCAAACTCAAAAAAAAAGGGAAGTGTCCTCAATAAGACAAAAGACCAAAAACAAGTTTTTTTTCCTCTCTCTCTCTCTCCCCCCACAATTTCGAAATTCTCTCTCTCTCTCTCTCTCTCTCTCTCCCCCCCACAATTTCGAAATCCCCTCTCTCTCTCTCTCCCTCCCTCTCACAAAATTCTTCCACACTCTTCTATTGTACTATTATTCCTTATCTTGAAGGAATATGCCTTGTACCATCCTTAAACCTTCTCTTTTGGTGCATATCACCAATTCTCACTCACTCTCATGAAGATTCATGCCCTCTTTGGTAAATTACCTCACTCACTTACACTAACCTCTTCATAAGAAAACACAATTTTCCTCTTTGAGAACAATCCATCTCAATAATACCCCTAACCCTACCACACATGAGAATTCCATTCCCAAAATAAATAAAAGTTCATTTTTTTTCTTTTATTCTCTCTCCATGCGACACCTCTCCCTCTCCCATACTCTCCATTTTGTGTTTTCTCTCCACCCTCAATCCTTGTGATAAGTGATCTCAACCCTCCATTCAAAATCAAAGTTCAATCCTAGAGCACTTAGTAAGACCAATGACTCAATTGCCCCTAAACCTAAAATAACTCTATAAATACTCCCTCATTCCCACACCTAAGGATCCTTTGGCCTCTCATTCTCCTACACTAAAACCCTAGCACACCAAAAACACCTCCTCTCCCTCTCCTTCCTCACCCCAAAACCGTAGCCTCTTCCCCTCTCTTCCATATATTTTCTTCAATTTTTCACCATCAAATCTTCCATTTCTTGTTAGATCATCATCATTCCTTCCATTCTCTTCAAGGTTGCATCATCGAATTGCTAAGAGCTAGCAATCTTTGTGTTCATATCATCTCCTTCTTCATTTCTTTGTGATTTTGAGGTAAGCTTTGAAACTTTGCATCTCATATTTAGTTCTTCTTGCATAATCTCTCTTCTACTCCCAACTCCTTCTTGATTGCTTGTTGTTGTTGTTGCTTTGAGGATCCATTTCAAACATTTTGACAAGGACTTAGGGAGCCTTGGGTGTTTGAGATGGGTCCTTGGCCTTGAAGGATTTGTTCTTGTGCTTGAATGATTTCCCTTGCATCTCTAAACATTTTGCACTAAATTTCATGAAATAAGAGTTGTTTTATGGCATTGTTCATTTCGCATGCTTGTAGAAAACTTAGGGTTCATGTGAGTTTTATGCCATCCTTTGCTTAATCATGTGAATCCTTTGCAAAAATAGATCTATGTTGCTTTATGTTAACTTTTGTGTTTTTTTTTTAAAATAAAAGTGTGGATCTATGTTCCCTTTGGGTTCGCATGCTTATGTTTAAAAACATTTTCAAATTGATTTTGTTGTTGTTCTTTGCTTGGTGATGTTTAATCTTGTTGTTAATATTTTATTTTAGTGTTAGATGTTATTTTTTGTTGTTGGTTGATGATCTAGCAATATTATTCCCACTAGTGCCTAGTGCACCTTGACCTAAGTGGTGAAGATTGCTAGAAATGACTCAATTTAGTTTGTGTGTCCACTTATTCTTGTGTCTTAGTTTGCTTATTGTAAATTGTTGATGATAGGCAAGTTGATTCTCACTAGTGCCTAGTGCACTTTTCTCAAAGTGAGAGGATTGCTCTATATGATTCAACTTGGTTTTAGTGTTTATTTACTTTTTACCATTTTACTTTACCACTTCATTAACTTTTTACCAAAAGACATAAAAATATTTTACCATTTTGGTCTTTACCACTTCATTAACTTTTTACCAAAAAACCTAAAAAGATTTTACCACTTTGGTTTTTACCTATTCATTAACTATTCACCTAAAACATAAAAAGATTTTACCATTTTACTTTTACCTCTTCATTAAGTTTTTACTAAGAGTTTTTACCTCATTCATTGAAACATTTTTACCTTCATTCATCAAAACATTTTTACTACATCCTTACTCTAACTTTTTACCACTTCTTACCAAAACATTTTTAAGCTTTGCATTTCATTTATTTACATCATCCATGCAACACACTTTCATGCTTGCACACTAATACTTGCATACTCCCATATACTCGCATGTTCATGCATTCTTATATGCTTATGCATCTTGCATTCTTTTATTCTATCACATGTTTATGCATCCTTGTATGCCATACATACATTCATAAACAAGTATGTTATACATTCAATAGTGTTATGCCTTGCATTCATTCTTAAATGTTCATGCATTCATTAATATCATGTCTTGCATTCAATAACCAAATGTTCATGCATTCATGCCATGTCAATTGCTTCAAAATCAAACAAAATTGCATTCAATAATGCTCATTCATTCCTTGTATGCTCATGCATAGTTGCTTAATCGTGCATTCATATCCACATGCTTACTCATTTAAACTAAGAATATCCTATCCTTATGATCAATTGCATTCTTTTGTTCATGATGCCATTTAAATGTCTTGACTTAATTGTGTGCCATCCTTTCTACATGTATGACCTCCTAATGAAGACGTAAGCCTACTTGCTTGTTGTAGCATAGAGTCAGTAGGGTAAATACACTCCTTTGAGATTGTTGCCCGTCCCGTAGCAATTCTCACCCACACAACACAATTTCTTTGAGAACTTTGTCATGCATCTTTGATAATTGAATCCCTTGATTGTGTTGGCATGCTTAATCTTGGATGATGAATAATATGTTCATGATTGCTTGATTGTTGAAGTATGAGTCTTGTTCATTCATTTGCATTTGGTTATGGATTTAGAATTGATTTGAAGTGTTCTACTTTTTTTTTTCTCTAAAACCTCTTTCCTAGATTCATTAATAAAAGAAAACCCTTTTATTTTCAAAACGAGAATAAAATAAATTGTCATTGACGACCAATCGCGCCGTTGCCGTTTAGGTTGTTAATGATGATTTTGTTTTCAAAAGAGTTAGTAGTGAGGCCATTCTAACCGTTGTTGTTCGGTCTTCACAAAAGCTCAATCCTATTTTCGAAAACTTATTCCTCAAAAGTAAAACTAATTGTCACTGATGACCAGTCGCGCCGTTGCCGTTTAGGTCATTAATGATGATTTCATTTTCAAAAGAGTTAGTAGTGAGGCCATTCTAACCGTTGTTGTTCGGTCTTCACAAACGCTCACCCAATTGCGAAAAACCCCTTAATCCGTTTTCAAAACCAAAAACCGAGAACTACGTAGCTTTGAATTCTCCATCGCACCGGGAGATACGTAGGAGCGGGGTCCTGTCCCGTCAAGCGCACTCTTAAAAAAATCTTTGTTTTGTCCTGATTTTCAAAGATAACCAAAAATATTCTTCTTCCCTCCTGTTTTCAATAAAACAAACCTTAAAGAAAAGAAAAGAAAAGAAGTAGAATAAATTGCTTTGAGTTCGAACTTTTGTCTAAACCACACATCAAGTTAATGGTTCCCTTTCGGTAGAAAGGAGGTGCGGGGTGCTAATACCTTCCCCGTACCTAACCGACCCCCGAACCTACATCTCTACGTTTTCAAAAGACCATCCGCCTTTTCAAGGACTTTTTTTCAATGTTTTGGTCTTAAAACAAAAATATTGGTGGCGGCTCCAAACTTCTTCCGCGTTGTCAAACGAAAAGTCCCAAACCGGATTTTTCGGGCGCAACAGCTGGCGACTCCGCTGAGGACCATTTTTTTTAAAAAAAAGACGAGGGTCAAGCCTAGTTAACTTTGATGTGTGGTTTTAAAATTAATTGAGTTGAAAGCTTTGTTTTACTCCTTTTCTATTTGTTCACAATGCCGTGTTCATGCATTCCTCAATTCCCATGTCCCCTATTCTCTGCTCCCTTTCTTAAGGTAAAAACATGCATTTCCTCCCATTCTATTATGATCCCTTCTTCTCCGCTCCCTTTCTTGAGGTAAGCAATGCATATGATTGTTGCTGAAACCTAGGTTGGATTATTGGTATTGTGATATTGAACCCTAGGGTAGACGACATGTTATTGCCTGCTATTGTTTGGACTGTTCTGGGTTTTCCTTCGCAGGTGGGGATATATGTGGGTAGTTTTAGGCGGTATGTCCTCACTACACACACTCACACCTTATGCTTACTATGCTTTGAGAGGGGCCCAAAACCCAAGGTCTGACAAAACTTAGGAGAGTGGAAACGAGTAGTGACTGGCAATTGGACCGTTGTCCTTCCGACTCTCACGAAAGTTTCAGCCAGAGTATGCTCTTTCACGAGGCCTCACACCAGATGGCATTCCATCGTTGTGGGTGCTATTGTGAGAAAGAATTAGCTCTGGTAACCTGGTGAGGAAGTGACTAGAACCCACATGGGAGGAACATTTGAGTTGTCCTAGAACTTAGGTCCCCACCTTCGTAGGACACAAGGGGCATACCAAATTGTGTGTTGCATTGTAATCTAGGCATGTTTTCAAAAAAAAAAAGAGAAGGGAATTTTTCCAAAGAAATAAAAAAGGAAAGTAGAGAAAGAGCTGCCGTTGTAGCCTTTCTTTTGTCGGTCCGTACGAGGCAGTATGTGGTCCACTTTATTTTCAAAAAAAAGGAGAGAAAGAGTTGCCGTTGTAGCCTTTCTCTTACTAAGTCCATATGAAACCACGTACGGCCCGCATTTTTCAAAAAAAAAACAACTTGAACTAATGCCAATAAAGGTTTTGCCCTAATCTGCATATGCATAAAACATCATCATCATTTTGCATGCATCCTCGCATTGCATCCAACATAAGCTTTTACAGCTCATGCATGCATCCTTGCATTTCATCAAAGTTCGTTTGCCGAGAATCCCAAAGTGACAAAGAATCTTGCCATAGGTACAGTATGGAATCAAGAAGTGAGACATCCTTGTACTTTCTCTTCCTAGAGGGACCTTTATTTCCATTTGAGTATTTTACTTTTTGAAATGTAAGACTTGAAGTTCTTGTTTGAATTTGAATGTATGGGGCGTGTTTGTTTCATTTGTTGATTCGACTCTTGTTATGTTCTAAACAAATCAAAATTCACTGTTAAATCTATGGCAAGATATGACACGTTGGGGTTCACGGCATAAGGCAAACTAAAACTAACACTCATCTGCATTGCACGCATTGCATTCATTAATTTGCTCCTTCACTTAATAAAAATGTTCTACCAACAGAAGCGAGAGGCAAGCTGGTTCTCCGCCACCAATACTTCACCCGGTTACAAGCAAAGCTGATGGCTGATCCTCAAGGGCATCCAGAGATTGAAACTGAAAGTAATCTAGAACATAAAGATTTGGGCGTACAAATTCTGAATCCTGAGCAGCTGGCTTAGGAGAACCAAGTGCTTAAGGATAAGGTTGGGGCAATGGAGGCCCAGGTGCATGAGATGATGGTCATGCTGCAAAGTTTAAAGAGTGGGACAGCTACTGAAGGTGTCGCCGTCGTGGGTCCAGATGGTGTCATTTCTTTCGTTCCTCCTCCAATATCAGCCACAGTTCCTCCGGGATCCGAGGTCAGTCATCCCGTCTTTGCTTCAGGAATGAATGGGCCAAATCAATACACTTCACAAAGATATCCTTGGGGTATGCCTGCTGGGTACATGTCGCGAACTGTTGGACCTATCCCCGTCAGTATGGTTGCGCCTAATCAGGTCACTGCCGCCGTGTCCGGGGGAGCTGCCGGAGGACCGCAGATCCAAACTCCTAGTCCTCATGCTGTGCTCAGTCCTGCTCCGGGGCTTGC
Organism: Astragalus membranaceus; assembly: GCA_039519185.1. Lineage (NCBI taxonomy): Eukaryota > Viridiplantae > Streptophyta > Magnoliopsida > Fabales > Fabaceae > Astragalus > Astragalus membranaceus. The sequence goes on along the minus strand of CM076846.1, from coordinate 99,253,940 downwards.
AGCACACCCTCACAATGTTCCTCAGCCTGGAGGGTATTATTACAGTATGGGGAGTCACCCCCAAGGACATATGTTTGAGGGATCACAGCCAAATGACCCGATTCGTGCACTTGAAGAAAGAGTAAAGGCAATGGAGGGTGTTGGTGTCAGAGCCAAGGAAGCTCGTGAGCTGTGTTTAGTCCCAGATTTGGTTTTGCCACCAAAGTTCAAAGCTCCCGAAGTGGACAAATACAGAGGAACAGGCTGTCCGGAGAGCCATGTTACGATGTTTGTCCGAAAAATGGGTCCTTACGCCAATGATGACAAACTGCTGATTTACTGCTTTCAAAACAGTTTGGCTGGAGCTCCTCTAGATTGGTACATGAAACTGCAATCCTCTGAAATTCGTTGTTGGAAAGATTTGTGCGAAGCATTCATGAGACAATATAAGTATAACATGGACATGGCTCCGGACAGGTCGCAATTGCAACACATGAGTAAGGGCGAAAGGGAGACTTTCAAAGAATATGCCCAGAAATGGCGAGGCCTAGCCACCCAGGTCCAACCTCCTTTGACGGAAAAAGAAATGGTGTGCACGTTCTTGGAAACTCTGCCAGCAATTTACTATGACCGGCTGATTACAAGTGTTTCAACTAGCTTCTCCGATATGATAGTCTTCGGGGAAAGACTTGAGCATGGTCTACGAAGTGGGAAGATTTCGAATCACCTCAGTAATGCAGGAAGCTCTGGGGGTTCAAGCAATCAGAAGAAGCCTCACTCCCATTTCCCGAAGAAGAAGGAAGGGGAAACAAATGTAATCTCGGGAGGAAGTTCATCCTTTGGTACCCCTCCACCACAAACTGTTCCATTTTCTGCTCCTGTGCCATCCCAGCAAGGCAGTGACAGTCACAGGGCTCAGGGTTATCAGTACAAGAAACGGACCAGTTTTGATCCAATACCAAGGACATACACTGAATTGTTTGATCACTTGACTTCTAAGAACTTGATCAACACTCGGCCAATGAAGGCCCTACAGCCGCCATTTCCTAGAAGTTACAACGCTAATGCTACCTGCAGTTTCCACGAAAACGGGGTCGGTCATACTGTGGAGGAACGTAAAGCCTTCAAGCATGTGGTGCAAGACCTAGTAGATGCTGGGTGGATCTCGTTCAAGCAGAGCAGCCCGAATACAACAACTAATCCATTGCCAGGTCATCAGAGGCCAGCTACCAATGCTATAGAAAGTTCCGTTGGGCAATTGGTAAAGGATGTGCAGAAGATCAAGACCCCGTTGGGTGTTATCTACTCTGAGTTATGCCATGTTGGGGTGGTTAAGAAGGGGTGTTGCCATGAAGAGGGGTGTGCTGACTCCACGTGCATGGGAAATTGTGAAAGCTTTGAGATGATCCTGCAGGACCTGATGGATCGGTGTGTGGTCCAGATACGAACCCATGATGTTGAAGAAGAAGTGTTGACTCTACATTCTGATAAAAGTAGAGGACCCAGAAGTCAAAGTTTTGTGAGTGCTGGTTTGTTGGATCCCAATCAAGTTGCTGTCATCAAGGATGGTTCTGAGTCTGAAGAGGGTGGTGCAAGTTTGGTTCGACGCTACGGTGCCAGTGAAAAATTAAAGAATTGGAAGGCTACTGATCTTCCTGTGACTTTTAATTTAAAGTAATCATTTGTAATGCAACTCTGTGGCTCTGCCCAAGGCCATAGGACAAGTTGTTAGGGGCGAGCATGTTTTTATTTTCAGAATCATCATCATTAATAAAAACGTTGTTTTTGAATTTCAATCAATAAAAATCAATCCTTTTCATTTCATGTGTCTTTTCCTCGCTTTATTATTGTTTGATTGCTTGTCTCGCCTTTCATTCTGCTTTTTCGCTTCGGCAAAATGCAGATCCACAGCAATTGTCTCCCAAAATAACAGTGCCAACAGTCCATATTTTGACTTTGATCACCCTATTAATCAAGCTGAGGGGGATGTTGAGGAAGACTGGGAAGCTCCTCCAGAACTCATGAGGTTAATGAAACAGGAAGAAATGGTAATTCAGCCACACGGAGAATCTACTGAAGTGATCAACTTGGGTACAGCTGAGAGCAAGAAAGATGTCAAAGTGGGTACCGCCATGAATGACGAGGATCGCATGAAGTTGGTTCAGCTGTTGCACGATTATATGGATGTATTTGCATGGTCCTACCAAGATATGCCTGGGTTGGATACTGACATTGTGATGCATAAGTTGATAGTCAAACCTGAATGCCCGCCTGTGAAGCAGAAACTTAGAAGGATGAGGCCTGAGATGTCCCTAAAGATTAGGGATGAGGTAAAAAAGCAGTTTGACGCCGGATTCCTAGCGGTGGCCAAATACCCACAGTGGGTTGCCAATATTGTCCCGGTTCCGAAGAAGGACGGGAAGGTCAGAATGTGCGTTGACTACCGAGATCTGAATCGTGCTAGTCCTAAAGACGATTTTCCTTTGCCCCACATTGATGTCTTAGTGGATAGTACAGCTCAACACTCGTTATTCTCCTTCATGGATGGATATTCGGGATATAATCAGATCAAGATGGACCCCGAAGATATGAAAAAGACAACTTTCATAACGCTTTGGGGAACGTTCTGTTACAAGGTCATGCCATTCGGGTTAAAGAACGCTGGTGCATCCTATCAAAGGGCCATGGTCGCGCTGTTTCACGACATGATGCATAAGGAGATTGAGGTTTATGTGGATGACATGATCGCAAAATCTAAAACCGACGAGGAGCATATTGTCAATCTGCAGAAGCTCTTTGAACGGTTGAGGAAATATAAACTCAAGTTAAACCCGGCCAAGTGCACATTTGGGGTGAGATCAGGGAAGTTGTTAGGCTTCATTGTCAGCCAGAAGGGAATCGAGGTGGATCCAGACAAAGTAAAAGCCATCCTCGAGATGCCGGTGCCCAAAACAGAGAAAGAAGTCCGTGGTTTCCTCAGAAGGTTGAATTACATCTCCCGATTCATCTTCCAGTTGACTGCTACTTGTGAGCCGATCTTCAAACTGCTGTGCAAAAATCAAGAGTGGAAGTGGAATGACCAGTGTCAAGCTGCCTTTGAGAAAATCAAGGTGTACTTGCAGAATCCACCAGTCTTAATGCCACCTATGTCAGGCAGGCCTCTCATCCTATACCTTACAGTGCTAGATAATTCAATGGGCTGTGTGTTGGGGCAGCATGATGAATCCGGGAAAAAGGAGCATGCCATATACTATCTTAGCAAAAAGTTCACCGATTGTGAGACAAGATATTCTATGCTGGAAAAGACTTGTTGTGCTCTAGTTTGGGCTGCTCACCGTTTAAGGCAGTACATGCTGAGTCACACTGATAAGTCTATTTTTAGAGTATTTTTAATAGTTATTTTATTAAGTCTTTTTAGTATTTTAATTATATTTTTGATCTATTTTACTGCAAATGTTTACTTTTTATCTTCAGGTTTTATTTTGAAGCAATTTCGACTGCTTCTGTCTCAGGAGGTTAGAATTCGACTGCATCTGTCTTCCAGAATTCGACAGCACCTGTCTCCCAGAATTCGACTGCATCTGTCAGAATTCGACTGCATCTGTCTTCCAGATTTCGACTGCATCTGTCAGAATTCGACTGCATCTGTCTTCCAGAATTCGACAGCATCTGTCTCCCAGAATTCGACTGCATCTGTCAGAATTCGACTGCTTCTGTCTTCCAGATTTCGACTGCATCTGTCAGAATTCGACTGCATCTGTCTCCCAGTATTTCGACAGCATCTGTCTCCCAGAATTCGACTGCATCTGTCTTCCAGATTTCGACTGCTTCTGTCTCAGCAGGTCAGAATTCGACAGCATCTGTCTCCTAGAATTCGACTGCATCTGTCTCCCAGAATTCGACAGCATCTGTCTCCCAGATTCGACAGCACAACGCAAACTGGCACAGAACTGGCGCAGGACAGGGCACCATGGGCGCCAAGGGCGCCAAAATGCAGTCAAAATTGGCTACGGCCACTTGTTGGTGGCTACCTTTGCCAACTTGATTTTTTCACTTCTTTTTGACTATTTTGCCCCTCCACTCATGTGCTTTGACCACTTGCTCATGTGCTTTGTCCACTTGAGGATGGCTTTTTGATGACTACCTTGGCCAACTTGATTTGCCACCTTTTCCTCTTTTGGACCATTTTGCCCCTCATATTTTCCTATAAATAGAGGCTTGATCCTCACTTGTAACCAAGCTTGAATTTTGTTAGAAAATAAATGAAAAAGGCTCTCTAAAGATTCATGACTTCAATTTACTCTTCATGTTTTTATGATTCTTGCTTATTTACTTTCTTGCCCTTTTAATTCTTGCTCCTTTACTTTATTGCCCCTTTAATTCCTCGCTCTTTACTTTCTCGCTCTTTACTTTTCGCTCTTTACTTTCTCGCTCTTTACTTTTCGCTCTTTACTTTCTCGCTCTTTTGTTTTCCTTGCTATTTACTTTCTTGCCCCTTTTATTTTCCAAGTCATTTATTTTCTTGCTATTTAAATTCTTGCAATTTATTTTCTAAGTCCTTTATTTTCCAAGTCATTTATTTTCTTTCCCCTTTATTTTCCAAGTCATTTATTTTCTTGCCCCTTTATTTTCCAAGTCATTTACTTTCTTGCCCTTTATTTTCCAAGTCATTTATTTTCTTGCTATTTAAATTCTTGCAATTTATTTTCTAAGTCCTTTATTTTCCAAGTCATTTACTTTCTTGCCCCTTTATTTTCCAAGTCATTTACTTTCTTGCCCTTTATTTTCCAAGTCATTTATTTTCTTGCTATTTAAATTCTTGCAATTTATTTTTCTAAGTCCTTTATTTTCCAAGTCATTTACTTTCTTGCCCCTTTATTTTCCAAGTCATTTACTTTCTTGCCCTTTATTTTCCAAGTCATTTATTTTCTTGCTATTTAAATTCTTGCAATTTATTTTCTAAGTCCTTTATTTTCCAAGTCATTTATTTTCTTTCCCCTTTATTTTCCAAGTTATTTATTTTCTTCTCTCCTCTTTTGTCTACAATGATCATGAGTGAGTAGACTTTACTAAAACATTCCTTCTTTCTAAAAACACTTTCTTTTCAGTTAATCAACTTTGAAAAATTAAATTGGTATTCACCTAGGCTCTCCCTGTGGATCGATAACTCTTTTATTACGCGATACGACTCGTGCACTTGCGAGGCTATCAAGTTTTTGGTGCCGTTGCCGGGGAAGGCAGTGATATTAATTAAGTTTTTCGAAACCGGTTAGACTGAAATTTTATTTTCTTTATTTTTACTTTTTCTTCTCTTGTCCCTCGAATGCGAAGAACCAGAAGTTTCGGAGAAACTGTTCAACAAATTCCCGAAATCGAAAGGTTCTTACATAGAAGGAGGAGAGAAATTCCCGATAACCAAATGGCGGCTAATGAAAATCGTGCTCTCAAAGAGTACGCAACACCTTCAGCAGAGCCATCGGCTGCCATTGTACATCCAAATGTGGAAGCAAATAATTTTGAACTCAAAACATCTCTACTTTCAATGGTTCAACAAAACCAATTTTATGGTTCTCCCACGGAGGACCCAAATCTTCATATTTCAATTTTTCTAGAATACTGTGGAACTCTCAAATTAAACGGGGTACCTCCAGATGCCATAAGACTAAAACTCTTCCCTTTTTCATTAAGGGATAGAGCAAGAGCATGGCTACATTCTTTGCCTTCGGAATCCATTACCAACTGGGACCAGTTAAAACAAACTTTTCTTGCTAAGTTCTTTCCCCCGAGTAAAACAGCTCAAATGAGAAATCAAATTACTCGATTTTCTCAAAACGACGGGGAATCTCTTTATGATGCTTGGGAACGTTTCAAAGAAATGTTAAGGCTATGCCCCCATCATGGAATAGAGAAATGGCTCGTTGTTCACACATTTTATAATGGATTACAATATGCAACTAGAATGACTGTTGATGCAGCTGCAGGTGGAGCTTTGATGAACAAAAATTTTACTGAAGCTTATGCACTCATTGAAGATATGGCTCAAAACCATTGTCAATGGGCAAGTGAGCGAGCCATAGCAGATAAACCAGCATCATCAAAAGAGCCAGGTAAATATGAAATATCTGCTGTTGATCATCTTGCCTCAAAAGTGGACGCACTTTTTCAAAAATTTGAAAAATTAAATGTAAGTGCCGTCTCAAAAACTTTTTCTCCTACTACTCCACCATGTGAATTATGTGGGGTTGTTGGCCATATTGGAGCTGAATGCCAGCTTGAGGCATCTAGTGCTGGAAATGAGCATATTAACTATGCTCAAAAGGAAGATCCATTTTCAAATACTTATAATCCTGGGTGGAGGAATCATCCAAATTTTTCTTATAAAAATACTCCACCCAATCCAGCACCTAGACCACCTCCTGTCTTTCAAAATCAAAGGGTTTTTAACAACCCACAAAACAACCCGCAGAAGTCGAACTTGGAATTTTTGATGGAAAAATTTGTGTCATCTCAGACAAAACAAAATGAAGAATTCAAAAATCAAACTGGTTATTTGAATGACACACTTATCAAATTAGTATCAAAAGTCGACTCTATTGCCACTCATAATAAAATGCTTGAAAATCAAATAACTCAAGTGGCAACACAGGTGGCTTCATCCTCTAAGTCTTCAGGGGTATTTCTTGGGCAACCAGAACAAAATCCAAAAGGCCAAATAAATGCCGTCACCCTTAGAAGCGGAAAACAATTAGAGGAACCAAGAGCAAACCAAGAAAAAATTGTGAGTGAAAAACATAATTTACCAGGTGAGCAAGAAGAGAAAGAAAAAGAGAAAGAACCAGAAAAAGAAAGAGAAGAACCACACATCCCCCCACCACCATACAAACCACCCATTCCTTTTCCCCAAAGATTTGCAAAAAACAAAATTGACGAGCAATTCAAAAGGTTTGTCGACTTGCTTAAAAAGCTTTACATCAACGTTCCTTTCACTGATGCATTGTCTCAAATGCCGTCTTATTCTAAATTTTTGAAAGAAATTTTATCCAAGAAAAGAAAAATAGACGACTATGAGACGATTGCATTAACAGAGGAATGTAGTGCAATTATCCAGAACAAGCTGCCACAAAAACTCAAAGATCCAGGTAGTTTTTCCATACCTTGTGTGATTGGAAGTGAAACTATAAACAGAGCGATGTGCGATCTAGGAGCCAGTGTAAGTTTGATGCCTCTTTCTCTTTGCAATAGACTAGGGATAGGCGAACTTAAACCCACAAAAATGACAATACAGTTGGCAGATCGTTCCGTTAAATACCCCACTGTAATCTTAGAGGATATCCCTATCAAGGTGGGCAAACTTTTATACCGGTGGACTTTGTTGTAATGGAAATTGAAGAAGACTCCCAAATTCCTATTCTTCTAGGGAGGCCTTTTTTAGCTACTGCAGGGGCAATAATTGACGTTAAAAACGGTAAGTTGGTTTTTAATGTGGGGGATGAAAAAGTTGAGTTTGAAGTTTCAAACTTCATGAAGAGTCCATCTGTAAAAGACTCGTGCTGCAGGATTGATATTGTAGACTATTGCGTGCGAGACTGCTCTTTAGCATCATCTTCACAAGATAGTCTGGAAGATTGCCTTTTAGGCAACACAAATACAAATGCGGCAGGGGAAACCCAATTCTACATAAAACTTTTGGATGAAAATCCACCATCACAAGAATTGGGTACTGAAACTTTGGGTGAGGAAACACCTCGACCTCTCCCAAAAGAAACACCAAAAATAGAACTGAAGCCCTTACCATCATCTCTCAGGTATGAGTTCCTTGGCCCTAATTCTACTTTTCCAGTAATTGTAAATGCAAATTTGAAACAAAATGAGACTGAAAAATTGCTTAATGTTCTCAAGAAGTATCCCAAAGCCATAGGGTATACTATTGAGGACATTAAAGGAATAAATCCGTCAATCTGCATACACAGAATACTACTGGAAGAGGACTTTAAACCTTCTATCGAGCATCAAAGAAGATTAAACCCAAACATGAAAGAGGTTGTTAAAAAGGAAGTTTTAAAACTCCTTGATGCTGGGATAATATATCCTAGTTCCGATAGTAAGTGGGTTAGTCCTGTTCAAGTAGTACCTAAGAAAGTAGGCTTAACAGTTATTAAAAATGAGAAGGATGAAAGCATTTCCACAAGGACAATTACGGGATGGAGAATGTGTATCGATTACAGAAAGCTTAACAAAGCTACCCGGAAAGATCATTTCCCTCTCCCGTTCATTGATCAAATGCTAGAAAGGTTAGCACAGCACTCACATTTCTGCTATTTGGATGGTTATTCGGGATTTTTCCAAATTCCCATCCACCCTAGCGACCAAGAAAAAACAACTTTCACATGTCCCTTTGGCACTTATGCCTATAGAAGGATGCCCTTTGGCCTATGTAATGCTCCTGCTACCTTTCAAAGGTGTATGATGTCCATACTCTCAGACTTTGTTGAAAACATAATGGAAGTGTTTATGGATGATTTTTCCGTCCATGGCTCAAATTTTGAAAACTGTTTAGCCAATCTGGAAAAAGTCTTAGAGAGGTGTGAGAAGGTAAACCTAGTTCTAAACTGGGAAAAGTGTCATTTCATGGTTAATGAAGGAATTGTCCTAGGGCACTTAATTTCTCATAGAGGTATTGAGGTAGATCGTGCAAAAATTGAGGTGATTGAAAAAATGCTACCTCCCACCACAGTAAAAGAGGTGAGAAGCTTTTTAGGCCATGCGGGTTTCTACCGCCGGTTCATAAAAGACTTCTCAAAAATTTCAAAACCTATGACAAGTCTGCTCCTTAAGGATGCAGCATTTATTTTTAACGATCTTTGTCTTGAAGCTTTTAACAGGTTGAAAAAGGCTTTAGTTACTGCCCCGATCATACAGCCACCAGACTGGAATCTTCCGTTCGAGATAATGTGCGATGCAAGCGACTATGCAGTTGGGGCAGTCCTGGGACAAAGAAAAGAGAAAAAATTGCATGCCATATACTATGCAAGCAGGACCTTAGACGAGGCACAAATGAATTACGCCACAACTGAAAAAGAATTATTGGCGGTAGTTTTTGCCGTTGATAAGTTTCGATCATATTTGGTAGGTTCAAAAATCATCATTTTTACTGATCACTCGGCCGTAAAATATTTGTTAAACAAAAAAATGCCAAGCCGAGATTGATCCGATGGGTTTTACTCCTACAAGAATTTGATCTTGAAATAAGGGATAAAAAAGGCGTTGAAAATGTTGTGGCTGATCATTTGTCCCGTCTACAAGGAACAAAAGAAGAAGAGTTGCCACTTAATGATACATTTTTGGATGATCAACTCTTCTCATTGGGCAAAACTGAAGCACCATGGTATGCAGATTTTGTAAACTACCTTGCAGCAGGAGTACTCCCCCCAGATTTAAATTATCAGCAGAAGAAGAAATTCTTCCATGATCTTAAACAGTATTACTGGGACGAGCCACTGCTCTTTAAAAGGGGAGCAGATGGGGTGTTCAGAAGATGCATTCCGGAAGAAGAGGTAAGTAACATTCTATACCATTGTCATTCTTCTTCCTTTGGCGGCCATGCCAGTTCTTCAAAACCTGCTACGAAAATTCTACAATCTGGTTTTTATTGGCCGTCCCTTTTTAAAGACACGCATCAATTCATTTCTAAATGCGACCAGTGTCAACGCACCGGAAATATTTCAAAAAGAAATGAAATGCCCTTAAATAATATCTTAGAGGTTGAAATTTTCGACGTCTGGGGTGTCGATTTCATGGGACCGTTTCCTTCTTCTTTTGGAAACCAATATATTCTGGTAGCCGTTGACTATGTGTCAAAATGGATCGAAGCCATTGCTTCTCCTACAAACGATGCAAAGGTAGTCATAAAACTTTTCAAAAAAATAATTTTTCCAAGATTCGGGGTCCCTCGTGTTGTCATAAGCGACGGAGGATCCCATTTCATCTCAAAACATTTTGAAATGTTACTGCAAAAGTTTGGAGTAAGGCACAAAATTGCAACGCCTTATCACCCTCAAACAAGCGGTCAGGTTGAGGTATCGAACAGAGAAATTAAAAGTATTTTAGAAAAAGCTGTTTCGACCTCAAGAAAGGACTGGTCGGTAAAGCTCGATGATGCTCTCTGGGCTTATCGGACTGCGTACAAGACTCCCATAGGAATAACTCCTTTCAAATTAATTTATGGGAAGTCTTGCCACCTTCCGGTAGAACTAGAGCACAAAGCTTACTGGGCAATTAAACGCCTTAACCTGAACATGGAATTAGCCGGAGAAAAAAGAAAACTCCAACTAAACGAATTGGAAGAACTGCGAATGGATGCTTATGAGAATTCCAAACTTTACAAAGAAAGAACAAAAAATTGGCATGATAAGCGTATTATTCGTAGAGAATTCAAGGAGGGTGACCTGGTGTTATTGTTTAATTCCAGGCTAAAAATTTTTCCGGGAAAATTAAAGTCAAGATGGTTCGGTCATTTTGAAATCCGTAAGGTTTATCCCCTCGGATCTGTAGAAATCTCGAGCGAGAAAACCGGATCGTTTAAAGTCAATGGTCAAAGGCTGAAAAATTATTTAATTGGTGACCCAATTGAGAAAGAAACTAGTTTAGTTCTGCAGGATCCCAATTGAAATTTTGATCGTCAAGCTAGTGACGTTAAAAGAGCGCTATGTGGGAGGCAACCCACGGCTTAATGTATTTTTCGATTGGTTGAAAAATAAAATACCCAGGGTCGAGTATCCTGAACCAGACAGCCAGGTGAGCTCTCCTAACCCCTTTTGTTTTATTTGAAAAATCATTGAGGACAATGCCTAGTCCAAGCATGGGGGGTATTTTATCACTTTTATTAGGAATGTCTTTATTGCTTTGCCGAGTTTTTATCTTTTTGTACTTTGAGTTGTATCTGCTCCCTCCATCAAGCAACTTTGTGAACCCTAAGCATGTTTTAGATAAGCCTTTTCTGGACAAAAATAATTTTTCAATTTTTCATTAGCAATCATCTAGGTGGACTGGTTGGGAACAACAAAATTGTATCATGGTTCGATTTCTACTTCTAGGGATTTTTCACACAGACACTATCGAGACTGTTTTCAGTTATTAATACAAATAGAGGGACTGAAAAGAAACTAGTAACCTGGTTCTCTTGGTGACATTTACTAGATGCGCGGTTACTGGAGAAAAACGTCTGAGTTGGGGTATCAAATATATATATATATATATATATATATATATATATATATATATATATATATATATATATATATATATATATGCAAAACCAATTCAAAAATGCAAAAGTTAGTGCATTTTAAATGTCAAAATAAATGATTAACATGTAAAATCAAAAAGAAAAGAAAAATGCTTGAATACCCAACGTATAAAGACCCTCCTTTGAGACCCGGTCTTAGTAAATGGAGGACCCAAGCTTAAGAATGTTGGGGAACCGGTTCTATGATGACATTAATATCCTCTCTAGAGTTTTGATACTTTAAAGTTGTCTCTCAATTCCACAAGAAGCCCAAAATAGTAGCTCTCAAACCAAAGTGTTAGAATTGCCCCACAGTTCACTTAAGGTTTCGATATGAAAATAATTTTCCTTCAGAATTGGCCTAAAGATTTACACTGTTTTTGCTTGAGGACAAGCAAAGGTTCAAGCATAGGGGAGTTTGATAAGTCTATTTTTAGAGTCTTTTTAATAGTTATTTTATTAAGTCTTTTTAGTATTTTAATTATATTTTTGATCTATTTTACTGCAAATGTTTACTTTTTATCTTCAGGTTTTATTTTGAAGCAATTTCGACTGCTTCTGTCTCAGCAGGTTAGAATTTGACTGGATCTGTCTTCCAGAATTCGACAGCATCTGTCTCCCAGAATTCGACTGCATCTGTCAGAATTCGACTGCATCTGTCTTCCAGATTTCGACTGCATCTGTCAGAATTCGACTGCATCTGTCTTCCAGAATTCGATAGCATCTGTCTCCCAGAATTCGACTGCATCTGTCAGAATTCGACTGCATCTGTCTTTCAAATTTCGACTGCTTCTGTCTCAGCAGGTCAGAATTCGACAGCATCTGTCTCCTAGAATTCGACTGCATCTGTCTCCCAGAATTCAGCAGCATCTGTCTCCCAGATTCGACAGCACAACGCAAACTGGCGCAGAACTGGCACAGGACAGGGCACCATGGGCGCCAAGGGCGCCAAAATGCAGTCAAAATTGGCTACGGCCACTTGTTGGTGGCTACCTTTGCCAACTTGATTTTTTCACTTCTTTTTGACTATTTTGCCCCTCCACTCATGTGCTTTGACCACTTGCTCATGTGCTTTGTCCACTTGAGGATGGCTTTTTGATGACTACCTTGGCCAACTTGATTTGCCACTTTTTCCTCTTTTGGACCATTTTGCCCCTCATATTTTCCTATAAATAGAGGCTTGATCCTCACTTGTAACCAAGCTTGAATTTTGTTAGAAAATCAATGAAAAAGGCTCTCTAAAGATTCATGACTTCAATTTACTCTTCATGTTTTTATGATTCTTGCTTATTTACTTTCTTGCCCTTTTAACTCTTGCTCCTTTACTTTATTGCCCCTTTAATTCCTCGCTCTTTACTTTCCCGCTCTTTACTTTTCGCTCTTTACTTTCTCGCTCTTTACTTTTCGCTCTTTACTTTCTCGCTCTTTTATTTTCCTTGCTATTTACTTTCTTGCCCCTTTTATTTTCCAAGTCATTTATTTTCTTGCTATTTAAATTCTTGCAATTTATTTTCTAAGTCCTTTATTTTCCAAGTCATTTTTTTTCTTTCCCCTTTATTTTCCAAGTCATTTATTTTCTTGCCCCTTTATTTTCCAAGTCATTTACTTTCTTGCCCTTTATTTTCCAAGTCATTTATTTTCTTGCTATTTAAATTCTTGCAATTTATTTTCTAAGTCCTTTATTTTCCAAGTCATTTACTTTCTTGCCCCTTTATTTTCCAAGTCATTTACTTTCTTGCCCTTTATTTTCCAAGTCATTTATTTTCTTGCTATTTAAATTCTTGCAATTTATTTTTCTAAGTCCTTTATTTTCCAAGTCATTTATTTTCTTGCCCCTTTATTTTCCAAGTCATTTACTTTCTTGCCCTTTATTTTCCAAGTCATTTATTTTCTTGCTATTTAAATTCTTGCAATTTATTTTCTAAGTCCTTTATTTTCCAAGTCATTTATTTTCTTTCCCCTTTATTTTCCAAGTTATTTATTTTCTTCTCTCCTCTTTTGTCTACAATGATCATGAGTGAGTAGACTTTACTACAACATTCCTTCTTTCTAAAAACACTTTCTTTTCAGTTAATCAACTTTGAAAAATTAAATTGGTATTCACCTAGGCTCTCCCTGTGGATCGATAACTCTTTTATTACGCGATACGACTCGTGCACTTGCGAGGCTATCACACACCACTTGGTTGGTGTCAAAAATGGATCTAATCAAGTACATATTTGAGAAGCCGACTCTTACAGGAAGAATTGCCCGTTGGCAGATGCAATTATCAGAATACGATATCCTGTAAGTCACACAAAAAGCGGTTAAAGGTAGTGAACTTGCTGAGTATTTGGCATGTCAGCCGATTCCAGACTACCAACCAATGCAGCATGATTTTCCTGATGAAGATATCATTGCATTGTTTGATGAGGGGAAGTCCCAAGAAAGTGAAAGGTGGAGAATGATCTTCGACGGTGCGTCAAATGTATGGGGGCATGAGGCAGGTGCTGTGTTAATATCTCCTGACAATCGCTTCGTTCCTGTCACTGCAAGGTTGAGCTTCTATGTCACAAACAACATAGCAGAGTATGAAGCGTGCATCTTGGGTATTCAAGCAGCCCTAGAATGGAAAGTTAAAAGGCTAGATGTGTGTGGAGATTCAGCCCTGGTTATTCATCAAGTAAGAGGCGATTGGGAGACCAGAGATCCCAAACTGATTCCTTATTGTGTTTAAGTGCAAGAGTTGATGGAGTCTTTTGACGAAATCACTTTCAAACACATCCCTCGAAGCGAAAACCAGCTGGCTGATGCATTGGCAACTTTATCATCCATGTTCAATATCAATTGTGATAAAAGCTTGACTCATGTCACAATCCAGCACCGGAGTCTACCTGCGCATCACTACTGCACAGCCATAGATGAAGAGCCGGATGACAAGCCTTGGTATCATGATATCAAACAGTACATCATCAGCAGAAAATACCCTCCTGGGGCATCTGAAAATGACAAGAGAACTCTTCGGCGACTGTCAAGGAATTTCTTCCTCAGCGGTGAGGTTCTCTACAAAAGGAATTATGACATGGTCCTCTTAAGGTGTGTTGCTAAAGAAGAAGCTGAAAGAATCATGAAAGATGTACACGAGGGCTCATTCGGAACTCATTCCAGTGCGCATACTATGGCTAGACAGATTTTAAGGGCGGGCTATTACTGGTTGCAGATGGAAGGTGACTGCTACAGCTTCGCCCGAAAGTGCCACAAGTGCCAACTCTACGCTGCCACATGCATGTGCCGCCTGCCAAATTGAATGTTCTGACTGCATCCTGGCCGTTTTCAATGTGAGGAATGGATGTCATCGATCCCATTGAACCCAAAGCATCAAATGGGCATCGCTTCATCTTGGTCGCCATTGACTATTTCACGAAGTGGGTTGAAGCTGCCTCATACTCCAGTGTAACCAGTTCAGTGGTTGCCAAATTTGTGAAGAAGGATCTGATTTACCGTTATGGTCTTCCTAACAAGATCATCACTGATAACGGCAGCAATCTGAATAGCAAAATGATGAAGGACCTGTGCGCAGAGTTCAAAATTCAGCATCATAATTCTTCCCCCTATCGGCCCAAGATGAATAGAGCAGTGGTGGCAGCTAACAAGAACATCAAAAAGATTGTGCAAAAAATGGTGGTCACATACAAGGATTGGCATGAAATGCTTCCCTTTGCTTTGCATGGCTATCGTACTTCAGTGTGTACCTCAACTGGGGCAACTCCTTTCTCTCTGGTATACGGGTCAGAGGCGGTCCTCCCAATCGAGGTTGAGATACCATCCCTACGGGTACTCATGGAAGCTAAACTGGAAGAAGCAGAGTGGGTGCAGGGTCGTCTGGATCAGCTAAACCTCATTGAGGAAAAAAGAATTGCAGCTTTGTGTCATGGGCAGCTGTACCAACAAAGAATGAGAACAACTTTTGACAAGAAAGTCCGGCACCGTGAATTCAAGCAGGGAGATTTGGTGCTTAAGAAGATCTTGCCCATCCAGACTGATCCCCGAGGGAAATGGGCACCCACTTATGACGGCCCGTATGTGGTCAAGAAAGCCTTTTCTGGAGGAGCACTGATACTCACGAACATGGACGGAGAGGATTTAAGGAACCCAGTCAATTCCGATCAAGTGAAGAAGTATTATGCCTGAAAGAAATAGACGAAAAAAGAGAAAGACAAGCCAAGTAAGAGTTAGCTCGCTAGGTTGAAAACCCGAAAGGGCGGCCTAGGCAAAATCAGAGCGACCCGGTGGATTGAAAACCCGCAAAGGGCGATCCAGGCAAAAATTAGGGTCAGAAAACTTGGGCATGAAAAGTAAAGAAAGGCATACAACTCCCCTGAAGACTTGGATGAGGGAGTGATCAAGGTCAAGGACATAAATGTTTAGCACTGTTCCACAGAGACGGACAGTCAGAATTTAACTTCTCTCTTTTTTCGTGTCTTTTTATAGTTTAAACTTTTAAGTGTAATAAACAATCGGCGTAACTTCCTGTGCGACCGGTTTCCACATTAATAAAGTTCAACTTTCTCATATCTGTTCACTCTTTTATTTTCTGCTTTTTTTTGCTCAAAATAAACGTTTTATAATGATGGCGATGATGACCTGTAAAACATGTGCATAAATCATGGAGCATTACAATTATTGCAAAGTCCCTAAAGGTCGCGGAAAAAAGCAATTCCCCAAAACCAGTTAATCATGCAAGAGAAAGCGATTGCACTCACGATTGCTTCAAACGGCGAAGTCAAAGCCAACATGCACTCGACCCATGAGCCCCGCAATTCCAGTGGGTTCCTCAGTCTCGTGCCATGAGTGTTGCGGGTTGGCTGAACCAGCAAAATAAGCCAAAAGAGCAAAAGAAAAAAACAAACGATCAGAAAAAGAAAGCTGATCAAAGAATGAAAAGCCAAGAAAAAACAAACAGTCAGAAAAAAGAAAGCTGACAAAAGAAACGAAGAATCAAGAATAGCATCCCATTGCATTCATCATTCCACTAAATCATCACATCGCATGCACTCACATGACATGCATTCGCATAACGGACTTTGCATAGCATGCATTCATATTCCATGCACCATGTCTTGCATCTGCTAACCTGAGCAGACATCCTGGATCAGTGCAATGGCGTTGATCATCAATCAGAGCAAGCTGAAGAAAGGTCCGCTAATCTGAGCAGACATCCTGGATCAGTGCAATGGCACTGATCATCAATCAGAGCAAGCTGAAGAAAGGTCCGCTAGCCTGAGCAGACATCCTGGATCAGTGCAATGGTATTGATCATCAATCAAGAGAAAGCTGAAGAAAAGTCCGCTAACCTGAGCAGGCATCCTGGATCGGTGTGGAAGCACTGACCGACTAAAGGAAACCAACTGGATTTTGGAATCCCCTCTGGACCCACGTGTCCCCAGCAAGATTGACTTCACCTTGTATTCGAGCTGCAGGTAAGTCCCCCTGACCTCAATAGGTCCAGTCGAAGAGGATAGCTGTGTTAGCCTAAAACATGGCGCAGTCCTAGGGAAATATCGAGATCCAGACTTGATATAGTACCCTCACCTGGTCGCTCGCAAGACCACCCCTTTGGAGCCCACGTGCTCCCAGGCCCAAGTGCAAGCTCGGATCATTCGCGATTTGTTAAAAGGCTTTAGGCAGCCTCCGTCGCCGACTTAACGAGGGCCGGCACCCTTTTTGCTTCCCTTTTTATTGCTTTCTTTATTGCTTTCCGCTAGCTTATTGAGGGTTGGCACCATTTAGTTTCCTGCTTACTGAGAGTTGACGATTCATCCATTGCATTCACCTCGGGCTAACACCCAATAAAAATAGAAAAAGAAAAAAGAGGAAAATTCGGGTTTCCCTAAGTAGACAAAATCGGTATAATTTCTGAATTCTTTATCTTCATTTTGCCTTGGAATATGTTTCGGCCAATTCATATTCCTCGTTAAAGTTCAGATAAAGAGGGGCAGCTGTCATACCCTAATTTTGTCCGGCTTAGGTCAAAACGTTAATTTTCCACAAAAAATAAATAAATTGAAGAATGAAGAGCATCATGCATTGCATTTTGGGTCCTAGAAGTCATTCCAAGGTCTTTAAAATCATTTTTAGGGTTGGAATGCACTTTTTAGGCAAATTAGGGTTTTAGGGTCAAAAAGGACATTTTGGTCATTTTTCACAAAAAGATGATTTTTTTTTTCGCCAAAAGTGCACATCCACAAAAAGTACATTTTTATTCTATCAAGGATAATTTTTGTACAATTTTTTAGGAAGAAAACCCTAGTCAAAAATAATTAAAAATGTATTTTTCCATTTTTAGTGCATAGAAAAATAAAAAAAGGACCATTAAATATTCCTCAATTCTTAAGTGACAATTTTTAGTGTCATGGGTGACTAGAGGGAATATTTTATGGTGCCCAAAAACATGTAACACATTTTCAATAGTTGCATTCCCATTATTTCCCATGCCCAAAAATATCAAACTCAAAAAAAAAAGGGAAGTGTCCTCAATAAGACAAAAGACCAAAAACAAGTTTTTTTTTCCTCTCTCTCTCTCTCTCTCTCTCTCTCTCTCTCTCTCTCCCCCCACAATTTCGAAATTCTCTCTCTCTCTCTCCCCCCCACAATTTCGAAATCCCCTCTCTCTCTCCCTCTCACAAAATTCTTCCACACTCTTCTATTGTACTATTGTAGCGACCGAAAAATCCGGAGGAGGGATTCTTCGAAGTTCTTGAATGAAGCCGCCACCAAAGTTTTAGTTTAAGGGCAAACATTGGAAAATCCCTATTGAGTGGATAAAGGGGTATTGCGGACCAGATTTAAGCTCGGGAGTCGTTTATGCGTAGGGAAGGTATTAGCACCCTACGACATCCTTCCTAAGGAAGGTTACCTTTTAACTAAATGTGTAAGCGTTTATTAATTCAAAAATAATGTTTTTACCCTAATAATAATAATAATAAAAAGACTCGGTAAACGGTTAGTTATTTTTATACTTTTTGAGAAAAATGAGAGAAATGAATTTAAAGGAACAAAAAAAGGTTTTTTATTAGTGCAATTGACAGAGGTCGGCCGCCCTCTGGTCCTACGTATCTCCTGGTAGAGAATCAAATCACACGTAGTTCTTGGTAGAAAATGTTTGTGTGTTGGTGTTTTTTATTTATTTTCGAAATTGGGAGAGGCATTCATAATGACCAAACAAGTAAAACTCAGAGTGGTCGTCGCTCATAGCTCGTTTGAAAACTAAAGCTGTTATTAACGGTCAAACGAGCTAAGCTCAGAGTGACCATTAGCAACGAACCATTTCTATGTTTAGGAAAACATTTATTCGTTATTTGGAAAAAATAGGTTTGTGAAAGAAAATATTTATTTAGGGAAAAGAAAAAAAAATTTTAAAAAAGAGAAACAGGGGGTGCTGTTAGTAAAGGGGGAGGGGCAGTTAGCAGCAGGGTGTTGTATTTTAAAAGGGGGTGTGCAAATCAGGGCCCAACTCGTTTTTTGTGTCCTGGCCTGCGCAACAAAAAGGCTTGAAAGGGGTGTATGAAGTAAACGTATGGTTGTATTAGTAATCTGATAATTAACAAAAAAAATTAAAAAGGAATGGGACGCATATATGAAGCCAACAAATTAGAGTGGGAACCCTAATCTCGTTCCCCTTTCTCAGTGCGCCGCGGCACTATTTCTGAGCGAGAGAGAAAGAAAAAACGAGATCGAGGGAGAGGAGAGGGGAGAGGGAGAGAGCTCACAGAGGGAGAGAGTTCACAGAGAGAGCCTTCGTGAGAGGGAGATGGCGAGGGAACGAGGGAGAAGAAGATGGTTTCGGTGGCCGGAGGAAAATGAAAGAGGTGAGGGTGTTGGTGGCGATGGGGGAGACGACGGCGGTGAGAGGGAGAGAGAGATGGTTTCGGTGGCCGGAGGAAAATGAGAGAGGTGAGGGTGTTGGTGGCGATGGGGGAGACGACGCGGGAGGGAGGCCTTGGTGGGCTCCGGCGATGTTGTGGAAAAGCGGAGTCGAGGGGAGAGAAGGAGAGGGATGGCAGTGAAAGGAGAACGGAGGGAAGCCGACGGCGGCGGTCTTCGCCGGAGGTTCACCGACGACGGTTTTCGCTGCGACGGTGAGGGAAAGGGAACGACGTCGGAGAGGGAGGAGGAAGGTCCGCCACTGTGGTTTTTGTTCGATCTGGGCTTGTGAGGGTGGTTTGTGATAACAGGGGGGGCTCGTACGGGTTTTGTGGTGGTTGTGGTTGTGGTTGTGAAGCCGTAGAAGTGGTGGCTGTTTTGATAGTGTTCTCTTCATCTTCCTCTCACCTCAGCTTATCTTCCCATTTTGGTTTGCTGTTGCTATCCGTAACAGTGCCTATTTTTTAGTCACTGTGTCTTTGTGTTTTCTCTCTGAAATTGTTCCCCCCCAGTCTGTATGCGTGATCCCCCTTCCTCCTTTATTTCGATTTTTCGTTTCTGATTCTTTGTGTATTGCTGTCTCTGGTCCTCTTTTCCTTGCTGTTTGCTGTCTGAATTTATAAACAGATTATGTGGTGTAGGGTGGAGTGTTGAAGCAGAGGAGTAAAGCTCATGGGAGACAATGGTACCAAACAGCCTCTGAATAAACAGAAGGAATGCATATGGTGTTTTGCTCAAAATGGAAGAGCAAAGAGACAAGGAAAAAGCAGACATGAGCTCTATTCTTGAAATAGAGGGGCTGGACAGCAACTCAACAACAACAATACGCAGCAGCAGCAGCGCAACAACTGCTCTCTTTTTTTGTTTTTATTTTAAAATTTTGTACATTTTGCTTTTAATTAATTTTTTGTCTAGATATGTGTACTAACGTTGAATTCTTTATTTGTAAACAAAAACTGATTATAGTAATAAAAATAAAAAGCAATTATTCAAATCTGATTTTTTTTATTACATTTTCTTATTAAACTAATACCTATAACAATAAAATAACGAGTATTAAAAAGAGCACTCGTACACGACGAGAAGTGAACACGCATCCGCGACGAGGACAAAAATGTGTACATTATAAAAAAACACATGCGCGCACAATGAGAAGTAACACGCCTATACACGACTAGGAGCGACACACATAAACGACAAAAACAGTATTTTGGATTTTCTAGTTTTAAATTAGCCGGACAAAATTAGGGTATGACAGCTGCCCCTCTTTATTTATATTTTACTAGGAAACATGAAGGGTTTCCAAATTTCTCGAGTAAAATAGAAATAAAGATAAAAAGACACTAATTTTGTCAAGACTATTTTTTAGAAATTATTGAAAGATGATGGGTTGACATAGAATAAAAAGTAAATAAGGATCACCGGGGATCTGAAGGAGCACTGGGCTCTGATGGTCTAATTCGCAGTCGATGCTTGGCGCATTGATTAGAGTTAAACTGAAGGACCAATAAGGTCTGAAGGGCATGCCTAAGCCTGATGGACCCATGGGTCTGAAGGAGCGCAAACTAGCAACGGTATTAGTAAAACGGTCTGTTTGGGGGGGTGGCCTTTTCGAGCGGCCATGGGGACAAAGTCAGGTCGTTGACCTGATTTGCGCACCTCGAAGGACGTGCACTGTGTTTTTTAGGCGGACACAGCTAGTCTGAAGGGCCTGGGGCCGGATGATCCGTCGGTTGCTCGATAACGCGACGTGCGATCTGGATTGAAGGACCATTGTTGGTCTGAAGGAGCGCTTGGGCTCTGAGGGACCGCTGGGGGTCTGGAGGGGTACTGAGATTCTGAATTGTGATATGAGATCAGCATTTGGAGTGCCGACTTCGGGGGAACAAAATATTGGGATTGACAGATGGCGTACTTGCCTAGAACACACCTAATGAATACATTTACCTGAGAAGGGAAAAGCTATCTATATTTGGTATGTCTAAAAATGCAATGAATGATGTATCCGTGCAATATAGGTATGTGAAATGGTAAGTGTTTGATGGGGTGAATGAAGTGTGGCAGATGCTATGAGTTGAAGTTGATGGGACATGGAGGTTGACGAACAACGTGCGTGAATGCAGATAAAGTAGGAATGTGGTCGTGCTGATTGATTTTGGTGGAATGATGACCGTAATGGAGTGAGCAATTTTTCTCTTTTTGTCTTTTTTTTTGCTTTTCTCTTTTTTCTTGATATATGCAAAGTGTGAATGAGATGCTAATGTAATGCTTTGACGCGAATGCCTTGCATGGTACAAAGATATGATTAGTAATGTAAAAAAAACTCTTTTTTTGGGGGCAACGATGAGACCGGCACTTGGACATCTATCGAAGCGAACAATGTCATGTGTGTAATGTGATGAACGTGCAATGATTGGTATCTGGGGGATGATGAATGAAATGGGTATACCATGGGTGTTGAACCTGATGGAATGAGAAAGTTGACAACGGTGTGTGAGATGTGAATGTGACTGTAGTGATCACCTTTTGGTGTGATGATGAATGTAATGGATGGATTTTTCTTTTTCTTATTTATCTTGCTTCTTTTCTTGATGCATGCAATGTGAATATGACGCGAATGTAATTCTTTGATGCAAATGCTATGGTGAATAAAGGAAGCATAGGAATGCATAGCAAATGATATGATTGGTGATGTAGAAAGCTTTTTGGTAACGATGAGACCGGTGTTGCGCCCGAAAAAGTCCCCGAGGGAGAACCTTCCTCGTTCACAACTTTTCTTAAGACAATGAAGCCGCCACCAATATTTATTAAGGAAAATATTAGGAAAACCTTTTTTAGAAAGCGATTGGTCTTGCGAAACTCGAGAATAGGGTTCGGGGGTCGGTTACGCGCAGGGAAGGTGTTAGCACCCCACACGTCCTCTCTACTGAGAGGGAACCTTTAATTAAATGTGTGTTTTTTAGTGTGTTGACTTGAAAATACTTAATTTTGCCTCTCAACTTCTTATTGAAAAAAACTTAATGAAAATCTTTATTTATTATGAAAAAGGGGGGAAAATGGTTTTTTAGAAAAAAAAGTGCTTGACGGGACATGGCCCGCTCCTACGTATCTCCAGGTGCGATGGAGAACTCAAAGCTACGTAGTTCTTCTGTAGAAAATGTTTGTGTGTTTGGTGTTTTTTAATATAGGGGTTTTAGGACGGTGTGATCTGTGTTGAAGGACCACTGGGGGTCTGAAGGGCCGCTGGGGGCTGAAGGAGCGCTGGGGCTCTGAAGGACCACAGTTCACTTATCCTAAAACGATGATTAACCCGGCCGTACGACCGACTTAATCCCCTGCTTTGAAAATAAGATTTTTGATTTTTGAAAGAGATGTGTTTGTATTTTTTATTTAGAAATTATTTATTTTTGCGCTTGACAGGGGCGTGGCCCTGCTCCTACGTATCTCCGGGTGGAGAATCAAAGGCGACGTAGTTCTTGTTTTTTTTCTAGAAAAAGATTTTAATTATTTTATTATTTATTTATTTTTTTTATCTTGTTTAATTGTGAAAATTAGGCATTTATGATGGTCAATTGAGCAAAGGCTCCAAGTGATCACCACTAGTACCTCATTGTTAATAATCATGCAAGCAAAGGCTTCACAAGACTATTTAACAAAGTTTTTAACTTAGTGAACTTTTTAGGAAAATTCAGGCATTCATGGTGATCAATTGAGCAAAGGCTCCAAGTGATCACCACTAGTACCTCGTTGCTAATAATCATGCAAGCAAAGGCTTCACAAGATTATTAACAAAGTTTTTGATTTATTATTTTGTCTTGAAGAGAATTAAATTAAATTTAAAAAAACGAGAAAGGAGGTGAAATGGTAAAATAGGGTGTTATTAGAAAGGGGGCTGTATAATTAATAGGTGGTGTAAAAAGGAAGCCCAGTTCGCATTGGAGGGCCCAGTATGCGAAACTGGGCTTAAGTGAGGGAGGGTGTGTATGCGTGAATTGGAGGGGTGTTAATAGAAGGGGAGTTGTATTATTAAAATTGGGGTGTAGGTAGCAGCCCAGCCCACTATAAGGCTGGCTAACCCACGAAATCGTGGGCTTTCCTAGGGGGGGGGGGGGGGGGGGGGGGGGGCTGTAGTGATTGAAATGGGGGGTGCGAAACCTAATCTGATATTTTTTAAGTAAAATTAAAATAAAAATTAATTCAAACTACACATATATAAAGTAAAACCCTAAAATTTTAACCCTAAAATTCGCAGCTTCCCCTCTCAGCGCCGCACTCCAAATCCTTCCAACCCTAATTTCATTTCAGCCTTCCCCCTTTCCTTTCCATGGCTGCGCCGCAGCTCCATTTTAAGAGAGAGAGAGAGGTTTGCGAAAGTGGGACTGTGCTGGATGGCCATCAGCGACGGCGGAGTTGTGGTGTTGTTGTGTTCTCGACCAAAACGAACGAGCTTCAACGGTGTTGGCTACGGTGAGAGAGAGAATCGCGACGGAGAGAGGAGGATTACGAAGGGAGAGCGACGAGAGAGAAGGGCGTGATTGAAGGGGAAGCTCCCGCCGATTCTCGCGACGGTAGAGATGGAAGCAGCATAGCGACGGCGACTTGCTGCTCGTGGCGGTCTTCGCCGTGAAAGCTGCGACGACGGTGCTGGCGGTGGTGCGCAATGGCGACGGCGACTGTAACGGACGGAACGCAAACAACACGGGGACGACGGCGACGGCTACGACTACGGGTGGTTCACGGCCGACTTGGGCGTACGATCCGACCACCTTCTACAGTTGCCGGAGGTGAGTTCTAATTTTTTTATTATTTTTTTGCTTTTCTCTTCTTCTCCTCTTATTTATTTTACTGATTCTGAAGAAAAATCTTTACTATGCCTATTGCCTATTTTTTTTAAACAAAAAAACCTAATCCTCTAAAACTAATATTTCTAACTAAAAACTGTTAGGTACTGATTTCATTTTTAGAACCAATAAATTATAACCCTAAATTTTTTATATTCTGTTCATGGTTCCTCTTTAAAAAACTAATCTATTTACAACATAAACTGAAAATAAACAAAAATAAACTCTAATTTGTACATATCTCATATGAAACTGAAATTCGGTTTTTAGTTCATCCATATATATATTTCGGATTTCAGATTACTAGTTCATATTGCAATTAATATTATTTACAAGACGGCCTATTATGAACTAAATTAGACAGAAGACCAACCTCAATTCCAGCTTCTGTAAAACCTCTTATATGCTCCGCTATTGATGTTACTGCTACTGCTCCTCCTCGAACCGCTGTCGCTTCTGTTTTAGAACTTTGTGATTAGGGTTCCAATGTGGAACCCTATTTTTCACTCTGATTTTCCCTCAATTTTCGTCTCTCCTCTTCTCTCTTATTCGAGCTTGTTTTTATAGGCAAATTTCAGTTTTAGGAAATTAATTTTTGATTCTAATTTGATTTGTTTTCCTATTTCAGGTATTGGACTCTTGGGCAACAAGAATTAGTCCATGGATCTGCTGCTGTTTGTGTTTTCGTTTTTTCTGATTTCTTTTTGTATTTTCGGATTTGTATTTTTGGTATTTTTAGTGTTATCATTTTTTTGTATTTTTGGACTTTTGGACATCTTAGACACTATTAAATTGTAAATAAACAATAAATAGAATTTTTTTGACATTTTTAGACTCAAAACAAATTAAATAGACAAAATAAAAATAAAAGAAGTTGAGCCAAATACAAAAGCGAAATCGGGCTCAACTAGACAAATGCGCTAGAACGAGGCTCAAATAGAACAAATAGGCCCGCTAACACTAAAAATTAACTAGGAACCACGTTCGTGGGCCCGACTCAAAATGATAAGCCCAATAGTGAGAAAAGCGACTTAAATAAGCCCGCTTAGGTTCAACTAGGCCCAAATATCAAGATTAAACTGAAGAATGCGCGAAAAGATCGATCATTCGCACGCATGCCTAGCTTAAGTAACGGTATTTCGGCTTAATTGAACGGATAATTGAAATTGGCTTAAATTAAAAAAGGACGCTATTCTAACTACTCAAAATACAAATTAAGTAAAACAAGTGACTAGAAGAAGGCGGACAAAATTGGGGTATGACAGCTGCCCCTCTTTATTCGGATTTTATCCAGAAATATGAATTGGCCGAGACATATTTCGAAGATAAAATAGGAATAAAGAATTCAGAAATTATACCAATTTTGTCTACTTAGAGAAACCTGAATTTCTTTTTATTTTTATTTTTATTTTTGGAAAGGTGGACACTTTCGTGTCGATGCGAAAACAGTAAATGAACACTGACGTGCAGACAGAAAAGGTAAAATGGGCACTTGCGTGCAGACAGAAAAGGTAAAATGGGCACTTGCGTGCAGACAGAAAAGGTAAAATGGGCACTTGGCGTGCAGAAAGCGGTAAATTGCCCAGGCTGCCTAAAACCTGTAATCCTTAAACGGACTCTTGGTGAATCCGAGTTTGCACGTGGCTTTGAGGAGCACGCTTCCTGTTGGCCTTTTCGAGCGACCGGGGGGATCGTTATCAGCTCCGGAACTGATATACTGATCAATGCACGGCGTCCACTGTATCTCAGGCTGATACAACTATTCCGTTGAACCTCACATGGGGCTGCGGTCCATCGCGTTGCTCGTACGCGACGTGAGACCTGGGCAGAAGGGAGCGATGATCTCTGTGCTCCAATCCGCAATGCACGCTTGAGCGCTCTCTTTTCTTTTCTCTCCTTCTTTTCTGTTTCTCTCTTTCTTTTTTTTTTCTTTCTGAACTCCCAACTTGGGGGAACATTTTCTGGAATCTGGGGGAGAGGGCTAACACCGAAGTGCTCATCCTCTCTTTGTACCCGTAGCTGAAAATGAACAAATGTATGCAATGCAAATGCCATGATTGCTGTTTTCTTTTTTCTTATGATGAATGATGAGTTTCTTATTTCCTTTGTCTATATCGGATGAATGCATGATCCTCTACTGTTCCTATATGCCTGATGGATGCAATGATTTTCCTTTTCTTCTCTTGCTTCTCTTCTTTCTTTTTAATTCTTTTCTTTTCTTTTTGTTGCTCTCTTGGCTCTTCTCTTTTCTCTCTTTTGGCTTCTCTTTTTGCTCTTTTAAGAATCATGGGTATGCGAATGCAATGACATGCAAAGGAAAACTCTTTTTTTTTTTTTGAAATGGGGATATTGCTGTAAAATGATGAATGACATGAAATGATGAATGACATGGGATGTTCTAGCTTTCTTTTCTTCTATGAGATGCAAGTATTAATGTGATGCAACTGTATTGCTTTGATGTTTGATGCAAATGTATGCGGTGATTGATGCTTTGATGAATGAAATGCTCCTGTTCTAACTTCTGTTTATTTCTTTTTGCTTCTTCTATGAAATGCAAACATTAATATGATGCGTATGCACTGCTTTGATGTTTGATGATTGAATGACAAAGGAATGCTTGTGAAATGATGAATGATATGGAATGCTGGATGACAGGGAATGTTTTTGTGTTGCTTTTGTGGTTTCTTTTCTTTGTTTTTTTTTTGCTTTCTTTCCTTTTTCTATGGAATATCTGATGCAAAATGTGATGCTCTAATGATGCAATGATTTTGTTATTTTCCTTTTTTATGAAGTGCGAATATGATGCCAATGCAATGAAAAGATTTCTGCTTTTTCTTCTTTACAATTTTCTTCTATGAAATGCAAGTATTAATATGGTGCAACTGATGTGGAACGCTTTCTCTTTTTACTATGTGATGAATGCACAAAATGTGAAGATGCAAATGTAATGCTTTGATGCAAATGCTATAATGAATAGATTGAGATGCCTAGATGCGTGAGGTAGACATTTTTGTGATGATGAGATGCGAGACTTTGAATGCAAGGAATTGAGATGGCTATTGCCCATCCTGTTGAAAAATTGAATTTGATTCAAACTCCGGTGTTCTCAAGGTTTTTATTTACAAACAACCTCATTTGTTTTCTCCTTCTTTCCATGATGACTGAATTTTAGATATCACGTAAACAACTGGTGTTCTCTCTTTTTGAAGCATTGTCTAGTAAGCATGCATAAGAGTGCAAATGTTAATGAATGAGTCAGTTAACTTGGAATTGGTTTAGGGCATGGACTTTTATGGCAAGTGAAGGAATGACAGACATGGTTATTGCCGAAGCTTATGAGGGACCAAGAGATACAAGATTGCCCCAATTCAGGTCTTTGACGAGTGATAACTTGCCCCCGTCTAGTGGTTACAACAACTAGGGGTGTAGGAGATGATGAATTGGGAACGTTTCGGCTCTTGGGATGAAAGCTGGAATGAAAGGGGTTTTGCCTCAACCTACGGAATTTGATGTTGCCCCAGTCATAATAAGGACAAAGTTGTCCCAATCAGGATGACAAGGTCTTGTTTAGGATAGTGAGTTGAGAGATTGCCCCGGTGAGGTTTTTATGGGAATGAATGAGGTGAAGAAATGGGAATGCACTTGCCCCACTTTGGAATGACATTGACAACTGGAGTGACATGGGATGGGCATTGAACAAACTTTCCCAGGACTAGGTGTGTGGGTGGTGAAGAGAATGCCCCAACTTTGGGTCTGAGTGGTATTCTCAGTGCAAATCTTTGGTTCTCTATTGATGTCTTGACTTTTGGTGCGAAAGAATCCTTACCTGGTGATCACTAAACCTTGTTTTAATGCATCTTGAATGTGTTTTGGAGTGCAAGTCCCTCTTTTTTATTTTGTCAGCTTTCTTTTTTCTGACTGTTTGTTTTTGTTTCCTCAATTCTCTTTTTTCTGAGGGTTTATTCTTTCTTGATCAGCTTTCTTTTTTCTGATCGTTTGTTTTTCTCTTGAGCAAACACATTGTACATAGATAAACTTGTTTGTCCTAAGATTAGAATTTGAGTGAACAAAAGCAACCGGTCATTGATCGGAATGGACTTTTCGGGATTGTGGTGTTTTGTGGAGGAAGGAGGGTTTGGCTTGGTGAAGTGTTTGAGGCTAATGGGAGGATGAGTTTTGTTCGGCGTTGATTGACGGTTAATGGTCTATGAGGAAGATGGTTATTTGGGCTTGTTTGGGCTCTGTTAAAGCAAACTCCTGTCTCATGGTAGAATGACTAAGGGGTTTGATGTTGAGGCCAAAGGAAGTGTTTGAAGGTTTATGGAATCAGGTGTTGGGATGATGAAGTGTTTGAAGGTTTATTTAGACAAGGATCTCATGTACCAGCTCACCACTTACATTTCTTTTGTATTTTCTTTTGTTTTGGGATTTTCATTTTTGAATCCCCTTTTTTGATTTTCTCTCTTTTTTTTTTATTTTTATTTTTATTTTTTTTTTATGATTCTTTTCCTTCTTCGACTTGGGTGAGCTGATAAAAAGTGATGCACTGTTTTTTTTATTTGGGGTGATCCTTGTCTAGGGTGATTTATGGATTTTGGTTTTTCTTGGCTCAAGGTGGGTAGGAAAGGGACTTTCTGGGGTTTTTGAGGAGATGGCCAAACTTCATTTCAAATCCCGATTGCTTATTTCTATAAGACTTAACTTTAGAACAATAGTTTATCTATCTTTATGTGTTTGCTCCTTTTCTTTTTTTGTGCCCTAAATTTTGCCTGGACCGCTCTTTGCGAGTTTTCAGTCCACCGGGCGCTCCTTTTTGCCTAGGCCGCCCTTTGCGGGTTTTCAACCTAGCGAGCTTGTTTTCTTGTTTATTATATTATTATTTTTGAGAGACTTGCACTGAAGGAATATGATATTGATAAGGAAAATTAGTGATCACAGAGTTGCCCCAGCATGGAGGACTTAAAGTCTTAGTGAGAATGAACCAAAAAGTCAAGTATGCACTGATGGGAGAGAATATGCACTTTATGGGTGGACGGGGCGGGACTAGACTTGGACGGGAAACTGTGGTAAGGGAGGAAAACCAACAGACTTAAACAAGAGAATGTACTCATAGCATGCACGCTCATTAGAAGAATGCTTCACAGAGAGTTAACATCAGTTAAGAATTTGTTTTTTTCTTTGATACACTATTCCAGTCTTTTGTCATAGAATGGATGAGATGCAGTGCTTTTGAAAAACTGAGTGCCTTGGAACACCTTGAGTTTGCAACCAAGTAAGGATAAACTTTTTCAAAAAGGATGATTGTTTCGCAAGAACGTCTCGCTTCTCATCACAACTCTTATTTTATGTAATGAATGAATGAACAAATTATGATATGCAAGTATGATGCAAATGTTTGGAGAATGACCACTCGAAGAGCGTGGCTTATTCTAAATAATTTTGTTATTTTTAATGCAAGACAAAACATGGAATGCCAATGCGAATGATGTAAGAATGATGCCCCTTTTTTTTCAAAATGATTTTTGATTTCGATTTTTTATTTTTTTATTTTTTAGAGGCGAGACAAGGTACAAAATACCAAAGCCCCCTTTTTCTTTTGAATGATGAAAGATGCAGGAATGATGCTTTTTTCTAAATGATGATTTTTTAGAGGCAAGGCGAAGTATGAAATGCCAACGCCCCTTCCTTTTTTGGGAGATGCATGTATGGAGGAACGATGTACTAAAGTGATGAGGTTTTTGAATAAATTTGATGATGATTTTTATTCATGATTATGAATGAGATGCTTTCTTGTTTTCATTTTTTTTTTGTGCAATGAAATGCATGATACTCACAATGATTTTCTTTTTTTGTTTTTTAGTATTGGAACATGATTTTGAAAATTATTTGGAGATGCAAATGATTTATTGGAAAAAGGGTTTTAGAAAAATGTGCTTGACGGGGTATGACCCGCTCCTACGTATCCCCATTGTAATGAGGAATCAAAGCTTGCGTAGTTCTACTGTGTCTTTTTTGAAATAATGCTTATGCATGAATGTCTCATCTTGGATGAACTTGACGAGGATTTTTTTGCATGATTATAAATGAAATGCTTATGCTATGCAGATGATAATTGTTTTTTTTTTTATGTAATGAAAGGGAATGCAAGATGAAATTTTTTTTCAAACTTTTGTTAGCTGCAAATGCAATGGTGCGAAACGATGTGAATGCGAAATGATGTGGATGCGAAATGATGTGGACGCGAAATGGTGTGTCATTTACATAAAAAGAGGGTAAGAAAATAAGGATATTATTTTCTACGATTTTTGAAATAGAGTTTAAGAAAAAGGAATGCCTAAACTAATGCAACAAACAAAGGCGTGCCCCCGTGTCCTACAAAGGGTGGGAATCCTAGGGTCTAAAGTCAACGAAAGGGGTAATCCTCCCATGTAGGTTCTAATCACTTCCTTACAATGGCAACCAAGAGCTAAAGTCTCTCTCATGATGGCACCCACAGTCGTAGAAAGCTACCGAGTGTGAGGCATCATGACAAAGCGCACTCTTGGGCGGAACTTTCATGAGAGCCATACAGACAAAGGTCTACGAATGGCAGTCACTAATCGTTCCCACTCTCCTAGGTTTTTGTTCAGACCTTGGGTTTTAGGCCCCACTCAGTGCTCACAAGTATAGGATGTGAAGTGTGTGTCGAGGGCACAACACCTAGGAATAACTACCCTTCCCCACCTGCAAATGAAAATCCAGAGCAGTCCAGACAAATAGCATGTTGTTTATCCTAGGGTTCAATATCGATACAATATAAACTAATCTAGGGTGCCAATAACAATGCACTACTTACCTCAAGAAAGGGAGCAAAGAAGAAGGGGACATGATAAGAAAGGGGAAGTATGCATGTGCTTATCATAGGAAAGGGAGCAGAGAAGAAGGGGACATGATAAGAAAGGGGAAGTATGCATGTGCTTACCATAGGAAAGGGAGCAGAGAAGAAGGGGACATGATAAGAAAGGCGAAGAAATGCATGAGGGAACTAAGCAAAAAAGTAACTATCTATTGCAAAAACAAACATAGAAAAAGAATGCACATGGACGTAACATGCTTATGAAAAAGGAAGAAGAAGAGAGGCAAAGCAAGATATTCAAATCAATCATATAAACCACACATTTAATTAATTAGGCTTGACCCACTTTTAAAAAATTTTTTTTTAGTGTCCCCAGAGGAGTCGCCAGCTGTTGCGCCCGAAAAAGTCCCCGAGGGAGAACCTTCCTCGTTCACAACTTTTCTTAAGACAATGAAGCCGCCACCAATATTTATTAAGGAAAATATTAGGAAAACCTTTTTTAGAAAGCGATTGGTCTTGCGAAACTCGAGAATAGGGTTCGGGGGTCGGTTACGCGCAGGGAAGGTGTTAGCACCCCACACGTCCTCTCTACTGAGAGGGAACCTTTAATTAAATGTGTGTTTTTTAGTGTGTTGACTTGAAAATACTTAATTTTGCCTCTCTACTTCTTATTGAAAAAAACTTAATGAAAATCTTTATTTATTATGAAAAAGGGGGGAAAATGGTTTTTTAGAAAAAAAAGTGCTTGACGGGACATGGCCCGCTCCTACGTATCTCCAGGTGCGATGGAGAACTCAAAGCTACGTAGTTCTTCTGTAGAAAATGTTTGTGTGTTTGGTGTTTTTTAATATAGGGGTTTTAGGACGGTGTGATCTGTGTTGAAGGACCACTGGGGGTCTGAAGGGCCGCTGGGGGCTGAAGGAGCGCTGGGGCTCTGAAGGACCACAGTTCACTTATCCTAAAACGATGATTAACCCGGCCGTACGACCGACTTAATCCCCTGCTTTGAAAATAAGATTTTTGATTTTTGAAAGAGATGTGTTTGTATTTTTTATTTAGAAATTATTTATTTTTGCGCTTGACAGGGGCGTGGCCCTGCTCCTACGTATCTCCGGGTGGAGAATCAAAGGCGACGTAGTTCTTGTTTTTTTTCTAGAAAAAGATTTTAATTATTTTATTATTTATTTATTTTTTTTATCTTGTTTAATTGTGAAAATTAGGCATTTATGATGGTCAATTGAGCAAAGGCTCCAAGTGATCACCACTAGTACCTCATTGTTAATAATCATGCAAGCAAAGGCTTCACAAGACTATTTAACAAAGTTTTTAACTTAGTGAACTTTTTAGGAAAATTCAGGCATTCATGGTGATCAATTGAGCAAAGGCTCCAAGTGATCACCACTAGTACCTCGTTGCTAATAATCATGCAAGCAAAGGCTTCACAAGATTATTAACAAAGTTTTTGATTTATTATTTTGTCTTGAAGAGAATTAAATTAAATTTAAAAAAACGAGAAAGGAGGTGAAATGGTAAAATAGGGTGTTATTAGAAAGGGGGCTGTATAATTAATAGGTGGTGTAAAAAGGAAGCCCAGTTCGCATTGGAGGGCCCAGTATGCGAAACTGGGCTTAAGTGAGGGAGGGTGTGTATGCGTGAATTGGAGGGGTGTTAATAGAAGGGGAGTTGTATTATTAAAATTGGGGTGTAGGTAGCAGCCCAGCCCACTATAAGGCTGGCTAACCCACGAAATCGTGGGCTTTCCTAGGGGGGGGGGGGGGGGCTGTAGTGATTGAAATGGGGGGTGCGAAACCTAATCTGATATTTTTTAAGTAAAATTAAAATAAAAATTAATTCAAACTACACATATATAAAGTAAAACCCTAAAATTTTAACCCTAAAATTCGCAGCTTCCCCTCTCAGCGCCGCACTCCAAATCCTTCCAACCCTAATTTCATTTCAGCCTTCCCCCTTTCCTTTCCATGGCTGCGCCGCAGCTCCATTTTAAGAGAGAGAGAGAGGTTTGCGAAAGTGGGACTGTGCTGGACGGCCATCAGCGACGGCGGAGTTGTGGTGTTGTTGTGTTCTCGACCAAAACGAACGAGCTTCAACGGTGTTGGCTACGGTGAGAGAGAGAATCGCGACGGAGAGAGGAGGATTACGAAGGGAGAGCGACGAGAGAGAAGGGCGTGATTGAAGGGGAAGCTCCCGCCGATTCTCGCGACGGTAGAGATGGAAGCAGCATAGCGACGGCGACTTGCTGCTCGTGGCGGTCTTCGCCGTGAAAGCTGCGACGACGGTGCTGGCGGTGGTGCGCAATGGCGACGGCGACTGTAACGGACGGAACGCAAACAACACGGGGACGACGGCGACGGCTACGACTACGGGTGGTTCACGGCCGACTTGGGCGTACGATCCGACCACCTTCTACAGTTGCCGGAGGTGAGTTCTAATTTTTTTATTATTTTTTTGCTTTTCTCTTCTTCTCCTCTTATTTATTTTACTGATTCTGAAGAAAAATCTTTACTATGCCTATTGCCTATTTTTTTTAAACAAAAAAACCTAATCCTCTAAAACTAATATTTCTAACTAAAAACTGTTAGGTACTGATTTCATTTTTAGAACCAATAAATTATAACCCTAAATTTTTTATATTCTGTTCATGGTTCCTCTTTAAAAAACTAATCTATTTACAACATAAACTGAAAATAAACAAAAATAAACTCTAATTTGTACATATCTCATATGAAACTGAAATTCGGTTTTTAGTTCATCCATATATATATTTCGGATTTCAGATTACTAGTTCATATTGCAATTAATATTATTTACAAGACGGCCTATTATGAACTAAATTAGACAGAAGACCAACCTCAATTCCAGCTTCTGTAAAACCTCTTATATGCTCCGCTATTGATGTTACTGCTACTGCTCCTCCTCGAACCGCTGTCGCTTCTGTTTTAGAACTTTGTGATTAGGGTTCCAATGTGGAACCCTATTTTTCACTCTGATTTTCCCTCAATTTTCGTCTCTCCTCTTCTCTCTTATTCGAGCTTGTTTTTATAGGCAAATTTCAGTTTTAGGAAATTAATTTTTGATTCTAATTTGATTTGTTTTCCTATTTCAGGTATTGGACTCTTGGGCAACAAGAATTAGTCCATGGATCTGCTGCTGTTTGTGTTTTCATTTTTTCTGATTTCTTTTTGTATTTTCGGATTTGTATTTTTGGTATTTTTAGTGTTATCATTTTTTTGTATTTTTGGACTTTTGGACATCTTAGACACTATTAAATTGTAAATAAACAATAAATAGAATTTTTTTGACATTTTTAGACTCAAAACAAATTAAATAGACAAAATAAAAATAAAAGAAGTTGAGCCAAATACAAAAGCGAAATCGGGCTCAACTAGACAAATGCGCTAGAACGAGGCTCAAATAGAACAAATAGGCCCGCTAACACTAAAAATTAACTAGGAACCACGTTCGTGGGCCCGACTCAAAATGATAAGCCCAATAGTGAGAAAAGCGACTTAAATAAGCCCGCTTAGGTTCAACTAGGCCCAAATATCAAGATTAAACTGAAGAATGCGCGAAAAGATCGATCATTCGCACGCATGCCTAGCTTAAGTAACGGTATTTCGGCTTAATTGAACGGATAATTGAAATTGGCTTAAATTAAAAAAGGACGCTATTCTAACTACTCAAAATACAAATTAAGTAAAACAAGTGACTAGAAGAAGGCGGACAAAATTGGGGTATGACAACCGGCACTTGGCACGTCTATCGAAGTAAAAAAGTGTTATAGGTATGCAATGTGATGAATGTGCAATGCGAAAGTAAGTGGACTACAAAAGGCCCGTGAATGATGGATGTTGAAGTTGGTCGGAAACAGAAATTGATAAGCTGGGTATGATGGAATGATTTATGCTTCGGTGGGGGTGACGGGTGCAATGTGGATGATTTTTGCCTTTGTGGTTTTCTCTTTTTTTTTTCATGCATAAATGAATGAATGAATGAATGACTGTGCACACGTAATGCTTAGATGAAGGGTTGTGATAGCCGCATGACTTGATGTTGTATGATGCAATGATTGGATGTTTGTTGGGATGTGGGTGATTTTTTTTTTGTCTTTTCGCTTTATTGCCTTTTTGGTATTTGATGAATGCATGAAATGAGAATGTGAATGTGATGGATACGTAATATTTTGATGCAAACGCTATGGTGCCTAAATACATGGTGCATTATAGACAGACTTTTGGTAATGATGCGACCGACATTTGGCATTTTTATTGAAGCGATACATGTTATGCGTGGCTATGCATGCCCGCATACGCAATGTGTAATACACAAGAAGCAAAATTGTGTAGGCGAAACAAGTGGAATGTGAATGCATGTACAATACTTGTATGAAAGAGTTGTGATGGGTATGACCAGATGCATGGTTTAATTCTAGAATAATGAGGACATGTATAATGCATGATTTGTTGGTAACAACACTTTTTGTTTTTGTAAGGATGCAAAAATGTTTGATGTGAAACGAAACTTTTGATGCTGGAAACAGAGAGCTGAACATTTTGAATTGATCGTTCCTTGGAAGAAAGATTTTTGATGGCTTGGACTTGAACTCTGGTAAGCTCAAGATTGTCATCTTGAAAAGTGTGGCTTGTGGCAATTTATTAGTGTCATTTCTAGAGATCGAGATGTGTATTTGCAGATGGGTTCTCATTTGGTTATGATGACCCATGATGGCTAAGCTTTCAAGTCTAAGATGTTAACTTAGAGGGATTGTCATTATTGTGTGTCTCTCCCTTTGAAGCATTTGCTTAATAAATATGAAAAAAGTGTGAATGCAAATGAATGTGTCAGTTGACTTAGGGTTCAAGAAATGCAGGGTATAGTCAAGTGTGACACATGAGTGGAGTGGAGGATGAGGTTTATTGGCTCAAACTTATGAGAGATAAGCTTGCCCCAAGGTAAAAATGTTTGACTGCCCCAATTTTGACTTCAAATAGTGGGGAGTGAAACAGTCTGCCTTTGTCTAGGGAGGACAATGACAACTAAGGATGTAGACTGGTTGAGGGATTGGGAACTATGCAGGTATTGGGGTGACACGTGGCTAGGAATGAATGGAATGGGAGGCAGAAGGATTCTTTCGGGCCGAGGGATATGAAGCCCCGGTCTACAAGAGGACAAGGTTGCCCCAATCCATGAAAGGTGAAGATTGCCCCATCCGAGTGGGATTGTGACAGGGTGTAAAGTTAGAATGTAGTATATGAACGGGATGAAAGATGAGGGTATTTTGGGGATGCTAAAAAAAAAAATCTCCCTGAGTTTGAGTGGAATGGGGGGTGAGGTATTGCCCCATTTTGATATGATAAGTCAAGTAACTGCCTTAGTAGGGATTTGTGGTTTTCTTTGGGAAGGAGTCCACAAGCTAAGACAGTCAAGAGTTTTTGGTTCGATGAAAATTCACTTTGTTGATGATCACTGTTATCTTCTCTTGATGAACTTCGAGCGTGCAAGCCCTTTTAAATTTTTTTCTTATTTTCTTTTGTAATAATATTTTTCTCTTTGTTTTTTTTTTGAGCAAATAAATTATTCTGATTATTTTGTCCTAGAGTATAAGCTTTGAGAAAAATGGAAGCAACCAATCACTGATCAGAAGAGGCCTTTGGATTGTAATATGGCCAATGGTTAATGATTCATGAAGGAAAAGATTACTTTGCTCCTGAGGGTGTTTAGGGTTTGGTTGAGACAAAGAATCTTTTATGCGCTTCATGGTAGAGTGAACCTGTTTTAGGGTTGTAGCGCATTTGAGGGTTTATGGAGGATAGGATGCTTAGGCCAAAGGAAGTGTTTGAGGGTTTATTTCAGACAAGGATCTTTTATATGCTCGATGGTGTGAAGTGTCAGCTCACAATTTCTACCGCTTTGGTTTTCAGGATTTTTCGATCCTCTTTTTTTTAATTTCACCTTTTTTTGTGATTTTTCTTTTTTTCTTTCGAGCTGAGCGAGCTACGGGATTGATCATTGTCTAAGGTGTTTGAAAGGTTTTTGATTTTTTGGCTCGAAGTGGGTAGCAGGGCATTTCTCTTTTTTGGATTTTTGGATATAGGAAAATGGCCAAACTCCAATTCAAAGCATGATTGCTTATTTTATTGAAATTGTAACTATAGGACAAAACTTCATTTTAATATATTTGCTTTTTCTTTATTATTATTTTTTATGCCCTAATTTTTGCTTAGATTGCTCTTGTGAGTTTTCAACCTAACGGGCTTTTCTTTTTTCGTATTTCTTTTGTTTTGTTTTTTTTTACTCAAAGGACTTGCACGAGTGTTTGGAATGCCGACAGAAAATCTTAGTGATCATTACTCTGCCCCAGTATGGAGCGTACAAAGTGTTATTCGTGAAATTTCATCACTGGGGGAAAGCGAATGAAATACTCTTGTGGGGACTGGGCCTTTTACGGATGGTTGGGTCTGGTTTTGGAAGTGGCGGAAAGACGGGGGTAGTATAACTGACTCAAACAACGGTAAACACACATGTCAGGTTAGTTTATTTTGCAAATGCTTCATGGAGAGTTAACACCGCTTAAGATAGAACAATTTTAATTGTCAAAACCACACAAGTTAACAAAATAGACATTTAAGCTTCTTGTCACGGGTGTGAGATATATGTTGGCTAATGCCTTTGGTGGGGTGTGTCTCTTAGGCTAAGGGTCAAGCCTATGGGAGTAGGGGTTTGAGGACGATACAGTCAATATTGTAGTGATCATGATGGGGAGTGAGTAATTGGTGAATTCCATTGAATGGTTAAGTGGGTAGGTGGTTTCCATGAATGTGGTGGGTATGAGTAGGATGTATATGGAGTGAAGGGTGAAGAACTTAATGTTGGTGAATCAAGTTAGAGTATGACAACATTTTCCAAGGAAGAGGAATCAATTAAAATATATTTTCAAGAAGGCTTCGTCTCTCATCAAACAGCATGTCAAAAAAACTTATGAGTTTCATTTTTTATTTTTTTGGAAAAATTATTTGAATAAAGCAGAATGCATGAACATATGGATGTTGTACACAGACAATGATGCAGGTGAATGAAATGCGTAATCATACTTTAAGAAAGTGTGTGATTTTTTTTATTATTTATTTTTTAAAGTTCAACTAGAGTGAGAGGCTAACAAAACAACAACAAAACTATTGGATGATGAATAATGCAAGAATAGAAGAAAATGAAGCAAATCCTAATTTTGTTTTAATGCATGTGAGAGGATTAACGCCCTTGGAATGGATGTGAGAGGAGTAAATGACTTTTGTTTTTGTTCTTTATGACGCATGAAGGAACTATTTTTGAGATGCATGAGAATGAATGACTTTTGTTTTTGTTTCTTCATGATGCATGAAGAGGAGTAATGAAATAATGAATGAATGTAATTTTTTTTATAATATCAAGGTGATATTATTTTCTCATTTTTGGCGTGTGGCTTATGCAAGATGACGTAAAATAAAAAAATATGATATTTTGTTATTTTCTAGATGATGAGATGCATGTTGGTACCATGATAATGAAAACGATGACCGTATTCTATTATGAATGCATGATAATTTTTTATTTTCTAGTTGAAAGACTAACTATGCTCACACAACAAGAATAATCAAGTTAAACGCACCTTGTGTCCTAATGCATGAAGGAACACATGGTGAAAAATGACGAAAATACAGATGCGAATGCATGAAATGCGTGCATGAATGATCACTTGGAAAGGTCAGTTATTCTAAATGATTTTTGGAGACAATGCGGTACGTGACCGATGCAGAGCCTCTTTCATGTATCAGAATGAAATGCTAAATACGTATCTATGAATGATGCGAAAATGATGACGTAATTTTTGAAATGATGCATGTTGAAACGGTATATAAACGATGTGCGGATGAAATGGCGTATGGATGATTTAACGAAACAACAGTTTTTGGATGAGTGAAAAGGTGCGTGAATGCTATGCATTTCATGATGTTGCAAATGATGAAATGCCTATATTATTTGATGATGGAAATGCATGCTGAATGAGATATTCAATCACAATTTTTTAATTGTGATCATGTTTTTTATTCTTTTCTTTTTCGCGAAAAGAAAGAAAAATGCAATGTATGAATGAACGAATAATGTTGCCTGATGCAGATGCGAGGAATGTGAATGAATGATTGCTTGAAAAGATTGACTATCCGAAATGATTTTTCGGACGCAATGCAATATGATGATGAATAATGCAAGACAGTGGCATTATTTTATTGTTTTTCTTTTATTTTGCATGTCAGATGACTATTGCATTTTTTATTTTTTCTATGCATGAAGAGGAGTAACGAATATAGTATATTTTTGAGTATGCAAGATGATGAAAGTTGGACAACTATGTAGCGTCTTTATTTTTTTTGGAGGATGATATGCATGTTAGTACCATGAGAACGAGATGTATATGAAAACAAGTGACTCGTTCTATGGTGATTTTTATTTTCTAACAAAATATAATGCCCATGATGACATATATGTATGAAAAATGCGAATGCATGAAGAAATAAATGTTTGATTCATAAATGCAATTATTTTTATTTTTAAGAGGTAGTGCAACATGTATGCAAACTCTCATTTTTATTTATGGGATGATGAATGATACGATTATGATGAAATAACTTTTTGTTTTATTTGGAACATGATACGTGAATATGGAATTGATACATTTCAACTAGGATGACAACATGAGGGAAATGATGCATGAAGGTTATGTTTTTTTTGAAAGGTAATTCAAGACTTTACAAATGATGTGATGCCTACGCTATGTGATCATGATTTTGAATGATTATAAATGAATGCCGGCGCATGTTAAATATGATGCTGGTTTTTTGATCAAATGATAAACTAACGTTATGTGGGTAAATTTTTTTTTTTGTGTGCGAGGAAACAAAACGCATGACACTCGCAGCGACATTTTTTAATGCGTGGGAAGGAGTAATGAACATAACCTTTATATAATATGGGGGTAATATTTTTTGGTGTGCGGATATGCAAGATGAATGCAATTTTGAAAAAAATGATACCTTCGCGATGCATGATAATGCAATAACAATGAAATGCTTATGGAAGAATGATTTTAGTATGAATGAATGGTGATTTTTTATATGTTTTCTTTGAATAAAGTATAATGCATGAACATATGGATGCTTGTTGTACATGAGCAACAATGGAGATGAATGAAATGCGTGATGGTTTATCCCTTTTTTTTATGCTTCAACTAGAATAAAAAGCAAACAAAATGCTATTGGGTGATGAATGATGCAATAATGAAGAAATTTATGATTTTTGTTTTGACGCATGTTGAAGGACTGATGCATTTGAGATGGATAGGAATAGATGACTTTTGTCCTTGTTTTTTTTTATGATGCATGAAGATGATGCAAATAAATTTTTATAGTAGCAATGCGATATATGCGTATGACAGATGATGCAACTAGGATAAAATGGAAAAAATAAAAAAAAAATTGACGTTTTGTTATTTTAAAGATGATGAGATGTATGGTAGTGCAATGATAAAGGGATACATAAGAATGATTTTATTTTATGATAATTTTTCGTATGATGAATGAAAGGAATGATATCGTCTCGTATGCATGCAAATGGAGGAAAGAAGCATAAAATGGTTTTTTTTTAGTGATTTTATTTTTGGAGAAACGCTAACCAGATTAATAGAGAGGGTAAGTATAATGCCCCTGTGTCCTAGGTGGGTCATGTCTAAATTGGGATTTTCACCATGGTCTAGGGTCGTTTATGTGATCCATCTCTCAGGTGGCTCTATTCACTTCCTCACAAAGGTCTCCAGAGCTAAAATCCCCTCCATGATATGATCCACAACGATAGCGAGCTACCTGGTGTGAGATACCATGAAAGAGCGTACTCTGGTTGAGACTTTCATGAGAGTCAGACAGATAAAATCCAGAATGACTGTCACTAATAATCTCCACTCGTCCTAGGTTATTTGCAGACCCGGGTATAGGGCCCCACTCAGAAGTGTGTGCATAAACATGTGTAAGTGACGTGTGTGATGAGAGCAAAATACCTAAACTAACCAAACTGGACAAGATGTACAACAATAATAACAAAAAAGTCGTCTACCCTAAGGTTCAATAATATAAAGAAATGCTAATAAATAAATAATATAAGAATAAGGGTAAAAACAAAATATTAATAAAATTAACAAATACTTACACATTTAGTCAATTTGGCTTGACTCTCTTAATTGTCCCCAGTGAAGTCGCCAGCTGTAGCGACCGAAAAATCCGGAGGAGGGATTCTTCGAAGTTCTTGAATGAAGCCGCCACCAAAGTTTTAGTTTAAGGGCAAACATTGGAAAATCCCTATTGAGTGGATAAAGGGGTATTGCGGACCAGATTTAAGCTCGGGAGTCGTTTATGCGTAGGGAAGGTATTAGCACCCTACGACATCCTTCCTAAGGAAGGTTACCTTTTAACTAAATGTGTAAGCGTTTATTAATTCAAAAATAATGTTTTTACCCTAATAATAATAATAATAATAATAATAAAAAGACTCGGTAAACGGTTAGTTATTTTTATACTTTTTGAGAAAAATGAGAGAAATGAATTTAAAGGAACAAAAAAAGGTTTTTTATTAGTGCAATTGACAGAGGTCGGCCGCCCTCTGGTCCTACGTATCTCCTGGTAGAGAATCAAATCACACGTAGTTCTTGGTAGAAAATGTTTGTGTGTTGGTTTTTTTTATTTATTTTCGAAATTGGGAGAGGCATTCATAATGACCAAACAAGTAAAACTCAGAGTGGTCGTCGCTCATAGCTCGTTTGAAAACTAAAGCTGTTATTAACGGTCAAATGAGCTAAGCTCAGAGTGACCATTAGCAACGAACCATTTCTATGTTTAGGAAAACATTTATTCGTTATTTGGAAAAAATAGGTTTGTGAAAGAAAATATTTATTTTGGGAAAAGAAAAAAAAATTTTAAAAAAGAGAAACAGGGGGTGCTGTTAGTAAAGGGGGAGGGGCAGTTAGCAGCAGGGTGTTGTATTTTAAAAGGGGGTGTGCAAATCAGGGCCCAACTCGTTTTTTATGTCCTGGCCTGCGCAACAAAAAGGCTTGAAAGGGGTGTATGAAGTAAACGTATGGTTGTATTAGTAATCTAATAATTAACAAAAAAAATTAAAAAGGAATGGGACGCATATATGAAGCCAACAAATTAGAGTGGGAACCCTAATCTCGTTCCCCTTTCTCAGTGCGCCGCGGCACTATTTCTGAGCGAGAGAGAAAGAAAAAACGAGATCGAGGGAGAGGAGAGGGGAGAGGGAGAGAGCTCACAGAGGGAGAGAGTTCACAGAGAGAGAGCCTTCGTGAGAGGGAGATGGCGAGGGAACGAGGGAGAAGAAGATGGTTTCGGTGGCCGGAGGAAAAT
Organism: Astragalus membranaceus; assembly: GCA_039519185.1. Taxonomy (NCBI): domain Eukaryota; kingdom Viridiplantae; phylum Streptophyta; class Magnoliopsida; order Fabales; family Fabaceae; genus Astragalus; species Astragalus membranaceus. The sequence goes on along the minus strand of CM076846.1, from coordinate 99,211,637 downwards.
GAAAGAGGTGAGGGTGTTGGTGGCGATGGGGGAGACGACGGCGGTGAGAGGGAGAGAGAGATGGTTTCGGTGGCCGGAGGAAAATGAGAGAGGTGAGGGTGTTGGTGGCGATGGGGGAGACGACGCCGGAGGGAGGCCTTGGTGGGCTCCGACGATGTTGTGGAAAAGCGGAGTCGAGGGGAGAGAAGGAGAGGGACGGCAGTGAAAGGAGAACGGAGGGAAGCCGACGGCGGCGGTCTTCGCCGGAGGTTCACCGGCGACGGTTTTCGCTGCGACGGTGAGGGAAAGGGAACGACGTCGGAGAGGGAGGAGGAAGGTCCGCCACTGTGGTTTTTGTTCGATCTGGGCTTGTGAGGGTGGTTTGTGATAACAGGGGGGGCTCGTACGGGTTTTGTGGTGGTTGTGGTTGTGGTTGTGAAGCCGTAGGAGTGGTGGCTGTTTTGATAGTGTTCTCTTCATCTTCCTCTCACCTCAGCTTATCTTCCCATTTTGGTTTGCTGTTGCTATCCGTAACAGTGCCTATTTTTTAGTCACTGTGTCTTTGTGTTTTCTCTCTGAAATTGTTCCCCCCCAGTCTGTATGCGTGATCCCCCTTCCTCCTTTATTTCGATTTTTCGTTTCTGATTCTTTGTGTATTGCTGTCTCTGGTCCTCTTTTCCTTGCTGTTTGCTGTCTGAATTTATAAACAGATTATGTGGTGTAGGGTGGAGTGTTGAAGCAGAGGAGTAAAGCTCATGGGAGACAATGGTACCAAACAGCCTCTGAATAAACAGAAGGAATGCATATGGTGTTTTGCTCAAAATGGAAGAGCAAAGAGACAAGGAAAAAGCAGACATGAGCTCTATTCTTGAAATAGAGGGGCTGGACAGCAACTCAACAACAACAATACGCAGCAGCAGCAGCGCAACAGCTGCTCTCTTTTTTTGTTTTTATTTTAAAATTTTGTACATTTTGCTTTTAATTAATTTTTTGTCTACATATGTGTACTAAAGTTGAATTCTTTATTTGTAAACAAAAACTGATTATAGTAATAAAAATAAAAAGCAATTATTCAAATCTGATTTTTTTTATTACATTTTCTTATTAAACTAATACCTATAACAATAAAATAACGAGTATTAAAAAGAGCACTCGTACACGACGAGAAGTGAACACGCATCCGCGACGAGGACAAAAATGTGTACATTATAAAAAAACGCATGCACGCACAATGAGAAGTAACACGCCTATACACGACTAGGAGCGACACACATAAACGACAAAAACAGTATTTTGGATTTTCTAGTTTTAAATTAGCCGGACAAAATTAGGGTATGACAACTATTATTCCTTATCTTGAAGGAATATGCCTTGTACCATCCTTAAACCTTCTCCTTTGGTGCATATCACCAATTCTCACTCACTCTCATGAAGATTCATGCCCTCTTTGGTAAATTACCTCACTCACTTACACTAACCTCTTCATAAGAAAACACAAATTTTCCTCTTTGAGAACAATCCATCTCAATAATACCCCTAACCCTACCACACATGAGAATTCCATTCCCAAAATAAATAAAAGTCATTTTTTTTTCTTTTATTCTCTCTCCATGCGACACCTCTCCCTCTCCCTTACTCTCCATTTTGTGTTTTCTCTCCACCCTCAATCCTTGTGATAAGTGATCTCAACCCTCCATTCAAAATCAAAGTTCAATCCTAGAGCACTTAGTAAGACCAATGACTCAATTGCCCCTAAACCTAAAATAACTCTATAAATACTCCCTCTTTCCCACACCTAAGGATCCTTTGGCCTCTCATTCTCCTACACTAAAACCCTAGCACACCAAAAAAACCTCCTCTCCCTCTCCTTCCTCACCCAAAAACCGTAGCCTCTTCCCCTCTCTTCCATATATTTTCTTCAATTTTTCACCATCAAATCTTCCATTTCTTGTTATATCATCATCATTCCTTCCATTCTCTTCAAGGTTGCATCATCGAATTGCTAAGAGCTAGCAATCTTTGTGTTCATATCATCTCCTTCTTCATTTCTTTGTGATTTTGAGGTAAGCTTTGAAACTTTGCATCTCATATTTAGTTCTTCTTGCATAATCTCTCTTCTACTCCCAACTCCTTCTTGATTGCTTGTTGTTGTTGTTGTTGCTTTGAGGATCCATTTCAAACATTTTGACAAGGACTTAGGGAGCCTTGGGTGTTTGAGATGGGTCCTTGGCCTTGAAGGATTTGTTCTTGTGCTTGAATGATTTCCCTTGCATCTCTAAACATTTTGCACTAAATTTCATGAAATAAGAGTTGTTTTATGGCATTGTTCATTTCGCATGCTTGTAGAAAACTTAGGGTTCATGTGAGTTTTATGCCATCCTTTGCTTAATCATGTGAATCCTTTGCAAAAATAGATCTATGTTGCTTTATGTTAACTTTTGTGTTTTTTTTTTTAAAATAAAAGTGTGGATCTATGTTCCCTTTGGGTTCGCATGCTTATGTTTAAAAACATTTTCAAATTGATTTTGTTGTTGTTCTTTGCTTGGTGATGTTTAATCTTGTTGTTAATATTTTATTTTAGTGTTAGATGTTATTTTTTGTTGTTGGTTGATGATCTAGCAATATGATTCCCACTAGTGCCTAGTGCACCTTGACCTAAGTGGTGAAGATTGCTAGAAATGACTCAATTTAGTTTGTGTGTCCACTTATTCTTGTGTCTTAGTTTGCTTATTGTAAATTGTTGATGATAGACAAGTTGATTCTCACTAGTGCCTAGTGCACTTTTCTCAAAGTGAGAGGATTGCTCTATATGATTCAACTTGGTTTTAGTGTTTATTTACTTTTTACCATTTTACTTTACCACTTCATTAACTTTTTACCAAAAGACATAAAAATATTTTACCATTTTGGTCTTTACCACTTCATTAACTTTTTACCAAAAAACCTAAAAAGATTTTACCACTTTGGTTTTTACCTATTCATTAACTATTCACCTAAAACATAAAAAGATTTTACCATTTTACTTTTACCTCTTCATTAAGTTTTTACTAAGAGTTTTTACCTCATTCATTGAAACATTTTTACCTTCATTCATCAAAACATTTTTACTACATCCTTACTCTAACTTTTTACCACTTCTTACCAAAACATTTTTAAGCTTTGCATTTCATTTATTTACATCATCCATGCAACACACTTTCATGCTTGGACACTAATACTTGCATACTCCCATATACTCGCATGTTCATGCATTCTTATATGCTTATGCATCTTGCATTCTTTTATTCTATCACATGTTTATGCATCCTTGTATGCCACACATACATTCATAAACAAGTATGTTATACATTCAATAGTGTTATGCCTTGCATTCATTCTTAAATGTTCATGCATTCATTAATATCATGTCTTGCATTCAATAACCAAATGTTCATGCATTCATGCCATGTCAATTACTTCAAAATCAAACAAAATTGCATTCAATAATGCTCATTCATTCCTTGTATGCTCATGCATAGTTGCTTAATCGTGCATTCATATCCACATGCTTACTCATTTAAACTAAGAATATCCTATGCTTATGATCAATTGCATTCTTTTGTTCATGATGCCATTTAAATGTCTTGACTTAATTGTGTGCCATCCTTTCTACATGTATGACCTCCTAATGAAGACGTAAGCCTACTTGCTTGTTGTAGCATAGAGTCATTAGGGTAAATACACTCCTTTGAGATTGTTGCCCGTCCCGTAGCAATTCTCACCCACACAACACAATTGCTTTGAGAACTTTGTCTTGCATCTTTGATAATTGAATCCCTTGATTGTGTTGCCATGCTTAATCTTGGTTGATGAATAATATGTTCATGATTGCTTGATTGTTGAAGTATGAGTCTTGTTCATTCATTTGCATTTGGTTATGGATTTAGAATTGATTTGAAGTGTTCTACTTTTTTTTCTCTAAAACCTCTTTCCTAGATTCATTAATAAAAGAAAACCCTTTTATTTTCAAAATGAGAATAAAATAAATTGTCATTGACGACCAATCGCGCCGTTGCCGTTTAGGTTGTTAATGATGATTTTGTTTTCAAAATAGTTAGTAGTGAGGCCGTTCTAACCGTTGTTGTTCGGTCTTCACAAAAGCTCAATCCTATTTTCGAAAACTTATTCCTCAAAAGTAAAACTAATTGTCACTGATGACCAGTCGCGCCGTTGCCGTTTAGGTCATTAATGATGATTTCATTTTCAAAAGAGTTAGTAGTGAGGCCATTCTAACCGTTGTTGTTCGGTCTTCACAAACGCTCACCCAATTGCGAAAAACCCCTTAAGCCGTTTTCAAAACCAAAAACCGAGAACTACGTAGCTTTGAATTCTCCATCACACCGGGAGATACGTAGGAGCGGGGTCCTGTCCCGTCAAGCGCACTCTTAAAAAAATCTTTGTTTTGTCCTGATTTTCAAAGATAACCAAAAATATTCTTCTTCCCCCCTGTTTTCAATAAAACAAACCTTAATGAAAAGAAAAGAAGTAGAATAAATTGCTTTCAGTTCGAACTTTTGTCTAAACCACACATCAAGTTAATGGTTCCCTTTCGGTAGAAAGGAGGTGCGGGGTGCTAATACCTTCCCCGTACCTAACCGACCCCCGAACCTACATCTCTACGTTTTCGAAAGACCATCCGCCTTTTCAAGGACTTTTTTTCAATGTTTTGGTCTTAAAACAAAAAATATTGGTGGCGGCTCCAAACTTCTTCCGCGTTGTCAAACGAAAAGTCCCAAACCGGATTTTTCGTGCGCAACAGTGGGTCGCCCAAAGAAAACAGGCTCAGAGTAGCGAGAAAGCCATAGCCGCTGCAAATGCCGTGGATGATCTCTTAAAAGCAAATTTCATTTCTGAAGTCAAATACACAACCTGGTTATCGAATCCTGTACTGGTTAAAAAGAACAACTAAAAATGGCGCATGTGCGTAGATTACACCGATCTTAACAAAGCCTGCCCAAAAGACGCTTTCCATGTCCCCAACATAGATCGACTCGTAGACAACGCTTCAGGCTTTCGATTGTTATCATTCATGGATGCATATTCCGGGTATAACCAGACTGCCATGTTCCCCCTGACCAAGATGGTGGAAAATAATTTTCAATTTCTTCACTTACAGGTGACCATGCAGGGTGGCTGGAATCGGTTCTTTACCCCAATTTACGCCAGTCCTTATGAGGAGTTGAGGCGCTCTCTTTGGCGTGATTTGGCTCGAATTAGTCAATATATGCAGGGTCAATGGCTTCTTGCCGGTGATTTTAATGAAGTCGCTTCTCCCGATGAACGGAAGGGAGGAGCGCCAGCAAATGCGAGTAGGTACACTGATTTTACGGATCGTATTCACAGATGCAACCTGATGGACTTGGGGTCAGTTGGATTAAGGTTTACTTGGAAGGGCGGGATTTAAAACAATACGACCAGAATGTTTGCTAGATTGGATTGCGGGTTGTGCAATGATAATTGGAGAATTGCTTTCCGAGATGCTTTAGTGAAGGTCTTTTCTAGAGTTAAATTTTCTGATCATCATCCTTTGTTATTTTGCATGCACGGCACTATGAGTGCTAAGGTGGAGAGACCTTTCCGTTTTGAGTTAGCATGGATGACTCACCCGAGTTTCAAAGATAATTTGTTGAATTGGTGGGGCGGCGAGGATTACCTTCCGAATAAGCTTAAGAAGTTGGAGACTGTTTTGATTAGCTGGAACTCTACTTTCGGTGATATCAAAGCTAAGAAGAAAAATATCCTTGCTCGGTTGGGTGGTATCCAAAAAAAGGATCAATACGCCTCAATGAACCCCTTTCTTGTTAATCTTGAGAAAGAGTTACAGTTGGAGCTAGCAGACATCCTTCATAAGGAGGAGCTTCTTTGGTTCCAACGATCAAGAACTAAATGGCTCCAGGACAGTGATAGGAATACAAGGTACTACCATGTCAAAGCAACCAATAGAAAAATGAGGAATAATATATGTGCGATGAGGGCCGACGATGGCCAATGGAAGGATGATGTTGAGGAAATAAAGACTATGGTCTCCACTTATTTCCTCTCTTTGTTTAAAGAAGTTACTGATGCCACAAATTATACTCCCACAAAATACAAATTTCCGGTTATTAGTGGCGAGGAGGTCGATCATCTTGGCCGAAGTATAGAGTACAATGAGATTAGACAAGCCCTCTTTGATATGGCGCCATGGAAGGCCCCAGGACCCGATGGTTATCAAGCTGGTTTTTATCAAGCAAATTGGAAAGTTATTTCAGCGGATTTTTGTGACCATGTGAGACACATGTGGCAGCACCCTGATGATATTAGAAAAGTCAATACAACGGACATTTGTCTTATTCCTAAGGTGGATAAACCTGAGTTTGTCACTCAATTTAGGCCTATCTCTTTATGTAATGTCAGTTACAAGGTTCTCACAAAGATTGTTGTTAACAGGTTGAAGCCTCTCATTCCTAATATTGTTTCCCCTTATCAGACAGGTTTTTCCCCTACAAGGAGCATACATGAGAATGTTATTGTAGCCCAAGAGTTGGTTCATAGCATGCACAAGATGCGAGCTAAGACAGGATTCTTTGCTATTAAAATTGATCTTGCCAAAGTCTATGATCGTTTAAGGTGGAGTTTCGTTAGAGATGTTTTGTTGGAGGTGGCGCTTCCCAACCACCTCATTGACTTTATTATGCATTGTGTAACCAGTGTTCAGACTAATGTGATGTGGAATGGAAGCCGGTCCAATTATTTCAACCCGGAAAGAGGTATTCGCCAGGGGGGATCCTATATCTCCATACCTCTTTGTTTTGTGCATAGACAAGCTTACTCACTTAATTATGGAGGAGGTGGACAATGGTAACTGGTGCCCGTTGAAAGCTGGTAGACAAGGCCCTGCAGTGTCTCATCTCATGTTTGCAGATGACTTACTTCTTTTTGGGAAAGCTATTGAGAGGAATGTCAAGAGTGTTACTCAAACTCTAAATAATTTTTGTGCCATGTCCGGACAGCTAGTTAGTGTGGAGAAGTCAAGTATTCTTTATTTCCGGAACACTCCTCTACACATAAGAAGGCATTTAACAAGAATTACTGGCTTCAAAGAAACGAACCACTTGGGCAAATACTTAGGGGTGCCTTTGATTGGCAGAGCCCCTAAAAAACGGGATTTTCAATATTTGGTGGACAAGGTGAATGAGAAGCTCTCAGGTTGGAAGCAACAACACCTCTCCTTTGCAGGTAGGGTAACTCTCTCTAAATCTGTTATAGAAGCCATCCCTATTTATTCTATGATGATGATTCCTATTCCTAGGAGTTGTTTGGATGAAATTCAAAGACTTCAAAGGAACTTTATTTGGGGCGATGAAGAGGGAAGGAGGAAATACCACATGGTCAATTGGCAAATTTTGACTCTTCCCAAAGAGCATGGTGGGCTTTCTATTCGGGACCTTAAAATATTGAATAGCGCCTGTATGATGAAGATGGGTTGGGCTGTGCGTACTGGGCTAGATTCTTTGTGGTGTAGTGTTCTCAAGGGCAAATATGGAAGAAGTTTATTGGATAACAGGGAAGTTGTTGCCAAGGCTACAGATTCTTTCATTTGGAAAGGGATTGTTATTGTCTGGGAGGATCTTTCATCCTTGGAAGCTTGGGAAGTTGGCAATGGAAAATCAATCAACCTTTGGAATGACATTTGGGTTGACTCAACCACTAGGCTTGTTGATGTTTCTAATGACATTCCAATTCACTTGTTGGAATGGAAAGTCTCGGATTTGGTTGATGGTAGGGGAAATTGGAATTTGATTGCTATGGAGAATATTATACCAGATTCTTATACCAAGAAGTTACATGCTAGTCCTGTGCCTAGTGATGCTGTCGGGCAAGACCAAAGAATCTGGTCGGGTAGTAAAAACGGCGAGTTCTCCATTTCTAGTGCCTATTCTTTGGAACCGGTTCTGGAAACTGGAGGCTCCAGAGAGGTTCGCTTTTTTGCTTGGATGCATGGTCGATTGCCAACTAAGAAGTTGTGTGGGGGATGGAGCAATTCCGACTCAAATTGTGCAAATTGTCCGGGTGTGGAAGAGACACTCCTGCATGTTCTTCGTGATTCTCCCCTTGCTGTGTTCCTGTGGCGGCACCTCCTTCCTATTGTGCATGCCAATAGTTTCTATGGTGTTAATCTAACAGATTGGATTATGCTAAATCTTAATTTGTGCTGTAAAGATTTGTTTCAGGTCCCTTGGCCCCTCTATCTGGGCCACTGCTTGCTATCATTTGTGGATGTGGAGGAACAAGGGAGAGCATGACCCTGAGTTCATTAGACCTTATAATCCTGCTCAAATTGTATTTAATTTCATCTCCCCCTACTTTGATCATAGCCTGGACAATGAGGTTTTGCCATTTCAATGTTGGTCAGAAATTCAAGTTAGGTGGACGCCTCCGCTAGAGGGATGGGTTTGCTTAAATTTTGATGGTGCTTCCAGAGGAGATCCATTACTGCTGGGTGTGGTGGTATGTTGCGTTGTGCTTCAGGTGCTTGGATTGTGGGATTTGCTCGCAGGTTAGGTTCGGCTAAGGCTCATTTGGAAGAGCTTTGGAGCGTCTTTGTGGGTTGGAAGCTTGCTCATGACAGAGGTTTTAAGTGGGTTGATCTCAATTTGGATTCTGATGCAGTGGTTAAGTGCATCTCGGGTGCCTCTACTGGTAGTTCTGAAGGTCGTAGCCTTGTTCGCCGCATCAGGCAGTTACTTGCTTTGGAGTGGAGGGTAACAATAAAGCATGTCTACAGGGAGGCTAATAGAGTGGCGGATGGCCTTGCTGCTCTTGGCTGCAACTTGCAAGAGGAAAATCACTTTGTTTTGTATGAGTCTCCTCCGGATAGTGTTAAGAAATTTGTGGATGATGATGTTATTGGAGTTTCTACTCCTCGAATAGTTCTCGTGTAATCGCTTTCTGGGCTTCTGCTCCGTTTATATAAAAAAAACTGCTTTCATGACCGACCAAGGTAACTTCGCTTACCGTGTCATGCCTTTTGGTTTGAAAAACGCCGGAGCTACGTACCAAAGGATGATGAACAAAGTCTTCCAAAAACAAATCGGCAAGAGTGTTGAAGTCTACCTCGACGACATGATCGCCAAGAGTGAAGACGATGACAAGCACGTCAACGACCTTAGAGTGATCTTCTCCGAAGTCCGGGAAAATAATATGAGATTAAATCCAGAGAAATGCACTTTTGGAGTCCGAATTGGGAAATTTTTAGGTTTCTACTTAACAGAAAGGGGAATCGAAGCAAATCCCGACAAATGTCGATCCGTAACAGAAATGCGAACTCCGACGACCAAAAAGGAAGTCCAGAAACTTAACGGCATGATCGTCGCCTTATCTCGTTTCATATCGAATGCGGCGTTCAAATCCCTTCCCCTGTTCAAACTACTTAAAAAAGAGGAAGAGGATTTCAACTGGACCACCAAGCAAGATGAGGCCTTAAACCTGCTCAAAAAGGTCCTCTCCGAACCTCCGATCTTGACTAGACCAAGCAAAGGTGAAACTTTATACTTATATCTGGCTATCTCGGAGGAAGCCTTGGGGGCCGTTCTTGTGCGGGAGTTAAAAACTGGACAGAGCCCAGTTTACTTTGCAAGCAAAGCTCTACACGGACTAGAGAGTCACTATCAGAAGGTCGAAAAGATCGCTTTGGCTCTCATCACCGCAGCTCGACGTCTTCGACCTTACTTCGTCGCTCAGCAGGTGGTCGTACGGACTAATTGTAACACCCATTTTCTACCCTTATATTACACGTCATTTATCAGAGTAATTCTCTTTCAAAAATATTATTTTAATTGATAGAAAAGAAATGCTACAACTTCATTAAAGCAAACTCATCATTTGCACTGTTCAAATTTGTGCAACAAACATCCGTCATGAAAAATCAAGTCCTCGAAAATCCCATCACAGCGGAATAAACAACAACTCACTAATAACTCTCAAAACGCGTCTCAATTTATCGATAAAATCATTACACAACCAATCAAATAATTTATCAAGTTTCACCCACGCCCCCTAGGTGTTACAGTATCAGAGAGCGACACAAAATACATTCCAAGAGCTAATGAGGAAGGCAGCAGATCCTTCACTCGCGATTACTTGCAGCGTTGCCACAATAGAGCAACATTCCAAGCAGAAGGGGTGAGAATTTCAATAAAACATAATCAAGCATAAACAGAGTAATATGAACAGTAAATCACACGACATCATCAATATCATCAAACTCATCATCAGAGAATATCAATTCAAACACAATTATTTTCAAGGAATCACCGTCATGAAAGTGCATGTGAATGCAACCCCCTCCAGGGCATATGCATGATGGTACCATCTCGTCATAAAAAGCCACTCAAGGCATATCATCATCAAAAGCCACTCAAGGCATATCATCATCAATAAGAGGCCGAAGCTTGTTCGTCATAGTATGCACATGCCATGAGACTCTATGAACGCATGTGCAACTCATCAAACACTCACCTGGAGTACTCATCATCATCATAAAACACTCATAGAGTGTATTCGTCATAATCATCAAAATCATATATATCACATCATCATAATCACTCATAGAGTGAACTCGTCATAGTCATCAAAATCATATAGATCACATCATCATAATCACTCATAGAGTGAACTCGTCATATTCACATCATGAATTCTTTTCCAATCATCACCAACCTCAAAACACGATTTGTTCATCACACAACTCATCAAAAGTTCATCAAGGAATCATCAAAATGTTCATCAAGAAATCATCAAAATGCTCATCAAGAAATCATCAAAAATTCATCAAAACGACATCAAAACTCTTCGACAATATCAATTTCATCACAATATCAAAATAACATTAACAACATCGAAAGGGCATCAACAACGTCAATATAACATCAATGACATCAAAATAATATCGATAACATCAAAACCCCCAAAACCCCAATTACATACCCAATTATATTAAATCGAAATGCTCACCCTTACCTTAGGTTTTCACGAAGACAAGAGATCACTACAAGTCACCTACGAAACAACAGCAACAATCCACGCGATCTACACTTCTTCTCTCCTTCTCACGATCGCAAGTTCTCTCTCTCTTAGATTGTAGGGAGATTAATTGATAGAAAAGAAATGCTACAACTTCATTAAAGCAAACTCATCATTTGCACTGTTCAAATTTGTGCAACAAACATCCGTCATGAAAAATCAAGTCCTCGAAAATCCCATCACAGCGGAATAAACAACAACTCACTAATAACTCTCAAAACGCGTCTCAATTTATCGATAAAATCATTACACAACCAATCAAATAATTTATCAAGTTTCACCCACGCCCCCTAGGTGTTACAGTATCAGAGAGCGACACAAAATACATCCCAAGAGCTAATGAGGAAGGCAGCAGATCCTTCACTCGCGGTTACCTGCAGCGTTGCCACAATAGAGCAACATTCCAAGCAGAAGGGGTGAGAATTTCAATAAAACATAATCAAGCATAAACAGAGTAATATGAACAGTAAATCACACGACATCATCAATATCATCAAACTCATCATCAGAGAATATCAATTCAAACACAATTATTTTCAAGGAATCACCGTCATGAAAGTGCATGTGAATGCAACCCCCTCCAGGGCATATGCATGATGGTACCATCTCGTCATAAAAAGCCACTCAAGGCATATCATCATCAAAAGCCACTCAAGGCATATCATCATCAATAAGAGGCCGAAGCTTGTTTCGTCATAGTATGCACATGCCATGAGACTCTATGAACGCATGTGCAACTCATCAAACACTCACCTGGAGTACTCATCATCATCATAAAACACTCATAGAGTGTATTCGTCATAATCATCAAAATCATATATATCACATCATCATAATCACTCATAGAGTGAACTCGTCATAGTCATCAAAATCATATAGATCACATCATCATAATCACTCATAGAGTGAACTCGTCATATTCACATCATGAATTCTTTTCCAATCATCACCAACCTCAAAACACGATTTGTTCATCACACAACTCATCAAAAGTTCATCAAGGAATCATCAAAATGTTCATCAAGAAATCATCAAAATGCTCATCAAGAAATCATCAAAAATTCATCAAAACGACATCAAAACTCTTCGACAATATCAATTTCATCACAATATCAAAATAACATTAACAACATCGAAAGGGCATCAACAACGTCAATATAACATCAATGACATCAAAATAATATCGATAACATCAAAACCCCCAAAACCCCAATTACATACCCAATTATATTAAATCGAAATGCTCACCCTTACCTTAGGTTTTCACGAAGACAAGAGATCACTACAAGTCACCTACGAAACAACAGCAACAATCCACGCGATCTACACTTCTTCTCTCCTTCTCACGATCGCAAGTTCTCTCTCTCTTAGATTGTAGGGAGATTAATTTTCGTTCTCACCACTTCTGGATTCTAACTCTGGAATTGCTCTCCTATCGAAGCCCTCTGCGATACGAGAAGAACGCAACAAACGGCGTCACAATCGGAGCTCCAGAGACAAAGATATGATAAAAAGAGTGAAAACAGCCAGAAAATGCCCTAGCTGCGCAGAAACGCAGCTATATACGCGAACTCGCGCTCGGAGCGCGAACCAGGCGCGACTTGGGCGCGAAATGGCAGCAACTCACGCTGCTCACGCACAGCACTTGCGCTTGGGGCGCGACTTGAGCGTGACTCAGGCGCAGAATGGCAGCAACAACAGCATACATGCGCAGACTACTCTTTTCTTCCTTCTCTTGATTAAAATAGCAAACGGCATCGGATTTTAACAAATGACCACTCGTTGGAAAGCTCTCGGAGTGTAGTTTCTATCTATGATTTTTAATTCCCAAAATAAGTAACCAATTGGTACAGATTTTCAAAATACTACACTGAGGTACCAAATTTGGACGGAACTTCTCACTGAACTTGCAACCAAATTTCCTTTCTCACTTCTTAATGAAATTTTATGAAACCAATGCCTACTTTGTAGAGAATTAGGTCCACTCTCCAACTAAACAAGAACCATTCAAAACGGAGTTCGATTGAGAACGCAAAACCTTGAAAAACCTAACCTCAATTCTAGTCATTTATACCATGGTTCTCACGCCAATAACTCTCTAATCTCTTCAATAATTTCACCAATTCATCTCAAAATAGATTTTAATAAAATTGGGGCGTTACAACTCTCCCCCACTTAGAATATTTTCGTCCTCGAAAATTTACTCCAACTAACGAAACGAAACCCAATCTTCTTGTCACTTCCAACCATCCCTGTCCATCGCCCTTCTCCACATTGTTACTCTTAATTAGATGTTCTAATCTGAAGGTCATCAAAGTCCCACTCAACTACTCAAACACCGTGACACTTCACTTAGGCAACTACACCTCATCATCACTCACCTCTACAACTACCTCGGTTACATCTACTTCGGTTCTCCATCATTCTCCTTGCCACCCATACGCTGCACTTAGGCACTTTATGCTTCAACCACACTAGCTTCTACATACATTTACTCTTAAGCTTATACTCACCACACTTCAACAACTACGCTTAGGCGCACCGCCTACGCACAACACTTCACCTCGACACTATGTACAATGTATAACTTAGCCACACATGCCCTTCGACGTACACATACACTTCGACACATTTAACCTTCGACTCACACGTTCGACACCTACATACCTTGATAACACTGCAACACTGCACTTCGTCCCACTTATACTTCGATTTCCATATACTTTGACAACACCACACGTCGACTCCCATTCATTTCGACCCACTTATAGTCAGGTAACCACATCTCGGCTCTTATGTCACCTTACACACCTAACCTTCATCTCTTCTTGTTTCTTTGGTCCTCACACTATGATCGAACTTAGCTACGACTACAACACCCATTCACTTGAAATTGGCGCGACACCCATTAAAGTACTTCAACGAAAGTGCCAACACCAACCACGACATCTTTGCGCTGAGAGTTCCTCAACTCCCATTTCCCCCCCTAGGTCCTTCATAGGACCGACTCATCAACAACACATCATAACTTCACCAAAGTGAAGCACACACCACATCAATCACATCAATCACAATTAATTACGCGACTCCTTTGTCAATAAAGGACTAAGTCAACGTCCATAGGGACCAAACAGCACATAAAAAAAAATCGAGACAGCAACCTCCCAAAATACGGTAACAGTACTAAAGAAAAATAGGAAGACAGCCCTTTTAAAATTTACGAAACGACCCACTTGATTCAAGAAAACATCATTTTAATTTTAAGAACTCGGCACTTTAAATTATTAAGAGAACAACACGTTATATTTGAGTGAACATCACATTTAAGTCGAAGAAAACAACACTCTAGATTGTAGAGAACAGTACACTTTAATGTGCGAAAACAGCAGCAAAAACGGCAACATTAACAACATAAAAATGGCACACTATTAATCTCAAAACAAAACGGCATCTTTAAACAATATAAAAACAGCGCACTATTATTTTCAAAACGAAACAGCAACTGTAAACAATATAACCAACTCTTTAACTTTGGGAAAAAGCACGTCAATTTTTGTAAACATCCTCGTAAAATTTTGGGTAAATAGTGTGAAAACAACCACATTATTTGAGTAAAACGGCAACAACAAGACCAAGAAGAACAACAACAACAACAATAAGGTGTAAACAGTGGTCTTTTAGCGCGCAACAACAGCAAAACACGGAGTGAAAATAATACTTCTTTTTAGCGCGTAACGGCAGTGGAAACAGCACGTTTACAACTTAAAAATAGCGCTTCATTTTCGTAAAACAGCAATACAATTATTTCATAAAAAACAGCAACTCATTTCAGAGAAATAAACCGCAACACAGCAACTCATTTTTAAGCAAACCGCAGCATTCTTATGTAGCAAACAGCAGCATTTTATTTTGAAAAACAGCAAGACAGCAACTCTTCGCAGCATAAAAACAGCCCCCTCTTATTTTCAAAAGCAAGACAGCAACATTTGAACAATATAAGACAGCACACTATTCATCTTAAAAATAGAACAGCGACCTGAAACACTGTCAAACAGCACACCATTTATTTTAAATACAATTGTAACTTTGATTTCTTTGAAAACATCAATCCAATTATCAACTCTACAAACCATTATCAATTCAATTCAATTCGATTCAATTTAATCATCACTTTATATTTTAGAAAAATACAGAAAAACTCAGAAACCTCTTTCACTCAGAAAAACTCAGAAAAACTCGGTATTTCACTCAATGATCACCTCATCAAACCTCTTTCACACGCCCTCAACATCAAGAACACGAATTTACGCATAAACTCATTAAGACTCGTTAAACAACAAATACAAAATTCATCCACAAATCATTCCATTCTTCAACCACTCATTAAACAACAAACATTAACAAATCATCAACAGCAAAACATCAATAAATCATCAACAACAATATGAATCATCAATTACCACAAGAACACTCAATTATCACATACATCTCAATTCAATTTACAAAACCCTACTACCCGTAAACCCATCATAAACCCATTATGGATGTTAAACCCACCCTTACAAAACCCAACAAGAACAAGAGCACTTAAACGAGATTGAGATCAATTATCATCCTAGAGAAAACACGTAAAGCAGTCAGGCATTCTTTAGACACATAACTTTTTAGAATTTGAGAGTCAACAAACACGAAATCATAGTAGAGCGAGAAAACTACTTTCAGATAGCACACCATAATTAAATCAGCAGTTCCCGCTATTTAAGCTCTAGTTTTATAACTTAATAATGATCGAAGCATATGCAGCCTGACACTATAGCCATGCAAAGATGGCAATTTGAACACCAACGCATTTTCTCTAACTTTATTTTCCCACTTCCTGAGTTTTGCTATATTTCAAGGGAATTTAAATAGAACATGTAAATTTGCCGAGGCAATCATTGACATACCATAGAGTAAAATTATGACGCAAGTACAAAACTCTCTTAGAGTCTAACCTTATCTGGTTCTACATATATCAAATGGATTAATCGACAAAATTCAATCACTTCATTAAATACAATTACTCAAATAAATGCAACATGTTGGTGAAAGTACCACTTAACATTTAAAATATCGCAACATATGGTAAGGAGTAGTAACTAAAAAATAACTAACATAGCAGTTACACAAAGTACTCAGAGCAAAGACACACATAGCAGCAATAAAACAATAAGCAACACCATTCTCAACAATAGCAATCCTACCGTCTGGCCAATTCAGCTAATCACTGCAACACAAATCATGGTTAGAACGAGTACCAAGACTCGAGAGATAACTAGACTCGACCCTGGACAACTTGGCCGGACAGACCGAACTGCTCTGATACCACTATTGTAACACCCATTTTCTACCCTTATATTACACGTCATTTATCAGAGTAATTCTCTTTCAAAAATATTATTTTAATTGATAGAAAAGAAATGCTACAACTTCATTAAAGCAAACTCATCATTTGCACTGTTCAAATTTGTGCAACAAACATCCGTCATGAAAAATCAAGTCCTCGAAAATCCCATCACAGCGGAATAAACAACAACTCACTAATAACTCTCAAAACGCGTCTCAATTTATCGATAAAATCATTACACAACCAATCAAATAATTTATCAAGTTTCACCCACGCCCCCTAGGTGTTACAGTATCAGAGAGCGACACAAAATACATCCCAAGAGCTAATGAGGAAGGCAGCAGATCCTTCACTCGCGGTTACCTGCAGCGTTGCCACAATAGAGCAACATTCCAAGCAGAAGGGGTGAGAATTTCAATAAAACATAATCAAGCATAAACAGAGTAATATGAACAGTAAATCACACGACATCATCAATATCATCAAACTCATCATCAGAGAATATCAATTCAAACACAATTATTTTCAAGGAATCACCGTCATGAAAGTGCATGTGAATGCAACCCCCTCCAGGGCATATGCATGATGGTACCATCTCGTCATAAAAAGCCACTCAAGGCATATCATCATCAAAAGCCACTCAAGGCATATCATCATCAATAAGAGGCCGAAGCTTGTTCGTCATAGTATGCACATGCCATGAGACTCTATGAACGCATGTGCAACTCATCAAACACTCACCTGGAGTACTCATCATCATCATAAAACACTCATAGAGTGTATTCGTCATAATCATCAAAATCATATATATCACATCATCATAATCACTCATAGAGTGAACTCGTCATAGTCATCAAAATCATATAGATCACATCATCATAATCACTCATAGAGTGAACTCGTCATATTCACATCATGAATTCTTTTCCAATCATCACCAACCTCAAAACACGATTTGTTCATCACACAACTCATCAAAAGTTCATCAAGGAATCATCAAAATGTTCATCAAGAAATCATCAAAATGCTCATCAAGAAATCATCAAAAATTCATCAAAACGACATCAAAACTCTTCGACAATATCAATTTCATCACAATATCAATTTCATCACAATATCAAAATAACATTAACAACATCGAAAGGGCATCAACAACGTCAATATAACATCAATGACATCAAAATAATATCGATAACATCAAAACCCCCAAAACCCCAATTACATACCCAATTATATTAAATCGAAATGCTCACCCTTACCTTAGGTTTTCACGAAGACAAGAGATCACTACAAGTCACCTACGAAACAACAGCAACAATCCACGCGATCTACACTTCTTCTCTCCTTCTCACGATCGCAAGTTCTCTCTCTCTTAGATTGTAGGGAGATTAATTTTCGTTCTCACCACTTCTGGATTCTAACTCTGGAATTGCTCTCCTATTGAAGCCCTCTGCGATACGAGAAGAACGCAACAAACGGCGTCACAATCGGAGCTCCAGAGACAAAGATATGATAAAAAGAGTGAAAACAGCCAGAAAATGCCCTAGCTGCGCAGAAACGCAGCTATATACGCGAACTCGCGCTCGGAGCACGAACCAGGCGCGACTTGGGCGCGAAATGGCAGCAACTCACGCTGCTCATGCACAGCACTTGCGCTTGGGGCGCGACTTGAGCGTGACTCAGGCGCAGAATGGCAGCAACAACAGCATACATGCACAGACTACTCTTTTCTTCCTTCTCTTGATTAAAATAGCAAACGACATCGGATTTTAACAAATGACCACTCGTTGGAAAGCTCTCGGAGTGTAGTTTCTATCTATGATTTTTAATTCCCAAAATAAGTAACCAATTGGTACAGATTTTCAAAATACTACACTGAGGTACCAAATTTGGACGGAACTTCTCACTCAACTTGCAACCAAATTTCCTTTCTCACTTCTTAATGAAATTTTATGAAACCAATGCCTACTTTGTAGAGAATTAGGTCCACTCTCCAACTAAACAAGAACCATTCAAAACGGAGTTCGATTGAGAACGCAAAACCTTGAAAAACCTAACCTCAATTCTAGTCATTTATACCATGGTTCTCACGCCAATAACTCTCTAATCTCTTCAATAATTTCACCAATTCATCTCAAAATAGATTTTAATAAAATTGGGGCGTTACACTAATTACCCCATCAGGCAAATCCTTCATAGGCCCGATCTCGCAGGTAGAATGATCAAGTGGGCGGTAGAACTATCAGAGTTCGGAATCAACTACGAATCCCGAACGGCTATGAAAGCACAAGTTCTGGCGTATTTCGTGGCCAAAATGACGCCAGTGAACATCGAAAACGATACCTGGATCCTACATGTCGATGGATCCTCCAACCTGAAAGGAAGTGGCGCTGGTATCATGCTAGAAAGCCCGAACGACATCATCATCGAAGTTTCTTTAACTTTCAGTTTCTCGACCTCGAACAACCAAACAGAATACGAGGCTTGCATCGCTGGTCTATGCTTGGCAGTCGACCTCCGAGTCCCTCGGGTAAAACTGTACACCGATTCTCTATTGGTAGTCTCCCAAATCGGTAACCAATACGAGACCAAAGAGCCGATCTTACAGAAATACCTGCTTTGGGTACGGGCATTATTAGCTCAAATTGAAGCATCAGAAGTAAAGCACGTGCCGAGGGCTGAGAACCAAAGAGCTGATATCCTCTCCAAGCTCGCAAGCACGAAAGCTCCTGGAAATCACAAAACGTTTATCCAGGAAATCCTCCACAAACCCAGTGTATCCCCCGACCCTGAATTTGCCTCGACCATTTGCATAATTGAAGAAACTCACAGTTGGATCGTCCTGATCTTAGAATACATCATTGCAGGAGTGGAACCCCCAGACGCGAACGACGCTAAACTCGTCAGAAGGAAGGGTTCTGCCTATTCATTCATTGATGGAGCATTGTACAAAAGAAGTCTCTCCTCCCCGTTGTTGAAATGCATCGAGGGAGAAGAAGCAGCTTATGTCCTAGCAGAAATTCATGGGGGAATCTGCGGTCAACACCTCATAGCTCGATCTTTAGCTCGAAATGCCCTCCGCGCCGGATATTACTGGCCGACCATGTCGGTTGATGCTAGTGCTTATGTGAAAAAATGCAAAAAATGTCAAATTCACGCCAACATCCACATCGCTCCTCCAACCGATCTAACAAGCCTGTCCTCCACACGGCCCTTTGCATGGTGGGGGATAGATCTCTTGGGGCCATTCTCTACAGGTCCAGCCTCCAGGCCAGATCAAATACTTAATCGTCGCGGTCGATTACTTCAGCAAATGGATAGAAGCAGAACCCCTGGCTACCATCACTGCAAGAAACTGCATCAAATATTTTAGGAAAAACATCATGAGCAGGTTCGGGATCCCCGAGGTAGTGATAACGGACAATGGGACTCAATTTATTGACAAGGGTTTCAGAATGCTGATGTCCGACCTAAAAATCAAGCATCGCTTCACATCAGTTGAACACCCTCAAACCAACGGACAGGTAGAAGCGGCAAACAAGATAATACTAAACGGCCTAAGGCGACGCCTAGACGACGCAAAAGGAAACTGGATAGAAGAACTACCTTATGTCCTCTGGGGATACAGGACCACCCAACAAAGCTCCACACGTGAGACGCAGTTTCGGCTCTCTTATGGGAGCGAGGCGGTGATACCCGTCGAGATTGGCGAACTCAGCTGGAGAACGGCAAACCCCAAAACTCAAAACAAAAATAGCCAAGCCTTAAGAGAAGAGCTCGACCTCATCGATGAGGTTCGGGGTCAAGCCTCACTCCGAGAAACAATCGTCAAACAAGGAGTAACGACCAGGTACAATGCAAAAGTCGTTCCCAGAGATTTCGAGCTAGGCGATCTGGTTCTTCGAAGGGCTGATGTTGGTCTTAAAAATGCTTCCCAAGGAAAGCTCGCACCAAACTGGGAATGACCTTACCGTGTTGTACCTAAGACCGGTAAGGGCGCTTTTGAACTGGAGACCTTCCAAGGAAAAAAGATTCAAAGGACTTGGAATGCAACAAAACTGAAGAGTTATTACATTTAAAGGCGAAAATTGTATCAATCTCTCCAAAAAAGGACACCATATAGGGCTGCTCCTATCATTGTAAATCGAGTTCCTCATTTAAATGATAAGTCAGTAAACTTTCCGACATTCCACACATTCTTGATTTCATCAAACAGTAATGTACGAATCAAATTTACAACTTCGGAAGAGCCTCGAACCTCGAGCCCCTCAGTTACGATCTTAGGATCTCCCCAAGCGACCAACCATGGTCGCAACCCTTTGTTACCAGTTAAATCTGAGCCGAGTCTTGGTAAACTGTTTCAAAGGGACCAGGTCTTCTAGGGTTGAAATATCCTTAGAAAGACCATTGGCCACAGCTGCCAATACCTCTATAGGGCGAGTTAAGTCTGGGCCGAGTCCTGGTAAACTGCTCTATAAGCCAACGTTTAAGACCACCTCGAGTCCCTCAGGTGCGATACAATCTCTAAAAACGACCTATAAGACATGCAGAATTAAAAAAGCATTCATAAAGCTCGTAATGAACGTTTATGACCACCTCGAGTCCCTCAGGTGCGAAACAATCTCTAAAAACGATGTATATGACTTGCAGAATTAAAAAAGCATTCATAAAGCTCGTAATGAGATCCAAAGTGAAGATCGATTAAAATATGTTCGATTACAAGCATGGCCGAGCCCTTAAATAATCCAAATTACATAACGAAGTTCTAAGTCTATGCAAAACTTGATCGTATATACACCCAGAACTTCGGCAAAAATAAATATACTGGAAATCATTAAACATCTGAGGTTGGAAAGACAACGGTTTTCTCCTCCGTCACTGGATCGACCTTGACAATACACCTCCCATCGACCTCGTGATCGACATCAATGATCGTCGGGTCTAATGGGAGGGAAGGATGGAGTAAAAGAACCTGCAGAAGAGCGCCTTGAAAACCTTCTTTATACATCTCAAGCGCCGCTTCAGCAGCCTCCTTTGCTTCCTTCTTGCTCTGTTGAAGGGCAGCTTGAAGATCGGCAATACAGGATTCGGGGTCGGTGCTAGTTTCCGCCCTCACTTACGAGGCTTTTTTCAAGCTATCCTCCCGCTCGGCAATCCGCTCTTCCGAGGCCCTCACCTTTCTCTTCGCCTCGGCTTCAGACTCCTCTAGAACTTTGAGCTGATCTTCAAGCTCCTTCACACGAGCTTCGGCAGTCACGGCATGACTTAGAGCACTTTCCTTCAACGCCGTAAGAGTCTCTTCGCTCTCCTTCAAACTCCGAAGCTCAGACCTAGCTCGACCCAGATCCTTGGTCCTCGTAGACAATTCCTCCAAAAGTTTAAAACATTTTGACTTCTCGGCATCCAGCAACCCAACAGACATATCAAGAAAGATATCAAAACAAAAAGAAAATCATAAACAAATCAACAAAACCGGTGAAATCAACAAAGAACCCACCTTCGGCTCGCTTCTCGTACTTCGTTTTTTCGATCTTGTGAACCTCGGCAAGATTCAGGAAGATCTGGGCCGACGCTGCGAAGGGATCCTCCCGCCACTGTTCAAAGTTTTGTTCTAAAAATTTATCGTCCAGAGGGACAGCTTTATATTTATGCTTGGATCTCTTCGCGGTCTTTGCTTTCTTGACCGATCCCACCTCATCATCGGCCCCGGCTCGACCCCGTTTTACAGAGGTCTCAACATCGATACCCTTCCCGGCCGGAATTGGTGAATCAACCCAAACCTCGACCCTTTTTTCCCTTTCAGCCTCGGCCCTGACCAGGTCTTTTTGGGTGACAGTGGTAGCCGGTTCGGCAACGATGGCAACCTCGGTAGCCTCAGCAACGGGTCTAGGTTGGGAAGATATTTGCAGCGGTACCCCTTCTTGACCAACATCAGCCGATTTCATTGCCAACTTCTTCAAAAACGCGAGCTTCTTCGGTGCCATCGTGTCTGAAAAACAAGAAAAATACAAGTTATGTGACTTGTAGAAAATTCAAATACACAAAAAACCACTGCAGAACGACGATCTACCTTAAACCCTTGCACCCGCACCCGCTTCCCGGCCTGGACTAAACGATTCGTAGGGATACCCCGGTATTTATGCTTGGAATACGGGACCCTTTGGGAAATGAAGATCAAAATCGCTTTTGTGAGACGATCTTCAGCAGTCAATCGATCCTCCCCAACGACATAGGAATGTGAAGATCGGTTAAAATGACCATGACTCCAAGCAATAGGGAACTTGGTGGACACCAGAGTACGACCATCAGCTCCGAACTTCCCTACACATTCGATGGCCTTATCATTAACCGGTTCGACCCAATAGAAGAGCTGCTTCCAACTTCCCCTCAATGAGTCCGCGTAAGCTCTAAAGATCTTCGCGCCTCACCTCGAGCGAAAACTGACGTGCTCACGGCCGGACTTATCCTCCCTACTATTCCGATTAAGCTCGAACAGATGGAAAAAAAGTTGGGACGACACCGGTCTCTCCAGGTGAATACACATCAACTCGAAGGCTCGGAGGAAAGCCCACGCGTTTGGATGTTGCTGGGAGGGTGCTACGTCTAACTCCACCAGAACGGTCTGTTCAAGAGAAGTAAAGGGAGGCCGGATATTCATATCATTAATCGTCACGTGGTACATAGTAAATTTAAGATCTCCTACCCAGGAAGCCACGTGCTCTCCATCCTTCATGCCTTCTGTTGCGCCCGAAAAATCCGGTTTGTGACTTTTCGTTTGACAACGTGGAAAAAGTTTGGAGCCGCCACCAATATTTTAATTTTAAGACCAAAACATTGAAAAAGGGTCTTTTGAACAAGGCGGATGGTCTTTTGAAAACTAGAGATGTAGGTTCGGGGGTCGGTTAGGTACGGGGAAGGTATTAGCACCCCGCACCTCCTTTCTACCGAAAGGGAACCATTAACTTGATGTGTGGTTTGGACAAAAGTTTGAGTTTGAAAGCGGTCTATTCTACTTCTTTTCTTTTCTTTCCTTTTCTTTTTATTTCATTTGAGAAATTGTTTTATTGAAAACGGGGGGAAGAAGAATATTTTTGGTATCTTTGAAAAGCGGAACAAAACAAAGATTTTTTAAAAGGGGGCTTGACGGGACAGGACCCCGCTCCTACGTACCCTCACTGGAAGAGAGATCAAAGCTACGTAGTTCTCGGGTTTTTGGTTTTGAAAAAGGATTGAGCTTTCGCGAAGACCGAACAACAACAGTTAGAATGGTCTCGCTACTAACTCTTTTTGAAAACAACATCATCATTAACGACCTAATCGGCAACGGCGCGATTGGTGTTTAATGACGATTGATTTATTTTTGTTTTGAAAGTAAAAATTTCTTTTTGTTTTTGAAATGATTTTAGGAAATGGGTTTTCGAAAAGAAGTAGAACATTTCAAGTCAATTCTAAATCCATAACCAAATGCAAATGAATGAATAATACTCAGGCAAACATGAACATATCATTCATTAACCAAGATTAAACATGTCCATACAATCAAAGGATTCAATTATTAAAGATGCAAAACAAAGTTCTCAAAGTAATTGTGTGTGTGTGAGAAGGATTGTATTTACCCTAATGGCTCTATGCTACAACATGCATGTAGACTTACGTCTCCATTAGGAGGTCATACAAGTGGATAGGAGGGTACACAATCAAGTCAAGACATTTACATGGCATCAAGAACAAGTGAATACAATTGATTGTAAACATAGAGTATCCTATGTTAGATGATTGAATATGTAAGCAAGGATGCATGATTAGGTAAGCATGTAAGTGCATGAGTGTACAAGGAATGGATGCATAACACTTTATTTATGAATGGATGGCATACAAGGATGCATAAGTTGATTAACTGAAAAGAAAGTGTTTTTAGAAAGAATGAATGTTTTAGTAAAGTCTACTCACTCATGATCATTGTAGACAAAAGAGGAGAAAAGAAAATAAAAGAAGAAAACATAAAGTTAAATAGCGAGAAATAAAAGAAAGCGGTAAAGTGCAAAATCATAAATAGCGGAATTGTAAATGACAAGAAAGTAAATTGCTTGAAAAGTAAATTGCAAGTAATTTAAATGACTCGGAAAGTTAAAGAGCAGGGAAAGTAAATGAGCAAGAAAGTAAATGACTTGGAAAATAAAAGTGCAAGAAAGTAAATAACTTGGAAAATAAAGGTGCAAGAAATTAAATAGCAAGAAAAGTAAATGACTTGGAAAATAAAGGTGCAAGAAATTAAAGGAGCAAGAAAGTAAATGACTTGGAAAATAAAGGTGCAAGAAAGTAAATGACTTGGAAAATAAAGGTGCAAGAAATTAAATAGCAAGGAAAGTAAATGACTTGGAAAGTAAAGGTGCAAGAAAGTAAATGACTTGGAAAATAAAGGTGCAAGAAATTAAATAGCAAGGAAAGTAAATGACTTGGAAAATAAAGGTGCAAGAAATTAAAGGAGCAAGAATCATAAAAAGCATGAAGAGTAAATTGAAGTCATGAACCTTAGAGGAAACCTTGTCATTGATTTTCTAACAAAATTCAAGCTTAGTACTAGTGAGGATCAAGCCTCTATTTATAGGAAAATATTAGGTCCCTTGCCACTTGATTTAATGCCTCTATTTAATGCAAGAGAACAACATAGATTAAACTTTTTGACAAGGATTCTCATGATCAAACAAAGAAGGCTCATAAACAAGGTTGAGTCATATCTTGCAATCCTCTCACTTAAGTTATGATGCTCCAAGCACAAGTGAGAATCAAGTTGCAAAATCATCAACAAACAATAAACAAATAAAACAAGAGTAATAAACTAAGATGAGGTTGAATCATGTCTTGCAATCCTCTCACTTAAATCATGATGCTCCAAGCACAAGTGAGAGTCAAGTTGCAAAATCATCAACAACACAAGTATTTGCAAGTAATATGGACTAAAAGTCACATTTAACACAATGATTTAAACACTAATAACAAGGTTGATCAACATCAAGTAAAAAGGAACAACAAGATAAATAAAAATCCCAAAGAAAATGCGAACCACATAGGAGCCAAAATCACATGCTTATTCCATTAAAATGCAAAGATCAACACAAAATAACAACAAACTACATTTTAAAGATGAAAATGATGAGTATGCGAAAATGATGAAGAGAATATGAATTTTGATGCAAAGTATTGTGAATGATGTAAGGGTTTTAGAGATTCACCTAGGATCCAAGCTAATAGAAATAGGAAATGAAGAACAAGTAACCAAATCAACTTAAGTCTTCAAGAAATGGTCCAAGAACCCCACACAAATTCCCAAATACCCAAGTGCTTGATGAGGAGAATATGAAATGGATGGTGAAAGGAGGAAAATCTATGAAGGATGAGTGGATTTGAAGTGATTTGGTGGTGTTTGGGTGATGGAAAACAAAAATATGGAGGGAGGAGGAGGAGAGGGGGGCTACGGCCAAGGCAAGGGAAAGAGGGGAGAGAGTTGTGTGCTAGGTTTGGTGGAGGAGAGAATGAGGCCAAGGAAGTTGTGATGTGTGGAAAATGAAAGGGTATTTATAGGGTGGGAGTGAGCTTTGGGGTAAAATGGTAATCAAACCAATTAAATCAATTAACATTCAGCTGAATATTAATAAATAAAATCAATTTGAACTTGGTCACCAAGTTAGAGGGTATTTTAGCCATTGGCTTTGAGAGGTGCACTAGGATTAGACTTTAAATTTGAATAGAGGGTGGAGATGCATCATCACATGGATTGAGGGTGTTGAAGAAACACAAATGGAGAGGGAAATGGGAGAGGGGGCTGTTCGCCCAGCACCATGAGGAGAGGAGGGAAGGAAAAAGGAAAAATGCAAGCTTGCACAAAATAGTACATTTTGTCTTATTGAGGACACTACCTTATTTTCATTCTTTTTGATTTTTCTTTTTATTCCATGAAGATTCCTTTTTTTTTTGGGCTCATCCTAGGATTTAGTCATTGGGCCCAAAATTCCATGACAACACCATTCCCAAAATTGATTTTGGGCCCCACCCTAGCGAAAATGACCATTTTGCC
The DNA here is from genome assembly GCA_039519185.1 of Astragalus membranaceus. Lineage (NCBI taxonomy): Eukaryota > Viridiplantae > Streptophyta > Magnoliopsida > Fabales > Fabaceae > Astragalus > Astragalus membranaceus. The sequence goes on along the minus strand of CM076846.1, from coordinate 99,185,094 downwards.
CTTTTGTTCGAAAATTGAGTTTTAATACCAATAATTAACATTCATGCGCGTAAAGTAAAAAAAATAAAATCTAATTAAGCACATTCTTCCTCAAATAATCCTTTGGTGATGGTTCGGTGATTTGGGACGAAAAAACTGCTTTTAGCGTGAAATGACCAAAATGCCCTTTCACCCTAAAAACCCTAGTTTTTCCCCAAAGCACATTTTCACTTTAAAAATGACTTTTCCCTCTAAGAATGACCTCTAAGACCTTGGGATGCATGTTAAGTGGCTTGTTCTGAGAAAACATCCCTTATTTGTGAGAGTGACTAAAACACCCTTTTGCCCTGAAAAACCCTAAATTGTCCAAAAGTACATTCCAACTCCAAAAATGATTTTAGAAACTTTGAAATGACTTCTATAACCCTAAATGAAATGCATGATGCTCTTTATTCTTTAATTCATGTATTTATTTTTTTTTTGGGGGAAAATTAGGGTTTTGACCTAAGCCGGACAAAATTGGGGTATGACAGCTGCCCCTCTTTATCTGAATTTTAACGAGAGATACGAATTGGCCGAAACATATTCCAAGGCAAAATGAAGATAAAGAATTCAGGAATTATACCGATTTTGTCTACTTAGGGAAACCCGAATTTTCCTCTTTTCCTCTTTCTATTTTTATTGGGTGTTAGCCCGAAGTGAATGCAATGGATGAATCGTCAACTCTCAGTAAGCAGGAAATTAAATGGTGCCAACCCTCAATAAGCTAGCGGAAAGCAATAAAGAAAGCAATAAAAAGGGAAGCAAAAAGGGTGCCGGCCCTCGTTAAGCCGGCGACGGAGGCTGCCTAAAGCCTTTTAACGAATCGCGAACGATCCGAGCTTGCACTTGGGCCTGGGAGCACGTGGGCTCCAAAGGGGTGGTCTTGCGAGCGACCAAGGGAGGGTACTATATCAAGTCTAGATCTCGATATTTCCCCAGGACTGCGCCATGTTTTAGGCCAACACAGCTATCCTCTTCGACTGGACCTATTGAGGTCAGGGGGACTTACCAGCAGCTCGAATACAATGTGAAGTCAATCTTGCTGGGGACACACGGGTCCAGAGGGGATTCCAAAATCCAGTTGGTTTCTTTTAGTCGGTCAATGCTTCCACACCGATCCAGGATGCCTGCTCAGGTTAGCGGGCTTTTCTTCAGCTTTTTCTTGATTGATGATCAATACCACTGTACTGATCCAGGATGTCTGCTCAGGCTAGCGGACCTTTCTTCAGCTTGCTCTGATTGATGATCAATGCCATTGCACTGATCCAGGACACCTGCACACGTTAGCAGATGCAAGACATGGTGCATGGAATATGAATGCATGCTATGCAAAGTCCGTTATGCGAATGCATGTCATGTGAGTGCATGCGATGTGATGATTTAGTGGAATGATGAATGCAATGGGATACTATTCTTGATTCTTCGTTTCTTTTGTCAGCTTTCTTTTTTCTAATCGTTTGTTTTTTTTTCTTTGTTTTTTTCATTCTTTGATCAGCTTTCTTTTTTCTGATCGTTTGTTTTTTTCTTTTGCTCTTTTGCTCTTTTGGCTTATTTTTGCTGGTTCAGCCAACCCGCGACACTCATGGCACGAGGCTGAGGAACCCATTGGAATTGCGGGGCTCATGGGCCGAGTACATATTGGCTTTGACTTCGCCGCTCGAAGCAATCGTGAGTGCAATCGCTTTCTCTTGCATGATTAACTGGTTTTGGGGAATTGCTTTTTTCCGCGATCTTTAGTAACTTTGCAATAATTGTAATGCTCCATGATTTATGCACATGTTTTACAGGTCATCATCACCATCATTATAAAACGTTTATTTTGAGCAAAAAAAAGCAGAAAATAAAAGAGTGAACAGATATGAGAAAGTTGAATTTTATTAATGTGGAAACCGGTCGCACAAGAAGTTATGCCGATTGTTTATTACACTTGAAAGTTTAAACTATAAAAAGACACGAAAAAAAAAGAGAGAAGTTAAATTCTGACTGTCTGTCTCTGTGGAACAGTGCTAAACATTTATGTCCTTGACCTTGATCACTCTCTCATCCAAGCCTTCAGAGGAGTTGTATGCCTTTCTTTACTTTTCATGCCCAAGTTTTCTGACCCTAATTTTTGCCTGGATCGCCCTTTGCGGGTTTTCAATCCACCGGGTCGCTCTGATTTTGCCTAGGCCGCCCTTTCGGGTTTTCAACCTCGCGAGCTAACTCTTACTTGGCTTGTCTTTCTCTTTTTTCGTCTATTTCTTTCAGGCATAATACTTCTTCACTTGATCGGAATTGACTGGGTTCCTTAAATCCTCTCCGTCCATGTTCGTGAGTATCAGCGCTGCTCCAGAAAAGGCTTTCTTGACCATATACGGGCCGTCATAAGTGGGTGTCCATTTCCCTCGGGGATCAGTCTGGATGGGCAAGATCTTCTTAAGCACCAAATCTCCCTGCTTGAATTCACGGTGCCGGATTTTTTTGTCAAAAGCTGTTCTCATTCTCTGTTGGTACAGCTGCCCATGACACAAAGCTGCAATTCTCTTTTCCTCAATGAGGTTTAGCTGATCCAGACGAGCCTGCACCCACTCTGCTTCTTCCAGTTTAGCTTCCATGAGTACCCGCAGGGAAGGTATTTCAACCTCAATAGGGAGTACTGCTTCTGATCCATATACCAGAGAAAAAGGAGTTGCCCCGGTCGATGTACGCACTGAAGTACGATAGCCATGTAGGGCAAAAGGGAGCATTTCGTGCCAATCTTTGTAGGTGACCACCATTTTTTGCACAATCTTTTTGATGTTCTTGTTAGCTGCCTCCACTGCTCCATTCATCTTGGGCCGATAGGGGGAAGAATTATGATGCTGAATTTTGAAATCTGCGCACAGGTCCTTCATCATTTTGCTATTCAGATTGCTGCCGTTATCAGTGATGATCTTGTTAGGAAGACCATAACGGCAAATCAGATCCTTCTTCACAAATTTGGCAACCACTGAACTGGTTACACTGGAGTATGAGGCAGCTTCAACCCACTTCGTGAAATAGTCAATGGCGACCAAGATGAAGCGAAGCCCATTTGATGCTTTGGGTTCAATGGGACCTATGACATCCATTCCCCGCATTGAAAACGGCACATGAATGTGGTCAGCGTAGATTTGGCACTTGTGGCACTTTCGGACAAAGCTGTAGCAGTCACCTTCCATCTGCAACCAGTAATAGCCCGCCCTTAAAATCTGTCTAGCCATAGTATGCGCACTGGAATGAGTTCCGAATGAGCCCTCGTGTACATCTTTCAAGATTCTTTCAGCTTCTTCTTTAGCAACACACCTTAAGAGGACCATGTAATAATTCCTTTTGTAGAGAACCTCACCGCTGAGGAAGAAATTCCTTGACAGTCGCCGAAGAGTTCTCTTGTCATTTTCAGATGCCCCAGGAGGGTATTCCCTGCTGATGATGTACTGTTTGATATCATGATACCAAGGCTTGTCATCCGGCTCTTCATCTATGGCTGTGCAGTAGTGATGCGCAGGTAGACTCCGGTGCTGGACTGTGACATGAGTCAAGCTTTTATCACAATTGATATTGAACATGGATGATAAAGTTGCCAATGCATCAGCCAGCTGGTTTTCGCTTCGAGGGATGTGTTTGAAACTGATTTCGTCAAAAGACTCCATCAACTCTTGCACATGAACACAATAAGGAATCAGTTTGGGATCTCTGGTCTCCCAATCGCCTCTTACTTGATGAATAACCAGGGCTGAATCTCCATACACATCTAGCCTTTTAACCTTCCATTCTAGGGCTGCTTGAATACCCAAGATGCACGCTTCATACTCTGCTATGTTGTTTGTGACATAGAAGCTCAACCTTGCAGTGACAGGAACGAAGCGATTGTCAGGAGATATTAACACAGCACCTGCCCCATGCCCCCATACATTTGACGCACCGTCGAAGATCATTCTCCACCTTTCACTTTCTTGGGACTTCCCCTCATCAAACAGTGCCATGATATCTTCATCAGGAAAATCATGCTGCATTGGTTGGTAGTCTGGAATCGGCTGACATGCCAAATACTCAGCAAGTGCGCTACCTTTAATTGCTTTTTGTGTGACATACATGATATCGTATTCTGATAATTGCATCTGCCAACGGGCAATTCGTCCTGTAAGAGCTGGCTTCTCAAATATGTACTTGATTGGATCCATTTTTGACACCAACCAAGTGGTGTGACTCAGCATGTACTGCCTTAAACGGTGAGCAGCCCAAACTAGAGCACAACAAGTCTTTTCCAGCATAGAATATCTTGTCTCACAATCGGTGAACTTTTTGCTAAGATAGTATATGGCATGCTCCTTTTTCCCGGATTCATCATGCTGCCCCAACACACAGCCCATTGAATTATCTAGCACTGTAAGGTATAGGATGAGAGGCCTGCCTGACACAGGTGGCATTAAGACTGGTGGCTTCTGCAGGTACACCTTGATTTTCTCAAAGGGAGCTTGACACTGGTCATTCCACTTCAACTCTTGATTTTTGCACAGCAGTTTGAAGATCGGCTCACAAGTAGCAGTCAATTGGAAGATGAATCGGGAGATGTAATTCAGCCTTCCGAGGAAACCACGGACTTCTTTCTCTGTTTTGGGCACCGGCATCTCGAGGATGGCTTTTACTTTGTCTGGATCCACCTCGATTCCCTTTTGGCTGACAATGAAGCCTAACAACTTCCCTGATCTCACCCCAAACGTGCACTTGGCCGGGTTTAGCTTGAGTTTATATTTCCTCAACCGTTCAAAGAGCTTCTGCAGATTGACAACATGCTCCTCGTCGGTTTTAGACTTTGCGATCATGTCATCCACATAAACCTCAATCTCGTTATGCATCATGTCGTGAAACAGCGTGACCATGGCCCTTTGGTAGGTTGCACCAGCGTTCTTTAACCCGAATGGCATGACCTTGTAACAGAACGTTCCCCAAAGCGTTATGAAAGTTGTCTTTTCCATATCTTCGGGGTCCATCTTGATCTGATTATATCCCGAATATCCATCCATGAAGGAGAATAACGAGTGTTGAGTTGTACTATCCACTAAGACATCAATGTGGGGAAAAGGAAAATCGTCTTTAGGACTAGCACGATTCAGATCTCGGTAGTCAACGCACATTCTGACCTTCCCGTCCTTCTTCGGAACCGGGACTATATTAGCAACCCACTGTGGGTATTTGGCCACCGCTAGGAATCCGGCGTCAAACTGCTTTCTTACCTCATCCCTAATCTTTAGGGACATCTCAGGCTTCATCCTTCTAAGTTTCTGCTTCACAGGTGGGCATTCAGGTTTGACTGGCAACTTATGCATCACAATGTCAGTATCCAACCCAGGCATATCTTGGTAGGACCATGCAAACACATCCATATAATCGTGCAACAGCTGAACCAACTTCATGCGATCGTCGTCATTCATGGAGGTACCCACTTTGACCTCTTTCTTGCTCTCAGCTGTACCCAAGTTGATCACTTCAGTAGATTCTCCGTGTGGCTGAATTACTCTTTCTTCCTGTTTCATTAACCTCATGAGTTCTGGAGGAGCTTCCCAGTCTTCCTCAACATCCCCCTCAGCTTGATTAATAGGGTGATCAAAGTCAAAATATGGACTGTTGGCACTGTTATTTTGGGAGACAATTGCTGTGGATCTGCATTTTGCCGAAGCGAAAAAGCAGAATGAAAGGCAAGACAAGCAAGCAAACAATAATAAAGCGAGGAAAAGACACATGAAATGAAAAGGATTGATTTTTATTGATTGAAATTCAAAAACAACGTTTTTATTAATGATGATGATTCTGAAAATAAAAACATGCTCGCCCCTAACAACTTGTCCTATGGCCTTGGGCAGAGCCACAGGGTTGCATTACAAATGATTACTTTAAATTAAAAGTCACAGGAAGATCAGCAGCCTTCCAATTCTTTAATTTTTCACCGGCACCGCAGCGTCGAACCAAACTTGCACCACCCTCTTCAGACTCAGAACCATCCTTGATGACAGCAACTTGATTGTGATCCAACAAACCAGCACTCTCAAAACTTTGACTGATGTCGCAAATTGGAATCCTCTGGGGCCATGGATCCTGGCCTTTGGACTTGGCCAACCATCTGCCCCTTCGTTCATCTGCCATTTTTCTTCTTTCTTCCTCACCTGGGGTGTATCCCAGCCCGTAACGGTCCTTGTTTTCCTGTAGTTGAATGGGAGCTAGAATTCCCTGACCAAACTTTCCCAAGCCAGAACCAACCTTATATCCTTGGGCTAACATGATCTTAGCAACCATATCCTCCTCCTTGGTCCTCTCAAATACTACATTGGCGATCTCCAAAGACTGAAAGGCTGTTTCCAAAGACTCTTCGGCAGCTTCCACATATTTGAACTCTGATGGCTTATTAACCAGAGTCTCTTCCTCACCAAATACTACCACGACCTGGCCGCTAACCACGAATTTGACCCGCTGGTGCAAAGAAGAAGGGATTGCTCCAGCCATATGGATCCATGGTCGGCCCAGCAAACAACTGTACGAGGACGTAATATCCATGATTTGGAAATTGATGTAGAAAACTTCGGGACCAATCTGGATGGGAAATTCCATTTCCCCCAGAACCTCCTTTTTGGACCCGTCAAAGGCCCGCACCAGTGTCGAACTCGGCTTCATGTAGGAGCAATCAACGTCTAACTTATCCATAGTTGACTTCGGCATCACGTTCAATGAAGACCCATTGTCAATTAGTACTCTGGCCAGCACATAGTCTCCACACTTTACCGAGATGTGCAGAGCTTGATTGTGTTCTTTTCCACTTGAAGGCAACTCATCATCGGCAAACGTTAGGTGATTTGCAGCCACTATATTCCCCACAATCCCATCAAACTGATTCACTGAGATATCCTCTGCAACATGAGCCTCGTTGAGCACCTTCATCAAAGCTGTTCTGTGTGCTTCCGAGCTAAGCAACAATGATAGCATGGATATCTTGGATGGAGTTTGCTTTAACTGATCAACCACTCGATAATCACTTTGCCGGACGATCTTCAAGAATTCATCTGCTTCTTTTTCCGTCACTTTCTCTTGAGCAACCTCTGGCTCCTTTCCTTTTTCCTTACGGCCCCTCTGTTCGGCCTCCTTGGAAGTTTCAGCTCGGAGAGTCTCAGGAGCATATACTCTTCCACTTCTTGTGATCCCACTTGATCCCCCTATGTTGGTTACGATAGGAGAACTTGGGGAGCATTCGACTGTAGATAGCGCAGTGTACTTCCATGGAACTGCCTTGTCCGACTTATAGGGAAAAGGAGCCGGAACTTCGATCACTATTGGTTGGGCGTTTGCCCGCACCAATCTGGGATTGTAATTGTCAGGAATTTCGACAGGTCTTCTGGGTCCTCTACTTTTATCAGAATGTAGAGTCAACACTTCTTCTTTAACATCATGGGTTCCTATCTGGACCACACACCGATCCATCAGGTCCTGCAGGATCATCTCAAAGCTTTCACAATTCCCCACGCACATGGAGTCAGTACACCCCTCTTCATGGCAACACCCCTTCTTAACCACCCCGACATGGCATAACTCAGAGTAGATAACACCCAACGGGGTCTTGATCTTCTGCACATCCTTTACCAATCGCCCAACGGAACTTTCTATAGGATTGGTAGCTGGCCTCTGATGACCTGGAAATGGATTAGTTGTTGTATTCGGGCTGCTCTGCTTGAACGAGATCCAACCAGCATCTACTAGGTCTTGCACCACATGCTTGAAGGCTTTACATTCCTCCACAGTATGACCGACCGCGTTTTCGTGGAAACTGCAGGTAGCATTAGCGTTGTAACCTCTGGGAAATGGTGGCTGCGGGGCCTTCATTGGCTGGGTGTTGATCAAGTTCTTGGAAGTCAAGTGATCAAACAATTCAGTGTATGTCATTGGTATTGGATCAAAACTGGTCCGTTTCTTGTACTGATAACCCTGAGCCCTGTGACTGTCATTGCCTTGCTGGGATGGCACAGGAGCAGAAAATGGAACAGTTTGTGGTGGAGGGGTACCAAAGGATGAACTTCCTCCTGAGATTACATTTGTTTCCCCTTCCTTCTTCCTCGGGAAATGGGAGTGAGGCTTCTTCTGATTGCTTGAACCACCAGAGCTTCCTGCATTACTGAGGTGATTCGAAGTCTTCCCACTTTGGAGACAATGCTCAAGTCTTTCCCCGAAGACTATCATATCGGAGAAGCTAGTTGAAACACTTGTAATCAGCCGGTCATAGTAAATTGCTGGCAGAGTTTCCAAGAACGTGTACACCATTTCTTTTTCAGTCAAAGGAGGTTGGACCTAGGTGGCTAGGCTTCGCCATTTCTGGGCATATTCTTTGAAAGTCCCTCTTTCGCCCTTACTCATGTGTTGCAATTGCGACCTGTCTGGAGCCATGTCCATGTTATACTTATATTGTCTCATGAATGCTTCGCACAAATCTTTCCAACAACGAATTTCAGAGGATTGCAGTTTCATGTACCAATCTAAAGGAGCTCCAGCCAAACTGTTTTGAAAGCAGTAAATCAGTAGTTTGTCATCATTGGCGTAAGGACCCATTTTTCGGACAAACATCGTAACATGGCTCTCCGGACAACCTGTTCCTCTGTATTTGTCCACTTCGGGAGCTTTGAACTTTGGTGGCAGAACCAAATCTGGGACTAAGCATAGCTCACGAGCTTCCTTGGCTCTGACACCAACACCCTCCATTGCCTTTACTCTTTCTTCAAGTGCACGAATCGGGTCATTTGGCTGTGATCCCTCAAACATGTGTCCTTGGGGGTGACTCCCCATACTGTAATAATACCCTCCAGGCTGAGGAACATTGTGAGGGTGTGTTGCAAGCCCCGGAGTAGGACTGAGCACAGCATGAGGACTAGGAGCTTGGATCTGCGGTCCTGCGGCAGCTCCCCCGGACACGGCGGCAGTGACCTGATTAGGCGCAACCATACTGACGGGGATAGTCCCAACAGTTTGTGGCATGTACCCAGTAGGCATACCCCAAGGATATCTTTGTGAAGTGTATTGATTCGCCCCATTCATTCCTGAAGTAAAGACGGGAGGACTGACCCCGGATCCCGGAGGAAATGTGGCTGATATTGGAGGAGGAACGAAAGAAGTGACGCCATCTGGACCCACGACGGCGGCATCTTCAGCAGCTGTCCCACTCTTTAAGCTTTGCAGCATGACCATCATCTCATGCATCCGGGCCTCCATTGCCCCAACCTTATCCTTAAGCACTTGGTTCTCCTGAGCCAGCTGCTCAGGATTCAGAACTTGTACGCCCAAATCTTCATGTTCTGGATTACTTTCAGTTTCAATCTCTAGATGCCCTTGAGGATCAGCCATCAGCCTTGCTTGTAATCGGGTGAAGTATCGGTGGCGACGAACCAGCTTGCCTCTCGCTTCTGTTGGCAGAACATATTTATTAAGTGAGGGAACAAATTAATGAATGCAATGCGTGCAATGCAGATGAGTGTTAGTTTTAGTTTGTCTTATGCCGTGAACCCCAACGTGTCATATCTTGCCATAGATTTAACAGTGAATTTTGATTTGTTTAGAACATAACAAGAGTGGAATCAACAAATGAAACAACCACGCCCCATACATTCAAATTCAAATAAGGACTTCAAGTTTTACATTTCAAAAAGTAGAATACTCAAATGGAAATAAAGGTCTTTCTGGGAAGAGAAAGTACAATAAAACGGAAATTACAAACAAAAGCTCAACTACATAGAGCCTTGAAAACTTTAGTTCTCTTCCTCTTGTTGCCTGTGGGGACTCTCCCAATTTTCTCCCTGACTTCTTCAACCAAGGCCCCGCAGAACTCCACAAATTTGTAGACTGCTGGCGGAGTGTTGAAAGGAGACATCTCACACTCGGCCTTTCCTAGCTTCTTAGGCACACCCGAGAGAGCTTGACTGGCCAACTCTGCAAGCTCAGAGAATCTGACCTTCCAATGCTGAATTTCATCTTTCAACTCTATGATGACTGCCTGTTCCTCAATTCTGCCAAGGAGTTCAACAAAGCGGCGCTCCCAATACCGACTTTCATCTTTCACCTGCCTGTATGCATCGCTGATGTGCCGAAGGTTTCTTTTCAATTCGTCAGAAATCTCTCGCTCGTATCCTAGAGCTTGCTTATACTCTTTGAGGATGCTCTCCACTGAATCTCTTTCTTGCACCACACTGCTCAATTTGCTCTCCCACTCGGCTTGTAGCAAGCGGGACTCTCTTTTTGACTTGGCGAGCTGACTCCTCATAGTCCTCTCTTCCATCTTTGTCTTTTCATACAGATCCCTCCATTGACTGACTTCTTCAATTGCCCTTTTCCCTTTTGCTTTCTGTCTCTTGACTTCCTCTTTGGCCGCTTGCCAATACTTTTGAGCTTCTACCTTTTCCTTCTCTTCTTCTTTGAGTTTCTTGTCCAACTCCTCAATAATAGTAGATTTGGAAGCATTATCTTCTTTCAATCTCTGGTTGCTTTGAGTTAACTTCTCTATCTCAGCTTGCAGGGATTTCTTTTCCTCCTCTGCTTTCATCAGGGCTAACTTGACATCCCCTAGTTCTTCAACAACCGGGGTACTAGAGCTTATCATCTCTCTCTCATTTTGCAATACCTTCTGATATGGCAGCTGGACACTCTGAATCCTCTCCTCAAGCCACCAAGCAAAAGTGATTCCCTTGGTCTTCTGAGAGATCTCTGCTTTTCCATAGCGAGTCACCATACCCCAAGCTTGCAAAACTTTTCTCATCAAACTGGCATCTTGTTGCCCTCCCTCATGGATGTAAAACGAGGATACCATCTCTTCAGTAGGCGCACTTCTCATAGGGTATCCTAATTGTCTCAGAGTCAAAGAGGGATTGTAGTTAATGCAACCCTTAGTGCCCATCAGTGGGACATTTTGAAAACCACCACAGCGGAAAACTATCTCAGGCCTATCTTCCCAGCAAGATGGGAGATACCAACGAATAAAGTGCTCATCTAGGGTCCCTAAAAACTGGATCCATTCCTGAATGTTCATGACTCGCACTTCACAGGTGATAGCATAATCAATCAACTTCTCTACCCGTACTGGATTAGGGTAGACATGAATCAGAAGCCAGGCATACAATAAGTGAGAGGAGCAAGAGATTTTCTTTCTTTTCAGGTCGCAGTGATGAGTGAAAGCGGAATAAGTGTCAGCAAGAATAGCCGGGATTGGATTGATCGGATTCTTCTCATTCTGGGAGGCTAGGAAGATGCCAACGACAGTCACATCTATGAATCTCTCAATCTGTGGAAAGAGGACCACTCCGAAGATTGTCAGTGCCAATATTTGCTTGAAAACAACCCAGTTCTTGTTTTTGGCATGCACATCCATCAGACTCTCGAGATAACTCTGTGGGAAACCCATCACCTGGTTCTTCTTCTGTTTCTGGAGTCTCAGGTCCTCTACCTTCATTTGTAATAGGGGGGCAAATTTCTCGTCCGTGTAGTACTGCTCTTGATATCAGTAGGGAACGGCTTTTGTCCGAGGGAAACCCAAAATCTGATGGTATTCTTCCAACGTGGGAGCTAATTGGAAGTTTCTGAAAAGAAAACATCTGATCCCGGAGTTATAAAATCTGCTTAGAGCCACGATTGCCTCGGTCTGTACCTCTAGTGTCAACAGCTTCCGGAGATTCCCGTAAGAATTGTCAAATGATCCTCTTTCGATAGGTCCCAACAGGTCAGCACATTTTTTCAGACTGGCAACATCAACCTTACTTACAACCGGATATCTCGGGGGTGCACTGTCTCACTTCTTGATTCCATATTGTACCCATGGCAAGATTCTTTGTCACTTTGGGATTCTCGGCAAACAAACTTTGATGAAATGCAAGGATGCATGCATGAGCTGTAAAAGCTTATGTTGGATGCAATGCGAGGATGCATGCAAAATGATGATGATGTTTTATGCATATGCAGATTAGGGCAAAACCGTTATTGGCATTAGTTCGAGTTTTTTTTTTTTTTGAAAAATGCGGGCCGTACGTGGTTTCATATGGACCAAGTAAGAGAAAGGCTACAACGGCAGCTCGTTCTCTCTTTTTTTTGAAAAGAGTGGGCCATATGTCACTTCGTACGGACCGACAGAAGAAAGGCTACAACGGCAGCTCTTTCCCTGCTTTTTATTTGAAAAACCTCCTACTCTTTTTTGAAAACATGCCTATATTACCATGCAACACACAATTTGGTATGCCCCTTGTGTCCTACGAAGGTGGGGACCTAAGTTCTAGGACAACTCAAATGTTCCTCCCATGCGGGTTCTAGTCACTTCCTCACCAGGTTACCAGAGCTAATTCTCTTTCACAATAGCACCCACAACGATGGAACGCCATCTGGTGTGAGGTATCAGGAAAAAGCATACTCCGGCTGAAACTTTCGTGAGAGTCGGAAGGACAACAGTCCAATTGCCAGTCACTACTCGTTTCCACTCTCCTAAGTTTTGTCAGACCTTGGGTTTTAGGCCCCTCTCAAAGCATAGTAAGCATAAGGTGTGAGTGTGTGCAGCAAGGGCATACCGCCTAAAACTACCCACATATACCCCACCTGCAAAAGGAAAACCCAGAACAGTCCAAACAATAGCAGGCAATAACATGTCGTCTACCCTAGGGTTCAATATCACAATACCAATAATCCAACCTAGGTTTCAGCAACAGTCATATGCACTGCTTACCTCAAGAAAGGGAGCGGAGAAGAAGGGATCATAATAGAATGGGAGGAAATGCATGTTTTTACCTTAAGAAAAGGACCAGAGAATAGGGGACATGGGAATTGAGGAATGCATGAACACGGCATCGTGAATAAATAAAAAAGGAGTAAAACAAAGCTTTCAACTCAATTAATTTTAAAACCACACATCCAAGTTAACTAGGCTTGACCCTCGTCCTTTTTTTTTTAAAAAAAAAAAGTGTCCCCAGTGAAGTCGCCAGCTGTTGCGCCTGAAAAATCCGGTTTGTGACTTTTCGTTTGACAACGTGGAAAAAGTTTGGAGCCGCCACCAATATTTTAATTTTAAGACCAAAACATTGAAAAAGGGTCTTTTGAACAAGGCGGATGGTCTTTTGAAAACTAGAGATGTAGGTTCGGGGGTCGGTTAGGTACGGGGAAGGTATTAGCACCCCGCACCTCCTTTCTACCGAAAGGGAACCATTAACTTGATGTGTGGTTTGGACAAAAGTTTGAGTTTGAAAGCGGTCTATTCTACTTCTTTTCTTTTCTTTCCTTTTCTTTTTATTTCATTTGAGAAATTGTTTTATTGAAAACGGGGGGAAGAAGAATATTTTTGGTATCTTTGAAAAGCGGAACAAAACAAAGATTTTTTAAAAGGGGGCTTGACGGGACAGGACCCCGCTCCTACGTACCCTCACTGGAAGAGAGATCAAAGCTACGTAGTTCTCGGGTTTTTGGTTTTGAAAAAGGATTGAGCTTTCGCGAAGACCGAACAACAACAGTTAGAATGGTCTCGCTACTAACTCTTTTTGAAAACAACATCATCATTAACGACCTAATCGGCAACGGCGCGATTGGTGTTTAATGACGATTGATTTATTTTTGTTTTGAAAGTAAAAATTTCTTTTTGTTTTTGAAATGATTTTAGGAAATGGGTTTTAGAAAAGAAGTAGAACATTTCAAGTCAATTCTAAATCCATAACCAAATGCAAATGAATGAATAATACTCAGGCAAACATGAACATATCATTCATTAACCAAGATTAAACATGTCCATACAATCAAAGGATTCAATTATTAAAGATGCAAAACAAAGTTCTCAAAGTAATTGTGTGTGTGTGAGAAGGATTGTATTTACCCTAATGGCTCTATGCTACAACATGCATGTAGACTTACGTCTCCATTAGGAGGTCATACAAGTGGATAGGAGGGTACACAATCAAGTCAAGACATTTACATGGCATCAAGAACAAGTGAATACAATTGATTGTAAACATAGAGTATCCTAAGTTAGATGATTGAATATGTAAGCAAGGATGCATGATTAGGTAAGCATGTAAGTGCATGAGTGTACAAGGAATGGATGCATAACACTTTATTTATGAATGGATGGCATACAAGGATGCATAAGTTGATTAACTGAAAAGAAAGTGTTTTTAGAAAGAATGAATGTTTTAGTAAAGTCTACTCACTCATGATCATTGTAGACAAAAGAGGAGAAAAGAAAATAAAAGAAGAAAACATAAAGTTAAATAGCGAGAAATAAAAGAAAGCGGTAAAGTGCAAAATCATAAATAGCGGAATTGTAAATGACAAGAAAGTAAATTGCTTGAAAAGTAAATTGCAAGTAATTTAAATGACTCGGAAAGTTAAAGAGCAAGGAAAGTAAATGAGCAAGAAAGTAAATAACTTGGAAAATAAAAGTGCAAGAAAGTAAATAACTTGGAAAATAAAGGTGCAAGAAATTAAATAGCAAGAAAAGTAAATGACTTGGAAAATAAAGGTGCAAGAAATTAAAGGAGCAAGAAAGTAAATGACTTGGAAAATAAAGGTGCAAGAAAGTAAATGACTTGGAAAATAAAGGTGCAAGAAATTAAATAGCAAGGAAAGTAAATGACTTGGAAAGTAAAGGTGCAAGAAAGTAAATGACTTGGAAAATAAAGGTGCAAGAAATTAAATAGCAAGGAAAGTAAATGACTTGGAAAATAAAGGTGCAAGAAATTAAAGGAGCAAGAATCATAAAAAGCATGAAGAGTAAATTGAAGTCATGAACCTTAGAGGAAACCTTGTCATTGATTTTCTAACAAAATTCAAGCTTAGTACAAGTGAGGATCAAGCCTCTATTTATAGGAAAATATTAGGTCCCTTGCCACTTGATTTAATGCCTCTATTTAATGCAAGAGAACAACATAGATTAAACTTTTTGACAAGGATTCTCATGATCAAACAAAGAAGGCTCATAAACAAGGTTGAGTCATATCTTGCAATCCTCTCACTTAAGTTATGATGCTCCAAGCACAAGTGAGAATCAAGTTGCAAAATCATCAACAAACAATAAACAAATAAAACAAGAGTAATAAACTAAGATGAGGTTGAATCATGTCTTGCAATCCTCTCACTTAAATCATGATGCTCCAAGCACAAGTGAGAGTCAAGTTGCAAAATCATCAACAACACAAGTATTTGCAAGTAATATGGACTAAAAGTCACATTTAACACAAGGATTTAAACACTAATAACAAGGTTGATCAACATCAAGTAAAAAGGAACAACAAGATAAATAAAAACCCCAAAGAAAATGCGAACCACATAGGAGCCAAAATCACACGCTTATTCCATTAAAATGCAAAGATCAACACAAAATAACAACAAACTACATTTTAAAGATGAAAATGATGAGTATGCGAAAATGATGAAGAGAATATGAATTTTGATGCAAAGTATTGTGAATGATGTAAGGGTTTTAGAGATTCACCTAGGATCCAAGCTAATAGAAATAGGAAATGAAGAACAAGTAACCAAATCAACTTAAGTCTTCAAGAAATGGTCCAAGAACCCCACACAAATTCCCAAATACCCAAGTGCTTGATGAGGAGAATATGAAATGGATGGTGAAAGGAGGAAAATCTATGAAGGATGAGTGGATTTGAAGTGATTTGGTGGTGTTTGGGTGATGGAAAACAAAAAGATGGAGGGAGGAGGAGGAGAGGGGGGCTACGGCCAAGGCAAGGGAAAGAGGGGAGAGAGTTGTGTGCTAGGTTTGGTGGAGGAGAGAATGAGGCCAAGGAAGTTGTGATGTGTGGAAAATGAAAGGGTATTTATAGGGTGGGAGTGAGCTTTGGGGTAAAATGGCAATCAAACCAATTAAATCAATTAACATTCAGCTGAATATTAATAAATAAAATCAATTTGAACTTGGTCACCAAGTTAGAGGGTATTTTAGCCATTGGCTTTGAGAGGTGCACTAGGATTAGACTTTAAATTTGAATGGAGGGTGGAGATGCATCATCACATGGATTGAGGGTGTTGAAGAAACACAAATGGAGAGGGAAATGGGAGAGGGGGCTGTTCGCCCAGCACCATGAGGAGAGGAGGGAAGGAAAAAGGAAAAATGTAAGCTTGCACAAAATAGTACATTTTGTCTTATTGAGGACACTACCTTATTTTCATTCTTTTTGATTTTTCTTTTTATTCCATGAAGATTCCTTTTTTTTTTTATTTTGGGCTCATCCTAGGATTTAGTCATTGGGCCCAAAATTCCATGACAACACCATTCCCAAAATTGATTTTGGGCCCCACTCTAGCGAAAATGACCATTTTGCCCTTTTGTTCGAAAATTGAGTTTTAATGCCAATAATTAACATTCATGCGCGTAAAGTAAAAAAAATAAAATCTAATTAAGCACATTCTTCCTCAAATAATCCTTTGGTGATGGTTCGGTGATTTGGGACGAAAAAACTGCTTTTAGCGTGAAATGACCAAAATGCCCTTTCACCCTAAAAACCCTAGTTTTTGCCCAAAGCACATTTTCACTTTAAAAATGACTTTTCCCTCTAAGAATGACCTCTAAGACCTTGGGATGCATGTTAAGTGGCTTGTTCTGAGAAAACATCCCTTATTTGTGAGAGTGACTAAAACACCCTTATGCCCTGAAAAACCCTAAATTGTCCAAAAGTACATTCCAACTCCAAAAATGATTTTAGAAACTTTGAAATGACTTCTATAACCCTAAATGCAATGCATGATGCTCTTTATTCTTTAATTCATTTATTTATTTATTTATTTTGGGGAAAATTAGGGTTTTGACCTAAGCCGGACAAAATTGGGGTATGACACCTTCGACCCTCCAAATATTTCTCTCAGAACGCCCAGAGATTTTTCGACCTACTGACTCCAAGTTATGGCCTGAACGGTACAACGATTTGATCTCCAAAACCTTGCCGGAAACCCAATCATAAGGACGAACCTTCCGCACCAGTACATCATGAGCTCCAGGACCAGTACTGGAATAACCATCAACTGAAACATCAGAAGCTCGGCTTGTACTTGGCTGGTTTATGCCATCAGCATCATCCTGATCAGAATCATCTTCGAGCACTGAGCCCGTCCCAAAGTCAGAATCGGAGCTCTCTGATTCAATGGTATTCGAGCTCCCCTGTCTTTCCCCCGATTGAACCTCCTCGTCAGACTCCGAAGAGAGAGCCACCACTTCGATCCTACGGTCTTCCTCCATAGCTCCCACAACATCTGGATTGGGCTCATTAACATCGTCAACCGGGGAAAAACTTTCAACATCAATATTTTCCTCCGCTTGCTCGCTGGTAGGAGCGGAGGACGGGTGATCTTGCTCATCTGGAGTACCGACCATTGTCTGATTATCTCGGTTTTCAAGAACATCACCACCGGAGGCCATGATCTTTACTAACTCGTTCCGATATTCGGTTATATCTATAACACCTCATTTTATTTATTTAGTTACGTGCATATATTAGTAATTGTGTGATAATTTTGTGTGTGCCTATTTGGCTCTTAGTATATATATATATATATAAGTCTTCTATTTGTATCAGATAGTAGTTTTAATTATTGGATTATTATTGGATGATAATTATTTATCATTTGTATCTATGAATGAGTGTGTTAGTATTCAAGTGTTTAGAAAATATATGTATATATAGAATTAGTGCTTTGAAGCACCACCGTGAGTTGGGCTTGTTGTTTTTTTCTTTTGTGGGCTTTTCTTTTAGGTTAAAGGAAAAGAATTAGAGCCCAACTCCTTTTAATTCAACATCACTTTCCCTCTGTATACGCAAACACCACCAGCAGCCATAACCATATATCTCCAAACTTCAACTTCCTTGCTTTCGTTCCCACTCTCTAGGCAACCATTTTGTCCCAAATTTCACTACCCAACTCGAAATTGTCTTCTGAATCTGTTTCCAACCTCCGTTTCATCAAAAGAAGCACCGTTTGTCATGTATTTTAACTCTGGGCGGACTGTTTTTCGCACTTTCCGGCCACCACAGTTTCCGGCTGGAAAAACGGACGCCGTTTTCGGATTCTACGCGTCGAAACCTTCTGGAAGCACTAGTCTCTTTTTCGTTTCAGTGAAGTTGACGTCGGACCCCTTTTTCGGTGAGACAATTACCGTAATTCAATTTTTGTTCCGTTAGACTTCGTTTCAGTTTTAGAAATTCCGAAATAATCAGTTTATAATTACTATTATTTTTGTCTAGCCATATTTCACTCTCAATACAACCTGTGAACTTTTCTTCGCGCCCGTTGAGTGTTGAATTGTGGCTACCGGCATATTTTCTTGCTCTTGTTGATACCGCAGATTATTCTTATCGAGGTAAGTGTGAGGTTCTAACTCTATAATAGGGTACATGAAGGGCTTTATGTAGGAAATAAGGGATCCTATGTGTTTGTTTAATCCTTGAAATCTATTGTTGTTGTTTGAAAACTATTTGTTGATGTTTGAATATATCTGTTGATGATTGAAATCGGTTTAGGGGTTTTTGAACACAATGATGCACAAAATCTGGTCCTGGGCGCATAGGGTGCCGTTTGCTGATGTTCTGGGCGCCATGGGCGCCGTATGTGGCTGCCCTGTTGTTGTTGCTGACACCATGGGCGCCGTATGTGGCTCCCCTGTTGTTGTTGCTGGCGCACTGGGCGCCATGGGCACCATGTGTGGCTGCCCCGTTTGTTTGCTGGGCGCACTGGGCGCCATGTGTGGCTGCCTCGTTCGGCTGATGGGCGCAGTTGGGCGCCGTCTTGTGGATTGTTGGGGGCTTTTGGCGCATTAGGCCCACGGTTGGCTAATTGTTGGTTAAGTTGTTAATTTGTTAATCGTTAATTTGTGGAGTTGTTAACCGTTGGTTGAGTTGTTACACTGTTAACTTGTTAAGTTGCTAAATTAATGGCTCAGCTGTTGAATTGTTGATGATGTTGCACCTAGTTGGATTGCCTCTATTTATTGGCAAGATGTTATGTCGTAGGCCTATCGCCATCGTTGAGACCCTGTTGTTGTTGTGCTGCTATGTAACCATTGTTATTGACTGCCTGAGCATTCATCACCGCGTCGCATGCATAGCATCCCACGTTGGCCTGGACTGGCAAATTATGTTGAAGGCTTATGCCTTGTTGATGCCTCTATTTATTGGCAGATTTTTACGTTGGGAGTTCTGCTCCGATGGTACCACATGCATATGCATAGTATCGAGTGATAGCCCCGCAAGTGCACGGGTCGTATCGCGTAATAAAAGAGTATCGGTCCACAGGGAGAGCCTAAGTGAATACCAATTTAATTTTTCAAAGTTTGATTAACTGAAAAGAAAGTGTTTTTAGAAAGAAGGAATGTTTTAGTAAAGTCTACTCACTCATGATCATTGTAGACAAAAGAGGAGAAAAGAAAATAAAAGGAGAAAACATAAAGTTAAATAGCGAGAAATAAAAGAAAGCGGTAAAGTGCAAAAATCATAAATAGCGGAATTGTAAATGACAAGAAAGTAAATTGCTTGAAAAGTAAATTGCCAGTAATTTACTTGACTTGGAAAGTTAAAGAGCAAGGAAAATAAAAGTGCAAGAAAGTAAATAACTTGGAAAATAAAGGTGCAAGAAATTAAATAGCAAGAATAGTAAATGACTTGGAAAATAAAGGTGCAAGAATTTAAAGGAGCAAGAAAGTAAATGACTTGGAAAGTAAAAGGGCAAGAAAATAAATAGCAAGAATTTAAAGGGCAAGAAAGTAAATGACTTGGAAATTAAAGGTGCAAGAAATTAAAGGAGCAAGAAAGTAAATGAACAAGAATCATAAAAAGCATGAAGAGTAAATTGAAGTCATGAATCATTAGAGAGCCTTTGTCATTGATTTTCTAACAAAATTCAAGCTTCGGTACAAGTGAGGATCAAGCCTCTATTTATAGGAAAATATGAGGGGCAAAATGGTCCAAAAGAGGAAAAAGTGGCAAATCAAGTTGGCCAAGGTGGTCATCAAAGAGCCATCCTCAAGTGGACAATGCACATGAGCAAGTGGTCAAAGCACATGGTCATCAAAAAGTGGGCAAAAATATCCATCAACAAGTGGGCAAGGTAATTTCGACTGATGCAGCAGATTTCTGGGAGATCCAGTCGAATTCTGGCCTGCTGAGATAGAAGCAGTCGAATTCTGGCCTACTGAGACAGATGCTGTCGAATTCTGGCCTGCTGAGACAGATGCTGTCGAATTCTGGAAGATGCAGTCGAATTCTGGGAGATCCAGTCGAATTCTGAGAGATCTAGTCGAATTTTGGGAGATCCAGTCGAATTCTGGGAGATCCAGTCGAAATCTGGAAGATGCAGTCGAATTCTGGGAGATCCAGTCGAATTCTGACCTGCTGAGACTTTAAGCAGCCCAAATTGCTTCAAAATAAAACCTGAAGATAAAAAGTAAACATTTGCAGTAAAATAGAACAAAAATATAATTAAAATACTAAAAAGACTTAATAAAATAACTATTAAAAAGACTCTAAAAATAGACTTATCATCGAGTCGCATTCATATTGCACCCTTTAGTGACTATGTTGATGACTTGTGATTGATCGAAGTTGATTGTTGGCTGTGAAGTGGTGAATTCATATCTTCTGATTCTAATATACTGTTTTTCATATGTCCTATTATATGGTTTGATATCTCACCCATTCTGTTTGAATGTTACCCTCCTGTTGGTAACGTGCAGGTAATTACGAATGAAGGCTACTTACCTTTGTTTGATCGAGTCGGTGTCGTCGCTCTGATACGTAACACTCGGGGAGGATGAACACGTGTTTTCCTTATTCTTTTGTTATGATTATTTTATTGTTGAAACTTAAAGTCGTTATTATCAAGGATTTTGCTGTTTTTGAGCTGTCTTAAGTTGGTTAGAGACGCCACGATTATTTTGAATTGATTTTTGTTGTGAATTCGCTGCGTAGTAAAGAAGGTTACTTATTTTTAAAGACTAAAAGGTTATTTATTGGTTCATCCAAAAGTAAAGTGTTATGTATCTGTTTTCACAGGCGAATTAATCATGTTTGTTGTTTTTAAGAAGAAAGTGTGGCACTCCATTCATTTGTTGGAAATTTTTATAAACTCTAATTTTCCGTATTATTTTACCGGGTAGAAATGGGGTGTTACAATATCCCCACGGGTTTGTTTGGTCCTCGCCAGATCTGAAACTGCAAGAATGGGGGACGAAATGTCAGGATAGAAAAATCGAAAATGGGTTCGCAAACAAGTCGGAACCCGACCGGACGAACCCCACTTTGAGCGAATAAATAAAAGACTAGGAGGGGTCCAAAACGCAAAACAAATTAAAGACTAACCTCCAAGATGAGATGATCGGATCTGAAAGGAATCTTTTTGTCGACCTACTGTTGAGCTACTATCACCTGGTCCGCTTTGCTCGATGAGAAGCTCGATAACTCAAGACCGGTAATCAGAGCAGAAGGAGTTATGCAGCAGCAAAACAAGAGGAGGTGACCCCCTATTTATAGTGGGCCGAATATCGTGGGCTGGGCCTGAAAGTCGAATCAACATGTCCAATCAAAATCCAAAGGTCAGGCGCTAAAAACAAAAGGTCACCATCATTAGCCGCCATCGTAATACTCGCCGTGTTAGAAACATTTAACGCCTGACACTAAATCCCAAGCGCTGGTCCCTCTGCTAAAAAAGAAAGCTCGGTACATCTCGAGATCGATTAAACGAATCAAGCTCGACAAATCCCATGGCCAATTTAAGCTCGGTACATCTTATGATCGACAACGTAAGGTGACCTCAGCTTATCAAGCCAAGATCGCCCCTCAGGCGACCATACTTGGGGGGCCACTGTTATGGTGACAAGTAAAAGGTCTTAATGATATTTACACCCCCTGCAAGGCCCAATAACCAACCAGCCCGTATCCAAAAAAGCCAGCCCAAACTATAAACGGTTCAGATACCTCTGCAAGATCTAACGACTCAGGATCGTCAAAACAAACATCACTCAAAACAAACATCATTGACCGAGATCGAACATCACTGATCAAGATCAAAAGTACGGTACAGAACAAATTACATTCATACAAAATCAGAAATTCAAACAGAAATTCATTATCATTATCATTATAATTATAATTACATTCATACAAAATCAGTAATTACAATTGTAACGGCCAAATAATTTAATTATTTAGGTATTTTATTAGTATAGTCATATTAAAATAATTATATGGTGTTTTATTTAAATCAGGGATGTTTTGTTTAAATCAGGGAGTGGTGTCTAGTGATTAAGTTGAATAGTAGGAGGGGGCCCGTGATCCAAGAGCCGAAGGGCCTAGGCGCATGAAGGAGAGCATTAGCTAGGGTTTGGCTCATTTGCGCATTTTTGAGAAAAAGAAAGAGAGATTTGCGAAGAGGAGAAGAGAGGAAACGGCGCCACCAAGGAGGAAGAGGAGAGGAGCTCTTGTTGCTGTGGTTCTTTGGAGCTTTCGTGCAAGGGGATCTCGTATTCGGCAAATCTAAGGTAAGTGTGGATACCTTGTATTGCAGGTAAACTAATATTGCAGGATATGTTTTGATGATGAAAAAGACAAAGGTAAAGTTGATGGCCAAAAGTAAAGAAAAGTGACTAAACATCAAAGTCACATAAACCATCTGTGTCAAAAGGAACTCATAGCAAAATTCACAATTCTCCATCCAAAGAAAAGAAGGCATTCAGGGATAACAAAGGAAGAAAAGCCTACATCGCATGGGAAGACAACTGCATGGATTCATCAGATGAATCAGAGGATGAAGAAGCTCAAGTTGCATTAATGGCTGATCATGAAAGCGAGAATGAAAATGAGGTAATATCTAACCCTGACTCTTTACAAAATGCATATGATGATTTATATGAAGCTTTCACTGAATTGCATGATGACTCTATGAAATTAGCTAAGGCATTAGGTAAAGCAAAGAAAGTTATTAATCATCTCCAAAATGAAGTAATTGCATTAACTAAAGAAAGGCTAGAACTTAGAAAGGAAAACTACAGCCTAGGTTACCTTAAAGCAAATTATGTCTGTGACAAATGTAATGAGTTTGAAAAGAAAGTCCATGAACTAGAATGGACAGTAGGAAAGCTATCCAGCCTACAACAGGCACATCCTACACATCCTAGAAACAACTACACTAAAAGGCATATGCATCATAGATCAAAACCATGCATCAGTTGTAGTTATTGTGGTAAAAATGGACATGCAGCTTCTGTTTGCAGGACAAGAGGAAGACAAAATGTGAAGAAAGTATGGGTTCCCAAAGGGACCATACTAAGTACTAACCCACAAGGACCCAAAGAAATTTGGGTACCTAGAACCCTTGTTTAAATCATTGCAAGTATGCTTCAAGGTATGGGGGACAGATTGGTACCTTGAAAGCAGAATCACAAAAGCTCATGACTGGGAAGAAACAGATCCTTAAACACTCCACCCCAGGTTAAGCAGTCATGTGACTTACATAAAAAAAAAATAAAACTGAGAAAAGAATCCTCAGTAAAGGTTAGTCCGCATTTATAAAACTATCAATTTAACATAAAAGGTGGTCTATACTGTGCGAAATTTTGTTCCCATATCCTTTTCATATTTTAAATAAAGGAATCATCATCTTAGAACTCGTGACTCAAATATGTGCATACATGATTAAAGTTAGTGAGTCTTTTAACGGACAGTCAAAATTATTTTTGCAAAAGAAACAATTTACTCTATTTTTATAAGTTTCATAGAGCTTTCTTTTTGGGCATTATTCCATGACATAAATCGATTTCTAAGCTTCTCCCAAGTCCTATCATTTAGCTTAAAAATCGATTATATAGGATCTCTCTCCAAAAACCTCTCAATCGATCATGATCCTGCAAAATCTCCAACAAATCAATCCCCTCCTAAAACTTAGGAAAACTAGCGCAAATCACTTAACCTCTCCAACAAGAAAAGCGCATAATCCTCCTATGTTATCTTATCACATCCAAAAATAAAATCAAGACTCCCTTAGAGCAACTCATAGCAAAATTCACAATTCTCCAAAAATTCCCAATGTCTCCAAGAACCAAGAACCTCTGTCAAAAGGAAAAGGGTACATGATGGTGAAAGCTCCTTCCACTCCAGATATTTCACCAGTTCTGAACAAGCTGACCTCTACTGCAAAAACTTCTCTCTTAGAGGATTAGGAACCACCTTTGCTCTGGACTTACCCTGGTTTCAAAGTCAAAAGGGATCTGAATTTATCGACTGGTTAGAGTACCATAAACTGCTAGACTTTGCAACTGAAACAGGTCGAGTCGCTCCAGACATGGTTAGAGCCTTCTATACCACACTTAGCTACAACGATACAACTGAAACGCTATCAGCTGAACTAAAAGGAACCAAAATCCATCTCACCCTAGCTCAGTTCAGTAATCTCACCAGCTTACCCTGTGATGGTGAAAAATTGATCCATATGAATCCTCCGGAATCTTGGCCCGAATTCGACCTAGGAGATACTTGTGTAACCATATGCCACGCTCTGGCTAAAGTTGGAAAGCGGCCTATCCTAGCAAAATCCCTCACTACCCAAAACCGGATTCTCCACTACACCATCGCCCGAACAATCGTTCCCAAAACCTCAAACATCGCTCAAGTAACCCAGGATGAAATTATCCTACTTTGGGGAATCAAACATCAGAAGAACATAAACTGGGCACATCTGATTGTGAGCCACAGGGTCAAACATACAAAGTCAAGTGACAAACCTCTTCCATACTGCGTTCTCATTACAAAAATCCTCCAACATTTCAACATTCCATTCTTAGGGGAAAAAATCATAAAAGGGAAAGCAGCCTACCACATGATAAACACCTCCACCTTAAACCAGATGCAAGTCATCCAATCTGGAGATACATGGCATCACTCCTCCATAGGCATAGCATCCTCCCAAGAATATGATCCAAACAGGCCACCTGGTCCAAACATAAACTCCACCATACATGAGGATGGTCAAACAGAACCAAACCAAACTGGTGCTGCAGCCCCATCCACAGCCCTCAATCACTTCTTGTCCGCACTCAACATTTTTCAAGAAGAACAGCGCGAAATGCAGGAAGAATTGAAACAAGAAATCATCCGTTCTAGAGAGACCCACAGTCGCGAAATTACTGCTTTAAACAATCGGCTATCGGAATTTGAGGCTCGTAACAATTCCTTTTCATATTGGATGCAAGATCCTTAGATAAAATTTCGTGTCAGCATTTTATGCAGTGTGCCCTGTTGGCATCACCCTTTTCTTATAAGCCTATCACTATTAGCTCTTTTTGTTGGTTACCAAATTGTTTTAATGTAATGATTAAATTAAATGACTGTGCTGTTAGATTCGCAAGTTCATTACATGTTGCCCTCTTTGCCCTCTTTAATATTCAGCATGCATTTGCACTCACTTGCATACAGTCAATAAAATAGGGGGAGCATCATGATAGGGGGAGTATCTTATATACATTATCTGTTTGAACTAACCTCCCACCTTGAGATGAGTTAATGTTTTGTCATCATCAAAAAGGGGGAGAATGTGGATACCTTGTATTGCAGGTAAACTAATATTGCAGGATATGTTTTGATGATGAAAAAGACAAAGGTAAAGTTGATGGCCAAAAGTAAAGAAAAGTGACTAAACATCAAAGTCACAATCCAAGACAAACAAGCTCAAGAATTGAAGATTCAAGTTTAAGGGTAGTCCTTAAATATAAGGGTAGTCCTTAGGGTTTGGGTGTGTCTTAGGAAAAAGTGTAAGCTCTTTCAAAGGTCAGCTCGTATGTTAAAATCTCACACACTCACAACTTTTTCAAAGATGCATGCATACTTACATAAACATTCTTATCATCTTTAAAAACATAAAATCGATTTCCTCATGCATAAACATACATCAAAATCGATTTTCAGGTAAATCAGAAAAGGAAGAATCGATTGTCAGGTCATGTAGTTTCATTGCATAAATCGATTTTCAGGCCAAACATTTCCAAACAAAGAATCGATTCACTCTCTTTTAAACTAAGCTGAGAATCGATTCCTACTTATCTCAGGCAAGCTGAGAATCGATTCATACAAGTTTTCACTAAGTATAGAATCTATTCCTAGCCCTCCATGGTTCTCAAGAATCGATTGTCCCTATTTTTCAAACAAATTAAAATCGATTCCTCACTTAAATGAATCGATTCCAAGATCAAACGCTTTCAACAAAGAATCGATTCCTACACTATTTTCAACGTAAACTTGATTTCCTCATAGCCTATAAATAGGCAGTACTTCACGTTCATTTTTCACAGAACAACCCATCTCACGAATCAGAAAACTTTTGCGAAAACTCTTCACGCTTTTACTTTTGCTCATCACGCACCGTTGGTCCGTCTAAGCCGATCTGTTGCTAAGAGTTAGTTGGGGTTGCATTCTTCAAGTTGTAATATCTGCCTTCATTAGAGGAATTTTTGTCTTTATAATTGTTTATTATTTAATTGTTTGTGGTTTGTACTAGGGAGTGGGGTATCTCTCTAGGGTAGCTGTTTGTACTAGGAAGTGGGGTATCTTTCTGGGGCAGCTGATTGTAACAGGGGTGGGGTATCTCTTGTTATTGTTATATTAGATTTGAGGGCTCTCCATAGGTGGGGTATCCTAGGAGGAGAGTGCCTGAGTCTGTAAAGGTTTCCCAATGCACCTGTAAGCCTTGTTGTTTTGGTTAGTGGAAAATCTCACAAGGGTGTGAGGACTGGACGTAGGTCACTAGGAGGTGACCGAACCAGGATAAATCTCTGCGTGCTTTACTGCTTTCCTGCTTTACTGTTATACCGCTTTACTGCTTTATATTCTAATTCCTTCGCTTCCACTTAACCTGCGCGAAAATTGATCTAAGTCATTGAAAAGGGGAAAAACGTTTTTGAAAGATCTAAAAAGTTTTTAAATCTCAATTCACCCCCCCTCTTGAGACTGAAGCCACTTGGTAACAGTAATGGTGGGTTCTATTTTTATAATAGGGTGTATGATGGGTGTTATGTGGGAGATAGGCTCTATTATTGTCCCTTTGATCTTAATTGGTGTTGATTTGGTGATGTTAAAATGTATTCATAATGATTGCAATTGGTGTTTGGTGATTGATCATGGTGAAAATCAAAAATTGGTTCCTAGGCGCCATTAATGTTGTTGCTGTCTTGGTTGCTGGAAACGGCGCCCTGCTCCTGGGCGCCGTGCCTGTGTCATGTTTTGTTGCTGTGGAAGGCGCCCTGCTCCTGGGCGCCGTGTCTGTACTGTTTCTGTTGAAGGCGCCCTGTCCCTGGGCGCCATGCCTGTTTGGTTGCTGATTGCTGAAGGCGCCCTGCTCATGGGCGCCGTGCCCAGTGTTGTTCCTGTTGCTGAAACTGGCGCCCTAGGCGCCCAGTGTTTGTTGTTGTGCTAGGCGCCCTGCTCCGGGGCGCCAAGTCTGTTGTTGCCACTGTTGTGCTAGGTGCCCTGCTCCTGGGCGCCATGTCTGTTTGTATTGCTGTTGCACTAGGCGCCCTGTTGCTGGACGCCAGTTCCTGCTGGCTGATGTTGCCTGTTGGCGCCCTGTTGCTGGGCGCCGGTTCCTGCCATGTCTAAATGATGTTGCTGTTATTGTAAAATAAATGTTGCTGTTTTCTGAAAATGATGTTGCTGTTACTGTAAAATAAATGTTGCTGTTTTCTGAAAATGATGTTGCTGTTACTGTAAAATAAACGTTGCTGTTTCCTGAAAATGATGTTGCTGTCTTGCTGGAAAATTATGTTGCTGTTTAGTGAAAATTAATGTTGCTGTTTTTAAAGGCTATTGTTGCTGTTTGCTGTAAACAAATGTCGCCGTTTGCCATAAATTGGCATTGTTCCTGGTGTCGTAAATTGTCGTTGTTCTCGGTGTTGTAAAAATTGTTGTTGCCATTGATGTTGTAAATCTATTGGGGTTTTTGGTGTCGGTGGTTGTTGATGTTACGGTCAAGTTGTTAGACTGTACTATAGGTGTTGGTGTTATTGGTGATGATGTAACAAGTGATGTGCCTATTTTATGGGCTAAGGTGATAGGTGATGGGTCTATGACCATTTGTTGATATTGGTGTTGATTGCGTCACATAGATGACTATTGTTGTTGATTGTCTCTAGTGCATTGTTCATGGTGTCGCATACATTTCATATGCATTATTTTGGTGATGAAGGCTTCGGCCTCGGAGCTATAGGTGATGATGGTGATGCTCATATAAGTGATGATGCCCTTATTGGCTATTTTATTGGTGATGATTGATACCACATGCATATACCCGTTGGTGTGGGTTGCATCTCATTCATTTACTCATGATATTGGTGATGATTCTTGGTGATTGCAATTTGATGTTGTTGTGAAGTGGTGGATATAGTTGTCGTAACTCTAGCATATTGCCTATCATATATGTTATTATAATGTTAGATATCTCACCCTTTCTGTTTGAATGTTACCCCTATGCTGGTAACGTGCAGGTGATTGCGAGTGAAGGCATGTCTACCTTCGCTAGTCGAGTCGGTGTCGTCGCTCTGATACGTAGCACTCGGGGGGATGAACGCTAGTTTTATTAGATGTCTCTATTATTTAATTTCTGAAGTTTTATAGTGATGTTATGATTATTCATTGAAACCCTTATTTTATTCCGCTGCGTGGTGATGGAGTTACTGCTATGTATCGTACTATTTTAATTGCGAACTTTATTATTAGCGCGTGGTGTTTTAACGGTGTAAATGTGACATCCCTTGTGGGTGTAGTGAAAAATGTTTTTGAAACTCTGATTTTTGTCAAAAATTTACCGGGTAGAAAAAGGGGTGTTACAACAATAATTACATTCATTATCATTATAATTATAATTATAATTACATTCAAACAGAAATTCCACAATCATTATCATTATAATTACATTCATACAAAATCAGTAAAGAAACACATGAATAATCAAAATCATTTTTTGTTTGAAGAATCAAGATCAAATAGTCAATACTAGCATCAAATTCATACAAAAACCGAAGAAAAGAAACACATGATTACAAAAACGAAGAACGTGAATGAAGAAGAAAAAGGAAAAACGTGAATGAAGAAGAAAAATGAAAACTCACCTCGAAGAAGAAGTGTCGGCCGTGGTGCAGCAACTAGAAAGGGAGGAGGTTGACGGTGGCGGCGCTGCAATTAGAAAGGGAGGAGGAGAGGCTAAGATGGACTAAGGAAGTCAGGTCTGAGGGAGGCGCTGAAACTGGGGTTTCTATTACTGGAATAGTAATATATATATATATATATATATATATATATATATATATATATATATATATATATATCTATATATATATATTTGGGTATTTAAGTAATTTAACATCAGTAAAAAAAGTAATTGAACTTCTAGCGGGGCGGGTTCGGGCTGGGTATCATATTCCCCGTCCCCGACTCAACAAAGCGGGGAAAACCCATCCCCGTCCCCAAACCTGTTTAAACTGGGTTTTCCCCGACAAAATTGGGACGAGTTCGGGCGGATACCCGCGGGTCCAGGTTTTACTGCCATGCCTTCGTAATGTTGGGATTAGTCATTTAATACACCTTTAAAATAATGCTTGTTCTTATATTGTGGACTACCAAAAATATATTATTTGTTTCTTATAAAGCGGACCGGAGGTAGTATTCATTTATATCTTTTTAGAGTAATTCTGTTACAATATATAGCTACACTGTATCAGTCATTTGTGCAGTATTGGTTGAAAAGATTATGCAGAAAGCAGAATCAATTACCCTAGTAATCACAGAGGTAATGTTATCAAGTTGAGGCATTGAATTAGTTATATCCAGTTGTCCAGAACAACTTATGATATACAAACGCTAGGTATGGCAATTATATAACAATATAAACTGTATTACTATTACTAAAGTAACAGACCTATTTGTTATACGCAGAAAGATATACAAGAAACGAGACATTAATTATGCCAATGTCTTAATGCTTAGCCCCATGACCGCCCAAATCAGCAGCAGCTTGTGACGCCCGGCTCAGAGCACCGGAAACCCACAAAGCACCCTTTGAGAAATAGCTACTATTAACTACAGTATTTGCAGCGGCTGCTACTGATCTTCCTGTTGCAGATGCAGCTGACATAGCTGTTCCTGAGACATGATACCTTTGATCCGCTGACTTAACAGCTTCAACACCTGCAGTTAGCTTATCAGTGAGGCCAATTCTCTGGCTCAGTTCAGCAACTTTCGCGGTTGCAGATGCAGAAACCTGATGAGACTTATCAAAGTCTTTAGCTTTGGCTAATGCATCTTTACTGAGAACATATCCCTTTGCTAGCATGATCTTGACAACTTCTTGAGCCACAGTAACAGCTTCTCCAGCAGAGGAAACAAATTGACTGTTGTGTTGAGTCTGAAAGTAGACAAGTCAGACCATGAGCTAAAAGCCATAGTTTAGAGCAGAAAGTGGACATAAAAAAATACAGGTACATACAGTTGAAGCAGTATCTTCGCCGTGCCTATAGGAAGGGTTATTCCAAAAACTAAATTCATCTTCACACTGTCCCCATCGAGTTATGCATACCCGATGATCTGAAATGGTGGCTCCCTAACAGAACAGATTTTGAAGAAAGGTATAAAGAAAGAATCAAAGATTGTTAAAATCATATATTTTAAATGGTAGAAAATCATAGAAATGACCAGTAATAAGCTTCGTGAATCAATACTCACACTGAGCAAGCAAGCAGTTTCTTGGGAATGTGCATCTTTGAATGTTACATAAGCAGTACAGGCATAATCACCAGACCTGTTATGAACAATATGGAAGTTTCATATAAAACTCTATTCAATATGCCAAAAGTCAGAAATAATATCATGAAAAGATCTACAGTATATCTAATACTACAAGTGAAATAAGGTTCCGCTACTTTTCAGACATTAACTCTTACAATTTGAACCAGGCCTAACTCAAACCCAAAATCCAACTTAAGAAGCCAAAATTCCCAAACCCTATAAGAACTAATCTAGCCATATCTGTATTCTACATGTGATCTCAATATTAACAATGATCGATCCTTTTCTACCACGGTGCAATCTTTCTAACATTTGTCTCTTTAACTATGCATTGAACTATTGATTGCATGTCTTTGGGTTTATATGTACCTAGTTAAGTACTGGTAAAGTTTAAGGTTTTGTTCTCTATCTTGATCAAATTTAATCTATAATTCTTAACTTCCTATCCAATGTGAAAATGTACTTTGAAAAGGTCAAGTTTTTTTTTTTTAAATTTCAAGAACCCTATTCACCTACTTTTGGGGTTCTACCCGTTTTTGAGGCCACTTAAGCTAACAGAAAGCCTTCATACAATATATTTAAACTGTAAAGTACATTCAGTTGAAACAGATTATCAGCCAAAACAGTAAAAAGCAGCGACTTTTTTCTCACATTAGTTGAATTGAATTTAGTGTTATCTATTTCCATTGTCATCTACTATGCCCTTGGAATGGGAGCGGAAGCATGGAAATGGAACCAAGTCTAATTATTTTTCTTCTACTAACATAACACACTAACCACTAGCTTTTACTGTTCAAAAAAAATATTACTACTAGTAAAAAAAACTTAGGAAAAAATCAATTCTTCTGATAAATATTACTATTTCAGTACCGGTATCAAGAACTGAATCAAGAAAGAGTGCATAAATATAGTCCAGTGTGAGATATGAAATATTAAACTCTGACTTCAACTCCTTAAATAACAAAAGTAGTAACAATGACAAATAAAACATCAAGAGTCAGTTCATACAAATCCTTCAAACCTAATAACAACAAAACTTAGCATTAAATACTTACCTGACAATTTCAACATGCTCAATTGCACCAGAGAATGCAAAAAATTCATACACATCCTTCTCAGTGGCTTTTGGTGATAGACCTGTAACTTCTACAGCATATCCACCAGAACTCATCTTTCTTTATGGTAACTCCTTATATTCAAGAACAAAAGAAAGAACAAAAATGATAAAACCAAGTCAGAAAGAAGAGGACTAACAAGCAAAAAGGGCTAATTAACAGAATATAGAAAAGAAACATGCGTAAGCGTAACTTGAACTACCAAAATCAACCTAACAATTGCAATCTGACATATATCCATTATACAACATCAACAAACAAGAGTAGTAAATTTCCCTTCACCAGTCATGCATATGTTATCATAAAAGTATGTAGGATCGACATTTCAATTACTTGTATTTTTCAAATTAAAACAATTTCCGCGTGTAGGTGTCTGTGTCGTGTAGGTGTCTGTGTCGTGTTCCTACTAACTACGTTCATAGCGGTTTCTCACCATAATCAACCACTAACTAGTTTATGTTTTTACTATTCCTTTTCAAATAGGAACTCATACCTTCAGAACTACGAAATCCTAATGAAATTCCCAAAATTAGTGATCGATAGGGTAGAAACAAAAAAGGATAAACGCAATTAAACTCACAAGTTTCCTCTTAAATTGCAAAACAATGAAGATTTCAAATTTCAATCATAAGATGAACTACAATTAAAACCCTTCACATTCAATTTCTATTCCTAAATCCTTAACACAATGACAGGATAGAAAGAATGAAAGACACGCTTTACTATATTATATATTTCCTTTTCTTTCAATCAATCATACAAAACCCAATCTTCTCGATCCAGAAACCAATTAAAAGAACGATGGTTTTTAAATAATAATAATAATAATAATAATAATAAAGAAGGCGGAAGAGAGAACAAAAAGAAAAGAGAAAAAAGGGAAAAAAGTTCAATTAAACTAAGCAATGAGATTGAAGTACCTGTCGAGAATTCAGATAGAAGAAAGCAAAACGACTTCAACAGAGGAGCAGAGGAAGCCAGAGACTTCTTTGAGCCGTGGACTATATACCATGCCGACGTATTTCTGGTTATATATATTTTAGACTTTTTTCACTTCTTCACTTGATATTTTTCTTCACAACACACTCACAAGTCACAACAATGCATTTACTATTTTTTTTTTAAAAAAAAAAAAATTGTCCCTCTATTTTAAAATCCCGACATCTAGTCTCCTGTTTTAAAAAATTCAAATATTTAGTTCAGGAGTTTATCAATCTTTTTTGCTAAGTTGGAATTTTGCGAAAAAAAATAATCTATATATACTTAGGCTCCTTAAACATTTGGTCAGGGGTTCAATCCCTAGCCGGTGTGTATGGAGAGACATTGCATGGGATTAGTCCCTTAAATGAACTCCAGTACCTCGAGGGATTAGTCTCCACAGTCGCCGTGGAGGATACCCGGGTTTACCCAAAAAAAGTGTCGTCTCATGGATTGTTTAACGTTAATGATGTTTTTAATTATATTAATTTTTAATTTAATTTAATAAAAATAAATGATCCCACAATAAGTATGCAATTTAAATTAGGAAAGTTATTAACATAAACATTAAATAGGAAATTTATGTACTTTCTCAATTCTAATTTCAATAATTGTATTTGATATTCTCATATTATCATTTAATGGGTATTATTATTGTTCATAAAAACATTTAATTTTACAATTCTCATTCATTCTCATTGTTTAAAATGTGAGCATCTCAGGTTGTTTAGAAGCATTTTCCTCATAATTTGAAAATTTACCCTAATATATACTTGGTGGCCAATAAGCAATATGAATTATTTCAAACTACCATGACATCTCAGGTTGTTTAGAAGCATTTTTCTCATAATTTTGAATTGAATGTGATGATGATATCTTGGATTATTTGTCATTTCTCTTAGTCATACTGAGTTATTTATTTCTGACTGCAAGGATTTGTTTCTAAGGTGCAAGAATTATTTGTCTTTGCAAACAAATTGTTTGTAAGTGCAAGGATACAAAATAAAATATGAGAGCGTCTTTTCATTTGTACCAAAAGGTAATAAATACATCATGTTTGAAAAATATAACTTATATTTTGCTATATTTTAGTAGTATGTATAGTTGTTTTTTTCACTTTAAATTTGAATAATAGTTCATTAAATAAATGAGTTGAACTTGAGTTCGTGAAATAAATGAACCGAACCAACTTGAACATAGTTCGAAACTCGACTCAATAAATAGCTCGTTGAAATTGGTTCATGAACCTAATGAGCTCAACTTGAGCTGAAAATTGAGTTCGTTAAATAAATGAGTTGAACTTGAGTTAGGTATAGTTCGACTCGTTTGGTTCATGAACCAGTTCGATATATATATATATATATATATATATATATATATATATATATATATATATAATATTGCCTGTAGAGATTAGAAAACAAAATTCTATTAAAGTTTCAATATGTAATATTTTGTTTGGTTCATGAACCAGCTCAATATATATATTACTAGCGTCGTGACCCGTGCGATGCACGGGGCCAAAGCTTTAGGGTCTACTGAAGCATTATAAGACCAAAATTAGATTAATAGTAATTGAAGTCATATTTTAACAACTAAGTTATGTTTAGCCAATAAGAGGAAACTATAAGGTAGAACATATTTGTTGCGAATTTAATTTTCATTTTCACTAATCTGATTACGGAGGAATCAATTTCCGCTATTTGAACAGTTAAAATTTCTAGTGAACCATAAAGTACCCTTAAAATATAAAATTACGAATGTTGTATAGAATGAAAAGAAAGTAGTTACTGAGAGAAATGAAATTGCTCCATTAAAATATAGACAATAAATGATAATCAAGTAAGTCATTATCACATTACATAAAAGTTCTTTTTTTTCAACAAACAACTTACTAAGGAACAAACTCTGGATATTTGAACAGTTAATTTTTTCCAACCGCTTAAGAACCCCAAAACACACTGTTTTGCGTTACTATTTCCTTTGAACAACTAATTTTTTTTAGTCACTAAATTACCTTAAAACACAGTGGCTAGCATCACACTTTACATAATTTATCGGGAAATTAATTTCTATTTTTCACCAATCCGATTATTGAGGAACAAACTTCATCTATTTATAGATATCATTTTTTTTCTTAAATTTAAATTATACTTAAAAAATGAAAATATAAAAAATGAGAAGAAAAACAAAAGAGAGGGGAGGGGGGGTTTGGCGCCAAAGTGGGGAGTGGATATATATATATATATATATATATATATATATATATATATATAAAGATATTTTCATTAATAGAAGGGGCCGAACTATAAAGTAGAACATATTTGTTGTGAAATTAATTTTCATTTTCACAAATCTGATTACGGACGAATCAATTTCCGCTATTTGAACAGTTAAAATTTCTAGTGAACCATAAAGTACCCTTAAAATATAAAATTACGAATGTTGTATAGAATGAAAAGAAAGTAGTTAGTGACAAAAATGAAATTGATCCATTAAAATATAGACAACAAATGATAATCAATTAAGTCATTATCACATTACATAAAATTCTTTTTTTCAACAAACATGTTACTAAGGAACAAACTTAGCATATTTGAATAGTTAATTTTTTCCGACTGCTTAAGAACCCCAAAACACACTGTTTTGTATTACTATTTCCTTTGAACAACTAATTTTTTTAGACTCTAAATTACCTTAAAACAGAGTGGCTAGCATCACACTTTACATAATTTATCAGGAAATTAATTTTCATTTTTCACCAATCTGATTTTCGAGGAACAAACTTCATCTATTTATAGATCTAATTTTTATTCTTAAATTTAAATGTATTCTTAAAAAATGAAAATATAAAAAATAAGAAGAAAAAAAAAGGGGAGGAGGGGGAGGGGGGTAGGGGGTGGGGAGGAGGGGGGTGGGGAGGGGGTAGGGGGTGGGGGGGAGTTTTTCGCCAAGGGGGAGGGAAAGTGGGAAGTTTGGAGCCAAAATTAGGTGTAGGGTCCACTTGGAGAGTACCCTTGGATTTATATTCTTAGATATTACTCTACCATTTTTATTTCAATATGATCTCTGTTATGCATTTTGCGTTTTTAAAGCAAGATTTTTTGTTTATTGGTTGGTGCAATTTGTTTAGCACTAATTATTATATCATTATACAATTCTTAAATTATTTTATTATTGTAATTATATTTATATTTTTAATTAGGTAATTATTCCATTCAAAACTACTAATAAATTGCTATTTTAAAACGTCAAAAATGTTGATTTTTTTTGGTTTTTTTACAAAAAAAATAGATTTTTTTAACTTGTTATTCCTGCGAGCTGAGCTGAACCAAGTTCGCCTCAGCTCGGCTCATTTCCAGCCCTAAATTTAACTTTGTTTTATCTTTTTGATACTTCATAAATGTTGAATGTTCATTTTGGAATGGCAAATGATATAAAACAATTATCTCATATTTAAAGGAAAATAAATTCATAGTGAGAGTGATGGTTGTATCAACAAAGTTGCTATCTCTTAAGTGTCGGGAGGCATGCATAATTGGTGATAGTGCACTTCATATTTAGTGAATTTTAATAGTTATTTTTGCTCTTAACTGACATGGTCCAAAGGCTCGAGAACTTGGAGGCAAAAGCTTGTGGCGGAAAGCATAGCACTTAGTAGTTTTTGTCTTCATTGTTTCGTGAGGTCGAAGATAAATTACAAGTAAGAACAACACTTTAAGTCGTATATTAGTGTCTTCAACCCATCCCTCTAATTTTGTTCTTTTCACTTTCTATTTATCTACTTAGGCCTGTAAACCTAGAACTATATGTTTTCTTCTGTCTTACATAAACTCTTTCGCTTATATTATTCGCCGGTGAGAGCGAGAGAATGGGCCAGTTTGTAACGGTTTAAAAACCAAGTGATTTTGATGTTAAATAATTTAGCGAATAGTTTTTAGAGAATTTAAAAAAAATGTTTGTGTAGCATAATCAATTTCACTTTTTTTAAAATAAAAAAAAATTATTCTTTAAAAAATAATTTTTATGAGAAGCTACTCAAAACAGATTCTCATTTAAAGCAATTTTTAGATTCTCATTTTTTTAAAAAGCAATAACAAACAGATAGAAATTTTTTTAAAGTGATTATTTAATTAAAAAAAGTGATTATTTTTAGAAAAAAAACTATAACAAACGGGCTCTATATCTAAAAGAGTTAGTGGTAGAAATCAAATATAAAATTTACTAATATAAACTAATTATAAAAAAAGTGATTATTTTATGAAAAAAAGCTTTGAACGCTTTTGTTTGTCTCGGCGTTAATCATTAGCTTGTGGTTATTGGCTATTGCTATTATTTACATTTAGAAGCCCATTTTCTATATACTAATTGCATCCTCTATTTTTTTCTTCGTATATAAAGGTCCTCATTGTGTAACTAAACCATTATTTTCTTTTATCCTTCAATGAGTGATGAACTAGATTGCAATTTATCAAACAAGAATGGTGAAGTGACTAAGTTACACAAGAAAGGGGGGGGGGGTTTAAATTGTGTACCCTTTTTTAAAACTTTTGAAACCTGAAAGCTTCTCAACAATTTGTTCTCAAGCTTAACTTGGAGATGAGAAGGTTAAGGTTAGTTGTAAAAACAGCAAGCACGTATAAACCTTTAAAAGATGAAGACTAATAATGATTGTAAGATAAATATATACTATGCAAGAGAAGTAGTTTTCAAACAAAGATGAGTTGGTTGAAAGATCAAGTATTAGTCCAAAACTGTCTTGAGAAGGTTGATGAAATTAACCTTTTGTTGGTTTGAAAACAATCTTAAGTGCAAAGCAATTTAAACAATAGTTATGGAAAGCAGATTAAAGAACACAGAGGAGTTATAGTTTAAACAATAGTTATGGAAAGCAGATTAAAGAACACAAAGGAGTTATAGAGGTTCACCCAACTTAGGCTACGTCCTCTCCTCACTTCCAAGTGAGTATTTCGACTATTATCCAAATAGCTATTACACTTGCTTTTTCTCAACCACAAAAGACTTGATATGGATATGTTCTCTCCTCTTATCCTACTAACCAGCTATGACTTGATATTACACTGTTGGCCAGCTTGGTCCAGCTTTATACGAAGCTTGCTAGTATGAAACAAACACTTTAAATGCACGAAGGGAATAATCATGCATTTCCTCTTTAATGCTTGAAAAATTCCAGCATATTTATTGTTTGGATTCTTCATTTAATGCAACTGAAGAACATTCAGGAGGAGTTAATGTGTTTGCCTTAAATTGGTTGCGGTTTCCAGTAACCTTCTCAAGCTTTTATCTTCTTTCACATTAACCTTCTCAAGTATGAACTTATGCTTCTAAGGTGCTTATGAGGTCAACTTTTTTTGACTTCTGGTCAAACCTTTTGTTGACTTTTGGTCAAACTTTTGTTGACTTTTGGTCAAACCTTCTATTGACTTATTTTAAGCTTCTCATAATTTAACCTTCTCAAGAGTTTTCTACCATTGTAGTTTACCAACTTGTTAATCCAAGGTAGGGCCTTAATTTGCTATGTTAGGAAACCTGTTCTTAGCACTTAGCAAACATGTTAGATCACACTTCATTAGAAAACCTAAATCTTACTTAGTTTGTATCATCAAAACCTAAAAAGAGATTCTTATTCCAACGATCTCCTCCTTTTTGGTGATGACAAACTTGTAGTAAGTTTTGAGTTTTCTATTTTAAACATAGACAATTTTGTATTTTGATCATATATTTGCAAGCATGTTTTGAACAGATTTTTCATAAAGATTTTTAAACATGTAAATCAATTAAACATATATCAATTAAACATAGCAAAAGGATGATTATCATATATCATGTAAAACATGAAGAGTGCAGAAGTTTGATGATCATCATTACAAACATATAAACTGCAGAAAATTAAAAGACATGTTTGTGTGACAATTTCACAAATACATAGCAAACTATCCTTTTAACTAGGATGTCACATAAACCCCAAAATAGACTAATAACTAAGTAGCAAAACTTAATCTTTATTCTCCCCCTTTTGCCAACAACAAAAAGGAGAAGGACAGGAAATTTTGGTTTGGGAGGAGTCATCAAGTAGAGGAGTTGGTTGCTTCTTGTATGATTTCTTCAACGAATTGAGGTGGAGGGAATTTTGGTGGTTCAAGTTCAGGCGTCACAGATGGGATCACATTTTTCATAACCCATTCCTGATAAGCAAAATTTCTCTGAGCTTCAAGTCTGTGTTCTTTCTACAGAATCTTAATGCACTTGAGGAGATTTTTCTGCTGGGCTCTCATCTTATTCAGTTGCTTATCATGCTTAGCCCTCATCTTCTTCATCTCAGCCATGATATCCTGCTTGTCTCCAGAATTGGAGGATTGTTCTTTTTCCACTGATGGTTTTCTGCTGGGAGGAGGTTTGACAGAAGAAAAGAGTGGAGCATTCAGAGTTTGAGTGGGAATATCTGAGGGTAGTTTGGAGGAGCCAGAAGTTTCAGACATTTTGGGTACTGAGGAATCATTCACAGGTGTTTTGAGCAATTTTGTGAGAGCAATTGAGGCAAGATGTAACACCCCATTTCTACCCGGTAAAATAATGCAAAAATATCAGAGTTCATAAAAATCTTTTTCGACAAACAATGGAGTGCCACATTGGCTTCGTGAAAACTATAGACGGGTTAATTCGCTTTTGAAACAGATACACAGCTCTTTCGGATGAACCGACAAAACAACATTTCAAAACAAGTCAAACTTCTTTTAACTACGCAGCGGAAATTCAAATGGTTCAACTAAACAGTCGTGGCAACTATGCAAAATTCACAACTCAAAATCCAACAGTAAACAACTTAAATAACATAAATAAACGCTCATCCCCCCGAGTGCTACGTATCAGAGCGACAACACCGACTCGATCAAATGAAGGTACAACGGCATTCATTCGAGGTTACCTGCACGTTACCAACATAGGGGTAACATTCAAACAGAAGGGGTGAGATATCGAACTATATAATGAATCATATGAAGTACAATATATATCAGGTCAGGACATCAGATCATCATTTTACAACAGTCAATATCATCATATCACAACGGTCAATATCATCATATCACAACGGTCAAGTCATTACGTCACGACAGTCAAAATCATTTCAATTGCATAAATATGCAACGTGAATGCAGAATGTGACTCGACTCAGGGCCACCGCCCTATAATGCATGTGGTACCATAAATCAAACCCGTAAATAGGGGCATCAACATCGCAACATCGTCGTCGTGGTTTGAGCATAGCTCCATCGTAAAAATATGTTATGCATGCGACGCTATGTAAATGCACAAACAAATTACAATGGTTACATAGCAACGCAACAACATCGGAAAGCAACATTGGCCGTAGGCCTACAACACATCACCTGCCAATGAATAGAGGCAAATTCGTCTTCGCACAACCTTCGTCGTCAACAATTTACAACTTAGCAATTTTCAACATTTTGGCAACATCGCAATATTTTAGCAACTTTCAACATTTTGGCAACATCGCAATATTTTAGCAACTTTCAACAATAGCAAACAACGGCAACAGCAACACTGCGACCACAGCAACAATAGCGACAACGGCAGCAGCAACAATGGCAACAACGGCAACAACAACACAACAACAGCAGCACAGCGACAGCAGCACAGCAACAGCAACACAGTAACAACAGCACAACAACAGCAGCCCAGCAACAGCAATATAGCAACAGCAGCAGCAACGGAGCACAGCAACAGCAGCAGCAACACAGCACAGCAACGGCAGCAGCAACACAACACAGCAACACAGCACAGCGACAGCAGCAGCAACACAGCACAGCAACAGCAGCAACACAGCACAACAACAGCAGCAGCAACACAGCACAACAACACAGCAGAGCAACAGCAGCAGCAACACAACACAACAACACAGCAGCAGTAACACAGCACAGCAACACATCACACCAACAGCAGCAGCAACACAGCACAGCAACACATCACCCAGGGTATGGCGCCTAGGGACAGGGCGCCAACACCAGCGACACAGAATTAGGGTGTGGCGCCTAGGGACAGGGTGCCAACACCAGCAACAACAAAATAGAGCATGGCACCTAGGGGCAGGGCGCCATCATCAGCCACACAGAAAATAGGGTGTGGCGCCTGGGGACAGGGCGCCAACACCAACAGCACAGAAATAGGGTGTGGCGCCTAGGGACAGGGCGCCAACACCAACAGGAACAAAATAGAGCATGGCGCCTAGGGATAGGGCGCCATCATCCGCAAGCATCAAACACAAGTCACAGGGCGCCAGATTCAGCAACGCAACAGGGACTGGGCGCCTAGGGCGCCAATTTCAGCAACGTCAACAGGAACTGGGCGCCTAGGGCGCCAACTTCAGCAACCTCAACAGGCACTCGGCGCCTAGGGCGCCAACTTCAGCAACATCAACAGGCACTGGGCGCCTAGGGCGCCAACTTCAGCAACATCAACAGGCACTGGGCGCCTAGGGCGCCAGTTTCAGCAACAGGGAACAACACTAGGCGCCTAGGGCGCCATTCTCAGCAACAGGGAACAACACTGGGCGCCTAGGGCGCCATTCTCAGCAACACAGAAGCAATACTGGGCGCCTAGGGCGCCACTTTCAGCAACATCAAAAACAGCATTGGGCGCCTAGGGCGCCACTTTCAGCATGTCAATTCGAATTCTCATGATCATGGCAAAATACAAGAATAATTCTAGAGCATAGGAATATCAATCACACAATCATAATTATTCAACAGGCATCCAATACATATGTGATCATACATATGACAATCATCAAACCCTAACCCCCACATAAAGTAATTCATATATCCCATTATAAAGCTTGAATCCCACCCTTACCTTAGCCTTAGAAGATCACGAAACCCTAGCCTCCTCTCTCCTCTTGGCCGTCGCTCCTTCCCTCTTCTCTTCTCTTCTCTCTAATTCTATTTTTTTTGTTCTTTCTAAATGAGCCAAACCCTAAATACCTCTTATTTATACTTATTTATTTTTATGGGCTTTTCTATAGCTTATGCGAATTACCTCATGGGCCTCGCTAAACACTTCTCATATTACTACTCCCAACCCTAACAATAGGCCCACCTATACTAGCATTATTATTATTCTATTATTTTTCTACCAATTAAATTCCCAAACAATTCAATTAAATAATTAATTAAATTTTGGGGCGTTACACAAGAACTTCAGACTGAGTTTGTGGAGGAGCTACTGAAGAAGTTTGTTCTGCAATCACGGGTGGAGTTGTTGGGGAAGTTTCTCTTCCAATATCTTGAACTATCTCATGCACTGCTATAGAGTTTGAGTGGAGAGGATCTTGTGGTAGCGCATTTATATCAGGCTCCCCCTGAGTGTGATCCACATCCATTGTTAAACCAATGACAAACACTCTTTGTTTTGTATGATAACAAATTAC
Source organism: Astragalus membranaceus (assembly GCA_039519185.1). NCBI lineage: Eukaryota > Viridiplantae > Streptophyta > Magnoliopsida > Fabales > Fabaceae > Astragalus > Astragalus membranaceus. The sequence goes on along the minus strand of CM076846.1, from coordinate 99,142,705 downwards.
AATTGAACAAAAGTACAGGACATGAATCAAAGAGCATGATATCTTAAAGTGTAGCGGCTTGGAGAAGAAGCTACTCTAGAGTTCAAGAACTATTTGTTAATCTGCTTTTGATAGGACACAGTGTAAGATCCTATCACTTCAGTTCTATAACTTTTAGTAGTTGAGAGATGATTTTTTAAAATATAACTGTTGTGTTAAAAGCTTAGAAAAATGTTTTTTATAAAAAGCCTAATAGGTAGGCACGTAACATGAGAAAATGTTTTTTTAAAGCAAAACAATCGATTATAAGCTTATTAGAAACAGGCACAAAATCGATTCATAGCTTCTTCCCTAAGGAAGATAATCGATTTTGAACCTGTCCTTTTTAAAGAAGAGAATCGATTACTCTTCTGTTTTTGTAAACTACATAATCGATTCTAGCCTACCTTTTGAAAGAAGAAAATCGATTTCATGCTTCCTCCCTTGAAACAAAAATAATCGATTGTTTACTTCCTTATTAAACCCATAATCGATTTAGGGCTTCTTCCTAGAAGCACATAATCGATTCTGGCCTCCTTGTTTTAAGCAAACAATCGATTCCTATTTTACTTGTTTAAAAGATAAAATCGATTATGATCCTATCTATTGTCAAGCACATAATCGATTCCTCTCCTTCTTAAAAGTGCTACAACGGTCACATTTTAATCGATTATCATACACATTTGTTTCAAGCACATAATCGATTCCTCTCCTTCTTAAAAGTGCTACAACGGTCACATTTTAATCGATTATCATACACATTTGTTTTAAGCAAATAACCGATTCATTTTTTGTCCAACGGTCTTATTTTTTGCAAATCCTATAAATAGGACTTTGGCTTTCACGTTCAAAACACAACAACACAACGCAAAAATTACAAATCTGAAAAAGAGAAAAAGAAGAACTTTCACCGTCAAATTATTCTTTCAAGTTCTTCATCTCTAAATCTAAATCACTCATCTCTCTCAACTACTATACTGTTATACTGCTTGAGTGATTGGATCATAGTTTCTTTGTTGTATTCATCTATTCTTGGTTATTGTGAAATCTTGGGAAGCGTTCTTGGGTAATTCAATCGGGGAGATTGAGTTGTTAGCGAAATCCTTAGCGGGGAGCTTGGGTTCTCAATTTGGGGCAAATTGAGATTATCTATAGGGAAGTTGCTTGCTTGTAAGACATTGAAGAAGTTCTTCTCATATAGTGGTTGTTATCAAGTCCAAAGGTTGCAAAGCCGGAGGCCGAGGACGTAGGGCTTTTATCCTGAACCTCGTAAAAATTACAATGTATCTCTTTCCCTTCTCTTTACTTTGTTTTTGTTTATATCTGTTTATCGTTAAATTTGATAATAGTGTGGTTAGCGTAAAATATCACTGTAACTGGTTCTGTCATAGGTATAGCTTGCTTAGGTACTACATATAGTTTAAATCCTATTTTCTGCATTTGATTTAAACGGGCATCGTTAATATTAGAAAACTAAAAAGAATTCAATTTAGCGTAGAACCTTATTCACCCCCCTCTAAGGTTATCATATAGTCCAACAATTGGTATCAGAGCTAGAAATTGCATATAGAGCTTAACATCTCGCAATTTTATTTATTTATTTTTGATCATGGGTCCTCTTATGAAAGTGGGGATGTCCTTCAATAGGCCAGCCCTGTTCGACGGGACTAACTATGACTATTGGAGTAGTCGATTGAAATGTCATGTGCAGGCTATAGATTTCACTTTATGGAGGATCATTGTTGATGGACCACTTATTCCTATGAGAATCAAAATTACTAAACCTGGTGTTGCTGTTGACGGAGATACTGCTAAATCTCAAGCTACTGGTAAAGCTGAGGAAGTACCTATTGAAGATATCTATGCCATTGACTTGAGTGAGCTGAGAAAGTCGGAGTTAGATAAAATATCTCTAAATGCCAAAGCAATGAACATTCTTCACATATCTCTATGTGAAGAAGAGTATGGAAGGGTAAAAGGTTGTCAGACCGCAAAAGAAATTTGGGACTGTTTGGAAGCAACACATGTTGGCACGAGTCAAGTGAAAGATACAAAAATTAGAGTTCTCACTTCTGAGTATGAAGCTTTCAAAATGAAGGAAGGTGAATCTGTTGTAGCTATGCACCAAAGATTAAATCTGATAGTGAATAACTTGAGAGCACTTGGGAAGAAGTATTCAACAAAAAATTTGAATGGGAAGATTGTTGCATCCTTGACTAGTGAGTTCTTTCCTAAGACTTGTGCTATCACTGAAGCCAAAGATATTGGCACTTTACCTCAAGAAGACTTGATTGGGTCACTTCTTGCATTTGAGGTAGTGTTGGCCGCTAAAACGGCTCAAGAAAAAGAAGCGGTCAAAGAAAGGAAGTCTCTTGCTCTTGCTGCTAAGACTCCTAAGATGGCAAGGAAAGAGGTTTAGTCTGACGAAGAATCTGATGATGAAGACATGGCTATGTTTGCCAAGAAAGTCACAAAATTCATGAGATTCAACAAGCTTGAGAAGGGTGACTATTCAAGGAAATCCGGGTACAACAAAGGAGATAGTTATGAGAGAAGAGATGATCAACCAAAATGTTTTGAATGCAACAAACCTGGTCATCTTAAAGTGAATTGTCCAAAGCTATAGAATCCAAGTACCCACAGAAGAAAGCCATGAAGGCTACATGGAACAATCTTGACACTGATAGTGAACAGATGAAGAAGAGAAGACTGCCAATGCTGTTTGTCTTATGGAAATGACACCCCTAAGGTAATCCTTGCTAATCGTAGTCTTTCTGATTCACTTGAGCATGATGACTTATTAGATGATGTGTGTAGTAGTCAAGATTTGAGTGAGGCTTTTGAAGCTCTTTATAATGAACATGAAACTCTTTTGATTAAATCTAAGGATTTGAAAAAGAGCAACAAAAGCATGCTCACTCAAATCGAGACTCTTGAGAAGGAGGTAGCAAAGTTGAAGAATGAGCTACATAAAACTAAACCTTTCAACCTTGAGCTTCTTGAGCTTAAACAAAATTTTGAAAAAGTCAAGGTTGAAAATGAAAATTTGAAAGAATCCTTAAAAAAGTTTGAGGTTGGTGAAAAGACCTTGACCAAGTTACTTCACTCCCGACATGAATATGTTGATAGGAGAGGTATTGGGTATGAAGGTAATTCCACCTCCTCTGTTTTGAAAAAGAAAGTGATTTTTGTAGCTGCCACTTCAAGTAAGACACCTACTGTTTTCTCTTGCACTTAGTGTCAAAAAGGGAACCATAGCTCTCATAGATGCCCTATTCGTAGATTGTGTGAGCTTAGTACCCTTATACCTGCTTGTAAGAAACCAAGGTGGATTGTGAAAACAAACCCCTTGATGACTAACCCCCAAGGACCCAACAAAATTTGGGTACCTCGTACTAGTTGTTAATGTTCCTTTTGCAGGATGGTAAGTCATCCAAGAAGAAAAATGTGTGGATGGTTGATAGTGGATGCTCAAGGAATATGACTGGTGATGCTTCACTATTCTTGAAGTTGAGCAACAAAGCTAGTGGATCTGTAAAGTTTGCCAACAATGAATCTGCTCAAGTAATGGGTAAAGGTTGTGTGGGTAAGGAAAACACAATCAAAATTAAAAATGCTTTACTAGTTGATGGTGTGAAGTTTAAGTTGCTAAGTGTTAGCCAATTATGTGATAGTGATTTTGATGTGCATTTTTCTGTTGATAAATGTGTTATTACTCATAGATCTTCTAAATTTTATATTACTGGCTTTCGAGAAAATAATGTATATTATGTTGATTTTGATAATGTGAGTAATGATATTGTATGCATGTCTTCCTTGATTGATGATGTGGATCTGTGGCATAGACGTCTAGGACATGCTAGTATAGAACATTTATCTAAGTTGAGTAAGAATGAGCATGTTAGAGGTCTACCCAAGTTGAAATATGAAAAGGGTCAATTGTGTGATGCATGTCAGCTAGGTAAGTTGCATAGATCTTCTTTCAATCCAAAACCGGTTATTTCCACTAACAATGTGCTTGAATTGCTCCATCTTGATTTATTTGGTGAAATTGATGTTGTAAGTCTAGGAGGGTCCAAGTATGTCTTCGTGATTGTAGATGATTATTCTAGGTATACTTGGGTCATTCTACTTGCAAATAAAAGTGATGTTTTTAATGAGTTTGCTAAGTTGTGTAGAAAGTTACAGAATGAGAAAAGCTTAGCCATCAAGGAAATTAGAAGTGATCATGGAGGAGAGTACGAAAATTCATCATTCAGGACTTGGTGTGAAAAGTATGGTGTTCATCATAACTTTTCAGCTCCAAGGACTCCTCAACAAAACGGTGTGGTGGAAAGGAAGAATAGAACCATACAAGAGATGAGCAGAACAATGTTGAACGAGCACAACTTACCTAAATATTTTTGGGGTCATGCAGCTGATACAGCATGTCACGTGCTCAACCGGGTATACCTGAGGCCATCTCTTAACAAGACGCCATACGAGTTGTGGAATGGTAGAGCTTCAAATATTTCATACTTCAAGGTTTTTGGGAGTAAGTGCTTCATTCCCAACACAAAAGATAAGTTGGTTGATGATGAGGATGAAGTGGTTGAAGTGATCAAAAACAGAATACCTGAATCAAACAGTGAAAGTGAGGAAGAAGCCGAGGTGAAAGTGGAACATCAAGAAGAAGCTGAAGTGGAACGAGAGCCCCAAGACATCAATGACCATCTCCATGGAAGAACACATGATGGTTTGCCCAAAACTTGGAAATCCGTTTGAGATCATCCCATGGAGAAAATTATTGGTAGTCCATCAAAGGGGGTAACAACTCGTTCTTCTCTTAATCAATTATGCTTTCATAATGCTTTTTTCTCTCAAATAGTTCCTAAAAATATTAAGGAAGCTTTAAATGATCCAGAATGGGTTGTGTCAATGCAAAAGGAACTTGATCAATTTGAACGGAACAAAGTTTGGCATTTAGTTGGAAAAACCTGTTGACAGAACCGTTATTGGTACTAAATGGGTTTTTCGCAACAAACTTGATGAAAATGGTGTTATATTATTAAATAAAATCCCTTTGGTTGTTCAAGGTTTTAACCAAATCGAAGGGGTGGATTTTGAAGAAACTTTTGCTCCGGTGGCTAGGTTGGAGTCCATTCGTATAATATTGGCATTTGCTAGTTACATGGACTTCAAACTACACCAAATGGATGTCAAGAGTGCCTTCCTAAATGGTTTTTTAGAAAAAGAAGTATATGTAAAACAACCCCCTGGTTTTGAAGATTTTAAAAACCCAAACCATGTTTTCAAACTTGACAAAGCACTTTATAGATTAAAACAAGCTCCTAGAGCTTGGTATGAGAGACTAAGCAAACATTTAATTGCAAATGGTTTCAAAAAGGGTAAGATTGATTCTACCTTATTCCTTAAAACCAAGGGCAAACATATCATAGTAGTTCAAATTTATGTCGATGATATTATTTTTGGGTCTACTAATGATGATCTATGTAAGGAGTTTTTTGAAATGATGACTAGCGAGTTTGAGATGAGCATGATGGGGGAGCTGAATTTCTTTTTGGGACTTCAAGTAAAGCAAATGAAAGAAGGAATCTTCATATGTCAAAACAAGTTCTCAAAGGAGCTACTAAAGAAGTATGATATGAGTGATGCAAAGGAAATTGGTACTCCCATGGCGATTGCAACAAAGTTGGATAAGGACGAGCAAGGTAAACCAATCAATGAAACGATGTATCGAGGTATGATCGGTAGTCTCTTGTATTTAACTGCTTCTCAACCTGATATTATGTTTGCTGTATGCATATGTGCTCGATTTCAAGCATGTCCCAAAGAATCACATTTAAAAGCTGTAAAACGGATTCTTAGATATGTTAAGGGGACCATAGATTTTGGATTGTGGTACCCGAAATCGAGTCAATTTTCTTTGGTCGGTTTCTGTGATGCTGATTTTGCTGGATGTACATTAGATAGGAAGAGTACTAGTGGAACCTGTCATATCCTAGGGCCTTGTTTTAGGGCCTTGTTGAACTTCCTGGTCTAGTAAAAAACAGAACAGTGTTATATGAAAATTGTGTTGCACAAGTTCTGTGGATGAAACAGACTTTAGAGGATTTTGGTTTGTTATATGAAAATGTGCCAGTTCTATGTGATAACACTAGTGCCATTAACATTGCTAAGAACCCCATCCAACACTCTAGAACTAAGCATATAGACATAAGGCACCATTTCATTAGAGACCATGTTTCTAGGGGGAGCATAGCATTACATGTTTCTAGGGAGAGCATAGCATTACAGTTTGTAGGCACCGATGACCAACTAGCGGATATCTTCACGAAACCCCTCGCCAAGGCACAATTTTGTAAGATCCGGAGAGAGCTCGGTATGCTTGATTTTGCCAGCTTATAATGTGCTATGTGCTTGTTATGTGTCTTCCCTCCTTTGACGAAAACAAAGGGGGAGAAAGACTTGCTCCTCTGCTTGTTTATTTCAATGTCATTGGATTAGTTTTTTTTTATGCTTATGCTAAGGGGGAGCTTTTGTCGTTGTTTCTTTTTTATCGCCTCCCTGTGCATAAGGTAATTTGTTATCATCGAACAGGGGGAGTTTGTTGAACCAAGGACAAACACTCTTTGTTTTGTATGTTAACAAATTACAATCTGTCTACTAATGGTTACAATTGAACAAAAGTACATGACATGAATCAAAGAGCAGGATATCTTAAAGTGTAGCGGCTTGGAGAAGAAGCTACTTTAGAGTTTAAGAACTATTTGTTAATCTCCTTTTGATAGGACACATCGTAAGATCCTATCACTTCAGTTCTATAACTTTTAGTAGCTGAGAGATCATTTTTTAAAATATAACTGTTGTGTTAAAAGCTTAAAAAAATGTTTTTTATAAAAGCCTAATAGGTAGGCACGTAACATGAGAAAATGTTTTTTGAAGCAAAACAATCGATTATAAGCTTATTAGAAACAGGCATAAAATCGATTCATAGCTTCTTCCCTAAGGAAGATAATCGATTTTGAACCTGTCCTTTTTAAAGAAGAGAATCGATTACTCTTCTGTTTTTGTAAACTACATAATCGATTCATAGCCTACCTTTTGAAAGAAGAAAATCGATTTCATGCTTCCTCCCTTGAAACAAAAATAATCGATTGTTTACTTCCTTATTAAAACCCATAATCGATTTAGGGCTTCTTCTTGGAAGCACATAATCGATTCTCGCCTCCTTGTTTTAAGCAAACAATCGATTCCTATTTTACTTGTTTAAAAGATAAAATCGATTATGATCCTATCTATTTTCAAGCACATAATCGATTCCTCTCCTTCATAAAAGTGCTACAACGGTCACATTTTAATCGATTATCATACACATTTGTTTCAAGCACATAATCGATTCCTCTCCTTCTTAAAAGTGCTACAACGGTCACATTTTAATCGATTATCATACACATTTGTTTTAAGCAAATAATCGATTCATTTTTTGTCCAACGGTCATATTTTTTGCAAATCCTATAAATAGGACTTTGGCTTTCACGTTCAAAACACAGCAACACAACGCAAAAATTACAAATATGAAAAAGAGAAAAAGAAGAACTTTCACCTTCAAATTATTCTTTCAAGTTCTTCATCTCTAAATCCAAATCACTCATCTTTCTCAACTACTATACTGTTATACTGCTTGAGTGATTGGATCATAGTTTCTCTGTTGTATTCATCTATTCTTGGTTATTGTGAAATCCCGGGAAGCGTTCGTGGGTAATTCAATCGGGGAGATTGAGTTGTTAGCGAAATCCTTAGCGGGGAGCTTGGGTTCTTAATTTGGGGCAAATTGAGATTAGCTATAGGGAAGTTGCTTGCTTGTAAGACATTGAAAAAGTTCTTCTCATATAGTGGTTGTTATCAAGTCCAAAGGTTGCAAAGCCGGAGGCCGAGGACGTAGGCTTTTATCCCGAACCTCGTAAAAATTACGGTGTATCTCTTTCCCTTCTCTTTACTTTGTTTTTGTTTATATCTGTTTATCGTTAAATTTGATAATAGTGTGGTTAGCGTAAAATGTCACTGTAACTGGTTCTGTCATAGGTATAGCTTGCTTAGGCACTACATATAGTTTAAATCCTATTTTCCGCATTTGATTTAAACGGGCATCGTTAATATTAGAAAACTAAAAAGAATTCCATTTTAACGTAGAACCTTATTCACCCCCTTCTAAGGTTATCATATAGTCCAACATCCATGTCTTTCTTTTCACCAACCACTTGATCATTTGTTTCAGCAGCTTTAACAGTGGTTGGGAAGGTTGTTGTTGAGTGACTTCCATGTTTTCCTCAATGGGATTTTCCTCACTAGAGTTAGCAACTTTCTCATCAGAAGATGGTTCCATTGAACCGTCTTCATGTGGAGAATCATGCTCAAATACTTCTATCCAATCATAAGCACGTTCATCTTCCATGTAAGCGGTTTGAGAAGGTTGAACATGTTGAGAAACTTGTATGTTCACATCTGTCCCCCCCTGAGAAGATGCTTTCTCTTGTTCCTTGAGTTCATTTGAAGGTGAGATGTGTTCTTGTGGGTCATCTACGTTGATTTCAGGGATAAGAGGTGAATCAGAAGTTTGATTTGGTTCTTGAGGAGGTTAAGGACTAGGCTCTCTAGTAGGTCTTGGAGAAGGTTCTTTGGTGGGTTCAGGACTTGGTTCTTTTTCTGGAGATGGTTCCATAGAGGGTTTTGGGGTAGGATCTTTGGTAGGTTTAGAGGTAGGTTCATCAGATGGTTTGGGGACTAGAGTGGGTTCTTGAGAAGGTTCTGTAACCTCACCAGTTTGTTCTAGGGGTAGGCTAGGAAGTTTCAAACCCACCTGTTTGATACTTTTGTACCAGAATACTGTTTTATCTCTAGTGAAAATATCCTTTCAAATGAAATTTCATGTCTTCTAAAGACTTTGGTTAAGAACATGCCATAGGGTAATGAGGATGTCTTCTTAAGGGTTTTGACTATGTCTATCATGTAATGAAAGATGACATAGGGAAGGTTGATCACATACCTTTTGAAGAGATGGTAGACAACTAGGAGATCAACGGTTTTTACTTTCTCAAAACTCCCTGCTCTTGGTACCAATGAGTGTACAGCCATGTTATGCATGATTCTTGCGTGGTCTTTGAGAGATGGGGAGATGAGATTATCCTTAGGATCCTTCATGACTTCCTTCAGGACTTCTTCATTTGTAGTGTTAGCCTTTTCATACCAGTCTTCACCATATATGGATGCACCATAGGAGGGGATTTCTAAACCTTCAGCCAACATTTTTGGAGTAACAACCAGAGTAATTCCTTTTACCTTGGTAGTGAAGCTTTGTTTGTTGTTGCTGATGTTCATGCAACCATAGAATTCTCTCATCAAATGAGAGTAAGTTGCTTCTTCTTGAGACAGAATCTTCCCCATCCTTGTTTTGCTATCTGTGGGTAAACATTCCATCCAGATTTTTTGAGTTCATCTATGAGGTATATTCTTCCTGTTAGAATGCCTCTTCCTTCCCATTTCTCAGGTTCGTAGACTTGAGAAGGTTGAATTTCTTTCAACTGTTCATCGTCTTTAGTGGACACCACCACTGATTTCCCTTTTGCTTTGCTTCTAATGGGGAGTTTAGCAGTTTTGGGTTTCTTTGTTGAAGTTTCAGCAATAGGAGAAGATTTTCTTTTGGCAATGGTAGAGGCAACAAGTTTTGAAATGGTGACATTGGGATTATCGTCTTGAACGACGAGGGGTTCACTTTCTTTTGCAGCAGGACCTGAAATGGGTTTTCTCGCGCTAGCCATGATCCTTGATGATCTGCGAGATGGTGATGGTGATGATTTTGATTGAGAAATAGGCGGTTTCTTCATTTTTGGAGTTTTCGTTTTCACCAGTTTTGTAGAGAGAGGGTTTGTGAGTTTTGCGAATGGAGAAGAAGAAATTTAATGATGTTGGGAAGGGAAGTTTGATGTGTTTGGTGAGTAAATGGCAGTTTTTCTTTTTTCCAAAAGAAACTGCACACGTGTTTCCTAGGATTTCCTTAATTTACCTCTACCTTCTTATGACTATATCCTATAGTCTACCTTCTCATTACTTGAGAAGGTTGGGGTTTTGACATTTTTCCTATTTCAAGGACATTCCACAATATGTAAAGCCTTTTTAATAAAATTGAAACCTTATTCTAATAAAGGCTTGGTAAAAATATCGGCTAATTGATGCTTAGTATCAATAAAAATTAATTCCACATCCTTTTTCTGAACATGATCACGAATAAAATGGTGTTTAATATCAATATGCTTTGATCTTGAATGATGGATGGGATTTTTTGATAAATTGATAACACTTGTATTATCACAATAAATGGGAATACAGGAGTACCTTATTGAGAAGTCCTCCAATTGATTTTTGATCCATAGCACTTGAGAGCAGCACCCAGCAGCAGATACATATTCTGCTTCAGTTGTTGAAAGAGCAATTGTATTTTGCTTTCTACAGGACCAAGAGATTAAAGACTCTCCCAATATTTGACATGTACTGCTAGTACTTTTTCTATCAATCTTGTCACCAGCATAATCAGCATCACAGTATGCAATTAGATCAAAATGAGTATTCTTCTTGTACCACAAGCCAGTGCTTGTAGTTCCTGGTGTGTGGAAAACATGTGCAAGTATACACAGTCCATAACAAGTAATATAGTGTTTAGAACAGGTCGAACCCACAGGGATTGATAAACTCTTTCAAAAGTCAATATTATGTAATTTAGAGAAAAGTAACCAATTTAACAAGATAGTTGGTATTGGTGAGTATCACAAGTAAGTTAGAATAAAGCAAGGTGTAAGTAGTTGTAATGCAATAGAGAAAACCTAGTTGGAATGTCTTCCCCAAGTAATTTACTTATAAGTGTTTAATGCAGTTATGATGCAGTTGCACTGAATGCTGTTGCATTAGTTGTGTGCCTTTCGGTCACTTTCTTCAGAGTTTCATTACAAGCTTCCTATGTCTAGGCTTGCTAAATAAGTTCACTCTTGTCTTTTAAAGTACCCACAGTATCACCCTATGGACTATACTATCCTATGTCTAGGACTTAGTATGGTTTTCACAAAGTTTCCTTTATATAAAACACTCACCCATATTAGTTCTTCAGTTCTTAATTGTAAACCATGTCTGCTTTTACAAATCTACTTATTCTAAGTGATCAACCTCAAAATAAGTGTTGAAAGTATTATCAAGCAAGAACTAAAGTGCACACATCACATACTCGTATTAAACTTACTTAAAAGCTCATTAAATGGTTAGAACATTCCAACTAAGAGAGGTTTAGCTCAACATAGACATTGCAAGGCAAATATAAACAGAATAGAACATGTTTATATAATTGAAATCACAAAGAGAAACAACAAGATAGAGTTTACACAAGTTGTAGCTCTTAGCATGAATTCTCCTAGCAATGTAATTGCATTAGCTCCTTAGCACTTTGGTAAAACTATGAAATCGAGGTAAGGAGGATTTGTCACTTCCTTCCTTTCCTTCTTACAAAATAGAACTTATCTATGTGGAGTGAAATTTTAATCTAACTTATGGACAGTGATCTATCTTCAAGTGAAGGAGTGAGGTCTTTATATAGTCTTCCAGAGAGGTGCTTCCTTCCTTCATGTTGAAGTAACTTTGGTGTCTGTATTCATGGTTACTTTACAGTAGTTGATTCCCATGTGATGTCTTCAATCAAGTGTATAGGGAGGTCAAATGAGATAAGAACATGTGTCCCTATGTTGATGACTCTTCAAAGCTATGTGGGAATTGTAGGCGCCGAAATATGAGGTGTTCTTGCTTTAGGAGACCAAGCATGAGGTCATCAAGTGCAAGTGGATGGCAAGTGGATGGAAAGTGGATGTGCAAGTGGATGGCTCCTGTAACAGCCCAGGTCCAACGCATTGGCCACCCCGGCATTATTACCTCACGGTCTTCTCTACCCCTCTTGTAGAATTTTTGCCTTCCGTGGGAATCGAACCTTGCACCTGAGGCATAAGTGCAAGTTAAACACACCTCCCACTACCAATTGAGCGCGCGCTCAATTGGTAGTGGGAGGTGTGTTTAACATGCACTTATGCCTCAAGTGCAAGGTTCGATTCCCACGGAAGGCAAAAATTCTACAAGAGGGGTAGAGAAGACCGTGAGGTAATAGTGTCGGGGTGGCCAATGCGTTGGACCTGGGCTGTTACAGCTCCAACCTTCAAGCAATGTAGTTGCAATGCAGTAGCATTGTGCTAACCAGCACAGTTATAAGTGCAGGATCAATGCAGGAGCATTTGATGCAGGAGCATCTAGACTGCACTGAACAAACTTATCAAACATACCACAATATATCCAAAATGGCCTACTAACGACTATAACTATGTTAAACACTCAAGTTATCACATATTACATAAAATACTATATAAACTCTTTATCTTTGCTTGAAAGAGAGCAATTTATTAAGTTTAAACATATGAATAACTCTATATAAAATAGAGTTATCACACCCCCAAACTTAAACCATTGCTTGTCCTCAAGTAATGACAAAGACAAACTAATACTATAGTTTCTAGAAGATAAATCAGCTTGATATTTGGATTTTCATGAGGTGCTCTCTATGAACTTCTTTGCTCATCAATTTTTTTTTCTTGTGCCTTTATTTCTTTTCAAGCTTCCAGAATTATTTACACTCTTTGTGTGTGTGTGAACCCACTGAGTTGAGATTGGTTCCAAGACTAAGTGAAAACTTCCTCCTAGCCTTTGAAAAGATTGGTTTATCTTTGGTCACGCCAAAATATATTTTTTTCAAAAGAAAGGTTAGACTCACAAAATCCTCAAGTATTGGGGAGTTTTACAACCAAGGACTTGATTGAATTTTTCAAAGCTTTTTGAGTTAATACACTATTTTTCTTATGTTGGTGGTTTCTTTAATGCAGATGCATCACTTCTTTGAAGTGCTTTTTGCATTGATGTTTTTCTGCATTTATTTTAGGCAGTGCAGTTGCATTGCTTCTGTACTGTTTTTGTAGCCTATATTGCCTTCCCTTACTGTCCTCCAGATGCATTTATTCCTGGATGGCACAAGTGCAGCTTTTCACTGACCTCCAGATGCATTTATGCACTTTGGCACAGGTACAGTTTTGAACTATCCTCCAGATGCATTCATTCATGCATGGCACAGGTCTTTGACCTCCAGATGCAATCATGCACTTAGGCACAGGTATAGCTCAATCTGATTCAGGTCAATATGGCTTTTGATCTTTGATCTTTTCACCACTCTTTTTGTATTCTTTTGCATTGTTTGCTCTCACTTTTCAAATTCAGCCTTGGTTTTCATAAAAATACCCCCAAACTTAATTCTTTAAGCTATTCCAACTAACTTTTTAATCAAAATTTGTTTTGACCTTAGCTCACCAAAATTTTCCTTTGCATCAGATTGCTCTTTGAATAGCAAGGTTCTTTTCACAAACTCAGTTTTGAGGTATTTGGAAGGAAAAAATAATTCTGGTTATTTTTGTGAGAAATAAGGCTTCTTTTTCTTCTCTTGCTTTTCAAAAATCCATCCATAGGTGCACCATATCTTTGTAAAATCTTTTCAAACTGATCATCTACTAAAATGTTATTAACAATTTATAGTATTCCTCATACTTGTCCCTATTTTCCAATGAAAATGTGTCTTTGGAAAATTAGTTTCATGTATTTGGATACTACTTTGTTAAGTATATCTAATATATTTATACAAAAATATTTACTAAAAACATACATTTGCTAAAACATAACATACATAACATACTTAATATGATAAGTTCTCCCCCCCCCCAAACTTAAGGGGTAGCAGTGTCCTCACTGCTAGAAGTTCACAAAATACTTGCAAATATTTGTTCAAAATAGGGGGAGAGGGATTAAAAACACAACCAGGGAAAAGTTAGTAGTAAGATAACATCCAAAATATAGTAGTTAAACTGCAGAAAGCATGTAACAGATACTCATTTCTTTTCTCCACTCCTTGTCCTTGCACTCTGCTTGGTAGGAGGAGTGTTCTTCACCTTCTGCTTCTTTTCCTTTGGCTTTGAGATTGGAGTTACTTCTACTGGTTCAGATGCACCTGATTCCTCTGGTGTTGATGCAGGACTTGATGCAGTAGCAGCAGTTGGGATTGCCTCAGAGATCTTTCTCTTTGGTGCCTTGACTGCTGGCTGTTTGAAGAATTGTTGTGTATTTCCCAGTTCCTCTCGCTTTCTCTGAGCTATTTGTTCCAGAACTAGTTGCATAGCAGTCTCATCATGTGCTAGCTTCATTGCTGCTTTCTGTTGAGATGCAGAAGCATCAGATGCAGGTGCATCACTCTGCATCTCAATTGTTTGTTTGACAGCTTCAGTTTCTTCTACTGCCTCTGGTTCTGCTTTTTCAGTTGGATCTTCTTCAGGACCCTGCACATTTTCTTGTTCAAGAGCAGAAACAACATTAGTTATAATGTTAGTGGGGCTAGTAGGGGTGGTTTGTTCTGTTTGTGGCTCATGGATAGGTGAGGTTGGGATTGGACTTTGTTGCACAGTGTGAGTTGGTTGTTCTGTTTCAGTTGGTGGAGAGGGTGGAGGAGGGGTTGTTTGTGGTGGTGACTGTATTGGTGGATCAGTAAGGGAGGGCAGTGGTGATTTTGGTTGGGGAGATGTTTCTTTGGTAGGTGAGTGGATTGGTGATTGGATAGGTGATGTGATTGGTGAAGTGTGGGTTGTTTCTTGTTGGGCTTGTGGTGGTGTTTTCTTGGCATATTTCTTCCAAAATGATACCTCTAGCATGTTCTTCTTCCTCACTGTCAACTTCAGTATCACTTTCTTCTTCATCTTCACTCTCCTTGTCCATTTCTTTTTCTAATTCCTCATCCTCAGTTTCTGAATTATAAGTTTCTTCAAATTCAGGCTCCACTACAACCTTTTTCTTTCCCTTTGTTTGTTTTCTAGTCACCTTTTTCTTTGGTTTCTCTTCCTGTTCCTCTTCTTTCTCTTCTTCTTTTTCCTCACCAGTTTGTTCTTTCTCCTCATCTTCTTGTCTTTAAGTTCTTAACACCCAGCTTGGGAACACAGGTGCCTCAATATTGCCTAATTCATTAGACAAATTTTAGAAAACAAGCTGCAGCCAATCATGTTGTTCATTTTGAAATTTCCATATTGCAGCTTGCTTCTGCTTGAAATGCTCTTGCATTGCAGGCATAGGCAGTGGTCCTTTTACTTCTCTCATTCTCTCCTTCATCTCAGCATTCAAATTATTAGGGGGGAATTTTCTTTGTTCATTAGCAGCAATAGGAACATCTTCCTTCATGCATAATTCAGTTATGAGACAAGGGAAAAACAGAAATCCCTTTGTTTTAGTTGTGCATGTATAGATTTCCCTAGCAATCAATCTACCTATGTCAACATTTCCCTCAGAGAGAATTGTATCTAGTAAGATCAATCTCTCTTTGGTCATGGCATATGTGTGTGAAGTAGGTAAGATTGATGTTGTAATGAACAAGTGCCAATTGCCTAGAGCATCTATCAAATAAGTACTTCTAAGCTTAACCTCATTTGGTGTGAATCTTTCCCAAACAGAATCTGGTGTGGCAATTCTACCCTTAATCTCTTCCATTTCTTTCTTATAAGCCTTCCCTACTTTCTTTTCAAACTCAAGTCCATTGTATTTCAACATATAATGCTCATTTATTTTCTTAGGATGAAAATGAACTACCTTACCTCTAACATTAGAAGTGTAGCTTTTCTCTGGTCCTTCTCCTTCAGAAAGTCCAGCATAGAATTCTCCTACTAACTCTTCAATGTATCCTCCTCGTGGCAATACAAAATGATCCCAGTGAAGGTTGGCCACTGTTGTCATGAATGATGGAGTTGCCTTCTTCATTTCATACCCTCTTTCTGGTAGTAAGTGCATCTTCCATAGATGGGGTTTCTGGGTTGCCAATGTAGATGCATTGGAATCTCGTTTCTTGCCTTTTTGTGATGAAGATGATGCATTTTTGATTGGTGATTTATATGCTGCTTGTTTCTTCACCATTGTGTTCGCTTGAGGTAGAATTGTTATGGGTAACTGTTTGATTAGAGTGGGAGGTTTCAGATTGAGTGGAAGGGGTAACGAAAATGGTTTTAAGGTTTTGTAAGTGAGGAGTTGAGAGAAGTTTTGATTAGATTGAATTAGTAGCCATTAGGTAAGGTCGTGGTGGGCATGCATGCAGCCACGTGTCTCCCTTGGTTACTCAGCACTTCATTTAGTTTGCTTCTGATGAGTTGTCATTCACACTTGATCAATTTCTTCAGCCTGACTACCTCTTTCTTTTAGAGATTTTTCAAATGAGTGGTGACCTTTTCTCTCACCACATGTTCACCATAGTACATTTTGATTCTTTGACCATTTACCTTGAAGATGGTGTTTGAGGTTTCATCTAACAAGTCAACTGCTCCATGAGGATAAATTTTAACCAATTTGAATGGTCCTGACCACCTTGATCTAAGCTTTCCAGGGAAAAGCTTCAATCTAGAATTGTATAGCAGAACTAGTCCTCCTTCCTTTAAGTCTCTCTTTTGAATTCTCTTGTCATGCCATGCCTTTGTTTTGGTTTTGTAGATTTCAGCATTTTCGTAAGAGAATTGCCTAATCTCTTCTAACTTATTAAGCTCTAGCATTCTTTGTGTACCTGCTTTGTCTAAGTTAAAATTGAGCTTCTTGATAGCCCAATAAGACTTATTTTCTAACTCCACAGGTAGATGGCATGCTTTTCCATAGACTATTCTATAAGGAGACATTCCTAAGGGTGTTTTGAATGCTGTTCTATAAGCCCATAAAGCTTCATCCAAATATAAAGACCAATCTTTCCTATTTGGACTTACCATTTTTTCTAGCACTCTTTTGATTTCTCTATTTGAGATTTCTGCTTGCCCACTTGTTTGAGGGTGGTAAGCTGTAGCAATTTTATGCTTAACTCCATACTTAGCTAGAAGGTTTTCAATGATCTTATTATAGAAGTGTGAACCTTCATCATTAATTATAGCTCTAGGAGTTCCAAATCTAGTAAATATATTCCTTTGAAGAAATTTACTTACTGATTTTGCATTATTATTTCGTATTGCTACTGCCTCTACCCATTTGGACACATAATCAACAGCTACTAAAATGTACAAATTACCAAAAGAAGGTGGAAAAGGGCCCATAAAATCCATTCCCCATACATCAAATAATTCAATTTCTAAAATATTGGTTCTTGGCATTTCATGCTTATCAAAGATATTTCCTGCCCTTTGACATTTGTCACATTTCTTGACCATAAAATATGCATCTTTAAATAAAGTAGGCCAAAAATAACCAGACTGTAATACCTTAGCTGCTGTTCTTGTGCTTCCAAAGTGATCAGGGCACATTTTGTAAAGGAATGGATCATGCAGAAGCACTTCTTGTTGTTCATCATTAGGAACACATTTCCTTATTAACTGATCAGGGCACATTTTGTAAAGGAATGGATCATGCCAATAGTATTGTTTTACTATGGGGAAGAATCTTCTCCTTTGTTGATATGTCATATTCACTGGTGTCACTCTACTTGCAAGGTAGTTTACAATATCAGCATACCATGGTGCAGATGCATTTGATGCTCCTGCATTGCTTGTAGCACATGCAGTTGCACTATGTTCATTGACTGTGATTGCCAATAGTTTCTCATCTGGAAAACTCTCCTTGATTTCTCCCTCTAGTGATTCACCTTCAAGCCTTGAAAAATGGTCTGCTACTTGGTTTTATACTCCTTTCTTGTCTCTAATTTCAAGATCAAATTCTTGTAGGAGTATAATCCATCTTATCAGCCTTGGCTTTGCATATTTCTTTGAAATCAAATACTTAATGGCAGAGTGATCAGTATAAACAATTACTTTAGTGCCAACTAAGTATGATCTAAATTTTTCAAATGCAAATACTACAGCTAATAATTCATTTTCTTTGACTGTGTAATTTACTTGAGCTTCAATTAATGTCTTGCTAGCATAATAAATAGAATGAAAAACCTTGTCATACCTTTGCCCTTGGACTGCTCCTACTGCAAAGTCACTAGCATCACACATTAATTCAAAAGGTCTGCTCCAGTCAGGTGTTACTATCACTGGTGCTGTTACTAAAGCTTTTTTAAGCTTTTCAAAAGTGTCCATACAAGATTCATCAAAGGTAAATGGTACATCATGTTGTAAAAGCATACATAACGGCTTTGAAATTTTTGAAAAGTCTTTGATAAACCTTCTATAAAAACCAGCATGGCCTAAAAAGCTCCTGATACCTTTAACTGTTGTTGGTGGGGGTAATTTCTCAATCACCTCAATTTTGGCTTTGTCTACCTCTAGACCTTTCTTTGAGATTCTGTGTCCTAGCACAATGCCCTCTTGTACCATGAAATGGCACTTTTCCCAGTTTAATACTAGATTTGTATCCTCACATCTTTTGAGAATTTGTTCCAAGTTTGATAAACAATCTTGGAATGTTTCTCCAAAGACAGAGAAGTCATCCATAAATACTTCCATTGATTGCTCAATGAAATCTGAGAATATTAACATCATGCATCTTTGGAAAGTTGCAGGTGCATTACATAATCCAAATGGCATCCTTCTAAAGGCAAAGGTTCCATAAGGGCATGTAAAAGTGGTTTTATTTTGATCTTTAGGCTCAATGGTTATCTGATTGTATCCTGAATAGCCATCTAGAAAACAATAAAAGTCTTTCCCTGCTAATCTATCTAGCATTTGGTCTATGAATGGTAAAGGAAAGTGATCCTTTTTATTGAGTTTTCTGTAATCCATGCATATCCTCCAACCTGTTACAGTTCTAGTAGGTATCAACTCATTCTTTTCATTGGCTATTACTGTCACACCCCCTTTCTTTGGTACACATTGGACAGGGCTTACCCATGCACTGTCTGATATTGGGTATATGATGCCAGCATCTAGCCATTTAATGATTTCCTTTTTCACAACCTCCTTCATGATAGGGTTTAGTCTTCTTTGGCTTTCTATACTATTCTTAGAATTTTCTTCTAAGATGATTCTATGCATACACACAGAAGGACTAATTCCCTTGATATCTGTCATTTGCCAACCTATTGCTTTGGTATGTTTTTTTAGAGTATTGATGAGATCATTTTCTTGTTCTGAGGTTAAATCAGAAGCAATAATAACTGGTAAAGTCTCATTTTCTCCTAGAAAGACATACTTAAGATGTTTAGGCAATTCCTTCAATTCTAGCTTAGGAGGTTTTTCTATGAAGGGTAAATTTTCCTTAAGGGTTGGCTCCTCAAGATTGAGAGGTTCATAAGTTCTGGCCCAGACTTCCTTACAAGAGTTTCCTATTGGCAGGTTTTTCTTTTCTAGTAATTCCTCATCTAGCAATGCAGGTGCATCAAGTGCATCTGCATTAGCCAAATGATCATATTGTTTGTAAAACTGTTTCTCTACCAATTTATCTAGAGAAAAAATGGATGAGCATTCTTCTGTATCCTCTGTGGGATACTTCATAGCACTCATCACATTAAATTGTATCTCTTGATCATTCACTCTGATTGTAAGTTCACCTCTCTGCACATCTATTAAGGTTTTGCCAGTTGCTAGAAATGGTCTTCCTAAGATAATAGGTACATCCTTATCTGCTTCAAAGTCAAGAATGACAAAATCTGCAGGGAACACAAATTTGTCTACCTTAACTAAGATGTCTTCTATTATACCTTCAGGATAGGCTATTGACCTATCTGCTAATTGAAGTGTCACAGTGGTTGGTCTTACAATTCCAATTCCCAACTAGTTAAAAATAGATTTAGGCATTAAGTTAATACTTGCCCCTAAATCACATAAAGCTTTACCAATATAAGAGGTTCCAATGGAAAATGGAATTGTAAAACTCCCTGGATCCTTTAATTTCCTAGGAATCTTACTTTGCATGATCTGACTACATTCTTTAGTCATGGCAACTGTCTCAAATTCCCCTAATCTTTTCCTTTTGGTAAGCACATCTTTCATGAATTTTGCATAGTTAGGCATTTGTTGAAGTGCTTCTACTAAGGGAACATTTATGTGTAACTGTTTTAGTACCTCTAAGAATTTGCTAAATTGTTTCTCCTCATGTGCTTTTTTCAATCTTTGTGGGTAAGGAGGAGGAGGGTACTCAGGTACTAACTTAGGTGTAGGGATTTGAACTTCTTCCTCTAATGCAGGAGCATTGGATGCTTCCACATTTCTTTCTTTGCTATTTTTCGGTTTTTCTTTTTCTTTTTCTCCCTTATCTACACTTTCCCTCTCATTTGATTCAATCAAATCCTTGCCACTTCTTAAGGAAATAGTTTTAACCTGCTATTTTCCTTGTTTCTGGGAAGGAGTAGCTTCTGTATTAGAAGGTAAGGCACCTGATGGCCTCTGATACAAAGCTGTGGCTAACTGTTTTACTTGGGTCTCTAGATTCTTAATGGAAGCATCTTGAGTTTGTCTAGCTGTTCTTGCTTCTCCTATGAATGCTTTGAGCATATTTTCTAGAGAATTTTCATTGGTGGCTTGTTTTTGAGGTGGGAATCCTGGTGGTGTAGATGGTGCAGTATTAGATGCAGGTGCATTGTTATTGCTCCATCTAAAGTTTGGATGATTTTTCCACCCAGGATTGTAAGTGTTAGAATAGGGGTTGTTATTTCTATTATAACCTACATAATTTACAGAAATAGGGTTTCTAGGACATTCCTCATACAAGTGACTTCCTCCACAATATACACAGCTGGTGGTACCTGGAGGTGCTTGTTCTACTGCTGCTGCAGTGCTGTCTGTTGATGCAGCTGCATTAGATGCAGTTGCATTAACTGAAGTGAAGTTTTTTATCAAGTTGGCTAAAGTGGCTACTTGAGCAGATAAGGCTGTTACATCACTAACCTCATGTACCCCTGATGGTTTCTTTTGGGCACTCACCCTCTCAGTAGGCCAACTAGAGCTATTAGCTGCTATTCTATCAATTAATTCACATGCTTCATTGTATGACAGATTTAATAACACTCCACCAGAAGATGCATCAAGCATTATTCTAGTTTGAGGTTCTAAACCATTATAAAAAGTTTCCATTTGAATAATAACAGGTAAACCATGATGAGGACATTTTCTTAAAAGTTCTTTCCACCTTTCCCATGCTTCAAATAATGATTCAAACTCTTTTTGTCTAAAAGATGTAATATCAGTTCTCATCCTGGCATTTTTGATAGGTGGGAAATATTTTCCTAAAAAATTTTCAGCCATTTCATTCCATGAATGGATAGAGTTAGGCTCTAAAGAGTTTAGCCAAGCCTTAGCTCTATCTTTCAAAGAATAAGGAAACAACCTTAATCTGAAAGCATCTTCACTAACACCAGGTAAGATAAAGTTACTACATACTTCTATAAACTGTTTTAAATGCAAGTGAGGATCCTCTAGAGGAGTTCCTACAAATTGGCCAATAGTTTGAAGCATTTGAAACATCATAGGTTTAAATTCAAAATGCACAGCATCAATATGAGGTCTAGATATGCTAGTTTACATGTTTTGATGATCAAACTGAGCATAGTCCCTCATAGGTCTATCTCTATCATTAATCATACCTATGGGATCCATGTGAATGAATCGTTCTCTGTGATCTTCTTCTGTATCTTGATGAGAGCCAGGACCTCCTCTTACTGAGTGTGGTCTTGAGCTTTGTCCTTCACTGTGAGACATCTTGCAGGCTTGTTTCTTTTGCTTTTGGAGTCTTAACAATCTCCTAAACCTTCTTTCTATCTCTGGATCTAAGATGTGTTCTGGTGTCCTGTTTCTGGTCCTGTACATATGCTAAAGCACCATGTGCTCCTGCATGACAGAAACTTGCAAATACCAGAATAATATACACTAAATTACAGTATATCAGATTTTTAAAAGAATTTAACTACAATCCCCGGCAACGGCGCCAAAAACTTGGTGTGTGGAAAACATGTGCAAGTATACACAGTCCATAACAAGTAATATAGTGTTTAGAACAGGTCGAACCCACAGGGATTGATGAACTCTTTCAAAAGTCAATATTATGGAATTTAGAGAAAAGTAACCAATTTAACAAGATAGTTGGTATTGGTGAGTATCACAAGTAAGTTAGAAAAAAGCAATGTGTAAGTAGTTGTAATGCAATAGAGAAAAGCTAGTTGGAATGTCTTCCCCAAGTAATTTACTTATAAGTGTTTAATGCAGTTATGATGCAGTTGCACTGAATGCTGTTGCATTAGTTGTGTGCCTTTCAGTCACTTTCTTCAGAGTTTCATTACAAGCTTCCTATGTCTAGGCTTGCTAAATAAGTTCACTCTTGTCTTTTAAAGTACCCACAGTATCACCCTATGGACTATACTATCCTATGTCTAGGACTTAGTATGGTTTTCACAAAGTTTCCTTTATGTAAAACACTCACCCATATTAGTTCTTGAGTTCTTAATTGTAAACCATGTCTGCTTTTACAAATCTACTTATTCTAAGTGATCAACCTCAAAATAAGTGTTGAAAGTATTATCAAGCAAGAACTAAAGTGCACACATCATATACTCATATTAAACTTACTTAAAAGCTCATTAAATGGTTAGAACATTCCAACTAAGAGAAGTTTAGATCAACATAGACATTGCAAGGCAAATATAAACAGAATAGAACATGTTTATATAATTGAAATCACAAAGAGAAACAACAAGATAGAGTTTACACAAGTTGTAGCTCTTAGCATGAATTCTCCTAGCAATGTAATTGCATTAGCTTCTTAGCACTTTGGTAAAACTATGAAATCGAGGTAAGGAGGATTTGTCACTTCCTTCCTTTCCTTCTTACAAAATAGAACTTATCTATGTGGAGTGAAATTTTAATCTAACTTATGGATTGTGATCTATCTTTAAGTGAAGGAGTGAGGTCTTTATATAGTCTTCAAGAGAGGTGCTTCCTTCCTTCATGTTGAAGTAACTGTGGTGTCTGTATTCATGGTTACTTTACAGCAGTTGATTCCCATGTGAAGTCTTTAATCAAGTGTATAGGGAGGTCAAATGAGATAAGAACATGTGTCCCTATGTTGATGACTCTTCAAAGCTATGTGGGAATTGTAGGCGCAGAAATATGAGGTGTTCTTGCTTTAGGAGACCAAGCATGAGGTCATCAAGTGCAAGTGGATGGCAAGTGGATGTACAAGTGGATGGCTCCAACCTTCAAGCAATGTAGTTGCAATGCAGTAGCATTGTGCTAACCAGCACAGTTATAAGTGCAGGATCAATGCAGGAGCATTTGATGCAGGAGCATCTAGACTGCACTGAACAAACTTATCAAACATACCACAATATATCCAAAATGGCCTACTAACAACTATAACTATGTTAAACACTCAAGTTATCACATATTACATAAAATACTATATAAACTCTTTATCTTTGCTTGAAAGAGAGCAATTTATTAAGTTTAAACATATGAATAACTCTATATAAAATAGAGTAATCAGTTCCACACAAGTATCTGAAAATTCTTTTTACAGCAGTGAGATGAGATTCTTTTGGCGAAATTTGGAATCTAGCACATAGGCCAACTGAAAATACAATATCTGGTCTACTAGCAGTTAGCTATAATAGTGGCCCTATCATACCTCTATATTCTTTCTCTGATATTGATTTTCATCCTTCTCAATTTGCATGGAAGCATGCATAGGGGTTGCCATGGCTTTAGCCTCATCCATTTTATATTTCTTGAGAAGGTCTTTAACATATTTTTCTTGAGAAATAAAAATGCCTTCATCAAGTTGCTTTATTTGTAAACCAAGAAAAAATCTTAACTCACCCATCATACTCATTTCAAACTCACTTTTCATGAGATTTCCAAAATCTTTGCATAACTTTTCATTTGTTGATCCAAAAATGATGTCATCTATATATATTTGGACAATCAACAATTCTTTATCAAGAAATTTCATAAATAATGTTGTATCAATTTTTCCTTTTGTAAAGTTATTTTTGATCAAGAAGTTACTCAACCTTTCATACCAAGCTCTAGGAGCTTGCTTTAGCCCATAGAGAGCTTTAGTAAGTTTGAAAACATGGTTGGGTCTCTTTTGATCAACAAAACCAGGAGGTTGATTGACATAAACTTCCTCATTTAAAAAACCATTTAGAAAAGCACTTTTCACATCCATTTGAAATAATTTGAAATTTTTGTCAGAGGAAAAAGCAAGTAGATTTCTAATTGCTTCCAACCTTGCTACTGGAGCAAAGGTTTCATCATAGTCAATACCTTCCTATTGGTTGTATCCTTGAGCAACAAGTCTTGCCTTGTTCCTCACCACCTTACCATTTTCATCTAATTTGTTTCTGAACACCCACTTGGTTCATATGACTGATTGATGCTTGGGAGGTGAAACAAGGTTCCACACTGCATTCTTTTCAAATTGAGTAAGTTCCTCAGTCATAGCTTCAATCCATGACTCATCTTGTATGGCCTCATTGATGGTTTTTGGCTCAGTGTTAGAAATGAGTGCCTTTCCAGCAACATTGTCTCTGAATGATGTTCTGGTTCTAACAGGATCTGAAGTGCTACCAATGATTTGGTCTTGAGGATGGTGTACTACCATTCTCCAACTTCTTGGCAATTGAGAAGGTTGGTCAGAAGCTTGAGTAGCTTCATTTGATTGTTGACAAGGTTGAGGAGAAGCTTCTGTTTCATCCTTCTCAAGCTTGTTTTCATTCACTTGACCATCTTCTTTGAATTCATTGATTTCATCAACATCAATCACTTCATTTGTACGGTTAGTTTCACTAAAAATGACATGGATGCTTTCTTCTACAGTTTGAGTCCTAAGATTATATACTCTATAAGCCTTAGAAGTTGTTGAATAACCAAGAAAGATTCCTTTGTCAGATTTTGAATCAAATTTTCCCAAATTGTCTTTGTTGTTTAAGATAAAACAAGTGCACCCAAATACACGAAAATAGGCAATATTTGGCTTTCTATTTTTTTAAATTTTATAGGGGGTTTTCTCAACAGTTTTTCTAATGGACACTCTGTTTAAAATGTAACATGCTGTATTTACAGCTTCAGCCCAAAAATATTTTTCAATATTTGAATCATTCAAAATAGTCCTTGCCATTTCTTGCAAGGTTCTGTTTTTTCTTTCCACAACACCATTTTGTTGTGGTGTTCTAGGGCATGAGAAGTTGTGAGAAATTCCATTTTCATCAAAATAGTTTTGAAAAGACATTTTCAAATTCTCCCCCATGATCACTTCTTACAGACACAACAGTAGTTCCTTTTTCATTTTGAACTCTTTTGAGGAAAACTTTAAAAGATTCAAAAGCTTCATCTTTGTTTTTCAAAAACAATACCCAAGTAAATCTAGAGAAGTCATCAACAATCACAAAACCATATCTCTTTCCACTAAGGCTAGCAGTTTTAGTGGGGCCAAATAAGTCAATGTGTAATAGTGGTTTTTGAGATGTGATCTTGTTCTTAGGTTTAAAACTTGATTTGACATGTTTTCCATGAACACATGCTTCACACACTTTATCTTTTTCAAAATTAATTTTGGGCAGCCCTCTGACTAGTTCCTTTTTGGAAAGTTTGGAAATGGTTTGCATGCTTGTGTGGCCTACTCTTCTGTGCCAAATCCGTTTGTCATTTTCAGAAGACATAAGGTAGGTTTCTTGAGATAATTCATCAAGACATAGGATATATAGATTCTTGTTCCTAGATGCAGTGAATAAAACTTTTCCAGAGGAGATTTCTTTGATAAAACATTTATGAGATTTAAAAGACACTTTATGACCACTATCACATAATTGACTAATGCTTAACAAATTATGCTTCAAACCTTCTACATACTGAACATTTTTTATTTTAGGAGAAGAAGAATTACCTATAGTACCTATACCTTTGATGCAAGCTTTCTCCATAGAGAGAAATTTATCCCTTTCTCCTGTCATGTGCCTTGAGCATCCACTGTCGAAGAACCATAGTTTTTCTTGGATGCTAAGAGGCATTCTTGTTTCAGAGGTTAATGGAGTTTTAGGTACCCAAAGTTTCTTGGGTCCTTCTTGATTAGTTTTCTTCAAATGGAAGTTTCTCTTAACTTTGGAACATACAGAAATATCATGACCAAAGGTTTTAGAACTTTGTTCAACATGTCTTTCTAAAGGTTTTTTTTAAAATAGGGTTTAACAGACATGTGTAGTTCTTCATTTAGAAAACAAGAGTTTGTTTTTGAGAAGGTTGTTTTGTCTTTCAAGTTCTGAAAGAGCAAGGTTTGATTTTTCAACTAGCTCTTCTTTCAAAAGTTTGTGTTGTTCCCAAATTCTAGTTAGTGTGTGCTGAAGAGTGTGAACTTTATTTAAAAGAAAAAAATTTCATTTTTGAAGTTCCTCATTTTCTCTTTTTGCATCATAAAGTTTATTTTTGAACATACCACATTTTTGAACTAGAATATTTGAATCAGCTAACAGATTTTCAAAAGCATATTCAATTTCTTTGCATGCAACACAGGTAGGTATTACCTCTTCTAGATCAGAATCTGCCATCATGCATGAGTTGGTTGATTCTCTGTCAGATTCTGGATCAATGCTTTGATGAGCTTGAGAAGGTTCTTCTATGTCTGCCATGAGGCATAGATAGGCTGTCTGTTCTTCCTTTTCTGAGTTTGATCCTTCAGAGTCATCCCAAGTAGCTAGTAGAGTTTTTTTCTTAGGATTGAGCCTTCTGTTGGTTCCTTTCAGTTTTGGACATTCATTTTTGATGTGTCCAGGTTTATTGCATTCAAAGCATAGTGGAGGAGTCTTGGTTTAGCTCTCTCCTTTGGATGTGTCTTTCTTGAAAAATGATTTTCTATTGTTCTTTTTGAAAGCCCATCTTCTTAATCTTCTAGAGATTAGAGCTAATTCTTCTTCTACATCAGTATCATCATCATTATCTTCACTTTCTCCATTTGACTCATTCTATGCTTTGAGAGCCACAGTTTGAGAAGGTTGAAGAGATTTTTGAGTAGCTTTGAGTGTAATAGTTTTTGCCTTTTTGGGATGAAGTTCATCCATGATTTCCTGTTCATGCACTTTTAAAGATCCCAGTAGGTCTTCTATTTTGAGAGTTGACAGATCTTTTGCTTTTGTTATAGCGGTCACCTTAGGTCTCCACACTTTGGGCAAGCATCTCAGAAGTTTTCTGACTTTGGATTGATTTGAATAAGTGTTGCCAAGAGAGTGTAGATCATTTGTTATGGTTGTGAATCTGCTAAACATTTCCGAGATCGTTTCTTGCTCTTCTATTTTGAATGTTTCAAATTTATGGATGAGAAGGTTGATCTTGGCTTCTTTGACTTGATCAGTTCCTTCATGAGCAGTTTTCAAAGTATCCCAGATCTCTTTGGCAGTTGTTTTGCCAGCTACTTTGTCATACTCAGTCCTTCCTAATGCACATGTTAGATAAAATTTAGCTTTAGAGTTTTGAGGTACCATGCGTTTGTCCCCAGCATTCCAGCTAGCTTTTGGCTTTGGAGTCGTTCCTTCTTCAGCATTAGTTGTAGAGGGAACATACAGACCATCTTCAACAATACCCCAGAGATAAGTATCTTATGATTCCAGAAACAACCTCATTTGATCCTTCCAATAATATTAATGTTCACCAGTGAATCCAGGAGGTCTGTTTGCAGAAGCTCCTTCAGGGAGGAACATAACAGAGTTTGGATTTTTCATCACTTCTTCCAGGATCTTTCCCCTCACACTGCAAAGTGTGCTCAGCCCCTAGAGGTGAGCTCTGATGCTAATTGAAGTGACTAAGCACGTATAAACCCTTAAAAGATGAAAACTAATAATGATTGTAAGATAAATATATACTATGCAAGAGAAGTAGTTTTCAAACAAAGATGAGTTGGTTGAAAGATCAAGTACTAGTTCAAAACTGTCTTGAGAAGGTTGATGAAATTAACCTTCTGTTGGTTTGAAAACAATCTTAAGGGAAAAGCAATTTAAACAATAGTTACGGAAAGCAGATTAAAGAACACAGAGGAGTTATAGAGGTTCACCCAACTTAGACTACACCCTCTCCTCACTTCCAAGTGAGTATTTCCACTATTCTCCAAATAGCTATTACACTTGCTTTTGCTCAACCACAAAAGACTTACTACCACCACTTTCTTTTGATCACCACACAAAAGACAAGTGCACTCTTGCATAGCTTCACCAAGATGTATTTACCTACTAAGAAACTCTCTCCTAGTTTCCTAAAGGTATCTCTTTACGGTTCACACCAACACTCACCTCACAATTTAGGTAGTTTGATGGAATGTTCACAACACACAATTTACAACAATGGTTTTGGGGTTTTTGGGATGTTTAAGAGATTGACATAAAGATAGATATACTGTAAAACAATTATACTAACAAGATAACTCACACTCAAGAAAGATATCCCAGATCTAAACTTGTAGAAGCTTTGAGTGTGGGATGAGAAGGTTGATTGCTTTGAGAAACTTGACTTTGTGTAGGTTGCAATTAACTCTCATTCTTTGAAACTTCAGAATGGACACTTTAAATAGCCATGGAGGTTGAATATAGCCGTTAGATACTTGAAGAGAGCCGTTTGGATTAACCATTGGTCCATAGAGTGATGTGATGCAAGGTACAAAAGTTGACAGCTTTTAAACCTTCTCAAGTGTTGCTTTTTGCTTTATCTGCACATCTAAACTTTCTTGAGTTGGATATGTACTCTCCTCTTATCCTACTAACCAGCTATGACTTGAAATTACACTGTTGGCCAGTTTGGTCCAGCTTTATACAAAGCTTCTCAAGCTTCCTAGTATGAAACAAACACTTTAAAGGAATAATCATGCATTTCCTCTTTAATGCTTGAAACATTCCAGCATATTTATTGCTAGGATTCTTCATTTAATGCAACTGAAGAACATTCAAGAGGAGTTAATGTGTTTGCCTTAAATTGGTTACGGTTTCCAGTAACCTTCTCAAGCTTTAATCTTCTTTCACATTAACCTTCTCAAGTATGAACTTATGCTTCTAAGGTGTTTGTGAGGTCAACATTCTTTTGACTTCTGGTCAAATCTTCTGTTGACTTTTGGTCAAACTTCTGTTGACTTTTGGTCAAACTTCTGTTAATTTGGTCAAACCTTCTGTTGACTTATTTTAAGCTTCTCATAATTTAACCTTCTCAAGACTTTTCTACCCTTGGATTTTACCAACTTGTGAATCCAAGGTAGGGCCTTAATTTGCTATGTTAGGAAACTTGTTCTTAGCACTTAGCAAACATGTTAGATCACACTTCATTAGAAAACTTAAATCTTACTTAGTTTGTATCATTAAAACCTAGAAAGAGATTCTTATTTCAACAAATGGAAGCACTAAGAACTGGTAAACTAGAGTGGGGTGGCTTAGTGAATTGAGCTTTCATTCCAGGTTTGATTTTGCGCTTTTTCAGCGAGCCGTTTTTCTCTAGATTATTGTTCTACCGGTGAATGACTCTCACTCCACTCAGTTTTTGTTCAAGGCTCTTTTGATTCCTTTTAAGTCATGTAATTCCTCATGTTCGATTTCACTCTTTCAAATTATTCTTTTTATATTTATTTTCGGAAGGGGTGAATTTGTGTTATGTGCCTAAGATAATTAGAAAGTGTTCTGGAGTGGGCTCGAAAGCCAACTTCGCCCAACAGGCCCAGCGCGGCCCAAATACGTGGCTTGCTTCGCAAGATGCGGCCGCCTCCGAGATAAGCGCAACGGCTAGAGCGCCTGCGCACTCAACAGTATATATACCACACTAGCATGTGGCTTCAGGTACGTTTTACTCACCTTGTGACCCTGCCCGTTGAAGCACCTCTGACTTGAGCGTTGGAGTGCTTTTGCAGGTACCACCCGCGTGCGGCTCAGAACTCGGTCCTTCATCCCAACGGCCGAGCAACATCATCAGACAGCAGCAACCCATCGTATTGATCAGGTACGATCAATTGGCGACCACAGTGGGAGCCCGAGTGCTATTCCACATCAAACCATGTCGCCACGCCAGAAACGCACTTCTTCCAGGCTCAACACCTCTGGACAGAACCGACCTCAACGGACCCCAGAGGGCATGCCTGTGAAAGTTCATGAATCACAAGGCGAGCCTCGCCAAGAACCCTCAGTGCAGGGTGGCCGCGGGCCAGTCATCCAACCAGCCCAGTAACTACCGGCCGAGCTGGCCGAATCCGGAATCCCAGAAGCATTGCCAGAGCATGTGACCCAAGCACTCATACAAATTCTGGAGCAAAAGAATCAAGTGATTGCTGATCGAGATGAGCTGATCGACCGTTACGAGAGAGGGTCGATCTCAATCCGCCCGCGTGCGGAGAGTGGTCGCCAAGGTCAACCATCTCGACCACATCGTTCACCGCCACGAAGAGAAGCTCCTCCTCGTCGAGGCGTATCCTAATGCAATCCTTCAAGAAGGGCGATCGTCCACAGGTCGCCCCCTCATCGAGGAAGACGCCACCGTCGTTCCCCCGTGGAAGATTACGATTATGCTGACTCGAGCTACCGACCAGAGTCAGAAAGGTCGCCAACAAGATACTCGTCCAACGAGTCCTCAGGATCCCGCCGATCAAGAAGCAGGTCGTGGGACTCGTATGAGGAGTTTAACGACTACCGCAACGGGGAGATTAGAGATGTCTCCCGTGCCATCAGCCGACCAAGAAGAAACTATTCAGAGCGGCCTAGAAGACGGTCGTCGTCGCATGCTCCACAATACCATGGACCCCCTCCAATTGCTGACAGATTCTTTGGTCAGCCGGTCGGCCTTTACGGTCTGCCCGTCGACCAAACTTATGCCGCCATGCAGACCTACGGGCAGAATCTCATCCCGACCGGACAAGGGCCTTTCACCAGCGAAATCAGGCGTTATCGCATCCCAAGGGACCTGAGGAAGCCCCCAAACCTGAACAAGTTTAACGGCCGCGGGGATCCAGATAAACACCTCATGTACTTCAACAACTACTGTAGCTATAGGGAGCTAGGACGGACGATGAAGTGCAGACTTTTTCCTCAGTCGCTCGAAGGCCGGGCGTTAGAATGGTGGGAATCCCTACGTCCCAACTTCGTCTCTTCTTGGGAAGCTCTTGTGGCAATGTTCTTGGCCAATTATACAACCAACCGTTGTCAGTATCGTTATGAAGAGCACTTGGACTCGGTCGTCCAAGGAGAGAATGAACCATTGAGGGAGTTTATCGATCGGTTCATGACAGAGGCTGACACAGTCCGCAACCTATCAGACACGGACAAACTGAAGTATCTCAAACGTGGTATAAGAAAGAACCACAGATTTGCCGAAGAATTCTCATTGAATCGCTACTACGACCTCTGCCTGTTCCTTAGAAGGGCCAACGACCATATGGGCTATGAAGAGCAATTGGCCTCCGACAAGGGCGCCCGCGCGCGTCCCAAAGACGAAAATAGCAGGCCGGCCAAGAGGCAAGAAAACTATCGTGACAGTAAGCCCGAGTATCGGCCTAAGAAGTACGAGCATCGTACAAAGTTGAACACTCCGATCGTTCAGATCTTCACGGAGTGCCAAAACAACGAGTTCACTGGTGTTAGGCGACCTGATCCTCTAGTGTTGAAGAAAGGAGGTCGGCCTACCAAGAAGTACTGTAGATACCACAAGAGTAAGGGGCATGATACCAATGACTGTATGGCCCTAAAAGATGACATAGAAGATCTCATTCAGAAAGGCAAGTTGAGGCAATATGTCAGAGATGAAGGTAACGATCGCCCTGAAGAAAGAGCCGTTGGCCAACCCGCCAACGACAGAGGCAAAGCAATCGTCAACTCGACAGTCGAGCGACCGCATGATAATTCCGAAGAAGATCGCGACCTCAGACAGTCGAAGGGCCGCAATGTAGCCATGGTAATCCATGGAGGTAATCTGTTAGATATCAGGGAGTCCAACAAGGCAATGAAGAGGAAGTGGAATGAACTTATGATGGTCGGCTCAACTTCAACCCCACGGCCGGCCTCGAATAGGCCGCCCATTTCCTTTGGGGACGAAGACTTGCTCGATGGCAAAGTCAATAATTACGTCCCTTTGGTAGTATCGGCCGTAATGGCCAACACTGAGGTCAGAAGGATACTGGTCGACCAAGGGAGCTCGGCCGACATCATGTTTGAGGAACTGATTGACAAGTTAAACGTGGACAGGAGCGAAATTATTCCACAAGCAGTACCAACCCCATTGACCGGGTTCAATGGGGCGACCACCTACCCCCTGGGGACGATAGAATTGCTTGTTACTTTTGGAGATGATACGAATGGCAGCACGTCGTACAGGACGGTCAGGACAACGTTCTTAGTTCTGCTGATCAAATCGTGTTACCACTGCATCATCGGCCGGCCAACGCTGGGAAAATTGGAGGCCGTAGCCTCAACTGTGCATTTAAAGATGAAGTTCTACAGTAAAAGCGACCAGGTGGTGACAGTAATAGCCGACATGGAAGCGGCCATGAGGAGCCATTTCCTCTATCAAGAGATTTGTGACATGGAGGTGGTAAGTGCTAAATCGCAGGATCTTGGAGAGGGGCATCAGGTCAATGTGGCCGACCTGGATGCTCGATACGACCCAGATAGCGACCCTGAGGACGACGACGACGATTTAGCACGCGAGCTAAAGAATAAACTGAAGAGGCCCGAGCCCCACGGGGAATTGATCGATGTTCAGTTATCGGACGACCCGACTAAGACAGTCAAGTTGGGAAGCGACCTACCTGAACAAGACAAGCAAGATCTCATCACCTGCCTCAGGGATTACGCAGACTTTTTCGCATGGCGGGCATCAGACATGCCCGGGATCCCAATAGAGATTGCTTGCCACCAACTGTCAGTCGATGAGACAGCCAGACCGGTCGCACAAAAGAGACGCACTCAGAGCGAAGAGAAAGCATTGGCGGCCACACAGGCAGTTGACGACCTCATCAAGGCCAATTTTATTGAGGAGATTAAGTATACGACTTGGCTTTCCAACGTCGTACTAGTGAAGAAGAAAAATGGTAAGTGGCGCATGTGTGTCGACTATACCGACCTGAATAAGGCATGCCCAAAGGACGCCTTTCCCCTGCCAAACATTGACAAACTGGTCGACGGGGCTGCGGGCTACAAACTCCTGTCTTTTTTAGACGCCTATTCAGGTTACAACCAAATCACTATGTACCCACCCGATCGGCATAAGACCGCATTCATGACCGATCGTGGAAACTTTCAGTACAAGGTAATGCCCTTTGGTCTGAAGAACGCCGGAGCGACCTATCAAAGAATGATGAGCAAGGTCTTCAGGCGACAGATCGGTCAGATATCAGAGGTCTACTTGGATGATATGATCATTAAAAGCAAGACCGACCAAGACCACATTGACGACCTAAGGGAAATTTTTGAGGAAGCAAGGAAGAATTCCTTAAGGTTGAATCCAGAGAAGTGCACCTTCGGAGTAAGGGCGGGCAAGTTCCTGGGTTTCCACTTAACAGAGCGAGGGATTGAAGCAAACCCTGATAAGTGTAGGGCGGTCGCCGACATGAGTCCGCCCACTACGAAAAAAGAAATTCAGCAATTGAATGGCATGGTCGCTGCCCTGTCACGATTCATACCCAAATCAGCATGCAAATCGCTTCCACTGTTCAAGCTCTTGAAGAAGGAGGTCGAGTTTGAATGGACTGACCAATGCCAGCGAGCATTGGACGAGCTGAAGGCGGCACTCACCAACCCGCCCATCATGACCAAGCCGCAACCAGGGGAGACGCTTTACTTATACTTGGCCATAACAGACGAAGCCATGAGCGCTGTTCTAGTAAGAGAGAGCGACCTAAGGCAAAACCCGGTCTATTTCATCAGTAAGGTATTTCAAGGCCCAGAGATCAGATACCAGAAGATCGAGAAGCTAGCCTTAGCGTTACTTGTGGCCGCTCGTAGATTGCGCCCTTATTTCGTGGCCCATCAGGTCGTGGTGAGGACCGACCAGCCTATTAGGCAAATCCTTCACCGATCTGACCTAGCAGGGCGTATGATCAAGTGGGCTGTGGAACTCAGTGAGTTTGGGATCAAGTTCGAGGCTAGATCGGCCGCTAAGGCTCAAGTGTTGGCCGATTTCATTGCTGAGATGACTCCAATACCAGACGATCAAGCCATCACGACCTGGACTTTGCACGTAGACGGATCCTCCAACAGCAAAGGAAGTGGGGCCGGTCTGATACTTGAGAACTCGGAAGGACTTACAGTTGAAGTGTCATTAACTTTCGCATTTCACACTTCAAACAACCAGGCCGAGTATGAAGCGTGCATTGCCGGGCTACAGCTGGCCAAAGAATTCAACGTCGACCGTGTTGAACTTCACTCTGACTCTCTACTGGTAGTCTCCCAAATTCAAGACCTATACGACGCAAAGGACGATGTCTTGAAAAATTATTTGGCCAAGGTAAGGGATCTGCTCAAGCAATTCGACCGAGCAGAAGTTAAGCACGTCCCCAGGACAGAGAACGTCGGGCTGACATCCTATCGAAGTTAGCCAGTACAAAGACTCCTGGGAATCACAGAAGTCTAATCCAAGAGACGTTAAAGCGGCCGAGCGTATCGACCAAGCCTGCCCAACCATTAGCCGTTCTAGCGGTTGACTTGGACAAAGACTGGATCACTCCTATCTTGCAATATATTCTCAATGGAGTAGAACCTTGCGACCAGAAGGCAACAAAGCTCCTGAGGTTGCGGGCGACCAAGTACTCAGTCATCGAAGGAAGACTATATAGAAGGGGCTTTTCATCCCCACTGCTGAGATGCCTTACGTCGGTCGAAGCCGACCATGTACTGAGGGATATACATGAAGGCGGTTGTGGTAGCCATCAAGGTGGTCGGTCAATTGCTAAGAAGGCACTCAGGGCCGGATACTATTGGCCGACCATGGATGAGGATGCTAAGATACTTGTTAAGAAGTGCAAGAAATGCCAAATTCATGCCGACGTACATATAGCGCCCTCATCAGAGCTACACAGCCTAACCCCACCTTGGCCGTTCGCTTGGTGGGGCATGGACCTGCTCGGCCCCTTTCCACCTGCCCCAGGTCAGCTGAAATTCCTGATCGTTGTGATCGACTATTTCACTAAGTGGATAGAAGCAGCCACTTGCCACTATTACCTCAGCGAAGGTATCTAAGTTTTTTGGAAGAAACGTGCTCGCCCGCTTTGCAGTGCCCCAACAACTGGTGACTGATAATGGAACTCAGTTCACAGATAGAAAGTTCAGAGAAATGCTGGCCGGCCTAGGCGTGAAACAGCGTTTCACCTCGGTCGAGCACCCACAAACCAATGGCCAGGCAGAAGCGGCCAACAGGGTAGTACTACGCAGACTGAAAAGAAGGTTGGATGAAGCCAAGGGCAATTGGGCAGAAGAGCTACAGTCGGTCCTTTGGGCTTACAGAACGACCCCCCACTCATCGACCGGGGAGTCACCATTTAGACTTGTCTACGGAACTGACGCTGTCATCCCGATTGAGGTGGGAGAGCTAAGTTGGAGGACGACCAACCCACCAACCCCGGCCGCAAATGAGCGAGCAACAAGAGAAGAGCTCGACCTGGTTGACGAGCTGCGTACCAAGGCGTCACTTAGGGAGCAACTCATCAAGCAGAAGGTCGCTGCCAGGTATAACGCCCGCGTCCAGAAGAGAGAGTTCTCCATTGGACAGCTAGTCCTTAGGAGGGCCGACGTGGGGAATAAGAACGCTCGCCAGGGAAAGCTCGCCCCTAATTGGGAAGGACCATACCGTGTTATCAGCAAGACTGGAAAGGGAGCTTACGAGCTAGAAACCATGGAAGGGGCGACCATCCCCAGAACATGGAATGCTGACAAGCTGAGGAAGTATTATGTTTAAGTTGTAAACACTATATGATCAATAAAAACAGGCGGTCGCCCTTTTTCCCCACAGGGGTTTTTTACTGAGGACCGACCTTAAAATCTGACTTGTGTACTTTATTTCCTGTAAATTGTATGCACGGTCGCTCACCATGCGAGTAGCAGTCGAGCGACCAGTAGAGTGCCATCGAATGGCCCAAACGAGAGCCGCCGAGCGGCCTAAAAGAGTGCCATCGAATGGCCCAAACGAGAGCCGCCGAGCGGCCTAAAAGAGTGCCATCGAAAGGCCCAAACAAAAGCCGCCGAGCGGCCTAAAAAGAGTGCCATCAAATGGCCCAAACAAAAGCCGCCGAGCGGCCTAAAGCGAGGACCATCGATCGACCATAGCAAAAAAGAATCGAATCCAATCACAGAGCAATTAAACAGGATAAGTAATTAAACAAGCCAAGAATTCATGAAAAAATTGTCATGAAGTACAAACAAGGACGCCTTGGTCGGCGCCAGGGCGCCCATTAAAACACCGCTCGCAGGCGGGCCAAGATTACAAAATTCAGAAAATTACAAGTCAAGGGTTGCTAGGGGCCTGGTAGATGACCGCCTCTTCGTGAAGGACCTTCCCCTTCTGCATCTTCTTGGGACGCACGATCTGCCGCTCGATCACACGATGTGTGCATTGCACAATCTTGCGATCGACCCCCAGATCAGGGTAGAGGAGCTTAATCTGACTGACCGTATTTTCAAATTGGCCCTCCGCAGCTCCCTTCGCCCGGTCAAGAACGTCTTTGTAGCGACCTCTAAACTTGTTCTTTTCCTCCTCCACGGCATCCAGTTCAGTTTTCAGTCCAGCGACCTGGCTCGTCAGTTCTTTATTCTTTGAACTGAGGCGTTCGATCTCTTTTTCAGCTTCTTCCTTGTCGACGACCGCCTTTTCCAGGGAAGACTCGGCCGCAGTTTGAGCAGCAACAGCGGCCACAAGCTGGCGTTCCGCATCGTCGAGCTTCTTCTCATTTTCTGCCATCGCCTTGATGCTCGGTTCAAGCTCCTTCATCTTCTTAAGCAACTCATCTCGCTCGCCCCTCATTTCTGCGAGCAACGACAAGGCAGAGTTCAGTTTAAAATTTTTATCGACGAGATCGTCTTCAAGCAATGAATATCTATTGGCAAGGCGCTTACCTTCCAGGCGATCCGCTTCCTCATCTTGGTTTTTTTTGAATAGAGCCCCAGCGGCCTTCATCGCATCGGCCATCACCTCAAACGGTTCCTCCTTGAAACGAGCACAGTCCTCATCACCCAATCCAAGCAGGTCAATTTTAGGCGACCGGTTGTGCCCGTGGCTCTTCCCACCTTTGTGCCTCTTGGTCTGACCCCCATGATCGACCGACCTATTCCTCTTGGATCTTTCCTGATTTTGCAGTGGGATGCTCAGGTCAGTTGCTTGAACTGGTGTGCCCGCCCGAGGAGTCTGACGATCGGGCTGAGATCCAGTTCCGGCCGGTTGGGGCGTACCCCCAGGTTGAGCTTCAGGAATTCCGCGGACAGGCGAAGCATCACCATCCTCGGCCGCCCATTGCTCCAAGAGGTCAAAGTCGTTCATGTTCGCCATGTCAACTGCAAAGGCAAAAGTAGATGGTTAGAAACAGTTAAATAAAACAAAGTGACAGAAAACAAACTAAGCGAGCGACCACCAACCAAGAGCGGCCTTGACTCTCTTCTTGCCACGGGCATCCACAATATTTTTAACTTTGATGCGACCCTCAGGGACTAGGGACGCAATCTTTCTCAGCCTTTGGATCGTCCCCCTGTCCAGGTCGTCAAGGTCTGCTTCCTTGAAAGCGTACTGGCCCTGGCTTTTTCGAGAAATGGTTAAAGCTCCACACCGTGGGAAACAGGGGGGTTCCTTCCTGATCATCTTTGGACATTTGGGAGATCCCTCGATGGGCCTCGGCCGAGTTAGGAACAACCCAAAAGAATTCTCTTTTCCACTCGGTCGTCAATGATTCCATATAAGGCTTGAAAAAGTTGTATGTTGATCGGTTTTTGAACGAAACCGCTTCCTTACGAGCGCCCTTGGAGCCTTTCTCATAAATATAACTCATTTCAAACAAAGTGAAAAACAATCTTACGGAGACCGGCCGTTTCAGAACAGCGAGAACGTCTTCGTATGCCTGCAAGAACGCCCACGCGTTCGGGTTCAGTTGGGAGGGGGCGACCTGAAGATAGCGTAGAACCTGACGTTGGAACCTGGCAAACGGCGGGATAATGCCCATGCGTTCGAAAACGATGCGGTACATCGTGAATTTAAGCACATCTGTCCAGGCCGCGACGTCTTCCCCCTTTTTCATGCCTTCTATCCTCCATCCTTCGTTCAGCCCGGTCGCAAGGTGCGCTATGTCCTGGCCCCCCTGTTGAATCTTGCTACGTTGACTTCTCAGGTTAAGAGAAACCCAAGACATGTCCATTGCAGCTGCGACCTCAGGATCTTCTCGCTGGTCGCTTCGTTGGTCTCTGTCGGCCGTTGCAGTGCCATCGGCCGCGGCCTGGCCAATACCTTCATCGCTGGCAACCCGTGCGTTGCTTTCTGAGGCGTCATTGACTATAGCTTCCGTTAACGGCGCCCCATGTTTGTCCGGCCGAGTTCCGGATTCGCCAGAGGAAGTCCAATTCAGGGTTGAAGACCCAGAAGAAGACTCGTCGCCAGAAGAGGACGACCAGGCTTGCATAGAACTTTGCTGGACTGGTTGAGTCATACTATGTGCTAGAGAGACGGTCGGGATCCCAGAGATACGGCGGGTCTGTTTGGTCCGCGCCAGAATGAACCTGTGGAGGGGAATAACGGTCAAGGTCTTGCTCGCGCGTAGAGAGGGGGCGACGTGGTCGTCCCCGGACCTGACACCCCCTCCACCAGGTGGAACATAAAAACTCAAATAAAGAAAGAATGGTCGTAGTTACCTGGAATGAGGAAGAGCTGATTGCGAGCGAGCTGAATGCGAGCGAGCTGATTGCGAGCGAGCTGATTGCGAGCGAGCTGATTGCGAGAGCGGAGAAATCGGAGAAGCGTGCAAATGAGGTATCCCTTGAACCCTATATATAATGGGCCAACCATCATCGTGGGCCGGAAGCGAAGAGGCGCCACTCTTCGCGTACCATCATTGCTTAAACTCCTCGAGTCTTTAAACGTCACCTCATTAAAGTAACTGTCGCCTCAGCATTCATGACGGTTGATTGTCAGGCACTAAAATCGAGACAGCACCTGGCCCCGTGTGACCAGGTCGCGTGGCAGTGACCACGCAGACGACCTGTTAACTTTCGACCAATATCGTTCCAGAACGGTCATTTGTGACCACTCTGGGGGGCAAGGAATCAAGCCTTAGCTCGCCCCCAGGCGACCTAGGCTTGGGGGGCAACTGTTCTGGAGTGGGCTCGAAAGCCAACTTCGCCCAACAGGCCCAGCGCGGCCCAAATACGTGGCTTGCTCCGCAAGATGCGGCCGCCTCCGAGATAAGCGCAACGGCTAGAGCGCCTGCGCACTCAACAGTATATATACCACACTAGCATGTGGCTTCAGGTACGTTTTACTCACCTTGTGACCGTGCCCGTTGAAGCACCTCTGACTTGAGCGTTGGAGTGCCTTTGCAGGTACCACCCGCGTGCGGCTCAGAACTCGGCCCTTCATCCCAACGGCCGAGCAACATCATCAGACAGCAGCAACCCATCGTATTGATCAGGTACGATCAGAAAGCCTTTGGGATTGACTTTGGATTGACTTTGAATTTCGAATAATGGGTTTCCCAATATATGGTCTATCTTCTATTTAGTCATTCAATTTTGGGTAAAATATGTTTTTAGTCCCTACAAAATCGGCTCCTTCTAAGTTTAGTCCCTACATTAACGAAATAGGCGTTTTGGTCCCTACATTTTTTTCCTGTTTTCATTAATAGTCCCTGTCGTAAAATCCATCTGATTAGGCAACAGAAATGTGACGTGACTGTTACACGTGGCTGTCACAGCAAAAAAGATAGGGACCAAAACACCTATTTCGTTAATGTAGGGACTAAACTTAGAATGACCCAATTTTGTAGGGACCAAAAACATATTTTACCCTAAATAAAAAAAGTCTAATCAGATGGATTTAACGACAGGGACTATTAATGAAAACGGAAAAAAAATGTAGGGACCAAAACGCCTATTTCGTTAATATAGGGACTAAACTTAGAAGGAGCCGATTTTGTAGGGACTAAAAACATATTTTACCCTTCAACTTTTGTCCATATCACATTGTAGGGTTCTTCCCATTTAATCATCTCAAATTCTACCTTGCTTCCAATATTTTTATATAAACTTTTATGTTTCTTTTCTAAAATAATTATTACATTCCCTCCATTCAAATTGTTCGGTCGATAGGAAATACCTCATGTGATTATATGTACAATATATTTTTGGAAGGATTTGCAGAGTGAGTGTTAAATAGAGTGTATAAAAGAGTGCTGCTAGTATTTCTCATCAAGTCTTTATTCAACTTTTTATTTAACTATTGATGTTATATTTATTTCAATAACCGTTTTAAAAATTTAATGATTTTAATTGGGTTGTCAAGGAGTGGTGGACATTTTTATGATTTTTCAAGTATTTTAGTTAAAAAAATATGCAATGTGTCATATTAAAATTGCATTATTCGGCCAATGTTTGTTTTTTTTTGCATATTTCTTGATTTTATTTAGCAAACTGTAGTGTTGATTTTAGTTAACACTTTAACAATACCCTTAATGAACAAAATAATCCCAAGCGCGTCGCACTTTTTTTCTAGGTTTCAACGGATACGGTACTTTGATATCGTATCACATACGACACCATAGTACCGTGGGACATTTTTGCCAAACACCCCTGGTGCGGTACTTTGATACTGAACTAGTACGGTATCATAGTATCGTGGCTACTAATTCTGAAACTTTATAGCAACAGTATCATAGTACGGTACTTTGATACCGAACTAGTCAGGTATCATAACTAATGACACTTGCATAACTATTATGGAGTAATCTCATAGCTGGTCAATCTAGTACAAATATTACTCCTAATATTTATACCTATGTGAAGACTTGATATCTCATATCCATGACCCGTGAGATACGGTCATGAGTCCACTCACCTAATAGTCTCTATGCATTAGTTTTGTCCTAATTAAGAGTAATACTTTACTACGGATACTTTAAGAATAGTGTCTTTATGTTTTAATGGGGTCTCACGATTAAGTCGCACTTAATAATCCATTAAACAAATCAACTATTCTAAGGACTTTATTATGCTGTAAATAAATTCACATAATAAATGAAATGCCTAATATTATTATATTAATAATAATAAAAAAATGTCATGATACAAATGATAACCATGAAAAATTGTTGGCCTCTAGGGCTAACTCTAACACGAAGCCGGAGATGTCAGATTGCCACCGCTCCACAAATGCATTGATAAGACCATTAAGGACCTGGAGGAAACCTAGGTCCCTAAGAGGATAAAGTCCCGAAGTCTTCACATAGTCTTCAATCTCTAGAACTATGGTAATCTCCGCTGTACTCTGCCCGTGCGAAATGATTTTTTAGTGAGCCACAGTCTTCCATGGTCATGGTCTCTGTTAGTCAACCTTTCAAAAAAAAACATAACAATTATTATAAATATTAAAAGAGTTATGAACAGTAACTGATCCTTCCATCCCATATGGCCTTTGCTCCGTTGTTGCAGTAGCAAGTCAAAATAGTCTTGTCCTTGATAACTCTATTTTATATAGAGTTATTTATGCATCTAAACATAACTAATTGCTTGAAATCAAGTATAATATGTGTTAAATATAGTAGTATGAATAAAGATAACAACATTCTATCTTTCAAAGAAGATCAAGTAATGATTTAAGCATTTTGTATATATATTGGTATGTTTGATGTGTTTTTTCAGTGCACTTTCAGTTAGGTACAAATACACCAAGGAAACATCAGTGCATCTGCACTAAGCTACAAGTACAGCAGTGAGCAGTTCAACTACACTAAGGTGCAACTACACTAAGGTGCAACTGCACCTTGGTGCAACTGCACTTAGGTGCTTCTGCACCATCCTGCGCTGAAGGTTTATAACCCCACAATTGAAGCACCTCAATTCATACCACTGCACCAAAACTTCTATGACATCATGCTTGGTCACAAATCACATGGAGGCACATGCCAACATGCATAAGGAGGCGCCCACTATTGGACTTCATCATGAAAGGCTACTCATCTAAAGACACATGGCCTTCCACAATTGGACATCTCCTTAAGGATGAGTGCTGGACTCAATCTCCAGAATTAAAGATCATAAAAGTAACCATGGTTAAGCCTCCTTAGGTTAACTTGGTTTTCAAGCAAACCCTCACTCAAAGGAAACCTCCAAGGCTATATAAAGGCTTCCACTTCTCACTTGAAGATCATCGCATATTTCACTTCATAATATGTAGATCATACAATTTACTTATAATTTTGTAGTTTCATTTCTTATAGTTTAGTACTAGTTAGTTGGCAAGAAGGTAAGGAAGGAATCGACAACTTCTTCCTTCACTTCTTCATCAACTTAGTTAGGTGCAACTGCACCAGGAAGTCAGTGCTTCTGCACTGCTTGGCAAATCAATGCAAGAGTACTTCAATCAGTGTAATCTCTATCCTATTGATATCTCTTGTATTTTCATTTTTATTAATATGTTTTACTTCATCTATCTTTGCCTTGCAACGCATTTTGGGTCTTGTGTTATACTATATCCATCTTATTTTAAGGTTGATCTCCTAGAATAAGTAGAGTTATATTCACAGACATGGTTTATAATTAGAAATCAAGACTAATAAGGGTGAGTGTTGTTGTGCGAAAAGTGACTTGTGCAAGTATACACAATCGCAACAAGTAATATAATGATAAGTAAAGATCGTTCCCACGGAGATTGTTGAGTTTACTTCTATATTTAAATTAGTAATTTAGCTAGTGAGAAAAACAAGTAACAAATACAAGTTGTCAACAAGTATTGTCATTGTGATTAACATAAATGTAAATAAACAAGTAAAGAAAGTCAGGAGTAAGATAAAGTGAGTTGGACTGTTCTTTGCTAAGCAATTTCTCAGTAGTGAAGCGCTACAGCGTTAGACGATGTAGCGTTAAGCGCTGTAGCGGTATGGAAGCGTGCCTTTCAGTCACTGTCGCCAGAGTTTTGTTACAAGACTCCTATGTCTAGGCTCTAAATAAGTTCACCCCTGTATAATAAAGAACTTACAGCTTTTACCTTATGAACTATTACTCCCCTATGTCTAGAGTTAAGCACAAATTGTCTAAATGTCTTTAAACAACCTTTCATTCATATCAACCCTTAAGTTCTATTCGTAGACCATGTCTGTACCTACGAATCTACTTATTTCAGTTGACCATTCCCAAAACAAGTTTGAAAGCATTAAAGAACAAGGGTTGAAACACAAAACATCATAACGTTATATTGCTAATACTAAAGAGTCATTACAAAGCTTAAAACAATCCAACTACTAAGTGTTTAGCTCATGATGAGCATCATCAACATAATACAAACCAAAAAGCTCATATTACCGAAAATGAAAAGAAGAAGCAAGGTTGCAAAAGATGCACGTAGTGGCCTCCTTCTCATGTGACGGGTTGCTGACGCTACAGCATGGCTTCACAGCGCTGGAAATGATGATCTTCTCTTGAGAAATAAAAGCTTGAAGTGGAGGATTAATGGAGGAGAAGGGTGTCAAGTTTTTCTCTCCAAAAACTCTCCCTCCAATTCTGAATTCTAAGTTGTGAGGAAGAAGAAGAAGTGAGATAGATATTATCCACATCTCATAAAGTAGATATTTACAAAAAGGTGACAATGACATCTTTCAAGTGTCCTATTTGTCATTAAAAAGCTTCCACAAATTCTGAACAGCAAGGGATAAGTATGATGACTCATCAAATAGTAGTAGGCTCCAAAAGTGTCCAGCTAGCTATCCCACCGACATATAGCGCTATAGCGCTGACTGCTGCAGCACTTATCAGAAACATTAAAATACTCACAAAAGGCACCAAATGTGTCAAATGATAACAAATTAGCTCCTAACCCTTCTTTCCTCTAAATAACTAATATTTACTTAATAAAGCACGAATATTACTTGAGAACTTGTGTTGATTTAAGTGATAAGAGCATAAATAACTCATATAAATATGAGTTATCACACCCCCAAACTTAAACCATTGCTTGTCCTCAAGTAATGGTGCTTGACAAAGAAAAAACAACACAACAACAAAGAAACAATTACATAGATTTACTGCACAAACAAGACAACAACAATATCTTTCTCTTAAAAAAATTATTATTACTTCAGAACTCGCATTTGTTTAAGTCTAGCAAGCATAAATAACTCTTATAGATAAGAGGTATCACACCCCCAAACTTAAACCATTGCTTCTACTCAAGTAATGACACTTTATATGGACAAACAAACAAACTTAAAATAGAACAATAACAGCATAGAAAGACAAGGTCAGTTGCATCCCTAAATCAAACAATTTTTCAAAAATGTTCTTAGTGGGCTAAAATTATCAGATTCACACACACACACACACACACACACACACACACACACACACACACACACACACACACACACACACACACACACACACACACATCACCATTGTTTTTCAAAACATCTAGAATTATTACTGCTCAATTGTGAGTGTGTGACTACTAGGCTTAGTTTAGTTCCTGGCTAGTTTCAACATTTCTCCCAGCCTTGGAAAGAGTGGCCTTCTTTTGGTTTAGCCAAAGAATTTTTCAAAAGGGAGAGTAGACTAACAACTTCAGATAAGACTTGAGGGTTTTCAAAGCACAACAAAGGGCTTGATTAGGCATTTCAGATCTTTGGTCAGTGCACTAACTATTGATTTGGTGATTTCTCAGCGCTATAGCGTTAGATGCTATAGCACTGGTTACTTGATGAA
The DNA here is from genome assembly GCA_039519185.1 of Astragalus membranaceus. Classification (NCBI taxonomy): domain Eukaryota; kingdom Viridiplantae; phylum Streptophyta; class Magnoliopsida; order Fabales; family Fabaceae; genus Astragalus; species Astragalus membranaceus. The sequence goes on along the minus strand of CM076846.1, from coordinate 99,097,752 downwards.
CAGATTCAGCTGCAATGCCCTCATTACTGAACTCCTTATTTGCATTTCTATCTTTTTTTTTATTTTTTCTCTTCTTTTCTTTTTCTTCTTTTTTATATGCATTTTTGGAACAGTTCAGCATTGGTTTCAGGCAATTGCAGCTTTTTACATGACTATTTGTACACTTTGGGTCCTATTGCACTGACCATCCTATAATCTTCATACCCAGCCTTAATATACCCGATGCACCCCCAAACTTAGCTTCAAATGCTACTCTCAATTTTTAATAAAAACTTGACTAAACCTTGGTTAACCAGGACTAACTTTAGCATTAGATTATCCCAAGCTAACTAGGTTTCTTGCTAGGCCTAGAGTTTGAGTGTAGAAGCAACAATAAGACTAGTCATTGTTCAAACAAGGCTACTCTACTCATAAAACATAATCATCATTAAATTTAGCCCAGGAAGAAACATATTCTATTATTGAAAAACTAGGAATTGCAACTGATCATGCTTTTTATTCAACAAACATAACATTAAACACATTTAAGGTCCTCCCCCCAACTTAGAACCTAGCAGTGTCTCCACTACTCATGCAATTCTAATGGGAGAGGCCTATGACTAAAACTCAATAGAATTAAAAACAACAACAATAAAACTCTAAACATACTGTTCTTTTTGGCCACCATTTTTGTTCTTACAACTTTCTTTGGTGCTACAGCAGATGCTGCAGCACTGCTTTCTAATACTGATGTTGTAGCGCCACTTGTGACAGCATTCATTCTCTGCACTTCAGTTTTCAATAGCATTGGTGGTGCTTTGTGGCAGGCTGAGTTTTTGGTGGATTTTGTTCTTTTGTGAGGTTGAGATGATTTTTGTTTTGGTGAGGGAAGTTTCTGGGGAGATAGGAACTTGTGTGGAGTGGGTTGTTTTGGAAATTAGGAAGGTATTTGAATAAGGTTTGATGGTTTGGCTTGAGGTAACGATAGATTAATGGCTGGAAGGTGTTATAGATGGAGGGGATGGTTCTTTGGTTGGTGATGGTTTAGGTGAAGGTGTGGTTGAAAGGTTTTGGGTGGGTGGTGTGATTTGATACTTCCCTCTTCTTTCTTATTATGCTCTCCTTCATCTTTCTCACCATCTTCTTTTTAACTATTTTAACCACATTCTCAACACCTCAGCTACGAGTGCTATAGCACATGGTGCTACAGCATCAGAATTCCGCATAATTGACAGCACATACATACCACAAGTCTTCTTATTCATACCTGCAATAGTAAAAACAAAAACACATAGAAAACATAATTAGTCTTAAAAATCTGGGTTGCCTCCCAGTAGCTCTTAGTTTAAGAGTCTATAGCTAGACTTGACATTCAAAACCCAAGTTAGGGTGGATAATAGGACAAGAAGAAAATATCATCCTTCCGCTTTCTCTTTTTGGTCAAAAATCCCATGTATTTGGTATAGGGCAGCAAGTGTTCCCATGCCCCAACTAATAAACATTTGGGATAGGAATTCTCCCTCTTTTGAAAAAATTGAAGCTCATTTTGCGTAGGGATATTTTCTTCAATTACCAAGGGTTGAGTCTCAATTGTCACATGACTCTTTTCATACCCCACCCTTGGTTTTTCTTTCTTGACACTATTTTTGAAGTTTTCTTTTTCTACAACTACAAAAAAAATTGTTTTTCTTCCACTATTTCCAAATGACCATATTCAAGCTCATACTCTACATTCTCTCTTTCTTCCTCTTGCACAACCAATTCAGTAGATTCAATGGATTGAGCAAAAATTTCTTTAAAATCAGAGTTGCCCAAATGATAACAATCATCTTCAAACTCTACACTTTTTTGTTTCTTTTGCTCAACCACCTCTTCAACACAACTCTTTTCTTCTAGCTCAACCACTTCTTCAACACAACTCTCTGCTTTTAGATGCTCCATTATAGTCTTAAAGTGAGCCTCTATATTCTTTCATGAAACTTCAAAGTTGTCATTATCCACTTTGCTATCTTCAAGGAATTGAGCTAAGAGTTCTTTTAGATTAGAGTTGTCCTCATGTGATCCTTTGGTTTGAGCTTGAGAATATGAATCTTGCTGACGCACAACATTTTCCATGCCATAATCCAAATTTTGGGATGTCATGGGCATGAAATTTGTCTCATAACAGCCTCTTTCATGTTCCCTCCCATGGAAATCATAGTTGAAACAATGTTGTTGAGCATTCAATTCTTGCATAAAGGAAAAACTCCAATGGTCCATTTTCACAAACACTAAACACAAATAACAACAAAGAGAAACACACTACAAACACAAAACACAATAAAAAAATTGCGGGAAACACAGAACATGCTAAATAAAATAATCTAAACTAACTAAACTTACTAACTAAACAACAGAAATTAACTTTCACAATCCCCGGCAACGGCGCCAAAAACTTGTTGTGCGAAAAGTAACTTGTGCAAGTATACACAATCGCAACAAGTAATATAATGATAAGTAAAGATCGTTCCCACGGAGATTGTTGAGTTTACTTCTATATTTAAATTAGTAATTTAGCTAGTGAGATAAACAAGAAACAAATACAAGTTGTCAACAAGTATTGTCATTGTGATTACAATGAATGTAAATAAACAAGTAAAGAAAGTCAAGAGTAAGATAAAGTGAGTTGGACTGTTCTTTGCTAAGTAATTTCTCAGTACTGAAGCGCTATAGCATTAGACGTTGTAGCGTTAAGCGCTGTAGCGGTATGGAAGCGTGCCTTTCAGTCACTGTCGCCAAGGTTTTGTTACAAGACTCCTATGTCTAGGTTCTAAATAAGTTCACCCCTGTATAATAAAGAACTTACAGCTTTTACCTTATGAACTATTACTCCCCTATGTCTAGAGTTAAGCACAAATTGTCTAAATGTCTTTAAACAACCTTCCATTCATATCAACCCTTGAGTTCTATTCGTAGACCATGTCTGTACCTACGAATCTACTTGTTTTAGTTGGCCATTCCCCAAACAAGTTTGAAACACAAAACATCATAACGTTATATTGCTAATACTAAAGAGTCATTACATAGCTTAAAACAATCCATCTACTAAGTGTTTAGCTCATGATGAGCATCATCAACATAATACAAACCAAAAAGCTCATATTACCGAAAATGAAAAGAAGAAGCAAGGTTGCAAAAGATGCATGTAGTGGCCTCCTTCTCATGTGACGGGTTGCTGAGGCTACAGCACAGCTTCACAACGCTGGAAATGATGATCTTCTCTTGAAAAATAAAAGCTTGAAGTGGAGGATTAATGGAGGAGAATGGTGTCAAGTTTTTCTCTCCAAAAACTCTCCCTCCAATTCTGAATTCTAAGTTGTGAGGAAGAAGAAGAAGTGAGATAGATATTATCCACATCTCATAAAGTAGATATTTACAAAAAGGTGACAATGACATCTTTCAATAAAAATGCGCCAAGTGTCCTATTTGTCATTAAAAAGCTTCCACAAATTCTGAACAGCAAGGGATAAGTATAATGACTCATCAAATAGTAGTAGGCTCCAAAAGTGTCCAACTAGCTGTCCCACCGACATATAGCGCTTACCGCTGCAGCACTTAACAGAAACATTAAAATACTCACAAAAGGCACCAAATGTGTCAAATTATAACAAATTAGCTCCTAACCCTTCTTTCCTCTAAATAACTAATATTTACTTAATAAAGCACGAATATTACTTAAGAACTTGTGTTGATTTAAGTGATAAGAGCATAAATAACTCATATAAATATGAGTTATCAAGTGTTTTAATAAATGCTTTGTTAACTTGTTAATAAAGAAACTGTGTTAAAACCATGTTAAGTCCTAGACATAGGATAACATAGTCCTTAGGGTGAAACAGTGGGTTCTTCAAAGGTAGGAGTGAACTTATTTAGCAAGCCTAGACATGGGAAGCTTTTAAGGAAACTCTGAAGAAAGTAGCTGAAAAGCACATACTTATGCAACTGCACTCAATGCATCTGCACCTTAGTGCTTCTGCACTTTGGTGCTTCTGCACCTTGGTGCTTCTGCACCACTAAAAGCATAGAAACTCTCAAAAGAACATTATTTAGTAAAGACATCTCAATCATCATTCTCAACTGATTTCCTTCGTAATCTTTTACATATTTGCATTCTATTTTCACTTAACATAAAAACCCCAAATTTGTGAGTAGTGTAGTAGTACTAATTTATATGCTTTCTAAACATACATAAAGTTAATCCAATCCCTGTGGGTTCGACCTTTCTTATCATTATATTACTTGTTTGTGACTGTGTATACTTGCACATATTTTCACACACCAAGTTTTTGGCACCGTTGTCAGGGATTGCCATTAATTTTTGTTGTTTAGATTTATAAGTTAGTGTTTTATTACTCTGGTATTTTGTTTTCTTCGCAAAAGCATTAGGTGCAGAAGCATTAGGTGCAGATGCACTAGCATATGCGCAGGGTCAGAACACCAGAATTTGCATTAGATCCTGAGATAGAGAGGAGATTTAGGAGCTTGCAAAGACAACAAAGACCCAAAGGCAGAGGTTCTAGCATGACTTCACCACAACAATTCATCAACATGGGAGCAATAGGTATGTTAAATGATAGAAATAGACCCATTAGGGATTATGCTATGTTTAATCATCAAAATATGCAAACAAGTATATCAAGACCTCATATTGATACTGTGCATTTTGAATTTAAACCCATGATGTTCCAAATGCTACAAACAATTGGTCAATTTGGTGGATCTCTCCATGAGGATCCCCATGAGCATTTAAAACAGTTTTTAGAAATATGTAGTAACTTTATCATTCCTGGTGTTAGTGAAGATGCATTTAAACTTAAGCTATTTCCATATTCTTTGAAAGATAAGGCTAAATCTTGGTTGAATTCATTAGAGCCTAATTCTATTCATTCTTGGAATGAAATGGCTGAAAAATTTTTAGCAAAATATTTTCCACCCATCAAAAATGCCAAAATGAGAAATTATATTACATCTTTTAGACAAAAAAACTTTGAATCATTGTTTGAAGCATGGGAAAGATGGAAAGAGCTTTTAAGAAAATGTCCACATTATGGTCTGCCTGTCATTATTCAAATGGAAACTTTTTATAATGGTTTAGAACCCCCCAAACCAGAATAATGCTTGATGCATCATCTGGGTGTGTGTTATTAAACTTGTCTTATAATGAAGCATGTGATTGATAGAATTGCAACAAATAGCTCTAGTTGGCCTACTGAGAGAGTGAGTGCCCAAAATAAACCATCAGGGGTACATGAAATTAGTGATGTATCAGCCCTATCTGCTCAGTTAGCCTCACTGACAAATTTGTTTAAAAACTTCACTTCAACCAGTGCATCTGCACCAACAGAAAGCACTGCAGTAGCCATAGAACAAACCCCCCAGGTGATACAAGTTGTGTGTATTGTGGAGGAGGTCACTTGTATGAAGAATGTCCCAGCAACCCTATTTCCGTTAACTATGCAGGGTACAACCAAAATAACAACCCTTACCCAAATACCTATAATCCAAATTGGAACAGTCACTCAGATTTCTGGTGGGGGAGTAATAATGCTGCTGCACCCAATGCAGCTGCACCATCTACTCCACCAGGATTCATTTCTCAACACGTCCAAAGACCATCTGCACCAGAAATGGACAACTCCATGGAAGGCTTATTGAAAGCATTTATGGGTAAAACAGATGCATTTATGGATAGGACAGAAGCATTTATGAGTGATACAAAAGTTCAAATTCCAACTCTTAATGCCTCCATCAAAAATTTGGAGAATCAAGTGGGACAATTAGCAATAGCCCTGTATCAAAAACCAAAAGGTACACTACCCTCAAACACAGAAGCTACCACATCCCACAGGCCAGGAAAGGAACAGGTGAAGGCCATTTCTCTTAAAAATGGAAATGATCTTGCAGAACCTTATGAGACTGAAGGTGAAGGTAAGGTAGAAAATGAAAAAAATAAAAACAGAAAAGAAAAAAGTTTGCAAGATGCAGAAGCACCTCATGCACCTGCATCTCAAGAAGTTCAAATGCCAAGGTTAGTTCCTGAATACCCTCCTCCTCCTTATCCTCAAAGATTAAAAAAGGCACATGAGGAGAAGCAATTCAGTAAATTTCTTGGGATTTTAAAACAATTACACATCAATGTTCCCTTATTTGAAGCACTTCAACAAATGCCAAATTATGCTAAATTCATGAAAGATGTGCTTTCAAAAAGAAAAAGATTAGGGGATTTTGAAACAGTTGCTATGTCTAAAGAATGTAGTTTAATTTTGCAAAACAAAATTCGAAGGAAATTGAAGGATCCTGGCAGTTTTACAATTCCACTCTCAAATGGAAAATCTTACACTGTGTGGATACCTTGTATTGCAGGTTACTTATATTACAGGTTAGGTTTTGATGATGAAAATGACAAAAGCCAAAGTAGATGAAAGTGAAAAATTATCTAAGTCAAAATCCAAGGCAATCAAGACTCAAGAATTAAAGTCTCAAGAATTAAGGGTAGTTTCTAGGGTTTTGGATTGTCTTAGGAAAAATTGTAAGCCGCTTTCGAAGGTCAGTGTAACAGCCCAAAATAATTGATTAATTTATTTAATTAATTATTTAGGATTTATGTGGTAGAAATAATAGAAATAATTATTTATTAGTATATGTGGACCTAATTATTAGTGTTAGTATTAGTAAATTAGAAGTGTTAAGTGGAGGCCCATGATTAGGTCACATAAGATAAGAAAAAGCGCATGAGGTTAAGTGAGTTTATAAAAGGGCTAGGTTAGGGTTTTGTTGTCATTAAAAGGAAAAAGAAAAATAAGGATTAGAGAAGTGAGAAGAGGAGAGGGAAGGCGTGATCCACAAGCTAGAAGAGAGAGAGAGAGGCGTGATCTACAACCAAAGAGAGAGAGAAGGAAAGCTAGGGTTTCACACATCTCCTAATCTAAGGTTTCGTTTTCTCCAATCTAAGGTAAGGGTGGGATTTAATTCAATATAAGGGTTTATGAGGGATCTACATGTGGGGTTTTAGGGTGCCTTGATCACCATATTGTTGTCTTGAAAAATCGCATGCCCTATGATTGTGTGCCTTGTTGAGTAATTTGATGTATGCTTGATTTCCTCACATTCCTATGCCTAAATTATATGTTGTTATGCTCATAGTAATAATTGTTGCCATATGATGATTTGTTGTTGAGAATTTATGATTAACATGTTTGATGATGATTTGGATGTGATTGTTGGTGTTTGGTGTTGTGTGTTGTTGATTTTAAACAAAATTTCTGGTCATAGAGCGCATAGGGCGCATTCTGCGTGTATTCTGGAAACAATGTAGCAGTCTGATAATTATGTGGTTTACCTTTTTAGAAACTAGACTTAATGCTTGATAATTTGGCACTAGTTTGGTTGCATTTGGAGTTGTATAGCTCGAGTTATAGGTGTCACAAGTTATGATAAAATTCTGGAAACAATCTGGATATAGGTTCAGTAAATCTGTGGTCGTGAGTGTTCTATTTGTCTAAAAATTATGGGGTTTGTTTTTCTGGAAACTAGACACAATTTTCTACAAATTAGGCACTGAGTTTACTCAATTTGGATAAGTATAATGGGAGAATTCTTGGTTGCAAATTGGGTCAAAAATCTGGGACGGTTTGGGATATATGTTCAGTCTTTGTCTAATTGTGAGTGCCCTGATCCTCCAAATTCCGTGGGGTTTGTTTTGTTGGAAAGTAGACTTAATTTCCTACTGAATAGGCACTGATTTCGCTAAATTTCGTTGAGAAATGAGGGAGAAGATTTGATTTCAAAATGACTAATAATTCTGTCCGAATTTTGTGGGGTTTGTTGCTCCGAATTTTGTGGGATTTGTTGCTCCGAATTTTGTGGGGTTTGTTGCTCCAATTAGGTGTTGTCAATTAAAATGATGTTGAGTATGTGATTAAGCCAAATTGTTGTGATGTTGCAAATTGTGGTGATGTGTCCAAAGCGCTATAAATTGTTAAGTTGTAATTGTTGACGACGATGTTTATATGACGACGACGAGTTGCCTCTATTTTTGGAAAAGTGATGTGATTTAGGCCTATGGCCAATGACGTTGATGTGTGATTATTTGACTGTTGTGCATACATCATTGAGTCGCATGCATACCATGAACATTAGGCCTTGTGCCAGCGACGAGAAAATTAGGCCTTTGGCCAGCGACGATATTTTTAGGCCTTGTGTCAGCGACGAGAAAATTAGGCCTTTGGCCAGCGACGATATTTTAGGCCCTTGTGCCAGTGACGAAAATTAGGTCTTTGGCCAGTGGCGTAGGTTGGTACCACATGCATGTGCATTGCTTGAGTCTCATATCGCATTCATATTGCACGACTGATTGAATGAAGTTGTTTGGCCATTGTGATGTGTTGTTAAAGTGATGTGTTGTTGTGAAAGTGACGTGTTAATGTATACTTAGTTGTTATTAACTGTTAAGAGTGATGTTGCTTGCTATGATTAATTGATGTCTTGAGCTTTGTATGTGGTCTTTCATACACTTCTTATATTGTATGGAGTCTCACCCCTTTTGTGGTTGTTACTTTATAGGTGAGCCCGAGTGAAGATTGTAGTCTTCCTTTTGTCTGGTGTCGTCTGCTCTGATAGGTAGCACTTGGGGAAGGGTCGATTACTGTTTTTAATTATATTTCGGTTGATGTTGAATCTTTTAGTAATTGGTGCACTTTGCACTTTGTCGGTTGTTGATGTTTTTAACGATGTTGAATAGTTCCGCTGCATGTTTTGAGAAAACTACGAGGTTTTGTTTTACGTTGAAAAATGTGACACTTTTTTGGCGCGAAAAACTCTGATAAATTATGAATAAACGATGGGTGAAAAAAGGGTGTTACAGTCAGCTCATCTCACAAAAGTCTCATGCCTTCACTATTTTTAAAATGCATGCATGCACACATAAACATAAAAAGCATTTTTGAGAAATTAAGAAATCGATTCACTACTTTTAACTAAACATCAAAATCGATTTTCAACTCACAATGAAAGAGAGAAATCGATTCATCAACCATTTTCTAAAGCATAGAATCGATTTCCAAGATGTTTCAAAAGAAAGAAATAGATTCCTACTATTTTCTCTAAAACACATAATCGATTTCCTTCCTGTTTTCAGAGCACATAATCGATTAGCTCCTCACTCTAATCAGGCAAAGAATCGATTCTTCTTTTAATGTACTCAAGCATAAAATCGATTCCCTTCCTGTTTCTTAAGCTATAAATCGATTTGCATCTCATTTCAAACAAGCCATGAATCGATTGTCACCTAAACTATTTCAGGTAAACAATCGATTATCATTCTTAGGCAAGTCAGACACTTAATCAATTTTATCATCTCCATAATTATTTCAACGGCTATATTTTTCTAAGCCTATAAATAGAAGGCTTTGCAAATCATTTCTCACACAACCCATTTCACAAAAACGCATCAAACGCATAACAACCCTTTTACATTTTCACTTCTGCTCTTCACGCACTGTTCGTCCGTCAGAGCTGATCTCTCGCAAGGGTTAGTCGGGTTGGGGAAAATTCAATTTGTAATATCTGCCTACACAAGAGGTATTTTGGTCTTTACATTTGTAATTGTTTTATTGTTGTATTTTGTACTAGGGAGTGGGGTATCTCTCTAGGGTAGCTGTTTGTACTAGGAAGTGAGGTATCTTTCTGGGGCAGCTGGTTGTAACAGGGGTGGGGTATCTTGTTATTGTTGTAATAGATTTGAGGGCTCTTCATAGGTGGGGTATCCTAGGAGAAGAGTGCCTGAGTCTGTAAAGGTTTCCAAGGCACCCGTAAGCCTTGTTGTGTTAGTGGAAAATCTCACAAGGGTGTGAGGACTGGACGTAGGTCACTGGGAGGTGACAGAACCAGTATAAATCTGCTGTGTTCTTTATTGCTTTATTTTCGTTTTTCTTCGATTCCATTAACCTGCGCGAAAATTAATCTAAGTCGTTAAAAAGGGGAGAAGTTTTTAAAATCTCAATTCACCCCCCCTCTTGAGACTGAAGCCACTTGGTAACAAGTGGTATCAGAGCTAGACTCTTGCAAAAGGGCTTAGCAGCTTCAAGAGAAATGGCTCCAGGTTGGTCTACACAAGAGGGTGCTTCTCTTACCCGTCCTCCGGGATTCAACGGGAAAGATTACGCATATTGAAAAGAAAGAATGAGAATATTTATTGAAGGGGTAGACTTAGATGTTTGGGATGCTGTGGAAAAAGGACCCTATGTCCCCATGCATATTGTAAATGGTGTTCTTACTATTAAAGATAGAGCGGAATGGTCTGATGATGAAAAGAGAAAAGTGCAACATAATTTACGAGCTAAAAATATTATTACTTCTGCATTAAGTCCTGATGACTTCTATAGAGTATCAAATTGTAAATCTGCTCAAGAAATGTGGGATAATCTGCAAGTCACTCATGAGGGTACAAATGAAGTAAAAAGGGCTAGAACGAACACTCTGATCAGAGAATATGAGCTATTCAGAACGAATTTGTAACATCCTCAAAATAATTAGTAGAATTATTTGGGTGTTAACCCAATTAAATTTATTTAGTACTTGACTGGTAAATTTCCTGAGTGCTAAAATTATTTATTGGTTGTCATCGGATCGTTAACCGGATAATACGGGTCAAGGAAGTTTTGGAATCGAAATAAGAGGTTTAGATCAATATGGTAATTGGACCACGTTACCGCTTATATATTAATAAATATATATATGTATGCGTATATGTGAGTGAGGAGAAAAGAAAGAATTAAAAAGAAAGAAATAAAAGAGAGAAGGAAGCGAGAGATACAGAGAAGAGAAAAGAGAGAAAAGAGAAAGAAGAGGAAAGGGGCATGGAGGAAGAAGAGGAAAAAGGGAGGACTTCGGCTCATCAAAACGACTTCCTTCCAACACGAAAAATGCTCAGCGTTACTTCCTCTTCGATTTGGTACCAAGATCTTCATCATCAACTCACTCTCTCTCACTTTGCCATTTTCAAATTTGAGCTCAAAAGTGAGGTTTCGATGGTTGAAGCTTAAGGATAGCTTAGGATTATGTTTGGCGCGAACCCAAGGATGATGGATCGGTGAAGGATGTTCGATTGAAAGATTTGGGGTTGAAAATCAAAGATTTGGGGTTATGGATGAATAGTAGTTTTGGAGGTTAGGGATGATGAATAGTGTCCATGGAGAATTTCGAGGAATTCGGTATTTCGGTCAAAAAGAGGTTTCGTGATCGAGTGGAAAGCTTTGGAAGCGGATTTGAGCGTCGTCGGAACGGAAAGTTTATGCGGGGAATGTTCGTGTGGCTACTCGGTGAATTCGGCTCGATCGTGGTTCACGCTTCAAGGGTGAGTTTTACTCACGTTTAGCTTTTGAATTAATAAACATAATTTGTGAAATGTGTTTTGGTTTGATTCGCGTCGAAAAAGTATTTTGTACGAAAATCGCGTTTTATGTCCAATTGGTTTTTGGATTGATTGATTGATGATTATTATTGTTTGAGTATGTTTTTGTACTGTTTTTATGTTGGGACTGGACTGGAACAGGTATCGGAATTGATCGGAACGACGAAAAATGCGAAAACGGGATAAAATACAATGCTGTCAAAAGCGCACGACCCGTGCGTCTCAGGCGCACGGACCGTGCGGGTCTTTCTGTTTCTGTTTTCAAAAACGCATTACAGGGCGCACGACCCGTGTGTATGGGCGCACGAACCGTGCGCTGTGTTCTGTCCAAAATTTCCCAAACTTGCCCGGAACGATCCCGATCGATTCCAATCCTCTCCTAATCCTTTCCTAACCCTTCTATAATGATATTAGGCCTATAATGCCAGTATTCTGGGTATGTCTCAAAAAGGGTTTTATAAAATACTTTCGAAGTTGTAAATTGTGTCGGAAAGAGGTAAAATAGAGTACGTGAGCGAACACGCGAAACAATGTTTTTCTTGTAACCGAATGTTCATCTTTGTGTTTGATGTGAACGGACTTTGAGTTCATAGTATTGTAGATATACGTATATAGTATATCGAGTTGGGTGACGACCCATGTGTAACATACTAGGCGGGGCAGTCATGATCCCCTTCCCTAGGCTCCATGCCAATGGGAGAATGTACTATTGGTAGGGGAGTTCACCGGGATTAGCACGGTTTTACATTCGGTGTTGTGTTAAAGATTATTGTGTGATACACCGGGATTAGCATGGTTTTGCAGTCGGTGCCGTACTTGTTGTGTTGCGCGATACACCGGGATTAGCATGGTTTTGCGGTCGGTGCCGTACTTTGTTTATTTTACGACATACCGGGAGTAGCAATGTTTTGCAGTCGGTGTCGTGTTAAGCTGTAAAAGAACTAATAACTGAACCGAGAGTGTTAGTAGGGGTCTCGGTAGAACTCACTGAGATTGTATCTCACTGTTTAAATGTTGTTGTTTTACAGAGACATAGGGACAGCGGAAATCCAAGAGGCACGAGTAGGTTGAGCTCGGACTGGATGCTGATAGCCTAGCTTTATGTTTAAGCTTATTTCCCTTTTGTTGTCTGTATACTAAAACATTATGTATTTATTGTATATCTTTCTTCCGCTTTCTTGTATGATACTGAACACTATAGATGCTGATGGTGTATGGTCTGAGAACCATATTGTCTTGTTGTAAATAAGACTGTTTGGGTTATATTCAGCAAAAAATTTATAGTGATATTCAGTGTCTAAGCAGGAAATATATCTCTGATGTGTTACTAAGGTGCACCTGGGTATTTTTAGTCAATAGAAATACCGGGGTGTTACAGAATTTAGGTGAAACTATACCAGAGATGCAAAAAAGGTTCACTCACATAGTGAATCAACTAATTCTACTGGGAAAACCATTCCCTGCTGAATATCTGATCAACAAAGTTCTAAGGTGTCAGAATAGAGAATGGCAACCCAAGGTAACTGCTATAGCTGAATCAACGAATTTAGCTACCATGTCACTTGCCACTCTGTTTGGTAAACTGCAAGAGCACGAACTAGAGCTCACTCGTCTGGCTGAGCATGAAAATACTGATAAGAAAAAGAAAAGCTTAGCTCTAAAAGCTTCTAGTTCAAGTCGACCTTGTGATAGTGATGACTCAAAGTGAGAATGATGAAAGTGAGGAAAACATGGCTCTCATAATTCAAAAATTCAAAAAGTTTATGAGAAAGAAAAATTTCGCCAAAAAATTTTCTCCTAAGAAGTTCTCCAACAAAGAAAGTTCATCCGGTCCTCCAACTTGCTGTGAATGTGGGAAACCTGGTCACATGAAGATGGAATGTCCAAGCCTACTGAAAAGGTCAACAAAATTAGAGAAGAAGGCATTCAAATAAAACAAAGGTAGAAAAGCCTACATTGCATGGGAAGACACTGACATGGATTCATCAGATGAGTCAGAAAATGAAGAAGCTCAAGTCGCACTTATGGCAAATCATGAAAGCGAAAGCGAAAATGAAGAAGCTCAAGTCGCACTTATGGCAGATCATGAAAGCGAAAGCGAAAATGAGGTAAGCTCTAAATCTGAAACTTTACAAGATGCATATGATGAATTGCATGAAGCATTTATTGAGTTGCATGATGATTCCTTAAAACTAGCTAAAGCATTAGATAAATCAAAGAAAGTTATTAATAATCTTCAAAATGAAGTTATTGCTTTAACTAAGGAAAGACTAGAACTTAGAAAAGAAAATTATAGTCTGGGTTATCTTAAAACAAATCATGGTTGCGATAAATGTGTTGAATATGAAAAGAAAGTTCATGAGCTTGAATGGACGATAGGCAAAATGTCCAACTTACAGCATGTGCATCCTAGGGCTCCAGGAAATAATTTTGTGAAAAGAAATGTGCATCATAGACCTCCTAGAAACAATTTCATAAAAAGGCATGTGCATTATAAACCAAAGCTTTCCACTAGACCACATATTAAATGTTATTATTGTGATAAACCTGGACATACTGCTTCCATTTGCATGGCAAGAGGTAGACAAACTGTGAAAAAGGTATGGGTTCCCAAAAGGACCATACCAAACACTAACCCACAAGGACCCAAAGAGATTTGCGTACCTAGAACCCTGTTTTAAATCACTGTAGGTATGCTTCAAGGTATGGGGGACAGATTGGTACCTTGACAGCAAAAACACAAAGCGCATAACTGGAAAAGAAAAGCCCTTAAACACTCACCCCAGGCCAAGCAGTCATGTGACTTATGGTAAGAACAAAGAATCTTCGATGAAGGTTAGTCCCCATAAATGATCTATCCACTATGATTGACATATATGCAAGAAAGTAAGTGTTTGACTTTGTCTCATGCATCTGAGAAAAGCATTTATAAGACATGTCAAAGTAACTAAGCAGAACATATCTCATTCATATAGATCATGATTAGATGGAAATACAAAGGACCCCGTTAAATTCTCTAAGTCTGTACATATAGAAATTATAATACCATCATCTTAGAGTTCATGATTCAGATAGGCGTTGTATGATTAAGTTAGTTGAGTCTTTTCAAAACAGCAAGTTAATATTCTTTTAAAAACCATTGCAAAAGAAAATTTGTTCATTGGCCTTTTTATCAAATAAAATCTGAACTAATCATATGCTTCATAGAGTTTTGTGTTCTAAAAGAAAAATGAGCATCTCAGTACTATTTTACTGTGTGACCTGAGAATCGATTTCCAAGTCCCTATTATTGTGCTAAAAATCGATTATGATCCTGTGTCAGTGGATTACTTGCTCTATGCTTCTCAATCGATTATGTCCTACCAAAATCACAACCAAATCGATTGCCTTCCTAAAATAACTCTCCTTGTTTTTCAAAATCATGCGCCGCCTCCTAATCTTTTCCAACAAGAAAGGTGCAAAAATTCCTCCTAAATTATCTCACCATATATTCTCCTATTCTGTTGGGCGCCTATCTATCTAAGCGATTAAAATCTCTCTTTAGCGACCTACATTCACTATCCACTCCATTCCAATGCACTCATCGCAAGAATGTTTGTGTCAAAAGGAAGAAGATGCATGATGGTGAAGCCAATAACTCCTCTCAACCCTTCTACTCCGGGTACTTCACTAATCCTGATCACTCTGAACTGTATAACAACAACTTCTCTCTTAGAGGATTAGGAACTACATATGCTCTAGATTTACCATGGTTTCGTAGTCAAAAAGGCTTTGAGTTTATTGATTGGCTAGACTATCACAAACTATTAGATTTCCTAACTACAACGGGACCAGTTGTTCCGGACTCAGTTAAAGCCTTCTATGTAACACCCCATTTCTACCCGGTAAAATAATGCAAAATCAGAGTTAAAAATCTTTTTCAACAAACAATGGAGTTCCACATTGGCTTCGTGGAAACAATAGACGGTTTAATTCGCTTTTTGAAAACAGATACATAGTGCTTTCGGATGAACCGAAAAACGACATCTCAAAACAAGTCAAACTTCTTTTAACAACGCAGCGGAAATTCAAATGGTTCCACTAAACAATCGTGGCAACTATGCAAAACTCATAACTCAAAATCCAACCGTAAACAACTTAAATAACATAAATAAACGTTCATTCCCCCCCGAATGCTACGTATCAGAGCGACGACACCGACTCGGTCAAATGAAAGTACAACGGCATTCATTCGAGGTTACCTGCACGTTACCAACATAGGGGTAACATTCAAACAGAAGGGGTGAGATATCGAACCATATAATGAATCATATGAAAGACAATATATATCAGGTCAGGACATCAGATCATCATTTCACAACAGTCAATATCATCATATCACAACGGTCAATATCATCATATCACAACGGTCAATATCATCATATCACAACAGTCAATATCATCATATCACAACAGTCAAGTCATTACGATCGTATAAATATGCAACATGAATGCAGAATGTGACTCGATTCAGGGCCACCGCCCGATAATGCATGTGGTACCATAAATCAAACCCGTAAATAAGGGCATCAACATCGCAACATCGTCGTCGTGGTTTGAGCATAGCTCCATCGTAAAAATATGCTATGCATGCGACGCTATGTAAATGCACAAACAAATAACAACGGTTACATAGCAACGCAACAACATCGGAAAGCAACCTTGGCCGTAGGCCTACATCACATCACCTGCCAATGAATAGAGGCAAATTCGTCTTCGTACAACCTTCGTCGTCAACAATTTACTACTTAGCAATTTTCAACATTTGGCAACATCGCAATATTTTAGCAACTTTCAACATTTTGGCAACTTTGGGCCTAATCACATATTCAACATCATTTTAAATAACAATCGTGAGATTCACATTTGGGCAGCCACAGCAACAATGGCAACAACGGCAACAGCGACAATAGAAACAACGGCGACATCGACAGCAACACTGCAACAGCAGCAACAATAGCAACAACGGCTACAGCAACCGCTACACTGCAACAACGGCAGCAACAACACCAGCAGCAACACAGCAACACCAACACAACAATGGCACACAGCAACAGCAGCACAGCAACAGAAACACAGCCGCAGCAGCACAGCAACAGCAGCACGGCAATAGCAACACAGCAATGGCAACACAGCACAGCACAGCAACAGCAGCAGCAACACAGCAACAGTAGCAGCAACACTGCACATCAACACAGCACAGCAACAGCAGCAGCAACACAGCACAGCAACAGCAGCAGCAGCAACACAGCACAGCAACAGCAGCAGCAACACTAGGGTGTGGCGCCTAGGGACAGGGCGCCAACACCAGCAACGCAGAAACAGGGTGTGGCGCCTAGGGACAGGGCGCCAACACCAACAGCAACAAAATAGAGCATGGCACCTAGGGATAGGGCGCCATCACCCGCAACCAACAAACACAAGTCACAGGGCGCCTAGGGCGCTAGTTTCAGCAAGCAAACACACTGTCAGGCACAGGGCAAATTTCTATCAAACATGCCTCTACTTCGGTAAATTAATTAACCTATCAAACGGTATCGAAACTTAGCAAAGGACCCCTCTATGAAAAGCTAAGAATGTCTAGTTCCTGACTATAATTGTTATTTTGCAAAATAACGGTCCAATTCGTACAGTTTCAATAAATAAGCAACAAGGTTCAGAAAACAGGACAGCCACCATGACCTAGCTTGTGACACCTCTAAAATTATCAAAACTCAATCAAATGACATGGGACTTGAGCCTAACCCGAAACAAGTTGAGTGTAGTTTTCAATGAATCAAGAATCATTCAAAAAGGAGTTCAAACAAAAACGTTATACACGAAATACCGAACCTATATCCATATTGCTTCCAGAATTTTAACCTAACTTGTGAGACCTATAACTCGAGATATACAACTCCAAATGCAACCAAACTAGTGTCAAATTAACAAGAATTAAGTATAGTTTCTGAAAAGGTAAACCACATAATTTTTGGACCGCTATATTGTTCCCAGTTACTGTATAACCGAACCTATATCCAGATCGTTTCCAGAATTTTATCCTAACTTGTGACACCTATAACTCGAGCTACACAACTCCAAATGCAACCAAACTAGTGCCAAATTAACAAGAATTAAGTCTAGTTTCGGAAAAGGTAAACCACATAATTTTTGGACCGCTAGATTTCTCCCAGTTACTGTATAACCGAACCTATATCCAGATCGTTTCCCTTATGAACATGGCAAGCACAAATATAATTCTAGGGCTAATAACATAGAACACCAATCACACAAAAATTGTTCAACAAGGCAACATAAACATATGATCATACATGGTGACAACTTATCAAACCCTAACCCCTACATAAAGCCATTCATAGGACCCATTATAGAGCTAGAACCCCACCCTTACCTTAGCCTTAGAAGACCACGAACCCTAGCCTTTGAAGATCACAAAACCCTAGCCTCCTCTCTCCTCTTGGCGTCGCTCTCTGCTTCTTCTCTCCTCTTGGCCGTCGCTCTCTCCCTCTTCTCTTCTCTCTAATTCTATTTTTTTTGTTCTTTCTAAATGAGCCAAACCCTAAATACCTCTTATTTATACTTATTTAATTTTATGGGCTTTTCTATAGCTTATGCGAATTACATCATGGGCCTCGCTTAACACTTCTCCTATTACTACTCCCAACCCTAACAATAGGCCCACGTATACTAGCATTATTATTATTCTATTATTCTTCTACCAATTAAATTCTCAAACAATTCAATTAAATAATTAATTAAATTTTGGGGCGTTACATTCTACACCACGCTAAGCTACAATGCCAAAACTGAAACTCGGTCAGCCGAATTAAAAGGAACTAGAATCCATCTCACCCTGGCTCAGTTTAGTAACATTACAAGTCTACCTTGTGATGGTGAGAAATTAATCCAAATGTCTCCTCCGATGTCTTGGACCGAGTTAAACCTTGGAGATGCGTGTGTATCAATCTGTCACGCCCTGGCTGATGTTGGAAAACGACCTATATTAGCCAAATCCCTTACAACCCAAAATAGGCTTCTCCACTACATCATTGCCCGGATCATCCTTCCCGAAACCTCAAACCTAGCTCAGGTAACCTATGATGAAGTGACCTTACTTTGGGGCATTAAACACCAGAAAAGCATAAATTGGGCACATCTGATTGTGGACCACATGCTGAAACACAAAAATTCTAATGACAAATCCCTTCCATACTGTGTCCTCATCACAAAAATCCTCCACCACTTCAACATCCCGTTCTTAGGAGAGAAAATTCTAAATAGGAAAAGCAGCCTATCACATGATCAGCACCTCCACCATAAATCAAATTCACTACATTCAAGATGGAGATACATGGGATCATGCCACCATTTGTATAGCATCCTCCCAAGAATTTGATCCAAATAGGCCACCTGGTCCCAATACGCGCTCTATAATACCTGAGGTTGCACAACCCAACCCAAACAACTCTATTGCTGCAGTTGCCACCTCCTCTACCGCCCTTGATCACTTCTTGGTTGCACTCAACATCTTTCAAGATGAGCAGCGCGAAATGCATGAAGAATAGAAAGAAGAAATCATCACTTCCAGAGAGACCCATAGTCGTGAAACTGCTGCTTTAAACAACCGGTTAACAGAATTTGAGACTCGTGTCGGTTCTTTCTCGTTTTGGATGCAACATCCTTAGATAGTACTATGAGGCACCACACTCTTTCTATATTTTGTGCCATGTTGGCGTAACCTTTCCTTATATAGCATATGACTTGTGATCTATGATTCGTTTGATGGAAACTCTTTTTCTGCAATGGTTAAATTATTTTTTTGCTGTGATGCCCGATTTGCAAACTTTGTCATATGTCGACCTTTTTGATCATGACAAAAAGGGGGAGAAATATAGTGTCATTAAAGAATTTAAAACTGTTAGTATTATAGCATAATATAGTGTCATTAAAGCATTTAAAATTGTTAGTATTATAGCATTGTCACTTTGCATCTAGTCAATAAAACAGGGGGAGCATCAAGTTAGGGAAAGTATCACATAATGCATTATTTTGCTTTGATGAACTAACCTCCCACCTAAAGATGAGTCAAGTTTGGTCATCATCAAAAAGGGGGAGAATGTGGATACCTTGTATTGCAGGTTACTTATATTGCAGGTTAGGTTTTGATGATGAAAATGACAAAAGCCAAAGTTGATGAAAGTGACAAATTATCTAAAGTCACAATCCAAGGCAATCAAGACTTAAGAATTAAAGTCTCAAGAATTAAGGGTAGTTTCTAGGGTTTGGGATTGTCTTAGGAAAAATTGTAAGCCGCTTCCGAAGGTCAGCTCATCTCACAAAAGTCTCATGCCTTCACTATTTTTAAAAGTCATGCATGCACACGTAAACATAAAAAGCATTTTTGAGAAATTAAGAAATCGATTCACTACTTTTAACTAAACATCAAAATCGATTTTCAACTCACAATGAAAGAGAGAAATCGATTCATCAACCATTTTCTAAAGCATAGAATCGATTTCCAAGATGTTTCAAAAGAAAGAAATCGATTCCTACTATTTTCTCTAAAACACATAATCGATTTCCTTCCTGTTTTCAAAGCACATAATCGATTTTCTCCTCACTCTAATCAGGCAAAGAATCGATTCTTCTTTAAATGTACTCAAGCATAAAATCGATTCCCTTCCTGTTTCTTAAGCTATAAATCGATCTGCATCTCATTTCAAACAAGCCATGAATCGATTGTCACCTAAACTATTTCAGGCAAACAATCGATTATCATTCTTAGGCAAGTCAGGCACTTAATCAATTTTATCATCTCCATAAATATTTCAACGGCTATATTTTTCTAAGCCTATAAATAGAAGGCTTTGCAAATCATTTCTCACACAACCCATTTCACAAAAACGCATCAAACGCATAACAACCCTTTTACATTTTCACTTCTGCTCTTCACGCACTGTTCGTCCGTCAGAGCTGATCTCTCGCAAGGGTTAGTCGGGTTGGGGAAAATTCAAGTTGTAATATCTGCCTACACAAGAGGTATTTTGGTCTTTAGATTTGTAATTGTTTTATTGTTGTATTTTGTACTTGGGAGTGGGGTATCTCTCTAGGGTAGCTGTTTGTACTAGGAAGTGAGGTATCTTTCTGGGGCAGCTGGTTGTAACAGGGGTGGGGTATCTCGTGTTATTGTTGTAATAGATTTGAGGGCTCTTCATAGGTGGGGTATCCTAGGAGAAGAGTGCCTGAGTCTGTAAAGATTTCCAAGGCACCCGCAAGCCTTGTTGTGTTAGTGGAAAATCTCACAAGGGTGTAAGGACTGGACGTAGGTCACTGGGAGGTGACCGAACCAGTATAAATTTGCTGTGTTCTTTATTGCTTTATTTTCTTTTTCCTTCGCTTCCATTAACCTGCGCGAAAATTAATCTAAGTCGTTAAAAAGGGGAGAAGTTTTTAAAATCTCAATTCACCCCCCCCCCCCTCTTGAGACTGAAGCCACTTGGTAACACACTGGTCGTGCATTATGCGATTTTGGTGCAAGTATCCACTTGATGCCTAAATCAATATTTACACAACTTGAAATTGGAAAAGCCAGACCTACAACTGTGACACTTCAACTTGCAGATAGATCAATAGCCTACCTAGAGGGAATTATTGAAGATATTTTAGTTAAGGTTGACAAATTTGTGTTTCCTGTAGATTTTGTTATTCTTGATTTTGATACAGATAAAGAAGTCCTTGTCATCCTTGGAAGGCCATTCTTGGAAACTGGAAAGACACTCATTGATGTACAAAAAGGTGAACTAACCATAAGAGTGAATGATCAAGAGGTGAAATTCAATGTGATGAATGCTCTGAAATATCCTGCAGAGGAGAGTGAAAAATGTTCAGCAATCATTTCTCTTGACCATTTAGTGCAGAAGCAATTCCATAAGAAGTATGATCATCTCACCAGTGCACTTGCACCAGATGCAGCTGCACCACCTGAAGAAGAAATCTTGGAAAAAGACATTCTGCCAAGAGAAGAACCAGCACAAAAGGATCATCTGATTAATGCTCTTGCATCTGATGCTCCTGCACGGCTAGGTGAAGACATGGTGGAAAAGGAGAGTGTGGGAAGAAGAAATGAATCAGAAGAAGGGAGTGTTAAAGAGATTGAGCCTGAACCAGACCCTAAAGAAGCACTCAACAAACAACCAACTCTCCTAACCCAATGCCCATCTCACAAAAATCCAACTCCACAAAATTTGGTGAAAGTGTATCCTAATGGGGCAGTGGAATTGTTTGATGAAGCCACCATTTCCACTTTCCAAATCAATGGAAAAAGGGTGAAGCAGTATTATGGAGCACATGTGGTGAGGGACAAAGGCACCACTCATTTCCAAAATCTCTAAATCAAGGAGATAGTCAGGCTGAAAGACTCTTAAGTCAAGCGCTTATGGGAGGCAACCCATGATTTTGAATTATTAATTATGTTCTTTTTTCAAGTTTATGTTTTGAAGTATTTTCTAGGAAAACAGAGGTGGCTGGTGCAACTGTAACACCCCGGTAAATTCTAACTTGTAGAACTACCGAAATGTACTAAATGGCATACATCAGAGTAACTTCCTGTTACTGAATATTGAACACAAACTAAAAATTTCGATAATACATATCAAATGGTTCTCCGAACCGTACTTAACTTCATCAAAATGCTTAAGTTTCATAACTTAAGACTTATACATAATCCTGGTGTTCAATACTCAAAACATAAAGTAGCGGAAATGATTTTACAACTTAACCAGTGAAAGTCATACAATCGGTAACATAACTAAAATAAGCTACAAAGGACTAAACATGAAATCAAATCTCCCAAGACTCCATGAGTCGCACCGGCTAACCGTGCTTCGTCGCCTTTGCTTTCCCTTGCTTCTCTGTAAAAACCACAACATATAAAGGGTGAGATAAACATTATCTCAGTGAGTCCTATCGAGACCCCTTACTAACTCTAGCGGTTCATTAAGCTTTATCTTGTGAACTCATGGCCCTAATAAGCAACCATGTGGACATGTATTTTATTTTCATGTAACTTGTAGCCCTAATAAGCGACTACTCGTTAAATTAATTACTTTCTTGATGTAGCCCTGATAAGCAACTACACAGCATATTTTCATGAACTTAGCACAACACCTCAACACCTCACCCCGAGGGAAAGTAACTTGAATTGTGTTTACATGAATTGAGAGTTTTAATGTCTTTATAGACTTACAATCAATTAACTTAGCATGACATGATGAACTCTAGGTTCGTTATCTCAACATGATCCGTATGCACTCGCGTTCACTATGGTACGGTTTTTCTAACATTCTTAACGTTCAAAACATGGTATTTTATAGCTTGAATTACACATCAGAATAGACCTTTCAATAAGCTTCAAAACGCAACTGAAAACACTTCAATCGGATTACCGGATCAAAAGTTATCGCGAAAACAAAATCGACAAGTTTTGCTGAAATTTACACTGCGTCGCGACACGGACAGGGTCCGTCGCGACGCGAAATCACACAGAAACATTTTCGTTGCAATTTTACAAAGGGTCGCGACGCGAAGGGGGACGAGTCGCGACGCGATGGCATCCAGATAGTTCAGAAAACAGGTTTTCGAAATGCGATTTTGTTTCGTTCCGCTTTCAATTCGATACCGAGACTTAAAACAAGCATAGCAAGCAATTATTCCAGACCAGCGAAAGCGATAAACAATCAGTCAATACATATCATCACAACATCAATCAACAATTCCACAATTCGAACAATTTACAATTAACGGTTATTCGATAAAAACGGTTTTATCTACTTTTTCGAAAAGTGGATTTTAACGTATCGTTTCAGAAAACATTATGTCTTGATATCAATAAAAAAAACATCCCTAAGCGAGTATAGAACTCACCTAACGTGATGATAATCACGTAACGAACGGATCAACGGAAAGACACGGTTGGAGTAACCTCGCGAACGGTCCCGGACTCGAATCCACGCTACCCCAAACCCTCCAAAAACTGAACCGATAGAGCTTGGCTTCTACCACCTCGAACCTCAGCTCCCAATCTACCCTATGAAGGTTGCTAATCACTTTGTGGCTCTCAAAACAGACATGCAAACCATATCCAGCTACTCGACTCCATTTTGGAGCTTGGAGCTTCAAGGGATGACAATGGTGATTTGAAGGTGGAGTAGCTGTTTGCTTAGAAAATAGGATCAATGGGAAGAAGAAGAAGAATGATGAAGGATGGTGGTTTTAGATTAAACATGCATTCAGAAATGACTTGGCTGGCTCCTCTTCCCTCCTCCTCCTTCTCTCTCACGATTCTCCCCTCCCCTCCTTTCTCTTGTTTTAATTTTTCTGCAATTGGAAGTAAGGCTGGGTGTGTGTGTTCAGCTGGGGGGGGGTATTCATTTAGGGTTGGAAAAGACTCTTCTGACCTCCCTCACTAACACTTCACTTAATTCACCTCTAATCCAACAATTACACTCCAACCTCTACACTTAGCACAAGGCACCAATTATGCTCAACAATAATATTATTTATTTCAATCCTCACATAATCTAGCAATGTTTGCCAACTAACCATTTCATGATAACCTCTTGTGCTAAATATTTCATTTAGCTAATAATTCACTTTAACCTCTTTGCTAATTTAATTAAATTAATTTAGGTAATTAGGGGATGTTACAATCACCCCAACTTTTAAAATTTTGTCCTCAAAATTGATAAAACGTACCTCAATCGAACAGATAGGGATATTTCACCCGCATGTTCTCCTCTACTTCCCATGTTGCTTCGTCGGGTGATGCACCGTCCCAAAGCACCTTGACAATAGGAATTGATCTCGTCCGGAGCGTTTTCTCGCCACGTTCGATGATCCTGACTGGAGTAGGCTGATAAGACAAATCTGGTCTGATGTCGATCGCTTCATAACTTAAGGGTTGATTCGGGTCATGAATATACTTCCTTAACTGCGATACATGAAACACATCATGTAATCTGGACAATTCTGGAGGCAAGGCAATGCGGTACGCTACCGGCCCAACTCGCTCGATATTCTGGAAGGGTCCGACATACCGAGGACTGAGCTTCTTCGCCCGCAATGCGATACCGGTTCCGATGGTTGGAGAAAGTCTCAAAAAGACATGGTCTCCTTCTTCGAATTCTAACGGCCTTCTTCTCTTATCGGCATAACTCTTTTGTCGACTCTGCGTGGCCTTCATCCTTTCTCTTATCTGACGGATCTTCTCCGTAGTCTCACAGACCAAAACCGGTCCCAACAATCTCTGCTCACCTACATCCCACCAACACAATGGTGTTCTACACTTCCTTCCATACAATGCTTCATATGGAGCCATTCCGTTACTAGAATGGTAACTGTTGTTGTATGAAAATTCCACCAATGGAATATGATCCTCCCATCTGCCTCCACTATCGAGTACACAAGCCCTCAACATATCCTCCAATGTCTGAATTGTCCTCTCAGTTTGCCCGTCTGTCTGTGGATGGTAAGCGGTGCTAACACACACTGTTGTTCCCAACGCCATATTCAATGGTCTCCAAAACCGAGATGTGAACTTGGGATCTCGATCACAGATGATACTTGTAAGGATTCCATGCAACTTCACAATATTCTTGAGATACTCATCTGCTAACCTAGCAACCTTGTGATTCGAACGCACCGGAATAAAATGGGCGGACTTGGTCAGGCGATCCACCACTACCCAAATAGAATCATTTCCGGCTTGGGACCGTGGCAATCCCACGACAAAATCCATAGAAATGCTTTCCCATTTCCATTCAGGTACATTCAACGGCTGTAACTGGCCACCTGGCTTCTGGTGCTCTATCTTGACCCTTTGACAAGTCAAGCATCGAGACACAAACTCTGCAATATCCACTTTCATACCCGGCCACCAATACAACTGCTTCAAATCTCGATACATCTTGGTAGACCCAGGATGTATTGAGAACTGACTCTTATGAGCCTCTTCTAAAATTTGCCTCTTCACATTCTCATCATTCGGCACACAGATTCTACCATCAAAACAAATTACGCCATCACCGTCTTTGGTGTAACTCGGCAACCTCTTCTGCGCTTGCAGTTCTAAATCAACCTCTTGGGCTGAGCGAATCAGATTTCTCAAAGGACTCGAAATCCGAATGTGACTCAACACCAACCTGTTCCTTCTTGCCTTCACTCTCAAATTAAGGTCTCTAAACGATTCCAACAGTGACATCTCATGAATCATCAGTTTTGCAGCGTGGATAATCTTTCTGCTCAAGGCATCGGCCACAACATTCGCCTTACCAGGATGGTACTTCAACTCAAAATCATAATCTTTCAGGAACTCTACCCATCTCCTCTGTCTGTTGTTCAACTCCTTTTGGTCAAACAAATACTTAAGGCTCTTCGAAACGAGACCCATACAGGTAATGCCTCCAAATCTTTAGGGCAAACACAATCGCCGCCAACTCTAAATCATGAGTTGGGTAATTCTCTTCGTGCGGCTTCAACTACCTGTTGATTCTGCATAAGGACACATCCCAAACCCTTACCAGAGGCGTCGCAATAGATTTGGAATCCTACAGACGGATCTGGAAGAATCAGGACAGGTGCAGAAGTCAAACGATTTTTCAATTCCGCAAAACAATCATCACAATCTGAGTCCCATACAAACGCCTGACCCTTGCTGTAACACCCCTTTTCTACCCTTATATTACACGTCATTTATCAGAGTAATTCTCTTTCAAAAATATTATTTTAATTGATAGAAAAGAAATGCTACAACTTCATTAAAGCAAACTCATCATTTGCACTGTTCAAATTTGTGCAACAAACATCCGTCATGAAAAATCAAGTCCTCGAAAATCCCATCACAGCGGAATAAACAACAACTCACTAATAACTCTCAAAACGCGTCTCAATTTATCGATAAAATCATTAAACAACCAATCAAATAATTTATCAAGTTTCACCCACGCCCCCTAGGTGTTACAGTATCAGAGAGCGACACAAAATACATCCCAAGAGCTAATGAGGAAGGCAGCAGATCCTTCACTCGCGGTTACCTGCAGCGTTGCCACAATAGAGCAACATTCCAAGCAGAAGGGGTGAGAATTTCAATAAAACATAATCAAGCATAAACAGAGTAATATGAACAGTGAATCATACGACATCATCAATATCATCAAACTCATCATCAGAGAATATCAATTCAAACACAATTATTTTCAAGGAATCACCGTCATGAAAGTGCATGTGAATGCAACCCCCTCCAGGGCATATGCATGATGGTATCATCTCGTCATAAAAAGCCACTCAAGGCATATCATCATCAAAAGCCACTCAAGGCATATCATCATCAGTAAGAGGCCGAAGCCTATTCGTCATAGTATGCACATGCCATGAGACTCTATGAACACATGTGCAACTCATCAAACACTCACCCGGTGTACTCATCATCGTCATCATAAAAAAAAACACCACTCAAGGCACATCATCATAAAAATACTCTTAGAATGAACCCGACATATTCATCAAAATCATATAGATCACATCATCATAATCACTCTTAGAGTGAACTCGTCATATTCATCAAAATCATATAGATCACATCATCATAATCACTCTTAGAGTGAACTCGTCATATTCATCAAAATTGTATTTACATTTGAGAACAACACCATAATTTTAAATTGTAAAACTTCATATTTGTGGAGAAGTGAACTTCACATTTGGATTGATAAAAACCTCACATTTTATAGAGAGTGACATCACATTTTCCTTGGAAAATATCACATTTGAAAAATGGGAAAAACGGCAAGAGAAACAGCGAAAAACAGTGAAAAACAGTGGAGACAGGTGACTCATAACATCGACTTCAAAAACAAAATTATTCATCATTTCCATTCACCAAAGGTCCATCACGAAATCATCGAGTATTTTCATCACGAGTTCATCAAAACTCATCAAAGTAAATTATCAAGAATTCATTGAGAAATCACCAAATGTCTTCACAAAACATCATCAAATTTTATGCTAACAATTCATCAAATCATTCGAAACAACATCAAATTCAGCAAGACAACATCAAAGTTCTCCAAAATTTCAAACCATCGAACACCATCAAACATATCAAATCCATCAACAAATTCCAATTTCATCAAAAACCCACGAGACCCTATGTCTACCCAATTATGTCAAATGAAACGCTCACCCTTACCTTAGGTTTTCACGAAGACAAGAGATCACTACAAGTCACCTACGAAACAACAGCAACAATCCACGCGATCTACACTTCTTCTCTCCTTCTCACGATCGCAAGTTCTCTCTCTCTTAGATTGTAGAGAGATTAATTTTCGTTCTCACCACTTCTGGATTCTAACTCTGGAATTTCTCTCCTATCGAAGCCCTCTGCGATACGAGAAGAACGCAACAAACGGCGTCACAATCGGAGCTCCACAGACAAAGATATGATAAAAAGAGTGAAAACGGCAAGAAAAATGCCCTAGCTGCGCAGAAACGCAGCTATATACGCGAACTCGCGCTCGGAGCGCGAGCCAGGCGCGACTTGGGCGCGAAATGGCAGCAACTCACGCTGCTCACGCACAGCACTTGCGCTTGGGGCGCGACTTGAGCGTGACTCAGGCGCAGAATGGCAGCAACAACAGCATACATGCGCAGACTACTCTTTTCTTCCTTCTCTTGATTAAAATAGCAAACGACATCGGATTTTAACAAATGACCACTCGTTGGAAAGCTCTCGGAGTGTAGTTTCTATCTATGATTTTTAATTCCCAAAATAAGTAACCAATTGGTACAGATTTTCAAAATACTACACTGAGGTACCAAACTTGGACGGAACTTCTCACTCAACTTGCAACCAAATTTCCTTTCTCACTTCTTAATGAAATTTTATGAAACCAATGCCTACTTTGTAGAGAATTAGGTCCACTCTCCAACTAAACAAGAACCATTCAAAACAGAGTTCGATTGAGAACACAAAACCTTGAAAAACCTAACCTCAATTCTAGTCATTTATACCATGGTTCTCACGCCAATAACTCTCTAATCTCTTCAATCATTTCACCAATTCATCTCAAAATAGATTTTAATAAAATTGGGGCGTTACAACTCTCCCCCACTTAGAATATTTTCGTCCTCGAAAATTTACTCCAACTCACGAAACGAAACCCAATCTTCTTGTCACTTCCAACCATCCCTGTCCATCACCCTTCTCCACATTGTTACTCTTACTTAGATGTTCTAATCTGAAGGTCATCAAAGTCCCACTCAACTACTCAAACACGGTGACACTTCACTTAGGCAACTACACCTCATCATCACTCACCTCTACAACTACCTCGGTTACATCTACTTCGGTTCTCCATCATTCTCCTTGCCACCCATACGCTGTACTTAGGCACTTTATGCTTCAACCACACTAGCTTCTACATACATTTACTCTTAAGCTTATACTCACCACACTTCAACAACTACGCTTAGGCGCACCGCCTACGCACAACACTTCACCTCGACACTATGTACAATGTATAACTTAGCCACACATGCCCTTCGACGTACACATACACTTCGACACATTTAACCTTCGACTCACACGTTCGACACCTACATACCTTGATAACACTGCAACACTGCACTTCGTCCCACTTATACTTCGATTTCCATATACTTTGACAACACCACACGTCGACTCCCATTCATTTCGACCCACTTATAGTCAGGTAACCACATCTCGGCTCTTATGTCACCTTATACACCTAACCTTCATCTCTTCTTGTTTCTTTGGTCCTCACACTATGATCGAACTTAGCTACGACTACAACACCCATTCACTTGAAATTGGCGCGACACCCATTAAAGTACTTCAACGAAAGTGACAACACCAACCACGACATCTTTGCGCTGAGAGTTCCTCAACTCCCATTTCCCCCCCCCCCCTAGGTCCTTCATAGGACCGACTCATCAACAACACATCATAACTTCATCAAAGTGAAGCACACACCACATCAATCACATCAATCACAATTAATTACGCGACTCCTTTGTCAATAAAGGACTAAGTCAACGTCCATAGGGACCAAACAGCACATAAAAAAAATCGAGACAGCAACCTCTCAAAATACAGTAACAGTACTAAAGAAAAATAGGAAGACAGCCCTTTTAAAATTTACGAAACGGCCCACTTGATTCAAGAAAACATCATTTTAATTTTAAGAACTCGGCACTTTAAATTATTAAGAGAACAACACGTTATATTTGAGTGAACATCACATTTAAGTCGAAGAAAACAACACTCTAGATTGTAGAGAACAGTACACTTTAATGTGCGAAAACAGCAGCAAAAACGGCAACATTAACAACATAAAAATGGCACACTATTAATCTCAAAACAAAACGGCATCTTTAAACAATATAAAAACAGCGCATGATTATTTTCAAAACGAAACAGCAACTGTAAACAATATAACCAACTCTTTAACTTTGGGAAAAAGCACGTCAATTTTTGTAAACATCCTCGTAAAATTTTGGGTAAACAGTGGTCTTTTAGCGCGCAACAACAGCAAAACACGGAGTGAAAATAATACTTCTTTTTAGCGTGCAACGGCAGTGGAAACAGCACGTTTACAACATAAAAATAGCGCTTCATTTTCGTAAAACAGCAATACGATTATTTCATAAAAACAGCAACTCATTTCATAGAAATAAACCGCAACACAGCAACTCATTTTTAAGCAAACCGCAGCATTCTTATGTAGCAAACAGCAGCATTTTATTTTGAAAAACAGCAAGACAGCAACTCTTCACAGCATAAAAACAGCCCCCTCTTATTTTCAAAAGCAAGACAGCAACTTTGAACAATATAAGACAGCACACTATTCATCTTAAAATAGAACAGCGACCTGAAACACTGTCAAACAGCACACCATTTATTTTTAATACAATTGTAACTTTGATTTCTTTGAAAACATCAAATCCAATTATCAACTCTACGAACCATTATCAATTCAATTCAATTCGATTCAATTTAATCATCACTTTATATTTTAGAAAACTACACTCTTTTCTTTTAGAAAATACCACATTTCAAATGGGGAAAACATCACATTTTAAGCTGAGGAAAAACAGTGTGAAAACAACCACATAACAGTGAGAGAACAACACTAAACAGTGAGAAACAGCCACTCGCGCTTGGGGCGCGAGCGGGGCGCAACCCAGGCGCGATTGGACAGAAAAATCAGTTCACAGCGCAGTGCAGTTGCGCTTGGGGCGCGACTGCAGCGCAAACGGGGCGCGGTTTGATAGCAGACACGTAACGTGCAGAAAACTCAGAAAAACTCGGTATTTCACTCAATGATCACCTCATCAAACCTCTTTCACACGCCCTCAACATCAAGAACACGAATTTACACATAAACACATTAAGATTCGTTAAACAACAAATACAAAATTCATCCACAAATCATTCCATTCTTCAACCACTCATTAAACAACAAACATTAACAAATCATCAACAGCAAAACATCAATAAATCATCAACAACAATATGAATCATCAATTAACACAAGAACACTCAATTATCACATACATCTCAATTCAATTTACAAACCCTACTACCCGTAAACCCATCATAAACCCATTATGGATGTTAAACCCACCCTTACAAAACCCAACAAGAACAAGAGCACTTAAACGAGATTGAGATCAATTATCATCCTAGAGAAAACACGTAAAGCAGTCAGGCATTCTTTAGACACATAACTTTTTAGAATTTGAGAGTCAACAAACACGAAATCATAGTAGAGCGAGAAAACTACTTTCAGATAGCACACCATAATTAAATCAGCAGTTCCCGCTATTTAAGCTCTAGTTTTATAACTTAATAATGATCGAAGCATATGCAGCCTGACACTATAGCCATGCAAAGATGGCAATTTGAACACCAACGCATTTTCTCTAACTTTATTTTCCCACTTCCTGAGTTTTGCTATATTTCAAGGGAATTTAAATAGAATATGTAAATTTGCCGAGGCAATCATTGACATACCATAGAGTAAAATTATGACGCAAGTACAAAACTCTCTTAGAGTCTAACCTTATCTGGTTCTACATATATCAAATGGATTAATCAACAAAATTCAATCACTTCATTAAATACAATTACTCAAATAAATGCAACATGTTGGTGAAAGTACCACTTAACATTTAAAATATCGCAACATATGGTAAGGAGTAGTAACAAAAAAATAACTAACATAGCAGTTACACAAAGTACTCAGAGCAAACACACACATAGCAGCAATACAACAATAAGCAACACCATTCTCAACAATAGCAATCCTACCGTCTGGCCAATTCAGCTAATCACTGCAACACAAATCATGGTTAGAACGAGTACCAAGACTCGAGAGATAACTAGACTCGACACTGGACAACTTGGCCGGACAGACCGAACTGCTCTGATACCACTTATGTAACACCCCTTTTCTACCCTTATATTACACGTCATTTATCAGAGTAATTCTCTTTCAAAAATATTATTTTAATTGATAGAAAAGAAATGCTACAACTTCATTAAAGCAAACTCATCATTTGCACTGTTCAAATTTGTGCAACAAACATCCGTCATGAAAAATCAAGTCCTCGAAAATCCCATCACAGCGGAATAAACAACAACTCACTAATAACTCTCAAAACGCGTCTCAATTTATCGATAAAATCATTAAACAACCAATCAAATAATTTATCAAGTTTCACCCACGCCCCCTAGGTGTTACAGTATCAGAGAGCGACACAAAATACATCCCAAGAGCTAATGAGGAAGGCAGCAGATCCTTCACTCGCGGTTACCTGCAGCGTTGCCACAATAGAGCAACATTCCAAGCAGAAGGGGTGAGAATTTCAATAAAACATAATCAAGCATAAACAGAGTAATATGAACAGTGAATCATACGACATCATCAATATCATCAAACTCATCATCAGAGAATATCAATTCAAACACAATTATTTTCAAGGAATCACCGTCATGAAAGTGCATGTGAATGCAACCCCCTCCAGGGCATATGCATGATGGTACCATCTCGTCATAAAAAGCCACTCAAGGCATATCATCATCAAAAGCCACTCAAGGCATATCATCATCAATAAGTGGCCGAAGCCTATTCGTCATAGTATGCACATGCCAAGAGACTCTATGAACACATGTGCAACTCATCAAACACTCACCCGGTGTACTCATCATCGTCATCATAAAAAAAAACACCACTCAAGGCACATCATCATAAAAATACTCTTAGAATGAACCCGACATATTCATCAAAATCATATAGATCACATCATCATAATCACTCTTAGAGTGAACTCGTCATATTCATCAAAATCATATAGATCACATCATCATAATCACTCTTAGAGTGAACTCGTCATATTCATCAAAATTGTATTTACATTTGAGAACAACACCATAATTTTAAATTGTAAAACTTCATATTTGTGGAGAAGTGAACTTCACATTTGGATTGATAAAAACCTCACATTTTATAGAGAGTGACATCACATTTTCCTTGGAAAATATCACATTTGAAAAATGGGAAAAACGGCAAGAGAAACAGCGAAAAACAGTGAAAAACAGTGGAGACAGGTGACTCATAACATCGACTTCAAAAACAAAATTATTCATCATTTCCATTCACCAAAGGTCCATCACGAAATCATCGAGTATTTTCATCACGAGTTCATCAAAACTCATCAAAGTAAATTATCAAGAATTCATTGAGAAATCACCAAATGTCTTCACAAAACATCATCAAATTTTATGCTAACAATTCATCAAATCATTCGAAACAACATCAAATTCAGCAAGACAACATCAAAGTTCTCCAAAATTTCAAACCATCGAACACCATCAAACATATCAAATCCATCAACAAATTCCAATTTCATCAAAAACCCACGAGACCCTATGTCTACCCAATTATGTCAAATGAAACGCTCACCCTTACCTTAGGTTTTCACGAAGACAAGAGATCACTACAAGTCACCTACGAAACAACAGCAACAATCCACGCGATCTACACTTCTTCTCTCCTTCTCACGATCGCAAGTTCTCTCTCTCTCAGATTGTAGAGAGATTAATTTTCGTTCTCACCACTTCTGGATTCTAACTCTGGAAATTCTCTCCTATCGAAGCCCTCTGCGATACGAGAAGAACGCAACAAACGGCGTCACAATCGGAGCTCCACAGACAAAGATATGATAAAAAGAGTGAAAACGGCAAGAAAAATGCCCTAGCTGCGCAGAAACGCAGCTATATA
This sequence comes from Astragalus membranaceus, assembly GCA_039519185.1. Taxonomy (NCBI): domain Eukaryota; kingdom Viridiplantae; phylum Streptophyta; class Magnoliopsida; order Fabales; family Fabaceae; genus Astragalus; species Astragalus membranaceus. Next base: position 99,063,927 of record CM076846.1, on the reverse strand, counting down.
CGCGAACTCGCGCTCGGAGCGCGAGCCAGGCGCGACTTGGGCGCGAAATGGCAGCAACTCACGCTGCTCACGCACAGCACTTGCGCTTGGGGCGCGACTTGAGCGTGACTCAGGCGCAGAATGGCAGCAACAACAGCATACATGCGCAGACTACTCTTTTCTTCCTTCTCTTGATTAAAATAGCAAACGACATCGGATTTTAACAAATGACCACTCGTTGGAAAGCTCTCGGAGTGTAGTTTCTATCTATGATTTTTAATTCCCAAAATAAGTAACCAATTGGTACAGATTTTCAAAATACTACACTGAGGTACCAAACTTGGACGGAACTTCTCACTCAACTTGCAACCAAATTTCCTTTCTCACTTCTTAATGAAATTTTATGAAACCAATGCCTACTTTGTAGAGAATTAGGTCCACTCTCCAACTAAACAAGAACCATTCAAAACAGAGTTCGATTGAGAACACAAAACCTTGAAAAACCTAACCTCAATTCTAGTCATTTATACCATGGTTCTCACGCCAATAACTCTCTAATCTCTTCAATCATTTCACCAATTCATCTCAAAATAGATTTTAATAAAATTGGGGCGTTACAACTCTCCCCCACTTAGAATATTTTCGTCCTCGAAAATTTACTCCAACTCACGAAACGAAACCCAATCTTCTTGTCACTTCCAACCATCCCTGTCCATCACCCTTCTCCACATTGTTACTCTTACTTAGATGTTCTAATCTGAAGGTCATCAAAGTCCCACTCAACTACTCAAACAACTACGCTTAGGCGCACCGCCTACGCACAACACTTCACCTCGACACTATGTACAATGTATAACTTAGCCACACATGCCCTTCGATGTACACATACACTTCGACACATTTAACCTTCGACTCACACGTTCGACACCTACATACCTTGATAACACTGCAACACTGCACTTCGTCCCACTTATACTTCGATTTCCATATACTTTGACAACACCACACGTCGACTCCCATTCATTTCGACCCACTTATAGTCAGGTAACCACATCTCGGCTCTTATGTCACCTTATACACCTAACCTTCATCTCTTCTTGTTTCTTTGGTCCTCACACTATGATCGAACTTAGCTACGACTACAACACCCATTCACTTGAAATGTGCGCGACACCCATTAAAGTACTTCAACGAAAGTGACAACACCAACCACGACATCTTTGCGCTGAGAGTTCCTCAACTCCCATTTCCCCCCCCCCCCCCTAGGTCCTTCATAGGACCGACTCATCAACAACACATCATAACTTCACCAAAGTGAAGCACACACCACATCAATCACATCAATCACAATTAATTACGCGACTCCTTTGTCAATAAAGGACTAAGTCAACGTCCATAGGGACCAAACAGCACATAAAAAAAAATCGAGACAGCAACCTCTCAAAATACAGTAACAGTACTAAAGAAAAATAGGAAGACAGCCCTTTTAAAATTTACGAAACGGCCCACTTGATTCAAGAAAACATCATTTTAATTTTAAGAACTCGGCACTTTAAATTATTAAGAGAACAACACGTTATATTTGAGTGAACATCACATTTAAGTCGAAGAAAACAACACTCTAGATTGTAGAGAACAGTACACTTTAATGTGCGAAAACAGCAGCAAAAACGGCAACATTAACAACATAAAAATGGCACACTATTAATCTCAAAACAAAACGGCATCTTTAAACAATATAAAAACAGCGCACTATTATTTTCAAAACGAAACAGCAACTGTAAACAATATAACCAACTCTTTAACTTTGGGAAAAAGCACGTCAATTTTTGTAAACATCCTCGTAAAATTTTGGGTAAACAGTGGTCTTTTAGCGCGCAACAACAGCAAAACACGGAGTGAAAATAATACTTCTTTTTAGCGCGCAACGGCAGTGGAAACAGCACGTTTACAACATAAAAATAGCGCTTCATTTTCGTAAAACAGCAATACGATTATTTCATAAAAACAGCAACTCATTTCATAGAAATAAACCGCAACACAGCAACTCATTTTTAAGCAAACCGCAGCATTCTTATGTAGCAAACAGCAGCATTTTATTTTGAAAAACAGCAAGACAGCAACTCTTCACAGCATAAAAACAGCCCCCTCTTATTTTCAAAAGCAAGACAGCAACTTTGAACAATATAAGACAGCACACTATTCATCCTAAAATAGAACAGCGACCTGAAACACTGTCAAACAGCACACCATTTATTTTAAATACAATTGTAACTTTGATTTCTTTGAAAACATAATATCCAATTATCAACTCTACGAACCATTATCAATTCAATTCAATTCGATTCAATTTAATCATCACTTTATATTTTAGAAAAATACACTCTTTTCTTTTACTAGCAACACTGGAGCACCCCATGGTGAGGCACTCGGCCAGATAAACTGTTTGGAAATTAGCTCTTCCAATTGGACTTTCAATTCTCTCAACTCTAACGGCGACATTCTATACGGGGCTATAGAAATTGGTCCAGTGCCCGGAACCAACTCTATAGAAAACTCCACCTCACGATCCGGAGGTAACGAAGGAACTTCATCAGGAAACACATCAAGAAATTCATTAACAACTTGCACAGAAGATAAATCCAGACCTGTCTCAGTGGATGCAGACAACATCATGACATAAGCTTCTGCGCCTTGGAACAGATAATTACTGGCCGAAGTGAAAGAAATAACAGTTTCAGAATTGGGCGGTTGTAGCTCCACTGACTCGGAGGCGAAACCGATAGTTTGATGAAAACAATCTATAGTCACATGGTTGGCCGTCATCCAACTCATTCCTAGGACAACGTCCATACCTTTTGTAACACCCCGATAAATTCTAACATATAGAATCACCGAAATGCACTAAATGGCATACATCAGAGTAACTTCCTGTTATTGAAATATTGAACACAACTAAAACTTTCGATAATACAAATCAAGTGGTTATCTGAACCTCATAACTTCCTGAATATGCTTAAGTTTCAAAACTTAAGACTTGTACAAAATCCTGGTGTTCAATACTCAAAACATAAAGTAGCGGAAACGATTTTACAACTTAACCAATGAAAGTTATACAATCGATAACATAGAGACAATAATGGGACAAAGGTCTAAAACATGAAACTCGGTCTTCAATGACTCCAAGAGTCGCACCGGCTAATCGAGCTTCGTCGCCTTTGCTTTCCCCTGTTTCTCTGTAAAAACCACAAATATGAAGGGTGAGATAAACATTATCTCAGTGAGTCCTATCGAGACCCCTTACTAACTCTAACGGTTCATTATGCTTTGCTTTTAACTCGTGGCCCTAAAAAGCAACCATGTGGAAATATATTAAGTTCCTGTATCATTATGCTCATGGCCCTCCTAAGCGACACATGAAGCATACAATCTTTTGTTCCATGTTTTTAGCATAACACCTCAGTCTACCTATTTTATAGGCATCTCTTGACCTTTTGGTGAACCCATCCCGCTATTTCTAGCGGGGGAAACATTCTTGAGTCTAGGTTTTGGGGCTCATGACTTCCCCTCCCCTAGTATGCTAACCTCTAAGGGTCGTCACCCTTTTTCCTCTTGTATTTATTATACATTATCAGTCTGTGTACCCGCAATGGGCTGTTAGTCATTTCAGTCAAGTACCATGTACCATATCAGTCAAATACAGTGTATCATATCAGTCAAGTACCGTGTATCATATCAGTCAAGTACCGTGTATCATATCAGTCAAGTACCGTGTATCATATCAGTCAAGTACCGTGTATCACATCAGTCAAGTACCGTGTATTATTATTTCTTGACATATGTTCTCTCGCGTTCTCTAAGTACGGTCTTCCATTTTGTTCATAATACACAAGTTTTCTGTTAAACATATTCAATCTCATGACATCGGTATCTTTACGTTGTTGGGGGACCTTGGGGAATGGATTAGAAGGGAATTGGAATCATTTGGAACGGATAAAAAGGTACTTTGAATTTGAAGATCAGAAGGTCTCACACGACCCGTGCGTGTAGGCGCACGACCCGTGCGCTGTTGGACAAAGATGTAAAAGATTTCCAGAAAGATACGCACGAGCCGTACGACTAGGCGCACGATCCGGGCGTTGTTGAATAAAATTTCCAGAAGGATACACACGACCCGTGCGACTAGGCGCACGATCCGTGTGTGTTTAAAAACTCAGTTCGTGTAACATCAGATGGGGGCGCACGACCCGTGCACAGAGGCACACGATCCGTGCGTCTCCACCTGTTTTCCAGAAAACAGACTTTTCATGAGTAAATTCCATTCCGTTCCGATTCCAATTTCGTTCCGATCGATATCCCAACATAACAGTTATTATTCCAGACCAGCGAAAGCGATTAAACAGTCAAATAATATATATATATATATATATATATATATATATATATATATATATATATATCATAAATCAACAATCCACTCAATTCGAGCAATTATGCGATTTACGGTTTTTCGATAAAAACATTTTCGTTCAATTTTCGCAAAGCGGTTTTCCATAGTATCATTTCAGAAAATAACATGACTCGACAACAAAACGTCCCTAAGCGAGTATAGAACTCACCGATTTGACGACCTCGCGAGAAATCACGTCCTCACGAACCGTAACCTCTCGAACAATCCTCGTAATCACGTACTCGCACCGAACTCGTCCGATTCTCGAAACTGAACTTCGGAACAGCGACCAATCACAAATCTAGCTACTGAACTTCCTCCTTGACTACGGAATTGGCGTCTCTCGAACTTTGGCGATTCGATCCGAAATTTGAGGAACCAACACTTCCAATTTCGCATCCGTTTTCCAGAATCAGTGAGCCGTTTTGTAACACACATATCTTGGTCAAATCGTGGCCAAAACCCTTCAAACCAGTGCCCATTCTGGAGATAATTTTGTCTACTTTCTGATGGTCAAAGGATCATACGCATGCATCCAGTAACTTGGGAGATACACCCGAAACAATGTGACTGGTTCAGGACAGTGCTCGAGTCTGAATCCGAAACTTGGGGACATGGTATCTCCTTCGTTTCTCCATGAAATCATACGGTTCTTGTGCCCAAAATGAAGATCTTCGAGTCTAGTTTCCAGAGAGACAAGAATCACGATCATCGGAGCAGTGTACAGTGAGATACGACGCAATCACTGAAGGGTCCCCAAACTGTTTTTACCCAGAATTTGTGTTGCACTTGCAACTTCAACCCCAACTTCGAAGTTCATCTCCATCAACTACCCAAAATGAATCCCAAGCTCCTCTAGCTTCAGAACCTTCCTCAAATGTGCTTCAATCCATTAGGTTGTTGTCCTAGCACCTGAATATTGTTCTAGGCTCATCATGCAACTCACAACTCTTCCAAAACATCATTTTTCTTTAATTTGAGCATGGTGGTTTGAAAATGGTGTTTTGATGATGGCTGAGGAATGTGGGATGATAGTGGTACCAGAAGATAGAGGTTGATGAGCTGAATCTCATGAGCCAAAAATGGTGAACATGCATCAAGGATTAATGGAGATCCTTCTTCTTCTTTCCCCTCCTCACTCTCGAGTTCTCTCCCTCTCCTCAACCCTCTCTTTTCTATTTTCTTTCTAACTTCAGAAACTGAATGTGTGGTGTTTTATGTAAGTGACCAGCTGAAAGGGATAAATGGGCTGGGTGATATAAAGGGGAAAAGACCATAATGCCCCTATGTCCAAGTTTTGCTTAAACTTCCTTAATTTCTTCTTAAGTCAATTTTAATCCAACAATACTTATACAATAGTCACATATTGCATATAGGGATGTTCCGTGGAGGATGGTTTAGCCGAAACTCATAAATATGTGAAAAGGACGAAAATACCCCTGCGCTCCTATTTGCTTAAAATCCCACTTAACTCATCAGATCATAATTAATCAATAATGCTAATTAATCATCTCGACCTCTTGCTAATTTAAATAATTTAAATTAGCGAAATTGGGGATGTTACAATCACCCCAACTTTTAAAAATTTTGTCCTCAAAATTGACAAAACGTACCTCAACCGAAAAGATAGGGATATTCCACCTGCATATTCTCCTCTACTTCCCATGTCGCTTCGTCAGATGATGCGCCGTCCCAAAGCACCTTGACAATAGGAATTGATCTTGTCCGGAGCGTTTTCTCGCCACGTTCAATGATCCTGATGGAAGTAGGATGATAAGATAAATCCGGTCTGATGTCAGTCGCTTCATAACTTAATGACTGATTCGGGTCATGAATATACTTCCTTAATGGCGATATATGAAACACATCGTGTAATCTGGACAATTCTGGAGGTAATGCAAGGCGATACGCTACCGGCCCAACTCGCTCGATAATCTGGAAGGGTCCGACATACCGAGGACTGAGCTTCTTTGCTCGCAATGCAATACCGGTCCCGATGGTTGGAGAAAGTCTCAAAAAGACATGGTCTCCTTCTTTGAATTCTAACAGTCTTCTTCTCTTATCCGCATAACTCTTCTGTCGACTCTGCGCGGCTTTCATCCTTTCTTTTATAGGACGGATCTTCTCCGTAGTCTCACGGACCAAATCCGGTCCCAACAATCTCTGCTCACCTACATCCCACCAACACAATGGTGTTCTGCTCTTCCTTCCTTACAATGCTTCATATGGAGCCATTCCGTTACTGGAATGATAACGGTTGTTGTATGAAAACTCCACCAATGGAAGATGATCCTCCCATCTTCCTCCACTATCGAGTACACAAGCCCTCAACATATCCTCCAATGTCTGGATTGTTCTCTCAGTCTGCCCGTCTGTCTGTGGATGGTAAGCGGTGCTAACACATACTGTCGTTCCCAACGCCATATTCAATGCTTTCCAAAATCGAGATGTGAACTTGGGATCTCAATCACAAATGATACTTGTAGGGATTCCATGCAACTTCACAATATTCTTGAGGTACTCATCTGCTAACTTAGCGACCTTGTGATTCGAACGTACTGGAATAAAATGAGCGGACTTAGTCAGGCGATCCACCCCTACCCAAATAGAATCATTTCCGGCTTGAGACCGTGGCAATCCCATGACAAAATCCATAGATATGCTTTCCCATTTCCATTCAGGTACATTCAACGGTTGTAACTGGCCACCTGGCTTCTGGTGCTCTATCTTAACCTTTTGACAAGTCAAGCATCGAGACACAAACTCTACAATATCCACTTTCATACCCGGCCACCAGTACAATTGCTTCAAATCTCGATACATCTTGGTAGACCCAGGATGTATTGAGAACTGACTCTTATGAGCCTCCTCTAAAACCTGCCTCTTCACATCCTCATTATTCGGCACACAGATTCTGCCATCAAAACAAATTACACCATCACCGTCTTCGGTGTAACTCGGCAGCCTCTTCTGCCCTTGCAGCTCTACATCACTTTCTTGGGCTGAGCGAATTAGATTTCTCAAAGGATTCGAAATCCGAATGTGACTCAACACCAACCTATTCCTTCTTGACTTAACTCTCAAGTTAAGGTCTCTAAACGATTCCAACAAAGACATCTCGTGCATCACCAACTCTGTAGTGTGGATAGACTTTCTACTTAAAGCATCGGCCACAACATTAGCCCTACCAGGATGGTACTTCAATTCAAAATCATAATCTTTCAGGAATTCTACCCAATCTCCCCTGTCTGTTGTTCAGCTCCTTTTGGTCAAACAAATACTTAAGGCTCTTGTGGTCACTAAAGACTTCGAAACGAGACCCGTACAGGTAATGTCTCCAAATCTTTAGGGCAAACACAATCGCCGCTAATTCTAAATCATGAGTTGGGTAATTCTCTTCATGCGGCTTCAACTGTCTGGAGGCATAGGCAACTACTTGTTGATTCTGCATCAGGACACATCCTAAACCCTTACCAGAGGCGTCGCAATAGATTTGGAACCCTACGGACGGATCTGGAAGAATCAGGATGGGTGCAGAAGTCAAACGATCCTTCAATTCCGTGAAACGATTATCACAGTCCGAGTCCCAAACAAACGGCTGACCCTTGCGAGTTAACCGCGTGAGTGGAAGAACCAACTGGGAAAATCCTTGAATGAATCTTCGATAATACCCAGCTAATCCCAAGAAACTTCTTACCTCAGTAACCGTGGATGGTTGTTCCCAGTCTACCACAGCTTCAATCTTGCTGGGATCCACTGCAACACCAGCCCTAGATATCACATGGCCCAGAAACTTAACTTCGGGCATCCAAAAATCACATTTGGATGGCTTAGCATACAACTTTTTCTCTCAGAGTACGTTCAGAACAATTCGGAGATGTTGCACATGCTCATCTATCGTCTTAGAGTACACCGAGATATCATCAATGAACACCACCAGAAACTGATCCAGCAAATCATCAATACACAATCTCATACTTCCGTCCTCCTTCTTGCCAAGCAACACTGGAGCACCCCATGGTGAGGCACTCGGCCGGATAAACCGTTTGGAAATTAGCTCTTCCAATTGGACTTTCAATTCCTTCAACTCTAACGGCGACATTCTATACGGGGCTATAGAAATTGGTCCAGTGCCTGGAGCCAACCCTATAGAAAACTCCACCTCACGATCCGGAGGAAACGAAGGAACTTCATCAGGAAACACATCAAGAAATTCATTAGCAACTTGCACAGAAGATAAATCTAGACCTGTCTCAGTGGATGCAGACAACGTCATGACATAAGCTTCTGCGCCTTAAAACAAACAGTCACTGGCTGAAGTGAATGAGATGACAACTTCAGAATTGGTCGGCTGTAGCTCCACTGACTCGGAGGCAAAACCGATAGTCTGATGAAACAATCAACATTCACATGGTTTGCAGTCGTTCATCTCATACCTAGGACAATATCCACATTCTCGGTGGAGTGTCTGTAGCCTTGACTTTCTGAGCCTCTGCAGTGTAGACCCTCTCTCGAGCTGAAGTAGGCTGATCTGACTCTTTCTTTTCCTCTTTTTGGGCACTCTGGATTGAGTGACCCTTTTTCTTAAAATATTACCACTGAGTCGCACTAGGACGACATCCACCTCTTGGGCTTCCTACCAGCAAAACACTTGGAGAATCTTGAAGAATCATACAACTGCACTTTCCTTCCTTTGATCGGCTGCCTTTTAACTTTGCATTCGGAGTTGATGGCTTAACTACCTTCTCCTTTCCAGTATTCCCTAAGATGAAACGGGTTTTAAGGAAATTCGGTCTTGGTCGAGGACTACGTCTTGGTCATCCTTCCATAATTCCGCTCATGATACACCAAGTATTGAGTTGATCAGGCTCAATGTCTCTTAGCATCACAAGTGTAATCACAACAAAGACTAACAAGGAATCGACTCAACCCTAAACTAAACTAAGCCCAACTAGGTCGAACTGCTCTGATACCATAATGTAACACCCCGATAAATTCTAACATATAGAATCACCGAAATGCACTAAATGGCATACATCAGAGTAACTTCCTGTTATTGAAATATTGAACACAACTAAAACTTTCGATAATACAAATCAAGTGGTTATCTGAACCTCATAACTTCCTGAATATGCTTAAGTTTCAAAACTTAAGACTTGTACAAAATCCTGGTGTTCAATACTCAAAACATAAAGTAGCGGAAACGATTTTACAACTTAACCAATGAAAGTTATACAATCGATAACATAGAGACAATAATGGGACAAAGGTCTAAAACATGAAACTCGGTCTTCAATGACTCCAAGAGTCGCACCGGCTAATCGAGCTTCGTCGCCTTTGCTTTCCCCTGTTTCTCTGTAAAAACCACAAATATGAAGGGTGAGATAAACATTATCTCAGTGAGTCCTATCGAGACCCCTTACTAACTCTAACGGTTCATTATGCTTTGCTTTTAACTCGTGGCCCTAAAAAGCAACCACGTGGAAATATATTAAGTTCCTGTATCATTATGCTCATGGCCCTCCTAAGCGACACATGAAGCATACAATCTTTTGTTCCATGTTTTTAGCATAACACCTCAGTCTACCTATTTTATAGGCATCTCTTGACCTTTTGGTGAACCCATCCCGCTATTTCTAGCGGGGGAAACATTCTTGAGTCTAGGTTTTGGGGCTCATGACTTCCCCTCCCCTAGTATGCTAACCTCTAAGGGTCCTCACCCTTTTTCCTCTTGTATTTATTATACATTATCAGTCTGTGTACCCGCAATGGGCTGTTAGTCATTTCAGTCAAGTACCATGTACCATATCAGTCAAATACAGTGTATCATATCAGTCAAGTACCGTGTATCATATCAGTCAAGTACCGTGTATCATATCAGTCAAGTACCGTGTATCACATCAGTCAAGTACCGTGTATTATTATTTCTTGACATATGTTCTCTCGCGTTCTCTAAGTACGGTCTTCCATTTTGTTCATAATACACAAGTTTTCTGTTAAACATATTCAATCTCATGACATCGGTATCTTTACGTTGTTGGGGGACCATGGGGAATGGATTAGAAGGGAATTGGAATCATTTGGAACGGATAAAAAGGTACTTTGAATTTGAAGATCAGAAGGTCTCACACGACCCGTGCGTGTAGGCGAACGACCCGTGCGCTTTTGGACAAAGATGTAAAAGATTTCCAGAAAGATACGCACGACCCGTGCGACTAGGCGCACGATCCGGGCGTTGTTGAATAAAATTTCCAGAAGGATACACACGACCCGTGCGACTAGGCGCACGATCCGTGTGTGTTTAATAACTCAGTTCGTGTAACATCAGATGGGGGCGCACGACCCGTGCACAGAAGCACACGATCCGTGCATCTCCATCTGTTTTCCAGAAAACAGACTTTTCATGAGTAAATTCCATTCCGTTCCGATTCCAGTTTCGTTCCGATCGATATCCCAACATAACAGTTATTATTCCAGACCAGCGAAAGCGATTAAACAGTCAAATAATATATATATATATATATATATATATATATATATATATATATATATATATCATAAATCAACAATCCACTCAATTCGAGCAATTATGCGATTTACGGTTTTTCGATAAAAACATTTTCGTTCAATTTTCGCAAAGCGGTTTTCCATAGTATCATTTCAGAAAATAACATGACTCGACAACAAAACGTCCCTAAGCGAGTATAGAACTCACCGATTTGACGACCTCGCGAGAAATCACGTCCTCACGAACCGTAACCTCTCGAACAATCCCCGTAATCACGTACTCGCACCGAACTCGTCCGATTCTCGAAACTGAACTTCGGAACAGCGACCAATCACAAATCTAGCTACTGAACTTCCTCCTTGACTACGGAATTGGCGTCTCTCGAACTTTGGCGATTCGATCCGAAATTTGAGGAACCAACACTTCCAATTTCGCATCCGTTTTCCAGAATCAGTGAGCCGTTTTGTAACACGCATATCTTGGTCAAATCGTGGCCAAAACCCTTCAAACCAGTGCCCATTCTGGAGATAATTTTGTCTACTTTCTGATGGTCAAAGGATCATACGCATGCATCCAGTAACTTGGGAGATACACCCGAAACAATGTGACTGGTTCAGGACAGTGCTCGAGTCTGAATCCGAAACTTGGGGACATGGTATCTCCTTCGTTTCTCCATGAAATCATACGGTTCTTGTACCCAAAATGAAGATCTTCGAGTCTAGTTTCCAGAGGGACAAGAATCACGATCATCGGAGCAGTGTACAGTGAGATACGATGCAATCACTGAAGGGTCCCCAAACTGTTTTTACCCAGAATTTGTGTTGCACTTGCAACTTCAACCCCAACTTCGAAGTTCATCTCCATCAACTACCCAAAATGAATCCCAAGCTCCTCTAGCTTCAGAACCTTCCTCAAATGTGCTTCAATCCATTAGGTTGTTGTCCTAGCACCTGAATATTGTTCTAGGCTCATCATGCAACTCACAACTCTTCCAAAACATCATTTTTCTTTAATTTGAGCATGGTGGTTTGAAAATGGTGTTTTGATGATGGCTGAGGAATGTGGGATGATAGTGGTACCAGAAGATAGAGGTTGATGAGCTGAATCTCATGAGCCAAAAATGGTGAACATGCATCAAGGATTAATGGAGATCCTTCTTCTTCTTTCCCCTCCTCACTCTCGAGTTCTCTCCCTCTCCTCAACCCTCTCTTTTCTATTTTCTTTCTAACTTCAGAAACTGAATGTGTGGTGTTTTATGTAAGTGACCAGCTGAAAGGGATAAATGGGCTGGGTGATATAAAGGGGAAAAGACCATAATGCCCCTATGTCCAAGTTTTGCTTAAACTTCCTTAATTTCTTCTTAAGTCAATTTTAATCCAACAATACTTATACAATAGTCACATATTGCATATAGGGATGTTCCGTGGAGGATGGTTTAGCCGAAACTCATAAATATGTGAAAAAGACGAAAATACCCCTGCGCTCCTATTTGCTTAAAATCCCACTTAACTCATCAGATCATAATTAATCAATAATGCTAATTAATCATCTCGACCTCTTGTGTAACACCCCAATAAATTCTAAAATATAGAATCACCGAAGTGCACTAAATGGCACACATCAGAGTAACATCCTGTTATTGAAATATTGAACACAACTAAAACTTTTGACAATACATAATATCTGGTTCTCTGAACCTCATAAGCTTTCTGAAAATGCTTAAGTTCCAAAACTTAAGACTTGTACATATCCTGGTGTTCAATACTCAAAACATAAAGTAGCGGAAACGATTTTACAACTTGACAATGAAAGTTATACAATCGGAACATAGAAACAATAAACGGAACAAAGGTCTAAAACATTAAACTAGGTCTTCAATGACTCCAAGAGTCACACCAGCTAACCATGCTTTACCGCCTTTGCTTTCCCCTGTTTCTCTGTAAAAACCACAAATATGAAGGGTGAGATAAACATTATCTCAGTGAGTCCTATCGAGACCCCTTACAACTCTAGCGGTTCATTATGCCTTGTTTTGAACTCGTGGTCCTAAAAAGCAACCACGTGGAAATACATTCAATTCCTGTAACCTTCATGCTCATGGCCCTCCTAAGCGACACATGAAGCATGCAATCTTTGTTCCATGTTTTTAGCATAACACCTCAGTCTACCTATTTTATAGGCATCTCTTGACCTTTTGGTGAACCCATCCCGCTATTTCTAGCAGGGGAAACATTCTTGAGTCTAGGTTTTGGGGCTCATGACTTCCCCTCCCCTAGTATGCTAACCTCTTAGGGTCGTCACCCTTTTTCCTCTTGTATTTATTATACATTTTCAGTCTGTGTACCCGCAATGGGCTGTTAGTCATTCCAGTCAAGTACCATGTACCATATCAGTCAATTTCAGTGTATAATATCAGTCAAGTACCGTGTACCATATCAGTCAATTTCAGTGTATAATATCAGTCAAGTACCGTGTACCATATCAGTCAATTTCAGTGTATAATATCAGTCAAGTACCGTGTGTTATTATCATTCTTTGACATTTGCACTCTCGCGTTCTCTAAGAGCCGTTTTCTATTTTATTCATAACACACAAACTTTCTATCGAACATGCTCAATCTCTTACCATTGTTACCTTTTCATTGTTGTGGGACCTTGGGGAATGGATTAGAAGAGGATTGGAATCATTTGGAATGGATAAAAAGGTACTTTGAAATTGAAGGTCAGAAAATCTCACACGACCCGTGCGTGTAGGCGCACGACCCGTGCGTGGTTCAACAGTTTGTAGAAATTGTCCAGGAAGATACGCACGACCCGTGCGACTAAGCGCACGATCCGTGCGTGTTTTAAAAATCCAGTTCCTATCGTATCAGATGGAGGCGCACGACCCGTGCTCGTAGGCACACGATCCGTGCGTCTCTATCAGTTTTCCAGAAAATAGGTTTTTCATGAGTAAATCCGTTCCATTCCGATTCCCATTTCCTTTCCGATCGAGACCCTAACATAACAGTTATTATTCCAGACCAGCGAAAGCGATTAAACAGTCCAACAACATATATCATAATTCAACAATCCAATCAATTCGAGCAATTATGCGTTTTACGGTTTTTCGATAAAAACATTTTCGTTAAGTTTTCGCAAAGCGGTTTTCCATAATATCGTTTCAGGAAATAACATGACTCGACAACAAAACGTCCCTAAGCGAGTATAGAACTCACCGATTTGACGACCTCGCGAGAAATCACGTCCTCACGAACCGTAACCTCTCGAACAATCCCCGTAATCACGTACTCGCACCGAACTCGTCCGATTCTCGAAACTGAACTTCGGAACGGCAACCAATCACAAATCCAGCTACTGAACTTCCTCCTTGACTACGGAATTGGCGTCTCTCGAACTTTGGCGATTCGATCCGAAATTTGATGAACCAACACTTCCAATTTCGCATCCGTTTTCCAGAATCAGTGGGCCGTTTTGTAACACGCATATCTTGGTCAAATCGTGGCCAAAACTCTTCAAACCAGTGCCCATTCTGTAGATAATTTCGTCTACTTTCCGATGGTCAAAGGATCACACGCATGCACCCAGTAACTTGGGAGATACACCCGAAACAAGGTGACTGGGTCAAAACTGTCTCTAATCCAAAACTGAAACTTGCAATTCCTTTTCCTTCCACCATACTTAATGAAATCGGTTCATTCTTGTGCCTAATCCGAAGCATTTCGTGTCTAGTTTCTGAATCATCAAGAATCATGTTCATCCGAGCTGTGTACAGCGAGATATTAGTTAAATACCGAAGAGGGTTCTTACGGGTTTCCAGCAGCATCTCCCTTGAGTTGGTATCTTCCATCCCAACCACCAAGTATCACGAACTCAAGCTACACAATGGCCTAGAGCTCAATTCCAGAAACTGAAATCCTCTCTAAACTGATCCAATTCTCAATGTAGCTAGTGTATGTGCTCTAATATGGTTGTTGAACTTCAAGGGTTGCTAATGGAGCTTCAATGGTGACATGCAATGACTTAACTCCCCAAAGCTTCACTTTGGTATGCATCAAGGTTTCAGAAATGGCAATTTGGAGAAGGGGATGATTCAGGTAATGATATTAGTATCATGAGAAGGGAAATCGAAAATGGAGAAGAATGGTGTAATTTCTACCTACATGCATCAAGGTTTCACAATTTCACCTTCTCCTTCTCTCCCTCTCTCTTCGTGTTTCTCTCCTCTCTCTCTAACCTCTTGTTTCTGAATTTCAGCAAATGATGAAGAAGAGGAAATGTTATGTTTTTGTCCAGCTGAAGCTCACTTAAAAAGGGGCGAAATGACCATAATGCCCTTATGTCCAATTTTGGCTTAAACTTCCTTAATTTCTTCTTGAGTCAATTTCAATCCAACAATACTTATACAATAATCACATATTGCATATAGTTATGTTCTGTGGATGATGGTTTAGCCGAAACTCATTAATGTGTAGAAAAGACGCAAATACCCCTGTGCTCCTATTTGCTTAAAATCCCAATTAACTCACCATATCATAATTAATCAATAATGCTTAATTAATCATCTTGACCTCTTGCTAATTTAAATAATTTAAATTAGCGAAATTGGGGATGTTACAATCACCCCAACTTCTAAAATTTTGTCCTCAAAATTGACAAAACATACCTTACTCGAACAAATACGGATATTTCTCCCGCATGCTCTCCTCTACTTCCCATGTCGCTTCGTCAGGTGACGCACCGTCCCAAAGCACCTTGACAATAGGAATTGACCTCGTCCGGAGCGTTTTCTCGCCACGTTCGATGATCCCAATTGGAGTAGGCTGATAAGATAAATCCGGTCTGATGTCAATCGCTTCATAACTCAAGGGTTGATTCGGATCATGGATATACTTTCTTAACTGCGATACATGAAACACATCATGTAATCTGGACAATTCTGGAGGTAATGCAATGCGATACGCTACCGGCCCAACTCGCTCGATAATCTGGAAGGGTCCGACATACCGAGGACTGAGCTTCTTCGCTCGCAAAGCAATACCGGTCCCGATGGTTGGAGAAAGTCTCAAAAAGACATGGTCTCCTTGTTTGAATTCTAACGGCCTTCTTCTCTTATCCGCGTAACTCTTTTGTCGACTCTGCGCGGCTTTCATCCTTTCTCTTATCTGACTGATCTTCTTCGCAGTCTCACGGACCAAATCCGGTCCCAACAATCTCTGCTCACCTACATCCCACCAACACAATGGTGTTCTACACTTCCTTCCATACAATGCTTCATATGGAGCCATCCCGATACTAGAATGGTAACTGTTGTTGTAGGAAAATTCCACCAATGGAAGATGATCCTCCCATCTACCTCCACTATCGAGTACACAAGCCCTCAACATATCCTCTAACGTCTGGATTGTCCTCTCAGTCTGCCCGTCTGTCTGAGGATGATAAGCGGTGCTAACACACACTTTTGTTCCCAACGCCATATTCAATGCTCTCCAAAATCGAGATGTGAACTTGGGATCTCGATCACAGATGATATTTGTAGGGATTCCATGTAACTTCACAATGTTCTTGAGATACCCATCTGCTAACCTAGCAACCTTGTGAGTCGAACGCACTGGAATAAAATGAGCCGACTTGGTCAGGCGATCCACCACTACCCAGATAGAATCATTTCCGGTTTGGGACCGTGGCAATCCCATGACAAAATCTATAGATATGCTTTCCCATTTCCATTCAGGTACATTCAACGGTTGTAACTGGCCACCTGGCTTCCGGTGCTCTATCTTAACCTTTTGACAAGTCAAGCATCGAGACACAAACTCTGCTATATCCACTTTCATACCCGGCCACCAGTACAATTGCTTCAGTTCTCAATACATCCTGATCTACCAAGATGTATCGAGAACTGATTCTTATGTGCCTCCTCTAAAACTTGTCTCTTCACATCCTCATCATTCGGCACACAGATTCTGCCATCAAAACAAATTACTCCATCACCGTCTTCGGTGTAACTCGGCAATCTCTTCTGCGATTGCAGCTCTACATCACCTTCTTGGGCTGAGCGAATCAGATTCCTCAATGAACTTGAAATCTGAATGTGACTCAACACCAACCTGTTCCTTCTTGACTTAACTCTCAAGTTGAGGTCTCTAAACGATTCCAACAAAGACATCTCGTGCATCATCAACTCTGCAGTGTGGATAGACTTTCTACTTAAATCATCGGCTACAACATTAGCCCTACCAGGATGGTACTTCAATTCAAAATCATAATCTTTCAGAAATTCTACCCATCTCCTCTGCCCGTTGTTCAACTCCTTTTGGTCAAACAAATACTTGAGACTTTTGTGGTCACTAAAGACTTCGAAACGAGACCCATACAGGTAATGTCTCCAAATCTTTAGGGCAAACACAATCGCCGCCAACTCTAAATCATGAGTTGGGTAATTCTCTTCATGCGGCTTCAACTGCCTGGAGGCATAAGCAACTACTTGTCGATTCTGCATTAGGACACATCCTAAACCCTTA
Organism: Astragalus membranaceus; assembly: GCA_039519185.1. Classification (NCBI taxonomy): domain Eukaryota; kingdom Viridiplantae; phylum Streptophyta; class Magnoliopsida; order Fabales; family Fabaceae; genus Astragalus; species Astragalus membranaceus. Next base: position 99,046,467 of record CM076846.1, on the reverse strand, counting down.
CCAGAAGTGTCGCAATAGATTTGGAATCCTACTGACGGATCCGGAAGGATCAGGATAGGTGCAGAAGTCAAACGACCCTTCAATTCCGTGAAACAATTTTCACAGTCTGAGTCCCAACAAACGGCTGACCCTTGCGAGTTAACCGAGTGAGTGGAAGAACCAGCTGGGAAAATCCTTGAATGAATCACCGATAATACCCAGCTAATCCCAAGAAATTTCTTACCTTAGTAACTGTAGACGGCTGTTCCCAATCTACCACAGCTTCGATCTTACTGGGATCCACTGCAACACCTGTCCTAGATATCACATGGCCCAGAAACTTAACTTCGGGCATCCAAAAATCACATTTGGACGGCTTAGCATACAACTTCTTCTCTCGGAGTACGTTCAGAACAATTCGGAGATGTTGCACATGCTCCTCACTCGTTTTAGAGAACACCAATATATCATCAATGAACACTACAACAAACTGATCCAGATAAGGATTAAAAATCCGATTTATATAATCCATGAATACAGCTGGAGCATTGGTCAAACCGAAGGGCATCACTACAAATTCGTAGTGTCCATACCTCGTACGGAAAGCGGTCTTCGGGACGTCCAAAGCTCGAACCCTAATTTGGTGATAGCCAGACCTCAAATCGATCTTTGAAAATACAGAAGCTCCCCTCAACTGATCTAGCAAATCATCAATCCGTGGTAGAGGGTACTTGTTCTTGACAGTCACTTTATTCAACTGACGATAATCAATACACAATCTCATACTTCCGTCCTTCTTCTTAACAAGCAACACTGGAGCACCCCATGGTGAGGCACTCGGCCGGATAAACCGCTTGGAAATTAGCTCTTCTAGTTGAACTTTCAATTCCCTCAACTCTAACGGCGACATCGTATACGGGGCTATAGAAATAGGTCCAGTGCCCGGAACCAACTCTATAGAGAATTCCACTTCACGATCCGGAGGAAATGAAGGAACTTCATCGGGAAACACATCAAGAAATTCATTAGGAACTTGCACAGAAGATAAATCTAGACCTGTCTCAGTGGATGCAGACAACGTCATGACATAAGCTTCTGCGCCTTGAAACAAACAGTCACTGGCTGAAGTGAATGAGATAACAACTTCAGAATTGGTCGGCTGTAGCTCCACTGACTCGGAGGCGAAACCGATAGTCCGATGAAACAATCAACATTCACATGGTTTGCATTCGTTCATCTCATACCTAGGACAATATCCACATTCTCGGTGGAGTGTCTGTAGCCTTGACTTTCTGAGCCTCTGCAGTGTAGACCCTCTCTCGAGCTGAAGTAGGCTGATCTGACTCTTTCTTTTCCTCTTTTTGGGCACTCTGGATTGAGTGACCCTTTTTCTTAAAATATTACCACTGAGTCGCACTAGGACGACATCCACCTCTTGGGCTTCCTACCAGCAAAACACTTGGAGAATCTTGAGGAATCATACAACTGCACTTTCTTTCCCTTGATCGGCTGCCTTTTAACTTTGCATTCGGAGTTGATGACTTAACTACCTTCTCCTTTCCAGTATTCCCTAAGATGAAGTGGGTTTTAAGGAACTTCGGTCTTGGTCGAGGACTACGTCTTGGTCATCCTTCCATAATTCCGCTTATGATACACCAAGTATTGAGTTGATCAGGCTCAATGTCTCTTAGCATCACAAGTGTAATCACAACAAGGACTAACAAGGAATCGACTCAACCCTAAACTAAACTAAGCCCGACTAGGTCGAACTGCTCTGATACCATAATGTAACACCCCAATAAATTCTAAAATATAGAATCACCGAAGTGCACTAAATGGCACACATCAGAGTAACTTCCTGTTATTGAAATATTGAACACAACTAAAACTTTTGACAATACATAATATCTGGTTCTCTGAACCTCATAAGCTTTCTGAAAATGCTTAAGTTCCAAAACTTAAGACTTGTACATATCCTGGTGTTCAATACTCAAAACATAAAGTAGCGGAAACGATTTTACAACTTGACAATGAAAGTTATACAATCGGAACATAGAAACAATAAACGGAACAAAGGTCTAAAACATTAAACTAGGTCTTCAATGACTCCAAGAGTCACACCAGCTAACCATGCTTTACCGCCTTTGCTTTCCCCTGTTTCTCTGTAAAAACCACAAATATGAAGGGTGAGATAAACATTATCTCAGTGAGTCCTATCGAGACCCCTTACAACTCTAGCGGTTCATTATGCCTTGTTTTGAACTCGTGGTCCTAAAAAGCAACCACGTGGAAATACATTCAATTCCTGTAACCTTCATGCTCATGGCCCTCCTAAGCGACACATGAAGCATGCAATCTTTGTTCCATGTTTTTAGCATAACACCTCAGTCTACCTATTTTATAGGCATCTCTTGACCTTTTGGTGAACCCATCCCGCTATTTCTAGCAGGGGAAACATTCTTGAGTCTAGGTTTTGGGGCTCATGACTTCCCCTCCCCTAGTATGCTAACCTCTTAGGGTCGTCACCCTTTTTCCTCTTGTATTTATTATACATTTTCAGTCTGTGTACCCGCAATGGGCTGTTAGTCATTCCAGTCAAGTACCATGTACCATATCAGTCAATTTCAGTGTATAATATCAGTCAAGTACCGTGTACCATATCAGTCAATTTCAGTGTATAATATCAGTCAAGTACCGTGTACCATATCAGTCAATTTCAGTGTATAATATCAGTCAAGTACCGTGTGTTATTATCATTCTTTGACATTTGCACTCTCGCGTTCTCTAAGAGCCGTTTTCTATTTTATTCATAACACACAAACTTTCTATCGAACATGCTCAATCTCTTACCATTGTTACCTTTTCATTGTTGTGGGACCTTGGGGAATGGATTAGAAGAGGATTGGAATCATTTGGAATGGATAAAAAGGTACTTTGAAATTGAAGGTCAGAAAATCTCACACGACCCGTGCGTGTAGGCGCACGACCCGTGCGTGGTTCAACAGTTTGTAGAAATTGTCCAGGAAGATACGCACGACCCGTGCGACTAAGCGCACGATCCGTGCGTGTTTTAAAAATCCAGTTCCTATCGTATCAGATGGAGGCGCACGACCCGTGCTCGTAGGCACACGATCCGTGCGTCTCTATCAGTTTTCCAGAAAATAGGTTTTTCATGAGTAAATCCGTTCCATTCCGATTCCCATTTCCTTTCCGATCGAGACCCTAACATAACAGTTATTATTCCAGACCAGCGAAAGCGATTAAACAGTCCAACAACATATATCATAATTCAACAATCCAATCAATTCGAGCAATTATGCGTTTTACGGTTTTTCGATAAAAACATTTTCGTTAAGTTTTCGCAAAGCGGTTTTCCATAATATCGTTTCAGGAAATAACATGACTCGACAACAAAACGTCCCTAAGCGAGTATAGAACTCACCGATTTGACGACCTCGCGAGAAATCACGTCCTCACGAACCGTAACCTCTCGAACAATCCCCGTAATCACGTACTCGCACCGAACTCGTCCGATTCTCGAAACTGAACTTCGGAACGGCAACCAATCACAAATCCAGCTACTGAACTTCCTCCTTGACTACGGAATTGGCGTCTCTCGAACTTTGGCGATTCGATCCGAAATTTGAGGAACCAACACTTCCAATTTCGCATCCGTTTTCCAGAATCAGTGGGCCGTTTTGTAACACGCATATCTTGGTCAAATCGTGGCCAAAACTCTTCAAACCAGTGCCCATTCTGTAGATAATTTCGTCTACTTTCCGATGGTCAAAGGATCACACGCATGCACCCAGTAACTTGGGAGATACACCCGAAACAAGGTGACTGGGTCAAAACTGTCTCTAATCCAAAACTGAAACTTGCAATTCCTTTTCCTTCCACCATACTTAATGAAATCGGTTCATTCTTGTGCCTAATCCGAAGCATTTCGTGTCTAGTTTCTGAATCATCAAGAATCATGTTCATCCGAGCTGTGTACAGCGAGATATTAGTTAAATACCGAAGAGGGTTCTTACGGGTTTCCAGCAGCATCTCCCTTGAGTTGGTATCTTCCATCCCAACCACCAAGTATCACGAACTCAAGCTACACAATGGCCTAGAGCTCAATTCCAGAAACTGAAATCCTCTCTAAACTGATCCAATTCTCAATGTAGCTAGTGTATGTGCTCTAATATGGTTGTTGAACTTCAAGGGTTGCTAATGGAGCTTCAATGGTGACATGCAATGACTTAACTCCCCAAAGCTTCACTTTGGTATGCATCAAGGTTTCAGAAATGGCAATTTGGAGAAGGGGATGATTCAGGTAATGATATTAGTATCATGAGAAGGGAAATCGAAAATGGAGAAGAATGGTGTAATTTCTACCTACATGCATCAAGGTTTCACAATTTCACCTTCTCCTTCTCTCCCTCTCTCTTCGTGTTTCTCTCCTCTCTCTCTAACCTCTTGTTTCTGAATTTCAGCAAATGATGAAGAAGAGGAAATGTTATGTTTTTGTCCAGCTGAAGCTCACTTAAAAAGGGGCGAAATGACCATAATGCCCTTATGTCCAATTTTGGCTTAAACTTCCTTAATTTCTTCTTGAGTCAATTTCAATCCAACAATACTTATACAATAATCACATATTGCATATAGTTATGTTCTGTGGAGGATGGTTTAGCCGAAACTCATTAATGTGTAGAAAAGACGCAAATACCCCTGTGCTCCTATTTGCTTAAAATCCCAATTAACTCACCATATCATAATTAATCAATAATGCTTAATTAATCATCTTGACCTCTTGCTAATTTAAATAATTTAAATTAGCGAAATTGGGGATGTTACATCTTGCTAATTTAAATAATTTAAATTAGCGAAATTGGGGATGTTACAATCACCCCAACTTTTAAAAATTTTGTCCTCAAAATTGACAAAACGTACCTCAACCGAAAAGATAGGGATATTCCACCTGCATATTCTCCTCTACTTCCCATGTCGCTTCGTTAGATGATGCGCCGTCCCAAAGCACCTTGACAATAGGAATTGATCTTGTCCGGAGCGTTTTCTCGCCACGTTCAATGATCCTGATGGAAGTAGGATGATAAGATAAATCCGGTCTGATGTCAGTCGCTTCATAACTTAATGACTGATTCGGGTCATGAATATACTTCCTTAATGGCGATATATGAAACACATCGTGTAATCTGGACAATTCTGGAGGTAATGCAAGGCGATACGCTACCGGCCCAACTCGCTCGATAATCTGGAAGGGTCCGACATACCGAGGACTGAGCTTCTTTGCTCGCAATGCAATACCGGTCCCGATGGTTGGAGAAAGTCTCAAAAAGACATGGTCTCCTTCTTTGAATTCTAACAGTCTTCTTCTCTTATCCGCATAACTCTTCTGTCGACTCTGCGCGGCTTTCATCCTTTCTTTTATAGGACGGATCTTCTCCGTAGTCTCACGGACCAAATCCGGTCCCAACAATCTCTGCTCACCTACATCCCACCAACACAATGGTGTTCTGCTCTTCCTTCCATACAATGCTTCATATGGAGCAATTCCGATACTGGAATGATAACAGTTGTTGTATGAAAACTCCACCAATGGAAGATGATCCTCCCATCTTCCTCCACTATCGAGTACACAAGCCCTCAACATATCCTCCAATGTCTGGATTGTTCTCTCAGTCTGCCCGTCTGTCTGTGGATGGTAAGCGGTGCTAACACATACTGTCGTTCCCAACGCCATATTCAATGCTTTCCAAAATCGAGATGTGAACTTGGGATCTCAATCACAAATGATACTTGTAGGGATTCCATGCAACTTCACAATATTCTTGAGGTACTCATCTGCTAACTTAGCGACCTTGTGATTCGAACGTACTGGAATAAAATGAGCGGACTTAGTCAGGCGATCCACCCCTACCCAAATAGAATCATTTCCGGCTTGAGACCGTGGCAATCCCATGACAAAATCCATAGATATGCTTTCCCATTTCCATTCAGGTACATTCAACGGTTGTAACTGGCCACCTGGCTTCTGGTGCTCTATCTTAACCTTTTGACAAGTCAAGCATCGAGACACAAACTCTACAATATCCACTTTCATACCCGGCCACCAGTACAATTGCTTCAAATCTCGATACATCTTGGTAGACCCAGGATGTATTGAGAACTGACTCTTATGAGCCTCCTCTAAAACCTGCCTCTTCACATCCTCATTATTCGGCACACAGATTCTGCCATCAAAACAAATTACACCATCACCGTCTTCGGTGTAACTCGGCAGCCTCTTCTGCGCTTGCAGCTCTACATCACTTTCTTGGGCTGAGCGAATTAGATTTCTCAAAGGATTCGAAATCCGAATGTGACTCAACACCAACCTATTCCTTCTTGACTTAACTCTCAAGTTAAGGTCTCTAAACGATTCCAACAAAGACATCTCGTGCATCACCAACTCTGTAGTGTGGATAGACTTTCTACTTAAAGCATCGGCCACAACATTAGCCCTACCAGGATGGTACTTCAATTCAAAATCATAATCTTTCAGGAATTCTACCCAATCTCCCCTGTCTGTTGTTCAGCTCCTTTTGGTCAAACAAATACTTAAGGCTCTTGTGGTCACTAAAGACTTCGAAACGAGACCCGTACAGGTAATGTCTCCAAATCTTTAGGGCAAACACAATCGCCGCTAATTCTAAATCATGAGTTGGGTAATTCTCTTCATGCGGCTTCAACTGTCTGGAGGCATAGGCAACTACTTGTTGATTCTGCATCAGGACACATCCTAAACCCTTACCAGAGGCGTCGCAATAGATTTGGAACCCTACGGACGGATCTGGAAGAATCAGGATGGGTGCAGAAGTCAAACGATCCTTCAATTCCGTGAAACGATTATCACAGTCCGAGTCCCAAACAAACGGCTGACCCTTGCGAGTTAACCGCGTGAGTGGAAGAACCAGCTGGGAAAATCCTTGAATGAATCTTCGATAATACCCAGCTAATCCCAAGAAACTTCTTACCTCAGTAACCGTGGATGGTTGTTCCCAGTCTACCACAGCTTCAATCTTGCTGGGATCCACTGCAACACCAGCCCTAGATATCACATGGCCCATAAACTTAACTTCGGGCATCCAAAAATCACATTTGGATGGCTTAGCATACAACTTTTTCTCTCAGAGTACGTTCAGAACAATTCGGAGATGTTGCACATGCTCCTCTATCGTCTTAGAGTACACCGAGATATCATCAATGAACACCACCAGAAACTGATCCAGCAAATCATCAATACACAATCTCATACTTCCGTCCTCCTTCTTGCCAAGCAACACTGGAGCACCCCATGGTGAGGCACTCGGCCGGATAAACCGTTTGGAAATTAGCTCTTCCAATTGGACTTTCAATTCCTTCAACTCTAACGGCGACATTCTATACGGGGCTATAGAAATTGGTCCAGTGCCTGGAGCCAACCCTATAGAAAACTCCACCTCACGATCCGGAGGAAACGAAGGAACTTCATCAGGAAACACATCAAGAAATTCATTAGCAACTTGCACAGAAGATAAATCTAGACCTGTCTCAGTGGATGCAGACAACGTCATGACATAAGCTTCTGCGCCTTGAAACAAACAGTCACTGGCTGAAGTGAATGAGATGACAACTTCAGAATTGGTCGGCTGTAGCTCCACTGACTCGGAGGCAAAACCGATAGTCCGATGAAACAATCAACATTCACATGGTTTGCAGTCGTTCATCTCATACCTAGGACAATATCCACATTCTCGGTGGAGTGTCTGTAGCCTTGACTTTCTGAGCCTCTGCAGTGTAGACCCTCTCTCGAGCTGAAGTAGGCTGATCTGACTCTTTCTTTTCCTCTTTTTGGGCACTCTGGATTGAGTGACCCTTTTTCTTAAAATATTACCACTGAGTCGCACTAGGACGACATCCACCTCTTGGGCTTCCTACCAGCAAAACACTTGGAGAATCTTGAAGAATCATACAACTGCACTTTCCTTCCTTTGATCGGCTGCCTTTTAACTTTGCATTCGGAGTTGATGGCTTAACTACCTTCTCCTTTCCAGTATTCCCTAAGATGAAACGGGTTTTAAGGAAATTCGGTCTTGGTCGAGGACTACGTCTTGGTCATCCTTCCATAATTCCGCTCATGATACACCAAGTATTGAGTTGATCAGGCTCAATGTCTCTTAGCATCACAAGTGTAATCACAACAAAGACTAACAAGGAATCGACTCAACCCTAAACTAAACTAAGCCCGACTAGGTCGAACTGCTCTGATACCATAATGTAACACCCCGATAAATTCTAACATATAGAATCACCGAAATGCACTAAATGGCATACATCAGAGTAACTTCCTGTTATTGAAATATTGAACACAACTAAAACTTTCGATAATACAAATCAAGTGGTTATCTGAACCTCATAACTTCCTGAATATGCTTAAGTTTCAAAACTTAAGACTTGTACAAAATCCTGGTGTTCAATACTCAAAACATAAAGTAGCGGAAACGATTTTACAACTTAACCAATGAAAGTTATACAATCGATAACATAGAGACAATAATGGGACAAAGGTCTAAAACATGAAACTCGGTCTTCAATGACTCCAAGAGTCGCACCGGCTAATCGAGCTTCGTCGCCTTTGCTTTCCCCTGTTTCTCTGTAAAAACCACAAATATGAAGGGTGAGATAAACATTATCTCAGTGAGTCCTATCGAGACCCCTTACTAACTCTAACGGTTCATTATGCTTTGCTTTTAACTCGTGGCCCTAAAAAGCAACCACGTGGAAATATATTAAGTTCCTGTATCATTATGCTCATGGCCCTCCTAAGCGACACATGAAGCATACAATCTTTTGTTCCATGTTTTTAGCATAACACCTCAGTCTACCTATTTTATAGGCATCTCTTGACCTTTTGGTGAACCCATCCCGCTATTTCTAGCGGGGGAAACATTCTTGAGTCTAGGTTTTGGGGCTCATGACTTCCCCTCCCCTAGTATGCTAACCTCTAAGGGTCGTCACCCTTTTTCCTCTTGTATTTATTATACATTATCAGTCTGTGTACCCGCAATGGGCTGTTAGTCATTTCAGTCAAGTACCATGTACCATATCAGTCAAATACAGTGTATCATATCAGTCAAGTACCGTGTATCATATCAGTCAAGTACCGTGTATCATATCAGTCAAGTACCGTGTATCACATCAGTCAAGTACCGTGTATTATTATTTCTTGACATATGTTCTCTCGCGTTCTCTAAGTACGGTCTTCCATTTTGTTCATAATACACAAGTTTTCTGTTAAACATATTCAATCTCATGACATCGGTATCTTTACGTTGTTGGGGGACCTTGGGGAATGGATTAGAAGGGAATTGGAATCATTTGGAACGGATAAAAAGGTACTTTGAATTTGAAGATCAGAAGGTCTCACACGACCCGTGCGTGTAGGCGCACGACCCGTGCGCTTTTGGACAAAGATGTAAAAGATTTCCAGAAAGATACGCACGACCCGTGCGACTAGGCGCACGATCCGGGCGTTGTTGAATAAAATTTCCAGAAGGATACACACGACCCGTGCGACTAGGCGCACGATCCGTGTGTGTTTAAAAACTCAGTTCGTGTAACATCAGATGGGGGCGCACGACCCGTGCACAGAAGCACACGATCCGTGCATCTCCATCTGTTTTCCAGAAAACAGACTTTTCATGAGTAAATTCCATTCCGTTCCGATTCCAATTTCGTTCCGATCGATATCCCAACATAACAGTTATTATTCCAGACCAGCGAAAGCGATTAAACAGTCAAATAATATATATATATATATATATATATATATATATATATATATATATATATATATCATAAATCAACAATCCACTCAATTCGAGCAATTATGCGATTTACGGTTTTTCGGTAAAAACATTTTCGTTCAATTTTCGCAAAGCGGTTTTCCATAGTATCATTTCAGAAAATAACATGACTCGACAACAAAACGTCCCTAAGCGAGTATAGAACTCACCGATTTGACGACCTCGCGAGAAATCACGTCCTCACGAACCGTAACCTCTCGAACAATCCCCGTAATCACGTACTCGCACCGAACTCGTCCGATTCTCGAAACTAAACTTCGGAACAGCGACCAATCACAAATCTAGCTACTGAACTTCCTCCTTGACTACGGAATTGGCGTCTCTCGAACTTTGGCGATTCGATCCGAAATTTGAGGAACCAGCACTTCCAATTTCGCATCCGTTTTCCAGAATCAGTGAGCCGTTTTGTAACACGCATATCTTGGTCAAATCGTGGCCAAAACCCTTCAAACCAGTGCCCATTCTGGAGATAATTTTGTCTACTTTCTGATGGTCAAAGGATCATACGCATGCATCCAGTAACTTGGGAGATACACCCGAAACAATGTGACTGGTTCAGGACAGTGCTCGAGTCTGAATCCGAAACTTGGGGACATGGTATCTCCTTCGTTTCTCCATGAAATCATACGGTTCTTGTGCCCAAAATGAAGATCTTCGAGTCTAGTTTCCAGAGGGACAAGAATCACGATCATCGGAGCAGTGTACAGTGAGATACGACGCAATCACTGAAGGGTCCCCAAACTGTTTTTACCCAGAATTTGTGTTGCACTTGCAACTTCAACCCCAACTTCGAAGTTCATCTCCATCAACTACCCAAAATGAATCCCAAGCTCCTCTAGCTTCAGAACCTTCCTCAAATGTGCTTCAATCCATTAGGTTGTTGTCCTAGCACCTGAATATTGTTCTAGGCTCATCATGCAACTCACAACTCTTCCAAAACATCATTTTTCTTTAATTTGAGCATGGTGGTTTGAAAATGGTGTTTTGATGATGGCTGAGGAATGTGGGATGATAGTGGTACCAGAAGATAGAGGTTGATGAGCTGAATCTCATGAGCCAAAAATGGTGAACATGCATCAAGGATTAATGGAGATCCTTCTTCTTCTTTCCCCTCCTCACTCTCGAGTTCTCTCCCTCTCCTCAACCCTCTCTTTTCTATTTTCTTTCTAACTTCAGAAACTGAATGTGTGGTGTTTTATGTAAGTGACCAGCTGAAAGGGATAAATGGGCTGGGTGATATAAAGGGGAAAAGACCATAATGCCCCTATGTCCAAGTTTTGCTTAAACTTCCTTAATTTCTTCTTAAGTCAATTTTAATCCAACAATACTTATACAATAGTCACATATTGCATATAGGGATGTTCCGTGGAGGATGGTTTAGCCGAAACTCATAAATATGTGAAAAAGACGAAAATACCCCTGCGCTCCTATTTGCTTAAAATCCCACTTAACTCATCAGATCATAATTAATCAATAATGCTAATTAATCATCTCGACCTCTTGCTAATTTAAATAATTTAAATTAGCGAAATTGGGGATGTTACAATCACCCCAACTTTTAAAAATTTTGTCCTCAAAATTGACAAAACGTACCTCAACCGAAAAGATAGGGATATTCCACCTGCATATTCTCCTCTACTTCCCATGTCGCTTCGTCAGATGATGCGCCGTCCCAATGCACCTTGACAATAGGAATTGATCTTGTCCGGAGCGTTTTCTCGCCACGTTCAATGATCCTGATGGAAGTAGGATGATAAGATAAATCCGGTCTGATGTCAGTCGCTTCATAACTTAATGACTGATTCGGGTCATGAATATACTTCCTTAATGGCGATATATGAAACACATCGTGTAATCTGGACAATTCTGGAGGTAATGCAAGGCGATACGCTACCGGCCCAACTCGCTCGATAATCTGGAAGGGTCCGACATACCGAGGACTGAGCTTCTTTGCTCGCAATGCAATACCGGTCCCGATGGTTGGAGAAAGTCTCAAAAAGACATGGTCTCCTTCTTTGATTTCTAACGGTCTTCTTCTCTTATCCGCATAACTCTTCTGTCGACTCTGCGCGGCTTTCATCCTTTCTTTTATAGGACGGATCTTCTCCGTAGTCTCACGGACCAAATCCGGTCCCAACAATCTCTGCTCACCTACATCCCACCAACACAATGGTGTTCTGCTCTTCCTTCCGTACAATGCTTCATATGGATCCATTCCGATACTGGAATGATAACAGTTGTTGTATGAAAACTCCACCAATGGAAGATGATCCTCCCATCTTCCTCCACTATCGAGTACACAAGCCCTCAACATATCCTCCAATGTCTGGATTGTTCTCTCAGTCTGCCCGTCTGTCTGTGGATGGTAAGCGGTGCTAACACATACTGTCGTTCCCAACGCCATATTCAATGCTTTCCAAAATCGAGATGTGAACTTGGGATCTCGATCACAAATGATACTTGTAGGGATTCCATGCAACTTCACAATATTCTTGAGGTACTCATCTGCTAACTTAGCGACCTTGTGATTCGAACGTACTGGAATAAAATGAGCGGACTTGGTCAGGCGATCCACCCCTACCCAAATAGAATCATTTCCGGCTTGAGACCGTGGCAATCCCATGACAAAATCCATAGATATGCTTTCCCATTTCCATTCAGGTACATTCAACGGTTGTAACTGGCCACCTGGCTTCTGGTGCTCTATCTTAACCTTTTGACAAGTCAAGCATCGAGACACAAACTCTACAATATCCACTTTCATACCCGGCCACCAGTACAATTGCTTCAAATCTCGATACATCTTGGTAGACCCAGGATGTATTGAGAACTGACTCTTATGAGCCTCCTCTAAAACCTGCCTCTTCACATCCTCATTATTCGGCACACAGATTCTGCCATCAAAACAAATTACACCATCACCGTCTTCGGTGTAACTCGGCAGCCTCTTCTGCGCTTGCAGCTCTACATCACTTTCTTGGGCTGAGCGAATTAGATTTCTCAAAGGATTCGAAATCCGAATGTGACTCAACACCAACCTATTCCTTCTTGACTTAACTCTCAAGTTAAGGTCTCTAAACGATTCCAACAAAGACATCTCGTGCATCACCAACTCTGTAGTGTGGATAGACTTTCTACTTAAAGCATCAGCCACAACATTAGCCCTACCAGGATGGTACTTCAATTCAAAATCATAATCTTTCAGGAATTCTACCCAATCTCCCCTGTCTGTTGTTCAGCTCCTTTTGGTCAAACAAATACTTAAGGCTCTTGTGGTCACTAAAGACTTCAAAACGAGACCCGTACAGGTAATGTCTCCAAATCTTTAGGGCAAACACAATCGCCGCTAATTCTAAATCATGAGTTGGGTAATTCTCTTCATGCTAATTTAAATAATTTAAATTAGCGAAATTGGGGATGTTACACCTTTCATAGGAAAACAAATGAAGTCCACCACAAAATTTCTGTCTCTAATGGATAGAAGACAGTTTTCACATATCGCTTGGGTTTGAATACTACCCTCAGCAGCAGTCTTAATGGAGATTGGTTGAGGCAAATGAGTTAAAGCCAATCCCAACCGTTCAACACAGACTTGAGATATAAAACAATAGGTCGTACCCGAATCATATAAAATACTAACAGAGTTATTAAAAAGAGATCCCATACCCCTTAGTAGATTATCTGACGGTGTGACCTTCTGGGCGTCCAAGGTGTATACCCTCCCGTGAGTAGTAGTAGCAGAGTTGTCATTCCCCTTCTTCTGAGGACAATTAGATGCATAATGACCTTCCTTCTTACAATAGAAGCACTGGTTAGATCCCATCTGACACTTCCCTTGATGATATCTTCCACAGTTGGAACATGAATTGAACTTTGGGGAGTTAGATGACTGAACTTGTTTTCCCTTGTTGCAGTTGTGCCTGGGACCCATCTGATTGTTAGATGATCCAACATTCTTCTTATTCTGATGGAATACTTTCCTGCTTGCATATAACCTCTTCAAATCACTTTCAGCTATGTAAGCTTGCTGAACCATGGCGGCATAGTTAGTTTAAGCAAAAGAACTTAGACTCTGAGCAATGTCTTCCCTTAGCCCATATTTGAACCTATCAGTTTTCCACTTGTCATTGGGAGCATACCCGGCTAAACCGAAGAATTGATACAACTCTTCAAACTTAGCCGCGTACTGACCCACAGTTGAACTTCATTGAGTGAGAGTCAAAAACTCATTCTCCTTGTCAAACCTCATAGCTGTCGGAAAGAACTGCTCCAAAAATACCTGCATGAAATGTTCCCAAGTCTGGGGAGTACCTATAGTTGTCATCATGGCCTTGGCGTTAGTCCACCAGTTGTTGGCTTCCCCTTTCAGCATATGAGTCGCCAACCTCAGCTTGTCCTCGTCAGTGACTTGCATAGTTAAGAAAATCTTCTCTATGTCATCCAGTCAATGCTGGGCTCCCATGACATCCGGTCCTCCTCTGAACTCAGACGGCTTCATTTTCAGAAATTCAGAGAAAACCCTCCTTGGGTCAACTTGAGGCTCAGGAACTTGCTGAGGATGAGCTTGAGCATTCTGTTGCATTAGTAACATATCTTCTATCATCTTCTGTTGCCTCTCGATCATATTCTGCATCCATGCAGAATGCGAATCAATTGGTGGGTTATTCCTTGATCCTCCTGCCATAATTCTACAAATGATACACCAAGTATTAAGTTGATCAGTCTCAATGTCTCTTAGCATCATAAGAAGCAAAATAGCAGAATTACTCGAGGGACAATACCACCCTAACTGTCTAAGCCCGACTAGGTCGAACGGCTCTGATACCATAATGTAACACCCCGATAAATTCTAACTTGTAGAACTACCGAAATATACTAAATGGCATACATCAGAATAACTTCCTGTTAATGAATATTGAACACAAACTAAAACTTTCGATAATACATATCAAATGGTTCTCCGAACCGTACTTAACTTCATCAAAATGCTTAAGTTTCATAACTTAAGACTTATACATAATCCTGGTGTTCAATACTCAAAACATAAAGTAGCGGAAACGATTTTACAACTTAACTAGTGAAAGTCATACAATCGGTAACATAACTAAAATAAGCTACAAAGGACTAAACATGAAATCAAATCTCCCAATACTCCATGAGTCGCACCGGCTAACCGTGCTTCGTCGCCTTTGCTTTCCCTTGCTTCTCTGTAAAAACCACAACATATAAAGGGTGAGATAAACATTATCTCAGTGAGTCCTATCGAGACCCCTTACTAACTCTGGCGGTTCATTAAGCTTTATCTTGTGAACTCATGGCCCTAATAAGCAACCATGTGGACATGTATTTTATTTTCCTGTAACTTGTAGCCCTAATAAGCGACTACTCGTTAAATTAATTACTTTCTTGATGTAGCCCTGATAAGCAACTACACATCATATTTTCATGAACTTAGCACAACACCTCAAGCCTACCTTAGCATGGTTATTTCTCTGGCCTTTGGTGAACCGATCCCGCTAATCACTAGTGGGCAAAACATGTGGGCCTAGGATTTGCGGCTCATGACTTCCCCCACCCTAGTATGCTAATAAACTGGAGGATCGTCATCCTCGATATACTCAAAGTATACCATCTACCTTTCCCCGAGGGAAAGTAACTTGAATTGTGTTTACATGAATTGAGAGTTTTAATGTCTTTATAGACTTACAATCAATTAACTTAGCATGACATGATGAACTCTAGGTTCGTTATTTCAACATGATCCGTATGCACTCGCGTTCACTATGGTACGGTTTTTCTAACTTTCTTAACGTTCAAAACATGGTATTTTATAGTTTGAATTACACCTCTAAATAGACCTTTCAATAAGCTTCAAAACGCAACTGAAAATACTTCAATCGAATTACCGGATCAAAAGTTATCGCGAAAACAAAATCGACAAGTTTTGCTGAAATTTACACTGCGTCGCGACGCAGATAGGGTCCCCGCGACGCGAAATCACACAAACATTTTTGTTGCAATTTTACAAAGGGTCGCGACGCGAAGGGGGACGGGTCGCGACGCGATGGCATCCAGATAGTTCAGAAAACAGGTTTTCGAAATGCGATTTTGTTCCGTTCCGCTTTCAATCCGATACCGAGACTTAAAACAAGCATAGCAAGCAATTATTCCAGACCAGCGAAAGCAATAAACAATCAATCAATACATATCATCACAACATCAATCAACAATTCCATCAATTCGAACAATTTACAATTAACGGTTATTCGATAAAAACGGTTTTATCTCCTTTTTCAAAAAGCGGATTTTAACGTATCGTTTCAGAAAACATTATGACTTGATATCAATAAAAAAAAACATCCCTAAGCGAGTATAGAACTCACCTAACGTGATGATAATCACGTAACCAACGGATCAACGGAAAGACACGGTTGGAGTAACCTCACGAACGGTCCCGAACTCGAATCCACGCTACCCCAAACGCTCCAAAAACTGAACCGATAGAGCTTGGCCTCTACCGCCTCGAACCTCAGCTCCCAATCTACTCTATGAAGGTTGCTAATCACTTTGTGGCTCTCAAAACAGACATGCAAACCATATCCAGCTACTAGACTCCATTTTGGAGCTTGGAGCTTCAAGGGATGACAATGGTGATTTAAAGGTGGGGTGGTTGTTTGCTTAGAAAATACGATCAATGGGAAGAAGAAGAAGAATGATGAAGGATGGTGGTTTTAGATTAAACATGCATTCAGAAATGACTTGGCTGGCTCCTCTTCCCTCCTCCTCCTTCTCTCTTGCGATTCTCCCCTCCCCTCCTTTCTCTTGTTTTAATTTTTCTGCAATTGGAAGTAAGGCTAGGTGTGTGTGTTCAGCTGGGGGGGGGGGTATTCATTTAGGGTTGGAAAAGACTCTTCTGCCCTCCTTCACTAACACTTCACTTAATTCACCTCTAATCCAACAATTACACTCCAACCTCTACACTTATCACAAGGCACCAATTATGCTCAACAATAATATTATTTATTTCAATCCTCACATAATCTAGCAATGTTTGCCAACTAACCATTTCATGATAACCTCTTGTGCTAAATATTTCATTTAGCTAATAATTCACTTTAACCTCTTTGCTAATTTGATTAAATTAATTTAGGTAATTAGGGGATGTTACAGCAACTACATCCAGTGCAGATGCCCCAAAAGCAGAGAAGCCCAAGAAGCCAAAACAACAGAAGGTCAAAAATATTCCTGTGAGATCCAGCTCAAGGATCAAGAGTGGAGCAAAGAAAGAGTAAAACTTTACTGTTGTTATTTTAAATTAAACTACTTATATGTTTTTGCTATCCCACATGTACTAACCCCTCTCCCCATTTTGGAACAAAATTACTTTTAAACTCAACTTAGAGCAGTGAGGACACTGCTCAACTTTAAGTTGGGGGGAGAAGCACTTTAAATACTCTATGCACGTGCTTATGTATTTTAGTAAGTATGTAGGTCTGTTTTTTGTTATGTGTTGTTAATTTCAAAAAAAAAATTGTGATGCAATCAACAAAACTTCTTTTGAAAAATTAGTTACAGAAGCTTTAGTTTGAGGTACATCAAATTGTTTCTATGTTAAACATGATCAGCTTAAATTCTTTTTCATAAAACTTAGGCAAAATGCTGATTTATGAACTGATTTTTAATGAGGAAAGAAAGAAAAAGAAAAGAAGCATTGTTTTCCCCAAATGACCAACTTTTATTATTACTTTGACACATCAAAAGTGAGTTTTAAAAAGAACCTTGCTATTTGGAAAAACTATCTGATGCAAGAGGAATTTTCAGAAAGCCAAGGTCAAAAACAAATTTTTACTAAAAATA
The DNA here is from genome assembly GCA_039519185.1 of Astragalus membranaceus. NCBI lineage: Eukaryota > Viridiplantae > Streptophyta > Magnoliopsida > Fabales > Fabaceae > Astragalus > Astragalus membranaceus. The sequence continues at coordinate 99,028,738 of CM076846.1, read as the reverse complement.
TAGAAGAGCATAAAGAATTAAGTTTGGGGGAATTTCCATGAATACTAAGGCTGAGTATGAGAAACTTAGAGTAGTCAATACAATAGGTTACCAAAATCACTACAAAAGAGTTCAAAATGTTATAAACTAGCTATATTTACCCAAATCATTAAACTGAACCTGTTCCAAATAGTGCATTTGGTTTGAAAGAAAAGAAAAGCATCAAAATGCAAAAGAAAAGAAAGAAAAAAACCAAAGAAAAAAGTATGCATAAGGAGGTCAGTGAGGAGGGCAATATATGCTACAAGTCTTGAAATGTAGTATCCAATGCATCTGCACCGTCAAAAAGTCAGTGCTTCTCAACTTCAAAATATATATAAATACCAGGTGCATCTGCACCAAAGAAAAGAACCACAAAAAATAAGAATAGTGCATTGACTCAACATTTTTGAAATACTCAATCAAAGCCCTTAGTTGCACTTAAAGTCCCCCCAAATCTTGAAAATGCTGTTAGTCTAGTCTATATTTTGAAACACTTTTGTTTTGACCAAACGTGATCTAAAGTTTTTCAAAAGCGAAAGAGAAACTTTTTACTTAGTTTTGGAACTGATTGGATCTCAGTGGGACACACACTCACACAAATGAGTTTTAATAAACTTTGGATTTTTGAAAATTCAAAGGCACAAAGACAAAATGTTCTGAAAAATGATGTTCATCAAATGCAAAATCATTTTTAAAAAGATATGAGCTGATCTGTCATTCTTTAAATTGAAAAACCTACTTGTGTTTTCTTTTTGTCATTACATGAGGACAAGCAATGGTTTAAGTTTGGGGGTGTGATAACTCTATTTTATATAGAGTTATTTATGCATCTAAACATAACTAATTGCTTGAAATCAAGTATAATATGTGTTAAATATAGTAGTATGAATAAAGATAACAACATTCTATTTTGAAAGAAGATCAAGTAATGATTTAAGCATTTTGTATATATATATTGGTATGTTTGATGTGTTTGTTCAGTGCACTTTCAGTTAGGTACAAATACACCAAGGAAACACCAATGCATCTGCACTAAGCTACATGTACAGCAGTGAGCAGTGCAACTACACTAAGGTGCAACTGCACCTTGGTGCAACTGCACTTAGGTGTAACTGCACCATCCTGCGCTGAAGGTTTATAACCCCACAATGGAAGCACCTCAATTCATACCACTGCACCAACACTTCTATGACATCATGCTTGGTCACAAATCACATGGAGGCACATGCCAACATGCATAACGAGGCCCCCACTATTTGAATTCATCATGAAAGGCTACTCATCTAAAGACGCATGGCCTTCCACAATTGGACCTCTCCTTAAGGATGAGAGCTGGACTCAATCTCCAGAATTAAAGATCAGAAAAATAACCATGGTTAAGCCTCCTTAGGTTAACTTGGTTTTCAAGCATACCCTCACTCAAAGGAAACCTCCAAGGCTATATAAAGGCTGTTACCAAGTGGCTTCAGTCTCAAGAGGGGGAATGAATTGAGATTTAAAACTTTTCAGATCTTTCGAAAACGTTTTTCCCCTTTTCAATGACTTAGATCAATTTTCGCGCAGGTTAAGTTTAAGCGAAGGAATTAGAAGATAAAGCAATAAAGCAGTAAGACAGTAAAGCAGTAAAGCACGCAGAGTTTTATCCTGGTTCGGTCACCTCCTAGTGACCTACGTCCAGTCCTCACACCCTTGTGAGATTATCCACTAACCAAAACAACAAGGCTTACAGGTGCCTTGGAAAACCTTTACAGACTCAGGCACTCTCCTCCTAGGATACCCCACCTATGGAGAGCCCTCAAATCTAATATAACAATAACAAGAGATACCCCACCCCTGTTACAATCAGCTTCCCCAGAAAGATACCCCACTTCCTAGTACCAACAGCTACCCTAGAGAGATACCCCACTCCCTAGTACAAACCACAAACAATTAAATAATAAACAATTGTAAAGACAGAAATACCTCTAATGAAGGCAGATATTACAACTTGAAGAATGCAACCCCAACTAACTCTTAGCAACAGATCAGCTCAGACGGACCAACAGTGCGTGACGAGCAAAAGTAAAAGCGTGAAGAGTTTTCTCAAAAGTTTTCTGATTCGTGAAATGGGTTGTTGTGAAAATGAACGTAATGCAGTGCCTATTTATAGGCTATGAAAAAATCAAGTTTACATTAAAAATAGTGTAGGAATCGATTATTTGTTGAAAGCATTTGATCTAGGAATCGATTCATTTAAGTGAGGAATCGATTTTGATTTGTTTGAAAAATAGGGACAATCGATTCTTGAGGACCATGGAGAGCTAGGAATCGATTCTGTACTTAGTGAAACTTTGTATGAATCGATTCTCAGCTTGCCTGAGACATGTAGGAATCGATTCTCAGTTAAGTGCAAAAGAGTGGGAATCGATTCTTCCTTTAAAAATGTTTGGCTCAGAAATCGATTTTTGTACTGAAAGATACATGAAGTGAAAATCGATTCTTCCTTTTCTGATTGGCCTGAAAATCGATTTTGATGAGTGTATATGCAAGATGAAATCGATTTTTATGTTTTAAAGATGATAAGTATGTTTACGTAAGTATGCATGCATCTTTGAAAAACTTGTGAGTGTGTGAGATTTTAACATACGAGCTGACCTTTGAAAGAACTTACACTTTTTCCTAAGACACACCCAAACCCTAAGGACTACCCTTAAACTTGAATCTTCAATTCTTGAGCTTGTTTGTCTTGGATTGTGACTTTGATGTTTAGTCACTTTTATTAACTTTGGCCATCAGCTTTACCTTTGTCTTTTTCATCATCAAAACATATTCTGCAATATTAGTTTACCTGCAATACAATGTATCCACATTCTCCCCCTTTTTGATGATGACAAAACATTAACTCATCTCAAGGTGGGAGGTTAGTTCAAACAGATAATGTATATATGATACTCCCCCTATCATGATGCTCCCCCCGTTTTATTGACTGTATGCAAGTTGGTATGAGTGAATGCAAATGCATGCTGAAGATTAAACTCTATTCTTCTCCCCCTTTTTGTCATGATCAAAGAGGGCAACATGTAATAAAAATTGTGAATCTAACAGCATGAAGAGGAATCAATGATTCCAAGTTCTCTTCGAATGAAGAAGAAGTTTTCTTTTTGTAAAGGTTTTGTAAAAATATCAGCCAGCTGTTTTGCGGATTCAACAAATTCGATTACACAGTCCCCTTTTTGGGCATGATCTCTAAGAAAATGGTGTCTTATCTCTATATGCTTGGTCCTAGAGTGTTGGACGGGGTTCTTTGTAAGATTGATGGCGCTGGTATTGTCGCATTTTATAGGGATATGATCTAGTTCTATACCATAGTCAAGAAGTTGTTGCTTCATCCAAAGAATTTGTGCACAACAACTCCCTGCTGCAACATATTCTGCTTCAGCAGTTGACAGTGCGACACTGACTTGTTTCTTACTGTGCCATGAGACTAATGCACTACCTAGTATGTGACATGTTCCACTAGTGCTTTTTCTATCTAACTTACATCCTGCAAAGTCAGAATCTGAATATCCAATAAGGCTACATGTGGCGCCTTTTGGGTACCACAGACCAACATTTTGAGTGCCTACCAGATATCTCATTATTCTTTTGACAGCTACTAAATGTGACTCTTTTGGATTTGCTTGATACCTAGCACACATGCAAACACTAAACATGATGTCCGGTCTACTAGCAGTTAAGTAGAGAAGAGAGCCAATTATACCTCGATATTTGCTTAGTTCTACCGGTTTACCTTCTTCATCTTTGTCTAAGTAGCATGAAGTGCTCATTGGTGTGGACATTTCTTTTGCTTTGTCCATTTCGAATCTTTTGAGTAGTTCTTTGCAGTACTTTGATTGAGATATGAAGATGCCGTTGTATGTTTGTTTTATTTGGAGCCCAAGGAAGAAGTTGAGTTCTCCCATCATTGACATTTCAAACTCACTCTGCATAATACTTGAAAACTCTTTGCAAAGCAATTCATTAGTAGCACCGAAAATGATATCATCCACATAAATTTGCACGAGTAAGATATCATCTTTTGACCTCTTTATAAAAAGTGTAGTGTCAACTTCCCTATTTGAAAATCATGATTGAGTAGGAATTTGCTCAATCTTTCGTACCAAGCTCTGGGAGCTTGCTTCAGACCATATAGAGCCTTTTTGAGTTTAAAAACATGGTCTGGTTTTTCAAAATTTTCAAAGCCAGGTGGTTGTTCAACATATACTTCTTCTTGAATAAAACCATTTAAGAAAGCGCTCTTAACATCCATTTGATACAATTTAAAATCCATGATTGATGCAAAAGCAAGTAACATGCGAATAGCTTCTAATCTAGCTACACGAGCATATGTTTCATCATAATCTATTCCTTCTTCTTGATTGTAACCTTTAGCAACTAGTCTAGCTTTGTTCCTAATTATTATACCTGATTCGTCTAGCTTGTTTTTAAACACCCATTTTGTGCCTATTATCTGATGTTTATCAGGTCTAGGAACTAGATCCCACACTTCGTTTCTTTCAAACTGATTTAACTCTTCTTGCATAGCAATAGTCCAATGTTCATCAACTACGGCTTCATCTATATTTCTAGGTTCAATTTGAGATACGAAAGCCATATGATTACATGCATTTCTAAGAGAGTTACGAGTAGTTACCCCTTTAGTTACATCACCTATGACATTTTCAAGCGAGTGGTCCCTTGGGATTCTCCATTCCTTGGGAAGTTCACTGCTTGATCCTTCTTCTGATTTCTCTTGAGAGGTGATTTTTGTTTCTTCTTCTTTATCTTTCTTCTTCTCACCTATCTGTAATTCTTCAGGTTCATCTGCAATATCATCAATAACCTTTCCCAGCCTTTTGGGGTTAGTTTCATCAAATGTAACATGTACAGATTCCTCAATAACCTTATTTCTTTTATTGAAAATTCTAAAGGCCTTGCTAGACAAAGAGTAACCAAGAAAAATTCCTTCTTCAGCTTTAGCATCGAATTTACCTAGGTTATCCTTTCCATTATTTAATACAAAACATTTTCAACCAAAAGTGTGAAGGTGTGAAATATTTGGTTTTCTCCCCTTGTAAAGTTCATAGGGGGTTTTCTTTAAAATAGGCCTAGTCAAAACTCTATTCATAACATAACAAGCAGTACTTACAGCATCCGCCCAAAAGTATTTTGGGATGTCGTGATCATTAAGCATTGTTCTGGCAAGTTCCTCCAATGACCGATTTTTCCTTTCAACAACTCCATTTTGTTGAGGAGTTCTAGGTGCTGAGAAGTTGTGATTTATACCAAGTTCTTCACATAAAATTTCAAATTTTTCATTTTCAAATTCTCCACCGTGATCAGACCTAATTGAGATGATCTTCAATTCTTTCTCATTTTGAATGCTGCGAGCAAGCTTTTTGAATGCTCCAAAAGCTTCGCTCTTATTTGCCAGAAAGAGGGTCCAGGTATACCTTGAATAATCATCTACTATAACTAGAGCATAGTAATTTCCATCATAACTTTTTGTCCTTGAGGGACCAAATAGATCCATGTGTAACAGCTGCAAAGGTTTGTTAGTAGACACAATATTCTTTGATTTAAAGGACACTTTTACCTGTTTACCCTTTTGGCATGCATCACACAATTTATCTTTTTCAGACTTAATATTAGGCAAACCATTAACTAGATCTTTAGACACTAGTTAGGTGCAACTGCACCAGGAAGTCGGTGCTTCTGCATTGCTTGGCAAATCCATGCAAGAGTACTTCAATCAGTTAATCTCTACCCTATTGATATCTCTTGTATTTTCATTTATATTAATATGTTTTACTTCATCTATCTTTGCCTTGCAATGCATAACATGAGCTAAACCTTCTTGGTTGAGATGTTCTAACTTTATAATGAGCTTTTGAGTAAGTTATTGTGCTTTTTAAGTGTTGTACGCATTTTGGGTCTTGTGTTATACTACATCCATCTTATTTTAGGGTTGATCTCTTAGAATAAGTAGAATTATATTCACAGACATGATTTATAATTAGAAATCAAGACTAATAAGGGTGAGCGTTTTAATAAAGGCTTTGTTAACTTGTTAATAAAGAAACTGTGTTAAAACCATGTTAAGTCCTAGACATAGGATAACATAGTCCTTAGGGTGAAACTGTGGGTTCTTCAAAGGCAGGAGTGAACTTATTTAGCAAGCCCAGACATGGGAAGCTTGTAACGAAACTCTGAAGAAAGTAGCTGAAAAGCACATACTTATGCAACTGCACTCAATGCATCTGCACCTTAGTGCTTCTTCACTTTGGTGCTTCTGCACCTTGGTTCTTCTGCACCACTAAAAGCATAGAAACTCTCATAAGAACATTATTTAGTAAAGACATCTCAATCATCATTCTCAACTGATTTCCTTCGTAATCTTTTACATATTTGCATTCTATTTTCACTTAACATAAAAACCCCAAATTTGTGAGTAGTGTAGTAGTACTAATTTATATGCTTTCTAAACATACATAAAGTTAATCCAATCCCTGTGGGTTCGACCTTTCTTTTCATTATATTACTTGTTTGTGACTGTGTATACTTGCACATATTTTCACACACCTGTCCTCCGGACCGCCCGGGTATGGGTATGTGTAGATGCTGCTGTCCCAACGTGATAAATAAGAGCGGGCTGCTAAGCATCAGCAACATCATGCTCAGCATCAACAATAGTATCAACATATGCTACTCCTCCTCAAGTGGTGGGTCCTCAGTATACACACCGGTCTGGTCGCCCCGGCCACACGTCCTCCTCTGGCGTACAGAAGCAGTAGGCTGCTGTCGCTCCTCCACCCTCCCGTTCCTGGTAAGAACCACCACCCCTAGTCTTTGCCATCCCTAGAGCAGTCAATAAACAATGTTAAAACCCAACACGGGGGACTCCAACCCGTACAATTAATTTGGGGCTTCGTTAAAACCTCCTTGAGCGAAACCCCATGGGAAGAAATCCAAGAAGGAAAAAGAGTTCCCCTTAGATTTTCTTTTAATACTACTTTCCACTGATGTCTATTGCTGCTCTCTTCTAGTGACTTGCTTAATAAGCATTTTGAGTCACCGAGTCGTCACTGCATGGATGGATTCATTCAAGAATCGAGATGAATTATAATTTGTCTTAGGATAATTAAAGTCAAAATCAAAGAGCTACCCTCTTTATTGTTTTTTTCATCGATAAGCTACCCTCTTTATAGTTGTCTTGGGATAATTAAAGTCAAAATCAAAGAGCTTTGGGACAATTGTTTCATACTTTGGGACTCTAAAAGACTTAATAAACCTAAAAGGTATATTTGGGTAAGAGATGTTCATTCCCATTCCTAATGTTTTTAATTTTCCATCCTATTGTTTCTCCTATTGTTTCAAATCAGAATCAGAATACATTACGTTCACAAACATAATTCAATCGCAATATGTTCTACTGCATGAGGGGGGTTTCTCTCACATTGGAATGTTTATCAATTCATAAGTTTCTTTTATGGGAGGTGGCTTTAACTTTAGGATCGGCCTAAGCATGCACTTCTCTAACAGATTCTGAGCATTGGGTGAATGCCTAGTCTTGTTCGTTGGATGCCTCTATTCACTGTTCAAGTTTTGCAGGAAGGTAAACAATTATGAGACCTATGTTCTTGTTAAAATAATCCTTCTAAAATTAGATAATCGATTTTTAGAGAAGAACGATAACATTCAAATGGACCATCCCTTTTACTGATAGAGTTCAATTGGGTGGGGAGGAATTCATTGGTAAGAGATGATAGAAATCTCCTTCATGTGACATTGAACAAAAACCCAATTACAGGGCGAGACAAAATCATATAATTCTCAAGAGAAACTCATCAACTTCCATTTCGCTCTTAACCCTCTAAATCTCATCCACTCAACTAAAAGTTATCACCCATTTCATGAGTCAAAAACAGAAGTTGCAGATGGCTTATATTTGCATTAAAAAAACATGAACCGTTTGTGTGCTGTCAATATCAGATTCTCCGTTGCTTTTCGGGAGTCATTCAGTGTGCCATGCCCAAGAGCTTCCAAAGCTTCTTTAAAAAATATCAAGCTCTACAACACCATCCCCTAAGGATATAAGCCTCAACAATCTCTTCCCATGCAGGATAAGTCATAGATGGTCAGAGAAACAATAATGTTCAAACATATAGATCCAAGGCCATATACATTACATATCATCATTAATGCATATATTCATTCTCATCCACATCCACCTTCATTGTCTTCTCGTATATTAACCTTAGGCGTATTCACAAGTAACAATAACATCCTTTAGAAGATTAAGAATGTGCAAAGACAAATAAACTGCTTACCAATAATGAATGTGAATTGAAGAGTTGAGAACCCAGGTGTGCAGATCTCAAAATCTGTAATGAAAAAACACGTTAGCCAAGTGAAGGATGGAAACTATGCAGAAAGTAGATGGATGTCTATTAGAAAATCCCAACATATATTACACAAAAAATAAAGTAATATTTGATTTTAGATATGGAAACATAGAGCTTGTTGTGCAAGTTTAGAATATTACTATGGGGTAATATTTGATTTTGTTTTTGACAATAATGGAGTACTACTTGATGGTCATATAAATGTGTGATTGTTAGATATGAAAACATTTTATTATTCGTATTAATTGCATATGAGAAAGTTTCAAATGGATGAAAGAGTAAAAATGTATCTAGACTTATTTCTGTGTAAAAACATTATTAGAATTCAATTTTTTTTGAATGGCTATCAATTGTTTTCGTTTAAAATGATATGTTGCATACTAATAATGCTTAATGCATTTATTATAGTATTAATGACATATTTTAATTTTTAATTATTTTATTTTTATTAAATCTAGCCAGAATCATATAGTTTTTTAAGGAACCAATAAATGGGTGACGCCGAGACAAAATGAGGCTGACATGGGCAGTTTTTTCTAGGGGGACCAATAGATAGTTGACAAATTTTTATTTCCTAAAATAGATTATTCACAATTATATGTTATATAGATATAGATATAGATTTTCGAATTAACTTGGGTCTGAAATACTAATTTAATCACCCTTTTTGTTGTAGGATGTGATAAAGGATGCCAAATATTTGGTTCAAAATTTAAATGTTGCTGAATAATATGGTGATGTTATACTGGAATACTATTTTGATATATTTTACCATTTTCATCAAATGGTTATGGTTACTGTTGGTTGAATTATTTTCATGATTTTAGTAGGGTGTATGGTTAAACTTTTAAATTAGTTTATTTGAAATCGTATAATGGTGTTCAATGGTGATGATAAATAAATTCCTTGTAAATAGTCGATTGAAATAAATATCTATTTTTTTGTTTCCCTATAATTGTGTGTACGTTTAATATTTCGGTTATTGTGGGAAAGAACTGCCAGTTTAGAAATACTCCTATTTGATCGTTTCATATGAACACTACGCCATAATCCGTAAAATTAGTCGCACACTTAAGCAGCGCTTTGTTTCCCTATAAATGTGATTTAATTTTCCATTTAAATTGGGTCTGAAATACCAATTAAATCACTCTTTTGTTGTAGGGTGTGGGAATGGGTGCCATATATGTAGAGTTGTCAATTACGTGGCATGTGGGTTGTTTAGGTGGATGAATTATGTGGTGACATTTGTTAGTTTCTTATTTTAGAATATTCATAGTTGTATAATTAATAGATTCGAAAAAAAACAAGGTACGATATCAACCCAATTATTACATTCCCTCCATTCAAATTGTTTGGTCGTTAGGAAATACCTCATGTGATTATATGTATAATATATTTTTGGAAGGATTTGCAGAGTGAGTGTTAAAAAGAGTGTATAAAAAAAAGTGCTGCTAGCATTTCTCATCAAGCATTTATTTAACTTTTTATGTAACTATTGAGGTTATATTTATTTCAATAACCGTTTTAGAAATTTAATGATTTTAATTGGGTTGTCAAGGAGTGGTGGACATTTTTATAATTTTTCAAGTATTTTAGTTAAAAAAATATGCAATGTGTCAGATTAAAATTGCATTATTCGGCCAATGTTTGTTTTTTTTTTGCATATTTCTTCATTTTATTTAGCAAATTGTAGTGTTGATTTTAGTTAACACTTTAACAATACCCATAATGAACAAAATAATCCCAAGCGCGTCGCACTTTTTTTCTAGGTTTCAACGGATACGGTACTTTGATATCGTATCACATACGACACCATAGTACCGTGGGACATTTTTGCCAAACACCCCTGGTGCGGTACTTTGATACTGAACTAGTACCGTATCATATATAGTATCGTGGCTACTAATTTTGAAATTTTATAGCAACAGTATCATAGTACGGTATTTTGATACCGAACTAGTACGGTATCATAACTAATGGCACTTGCACAACTATTATGTAGTAATCTCATAGCTGGTCAATCTAGTACAAATATTACTCCTAATATGTATACCTATTTGAAGACTTGATATCTCATATCCATGACCCGTGAGATACGGTCATGAGTCCATCCCCCTAATAGTCTCTATGCATTAGTTTTGTCCTAATTAACAGTAATACTTTACTACAGATACTTTAAGAATAGTGTCTTTATGTTTGATGGGGGTCTCACGATTAAGTCGCACTTATTAAACAAATCAACTATTCTAAGGACTTTATTATACTGTAAATAAATTCACATAGTAAATGAAATGCCTCATATTATTATATTAATATTAATAATAATAAAATGTAATGATACAAATGATAACCATGAAAAATTGTTGGCCTCTAGGGCTAACTCTAAGAGGATAAAGGCCCGAAGTCTTCACATAGTCTTTGATCTCTAGGACTATGGTAATCTTCGCTGTACTCTGCCCGTGCGAAATGATTTTTAGTGACCTAGAGTCCTTCATGGTCATGGTCTCTATTAGTCAACCTTTCAAAAAAAAGATAACAATTATTATAAATGTCAAGAGTTATGAACAGTAACTGACCCTTCCATCCCATATGGCTTTTTCTCCGTAGTTGCAGTAGCAAGTCAAAATAGTCTCGTCCTCCGGACCGCCCGGGTATGGGTATGTAGATGCTGATGTCCCAACGTCATCAATAAGAGTAGGCTGCTAAGCATCAGCAGCATCATGGTCAACATCAACAATAGTATCAACATATGCTACTCCTCCTCAAGGTCCTCAGTATACACACCGGTCCGGCTGCCCCGGCCACACGTCCTCCTCTGGCGTACAGAAGCAGTAGGCCGCTGCCGCTCCTCCACCCTCCCGTTCCTGGTAAGAACCACCACCCCCTAGTTGCCATCCCTAAAGCAGCCAATAAAAAATGTTAAAACCCAACAGTTATCAAAACATCAGCAGACCCGACAGAAAGCATCAACACAAGTACGATACTATAGCACCGTACAAGTTAGAAACTATAATACTGTACCTGTTTTAAAAAATTCAAAAAAACAAGGTACGATATCATAGTGCAGTACCGGTACGACATTATATTACCAAACCAGACCTAAACACAAAAAAAAAAAAAATGCAAAAGATGGAGGTACTTGGTGATGAAGGAGTGCGTGAGAATGAGAGAGATGAAGGCTGCGAGTGAGAGAAGAGTGGGTGTGGGAGGGAGCGTTGCGAGAGAGGAGTGAGAGAGGGAGTGGGCTGCAAAAGAGAGGGAGTGAGGTGGAGGGGGTGTGAAGGAAATAGTTAGTGGGAGAGTGTGGGAGGAAGGTTTTTAGGGAGGGGTATTTTTTGAAAATTAGGGGGTGTATGGGAGTAGGGGGGAGTGTAATAAGAATGGGCCTTTTGATTTTCTTCAGGATTTGCTCTGGGCCTACTTAGTGCCTCGCACGGCCCATTATCTAGGTCGAACTCCTTGTTTAGAATCGTGTCCTTTGTATGGTTTCCAACTTGTTGCATTTCAACCTCTTTCGCCGCAAAGCGTCATAGTTTTAATGCATTGATTCATAGGCCAGAACACCTTGCTGTAGCGGCTACGACATTGATCACCGCATCTGAAAATCGTTCAAGTCTTGCTTGGTTCCACTCAACGATCACATGCCATCTATCAACTCCACAGGTTTTGTTGAAATGGAGGGTTTCAAGTATCGCGTTGAAGAGATTTTTTCCAAGGTTGATAAGGCAAGTATTACTATCATTATTAGCGCAAATTAATTGCAGAAATATTTCATTGATATTTACTTTTCTACCTCCTTTTGGCTTCTACATTTCTTTTCAATCCAAAATTATATTTACTCATGTCGTTTGAATTTTATTGAATGTGTTTGATACACACCATGAATATTAGATAAAATTAAACTTGATGCCGTTTGATGCAAACCTCAACTTTATAATAAGCAGGAAAATGGATAGCCTGTATATCTTGTAAACACTAGCTCTCTGCTGCTTTACATTTTAGTAGTATTGTATGCATTTAATTCTGATGCGTGACTTGTGGACAATTATTATTCAATGCATAGAAGAAACTAACTTGGTCATTTCAATTAGTGTGGTTTGTGAGTAGACACTTCATTAACACACTGAGGTCTGTATTCAAACCCACCACTGATCTTACTCTTTTGATTAACTTCACTTTATATAGACCATAAATAGTAAAACATATAGTGTTATAAAATATCGGCTATAGCGATATTGCATAGCAGAATTTCCATAAGAGTGCTGCTATATCTCGCGAACGCTTATTCTTGTGTAATCCACGAATGACGTGAAACTTTTAAATAATAACGGAGCTGCGTCTTTTTTTTGGCGCGTACCCTAATTGCTTTGTCGCATACCCAAATTAAGAGAAATAGGTAGTTAGCGTTAGCGGTTCCTTTTAGTTTTTGCTTTGTTTGGCCGCCCACAATCTGTCCCACTTAAACCCGCTTCTTGTAACGGAATCGCATCGCCCCGTTGTTACCAAGAGGAAGTAAAACCACCGCCAGTCATGGATTCATCATCGGAGATGGAGGCGTCCATGGATTCGTCGCTGGTGAAGAAAACCCAAAATGAATCTGTGTTGTTGCCCCATGGAAGTTGCTCGTTTGTGCTTTGGGGAAGAATTGTTTACCCCTTTTACGGTATTTGACCAGTGGGAAAAACCAAAATCGCCTTTGCCACATAATTCGTGGATTGCACAAGAATAATCCTTCGCGAGAATTAGCATTTTCCTTTCCATAAACCGCAATGAAAAGCGATGCGTTATACAGGTTTCGCTATTTGGAATCTTATGACCCCTATTATCGTAGCGATAGCCAGAAGAGCGGAAAATAAGATTTTCAGATTTTTTTTCCATTAAGAACTCACCTAAAACATATAACCACTTCCTGTTAGGCCCACTATTAATGATAGAGACATTATTAATGTGAGGGCAGAATATTCTAGAATGAGGAAAATGAGGGAGTGGGTATATAGGAAGAGGGTAACCTAATGAGAGGGTATGAGATTTGTGAAGTGGGAATTATGGGACTGAGCAGTGGGGAGAGGTTCCCATCTTAGTAGGGGCTATTCTCATCTATGAGAGTATCGTTTTCTGTTTTACCATTCTGCAAGGTGACCTTTTCTCCAACCATTGTCATTTCATTACTGTTTTATTCATCAATGCATAGAGAATCCAATTCTGAATTTTCCAGAAATACAACTTCAATCCTATTTTCAATTTATTATACTTGTTGGTTCTATTACTCCTGCTCACGCTTCACCCTAAAACATGTTCACTACTTTACGTCTCTGCCTCTTCCCTCTCACAACTCAGTTCTCCCTCCGGCCTCCAGAAAGTTTCTGCTGACTTCAGCTTCATCTCACGGATGCAGAGTTATTTTTTCTTTTTTCTGTTTCTTTATTATTCTCTTCCACTGTTTTTGCAGTTTCTTTGTTATCTGTCTATTCTCTGATTTTTCTGGTATTTTTCATCTCTTCACTGATTTTTCACTGTTTATCTCATGCCACTTTTCTTCCTGTTTCATTTCTTTCTTCTCCTTTGTTGTTTGCTCTTGTTTTTTTGTGGTTACTTTTATCTCTTCCTTTGTTTTTTCTGTTCCTCTGTTTTTTTCCAGTTTATGCAGTTGCCTTTCTTTTTTTTTTGTGTATTTCCTCTCCTCTTTTGTTTTTGTAAGTATTTTTTTTCATCCCCCAAGTTCTGTTCTGGCCTTATGTGTTTATCTATTTATGCTTTTGCAATTTTTCATAGAGTTAATATTATGCCAATCTTCTTATTTCCATGCAGTTTTTTAATGATATTTAGTAGCAACATTTATTTTTTGTATAATTAATATTTCAACTGCTATGCGGCGCTTCCGCTATTTACCCACAAAGCTATCAACATTTCACATATCGGATTTTCGGTGTTCCGCTATTTTGTGCGATATGATTCACATCATACTTCCAATTTAAAATTATAGTGGGAGGTATTTTGGGTTTACTTAAGGTCTAGGTTGAGCCATTTTTTAGATTCTTCCTGTGTCCAACTAGTGGGGTTATTTCCTGTGGCCTGTGGGCATAGGCCAGAAGCTGAATCATATTAATTTTTTGTCAACATTTTCTTTCATTAAAGTTTATTTTTTTATCTCTATTCTAGGTAGCAACACAAATAAGTCAAAATAATGCATTAATTGCATTTATTAGTTAATATTTTTCTTTCATCTTTTTAATAATTGGATTTAAAGACTGCAAGTCTTTTTGAAGGGATACAAGATATACAATTTTTATAGGAATAAAGCGTTGAATAAAAAATTGGCCTGTGCCAGACAAGAAACAGCATAAAGCAATGACACTTTTTTTGGTTCATTTCTCTATGCGTTGCGCTAAATATTTTGTAGTGATCCTTACAAATAAAATTGTTTCTACCTTCATCATATAGTTGTGTGAGTGTGTAGTTATGTCTCCGGTGAAGTTATGTTTTAACTGGTAAAATACAGATTTTTGGTAAAATCTATAGTAAATGTTTATGAGAGATTTTAATATTCGAAAAATGAAGTATTGTCTATGTCCTCTTAGCTCTTACAAAACTTTTTAGGATTATTTTATTCTTTATTGAATATCAAAGGTATTCATTTGCGTGTCTGTTTATGATTTGCGTGTCTGTTTATGATTGCTCTTGTTTAATTTTAGACATCAAAAAGTTTCCTCCAATATGCTTCTTTTCCTGCAGCTTGAGCAGAAGGTGCATGATATAGATAATTTCTACTCTAGCGTGAATAAAAAACAAACAAACATGCCAAAAGGTAACTCAACAACAAAGGATAGAGATAAGCTGAAGCATGTTTCAAGTATTAAGAAGCAACAACAGGATGCATCACGTCGAGAAGCAGCCGCAACTAAAAGAATGCAAGATCTTATACGCCACTTTGGAACAATATTACGACAGGTAACTATTTTTCATTTATTGTTAATGATTATGGTGGTGTGTTGTGGTTGTGGAAAATGTCATTTGTGTGTACCTTCGTGTTAATTGTCTATTTGTTTTGATATGGTTTTAGTTTATTGGTTCGTATGTGGTATCATTAAGTACCTTGTTCTATTTATATGTTGGCAAGTAATTTTGAGTTTCTATTGAATCATATGTTTCAATAGATGATAATACCAAGTGTAGATAATTATGGGAATCAATCAGAACCATGTGACGCTGATATGGTTTTGATTTGTAATTGGCAGTTGACTTGTACAACTGGAATTAGGAGAGGCATAATAGTTTTCTTCCTTTTTTAGTCATAGCATTTATGAGGATAATATTTCCTCCCGATTCTTAGGCCTAGAATTAATGTAAGGGATCAACCCTTCTAAGATTTATTCCCATCATTATACCATTCATATTCATCTAGTGAACGATATTTACTTTTCTGCATGGTATCAGAGCACAATCTGAACCATCTATAGTCCTCTCGCATCGGCCTTACCATGTCAACAAACTTTGAGTCTTCGTCCAAAGTAGAGACTGGTACTAACCCTACCAGTCTCGTTGAAGGACCGACTCTTCCATTCACAGGCTACAACTTGAATGGTTAAAATTTCATTCAATGATAGAGTCAGTGCACATCTTCCTCCAAGGAAAAGGAAAAGGAAAGAGCGATACATCATACATCATGGTAGCTGCAAGCCCCTTATTCAGAATTGTTAAGGGGTTGTCGACTTTCAAGTATAACAATCGTAGATGATACAACAAGTGTGAATGAACCACAGGTAAAAATGAGAAACTTGGGAGTATTGCCCTAGGTATTATCGAATTTTAGATTATAAAACATCTATCGAGGATTCCTGTTAATTTGGATTGGGGATACTTAATATTCGGAGGATTGAGGCTTTTAATTTTTTTTTTACATTTGAAAATTACACAAACTTTCAAGATCCCCCTCCTCAAGTTTTACAATGGTGAATTGGGCAATTTCCCTCTCATTGGAATTCTGTGATGCATATGCAAAATGAAGATACCTTCAATCATAGTAGTCAAAATCGAGATTTTGCTTAAAATGGGAGGGGGATAGCGAAATCGCAAACCGTAAATCGCAAGTAGAATCGGAAGATTCTACCGAAAAAAAGTTGTACGAATTTGTAGAATCGGGAGGGGCAAACAAAATCGTAAACTCGTAAATCGCAAGTAGAATCGGAAGATTCTACCGAAATGCAGATATTCATATAAACTAATATAGCTCATAATTAAACAACCAATTTCATCAAGAATTGGAGTGTTAAACATAAACCAACAAACAACCAAATCCTCCAAGGAAATTACTAAAAGCTTACACATAAAAGTCCAAGTTTAAAGAAATCACATAAAGCCTCCTACATCAAATCATTTATATTGATATTAGGCTCATCACCCATAATATCTTCATCTTCATCTTCATTAATCTCATCATTAATATCATATGCCCCATAATCATCTCCCAAATAATCATCTCCCACATAATCATCTCCCACATTATCTTCTCCATTATCACCTTCACCATAATCACCTCCATCATCTCCATCATTTCCTCCATCATCAACAACATCAAGTTCATCCACACCTACAACGGATGTAGCACTAATACTACCAACCCTATCATTACCAATCAAGTCTTCATCTAAATCAACAATATCAACACCACCCTCAGGTGCATTTTCTTCCTCATCTTCACCCATGATCCAATCATCATCATTGAAATCTTCAACATCTAGAGACCGTTTTCCCCTTTTAGTCTTATTCTTAACTAATCTTCCATTTGCCATCATATACACAAGATCGTTCATTTTTGGCTGCAGCAATCGGTTTCTTTTCTTGCTATGGACCTACACAATTTAGAAAAACTAAATTGAAATACCTATCACAAAACACTTAATGAGAAATAAATATACTAATAATGTGAAATCATACCATCTCAAATGCACTCCAGTTCCTCTCACAACCTGAAGAACTACATGTCAAGTTCAAGACACGCATAGCAAACCATTTTAACAATGGTGTTGAATCACCATAAGATTCCCACCATTGAGCCGGTGTCTTGGTTTTTAGAGCACGCCGAGCTAATTCATCACCAAATAAACCTTTTCTAGCCTTGAAAAGCTCAAGTTGTTCATCAATTTTTGCCACTTTGTCATAATCATAATTCGACATCCTTTTCAAACATGCATACATCCCAATCTTCACTTCCTCATCAGGTGTGAAGTTGAGTTGGTAATGCAACATTGGATTGAGATAATACCCCGCAGCAAGCAAAGGTCCATGGAGTTGTTTGTCCCACCTATCATCAATAATCTTCCACAAAGGCATGTATCTAAGGTATGGAAAAAATGATTAAATTAGTTTATACTTTATGGTAAAATACTAAACTAATGCTACACTAATGCAATAAATAAATAGTACCTCCTCTTGTTGTTATTGAAGGCTTGTTGAATTTGCTCTTTACATTGATCCATTGATTCATATATGAACGCCATTGCTGGACTATCATCAGAATCAACCATTCGCAAAACTTTAAGCAATGGAAAAGCACCTTTTAAGCAAATCACTACATCCTTCCAAAATTTGGTATCTAAGCCTATGTTTTCAACCTCTTTGCCCAAATCCAGCTTCGCAAATTGGCTTCCTTTCCATTGCTTAGAAGTGAACATTTGCAGAAGTGCTCCCCTATTTTCATTCAGACTACCCAAACTCAGATAAGATGTGGCAAAACGTGTGGCACCATGTCTAACCAATTCACCACCCCCCGTAAAGAAATGCAATAATCTTACAAGACTAGACCGAAGATATACGATCTTTACGACCTTCCTACCTTTAGCAATGGCCACCTTATGAAGTGGCAACTTTCTCTCAAAATCCTCCAACATCAAATCAATGCAATGAGCCGCACAAGGTGTCCAGTAAATGCAAGGCCTCTTCTGCATCAGCATCTCTCCAGCCAACTTATAATTAGCAGCATTGTCTGTCACAATCTGGACAACATTTTCTTCCCCAACCTCATCAATAACATCCTCCATCATCTCTAAAATCTTATCAGCTGTTTTTGAAATACCAGAAGCATCAATTGATTTTAAAAAGAATGTTCCCTTAGGACTATGTACACAGAAATTGAGGAGAGTCCTCTTTCTTTGATCTGTCCATCCATCTGTCATAATGGTGCATCCAAACTTCTTCCAATACTCTTTATGCTCCTCCTTGATGGAATGTGTGGCCTCAACTTTTTTCTTCCAATACTCTTTACCATTTTCATGAATTCATCATTTCTTGCAACATTAAACGAGATACAATTATCATAAAAGAAAGTTGCAACCTGTAAATCTAGTTCTTCCTTCTCTTTTTGCTTGAATACATTGTTGATTGTTGGTTGAGAAGTGATACCTTTCCTGAAAATATTAGAAAGACTTGGCTGCGAAACGTCAACCTTTTTTCTTTTCCAAGCGTCACGGAGGTCAACTTCTTCTTCTTCTACTTCATCCGATTGAGATGTAGTTCTTTTCTCAATCAATTTCTTTTGCATATCAACTACAATACACCACATTTGCTCCCGAACATTATCCGGGACAGCTCTGCACTCTTCAACATCTTTCTTTGTGCAAGCTAAATGGTGCTTTAGTCGGTAAATTCCCCCGCTAGCCATCACTTTGTGACAGTATTTGCATTTAACTTTGTTTCCTTCAATAAGTGTACCGTGTGCCCAGGCTAAATCTTGTCGCTGCCCGCGTGCATTTTTCGGCAAAGTTCGGCGTCTATCAGTCGTCCCAACACTTGGATTGCCAACACTTGGGGTCCCAACACTTGGATTGCCAACACTTGGGGTCCCAACACTTGGGGTTGATCCGGTTGTTGAAACAGGAGGCCTACTGCCACGTCCCCTTCCAGCCATAATCTACACACCAAAATAAAACACAAACACTGTACAGGAGAAGAAACGCCAAACACAAACGCAGAAAAAACGCAGAAA
This sequence comes from Astragalus membranaceus, assembly GCA_039519185.1. Taxonomy (NCBI): domain Eukaryota; kingdom Viridiplantae; phylum Streptophyta; class Magnoliopsida; order Fabales; family Fabaceae; genus Astragalus; species Astragalus membranaceus. The sequence goes on along the minus strand of CM076846.1, from coordinate 99,009,313 downwards.
CGCAGGAGAAACAAACGCAGAAATGCAGGGAGAAAAAGACGAACACAAAATGAAACACAAACACTACTAACCTGGAAGAAAACGCAGAAACGCAGGAACGCAGGGAATGAAGAAACGCGAAACGCGATACGCAGGAACGCAGGAACGCGAAACGCAGGAACGCAGAAACCCAGTGCGTGACTTGCGTGACTGAAAGCGAATGCAGGGAGAGGGGAATGGAGTTGCGTGAGAGAGAATGAGGGCTACGAGAATCGTGGTTTCAAATTAGGGTTCAATAACTAATTTTTTGGGTAAAAACGCAAACCGGGTCGCGAAACCCGACCCGTTTGCGCTGTCTTCTACACCACGATTCTGCTTACGATTTTCAGCAGCAACTCGCGATTTTGTTCGCAATTTCGTACGATTTTACCAAAATCGCACGATTCAACTTTTTTTGCGATGCTGCTTACGATTCGAATCGCGAGGGGGTGAGTAAAATCGCGATTTTAACTACTATTCCTTCAATGACTTGTTGACTTCAGTGTATATTTTTTACTAATAAAATGGAGAAATACATTTTATTGTCCCTCTATTTTAAATCATTTCATAAAAACAACTTTCATCAGTGACGTGTTCAGAACAATCGACAGAAAATATTATTATATTTCATTTGGTAATGCCACATTTGATTACTTGCATTTCCCTCCCGATTTTGCTGTATATTTTATTTTTTCATATAATATTTAAACTCGAGCAGCTGAGCTTAGGAAAATTGGGTGAAAGTTGTTCCAGCGGTAAATGACAAATTAGATTAGGGTAGTAAATGTCTTTTTCTCTTTTTTAATTAGAAACTAATTCCCAAATATTGTATTTTTCTGGCAGATTACACAGCACAAGTGGGCTTGGCCTTTTATGCAACCTGTGGATGTAGAGGGCCTTGGCTTAAAAGATTATTATCAGGTATGGTTCATTTATGCTTATTAGTTTCCCAATGTTACATTTTCATTATTGATACTCAGGGACACTTTATGAATTATGATTGGTACCATATCAGAACATAGAAAAAAGTAGTGTTTATCGATAGATAGATAGAAAATAGAAAACCATTATGTTTCAAGTACTTGAGAGAGCTAGGACTCTAGCTATAACTTCCTCTCATTTCTCACACGGTAACTAACTACATAACTAATTAACTATTAACTATTCTAATTAAGGGGTTACGTAATTTTAGAGGGCTTTTGGCCTAACTCAATCTCGCAAAATCGGCTTATGATGTGAGAATTGTCTAAATTTTTTAAGTAGTACTTAGGGTGCATTTTATCTGCTAAAAGTAAGGGACTAGACTGGACAACTCCTGTTGTACTCCAATTGTTCCACTAAAACCATGTAGAATGATCCTAATCTTTCCGCCCTCTCTTTGTAGCCTATCTTTCCCAAATTTTGTTAGAACTAACCCTATCTAACTACCATCAAATACTTTTAACTCTCACAACTATAGAAACCCACCTCAATGCAGAAACTTGCCCAACTCATTTGGACTCACCAATGGTTAAGGCATCATTACATTCTCTTTTCATTTATTGAGGTTTTCTTATATTTTTATCATGTTTTGGAACTTATTCTCTACTCCTAAGTAAATAATATGACAAAAAAGGTGAAGTTGTTTTTGAAAATAATTGACGCATATTAGTGGTACTGAACTAATAAACACTAAGGGCCCCTTTGTCTGTGTTGCTTTTGAAAATAAAATGCATATTTAATTAAAAGGTCTACAAAACACTGTATCATAGAAGCACCTTTTTTATGCGTAAGCAAACATGCCCTCAAGTGATTGAATCTTTTATTCAACGATGTGTGTTTCCGAAATTTGAATTTCCATGCTGTTCTCTTTTTATGCTCAAGGTTGTCAGAATCGCGATGCAACTCGTAATATCGCACGATTCTGCGACTCTGCATGCCATCTCCGTGCTTGATTCATGGCAGAATCGCAAATTCATCAACTCGCGTAGAATCGCCGTGAGAAATCGTGGAATCGGTGGTATCGTGCGATGCTGAACGATGAATGATGTCGTATTTGTCATGGCTAATTCAAAATTGTCCCAAAAAAAGAAAGCTAGAAAAACACATGAGATGGACTTTGCTGACATTGAATCCGATGATGATTGGGTTATGAATGAAGAAGATGGAGGTACTGAAGCTTTGGATGAAGACTTGGGAGGAGATTATGTTCAAGTTATTGAGAATTTGGATAGAGGGGATGAGGATGTTCAAGTTATTGAGAATTTGGATGATGAACATGAAGAAGGCAAAGATGAGGATGAAGATGAAGATGATGGAAGTCACAATCCCTTGAATGATTATGAAATATTTGATCTTTGAGACTTTGAGTTGCTTATGCTTTTTGTTTTAATTTTGGTGTTATGGATTTGGTACTGAATGTGAGTTTTAATTTTGAATGATTATGAAATATATGTTGTTTTGTAGACATATATATGAATCCTTATGCTTAGATATATGTTTTTGAAAAATTGGTAGAATCTTACGATTCGTGTTACGATTCATCGATTCACGATCTTGTGACCCCTCTCCGGTCCTACCTAGAATCTCGATTCTGACAACCTTGTTTATGCTTTCTATTGATCTTCTGTATTTGGTGCATGTGCTAGATCATTGACAAGCCCATGGATTTTACTACGATCAAGAACCAAATGGAATCTAATGATGGTACTGGATACAAACATGTTCGTGAAATATGTGCTGATGTAAGATTGGTTTTCAAGAATGCTATGAAATATAATGATGAAAGAAGTGATGTTCATGTGATGGCAAAAACTTTGCTGGCGAAATTTGAAGAGAAATGGTTGCAACTTCTGCCGAAAGTTACTGAAGAGGTAGCTTAATCCCCGCGAGTTGTTTTATGAGATCAATTGTTGTTGAATGGAATTTGATTATTAATTGGATTATTAATTGAGCAATATTCTGCTCGTGGATGCTCCTACTTTTTTCATAGAACAATGTCTTGATACTTGTTAGCATCTGGAGTTATTAAATTGTAGGAAACAAGACGAGAGGAGGAAGAAGCTGAAGCACAATTAGCTATGCAATATGCTCAAGAAGCAGCTCATGCGAAAATGGCGAGAGACTTAAGTAATGAGGTACAAGGATTTACAACCTTATTAAGCAGTTTAATAGGGGGCCTTTAGAATTTGAGTGAATAATATATAGATATTTTCAAGCCTATTAATTAAAGATGCATCTAATATGTGAGAATATTGAACTATGTGAAATGTTGTTAAGACACTGTGCTTTGGATTTTTTCAGCTGGAAGATGTTGATGCCCATTTAGAAGAGCTACGAGATATGGTTGTTAAAAGATGCAGGTTAGCTGTTACATCATGTGATTCCCGAAAAAAGACCCCCCAAAACGAACATTTGTCATATATAGTTTGGCCTTAACTTTCATCTGTTCTTATAAATCATTTGTGTGCATGTTTTTTATGATAGTTCCAGGCAATACATTATGTTATACAAATGTAAACAATTTACTAATATATATTCAAATAGTCAATAATGCCATGATCCCCAAATTGAGATCAAACCAATTAGCCTAGGCTATCTACCGTAGCTATTAATATTTAATAAGAGAGAGGAATAATAACAGAAAGGAGTGAATGCTAATATAATAACAGTCAATACTCTCCCTCAAGCTCAGATATTTGCATCCATATTGTTGGATACGTATGCTATTGTAGGACCCTGTTAGGACTTAGTCAACATGTCTACAATATGTTTCTATAATTTCAGGGGTCATCATAGAAAGAGGGAGCAAAATGAGATTCAAGGGAGATGAGAAAGTCCGTCCATTAGTGAATAAGACCATTTTTCATCATCCACTCGAGGTGATGGTGAGACGATCATGTTCCAGAGTACCATGGAAGTTAAGGAACTGAGAAATTTTAAAAATCCAGCCAACACATCCTGGCCAACGAAACATGAAACTTTTGAGTTTCATGTGTGGTTTAAGGGTGTTGTGTTCATAAGGCTTTTAGGACTCCAGCCATGGTGTCCATTCGTTGTTAGAGCAATGATGGTGGCCTTATTCGTGGAACCTTCGGACATAATGATGGTGGCCTCCAGCCATTTGCATCCATTCGTTGCTTTCATTGGAATCTACCCAAATCTACCAACACATACACAAGCCCATGGGTGCCTAATGGAAATTGATAGCAAGGCAACAGTTAAATTCTAACATAATTAATTTTGGACATAATCATTTAAATATTTGGACTTCCTCACAAGTCTGTTGTCTCGGCCCATGTTAGCTTTATCATTTGTGTTAGGACTCGGTCCAATTCCTTCCTCAATACTAGACCTAGTTGTTGAATTGCTAACAGAATCACCAAAAAAGTGTTTAGGCTATTGTAGCTGTAGGACCATTTTTTTGAGCTCTTTTCCCGGCCGAATAAAGCCCATCAACGCAAGCCGGTTCGATGCGGGCCTAGTAGCTCATTTTTCTACCTATGAGAGTGTTGTAAATATGTATTTTAGGGTAGAGTCCTATCTGTATTATTAGGAGAATAATTGCTACATTTTACTCATTCAATAATATTTGCAGTCCTTCTCTTGTACATATCATACCTAATTTCCTATTGCCTTTGCCTCATCAGCACTGTAATTGCTGTTTTTATTGCTCCCTTTCTTACATACTGTCACTCTGATAAAAGCTATATTTGAAAACATTGGTTACAGAAAAATGTCAATTGAAGAAAAGAGAAAGCTTGGAACTTCTCTCACCAGTCTGTCTCCCGAAGATCTACGTAAAGCATTGGAAATTGTTGCCCAAAATAATCCAAGCTTCCAAGCAACTGCTGAGGAGGTGGATCTTGACATGGATGCTCAGGTCATTTACATATATATTTCATTTAGCTGTGTTTGGTAGAAGAGAAAGAGGGAGAGAGAGAGGGAAGAGGATTAGTAAACAAACAATAAAAAGTCACTCTCTTTCTCTCTTCCTCTCTTCCCTTTCTCTCTCTTCCGTCTTTCACTTCTACCAAACACACTCAGTCAAGACACATTATTCAAAAAATAAAAAAATTGTTTTTCCTTTGATTGAATTAATAGCTATTTCTCACAAATTGATATTATCAGTATGTTAATGAATACATTGTTTCTGTATGCAGAGTGAGTCTACCTTGTGGAGCTTACATTTTTTTGTTAAGCAAACTCTTGAAGTTCAGGGTAAGAATTCAGGAAGCATAGGTGGTGATGAAAATCAGAACAGACGTAAAAGAGATTTATGTGATGCTACAACAAAAGCTTCAAAGAAGAAGACCAAGAAGCCCACTTGAAGGTCATTTAATAGCATGCTTCTTTTATGTTGTCTTGAGTTAGTGATGATGCCGAATGAGTTCTTTCATGAAACTAGCCTTCTCGTTTGTAGAAGCTTTCTTGGGAAGTGGCGAAAATTCTGTTTCTCAAATTTGTCTCTCTTTTGTCAAGCATCGCCTTTTTTCCAGTGGCTAATTTTCAAGGAATTTTTAGCTATCCCTTGGTTCTGTGGCCCTTTTTGGTGATAGTTTGCCAATTATCCCTGTAAATAAATTTCTGTTGTTTGAATGATAGAATTTGATTCAATGATCTCATTACATATGTGATATTTGATAGGCAAGATTGCATGGCGATTGTTTTCCAGACATAAACTTCAAAGGGGGATTTTGAACTTGACTTGAATGTTTTCTATTTTTGAATATTAATATTCGATATTGATATTATTAACCATTTGAGCTTAAATGAAGAAATAATGACATTAGTATTAACAGTGATTATCAAAATGATGATTAAACCACTTTATTTTGTAATTTTATAAAACTTTAGGTTGTTATTTTTACTCAATTTTTAAAGTTGTAATGGCTGCCTTTTCTCATTTGATGCTATACAAACACGACATCAATCCAGTGTTGTCTTCTATCTCATCCTACAAATAATTTGCACATTAGAATTAGGCAAAGGAGGCAAATTAATTTCATAGTTGAGTGCTAAAGTAGTGTCGATGAGTTCAGATATACAAAACCTTTGCAATAAGTACTAGGTATTCAAAAAAAATAATCATACGATCTCACAACACAATTAATTTGGTAAAAAGGTTCGATTAGTTGAAAATGTAACAGGTATTCGAAGAATACCAAGTACTTAATTTTTTTTGGGTAGATATCATGTACTCAATTTTAAAACAACAAATACTGATCCTTCAAAAACATGCATAGTCATTTGTCTATTATTGGACTAATACCTGCAAGTCACTTTGTCATGTAGAACCTGTGACATCGATCTTCATTGTCATCCCAGAAAAAAAAAAGAGCTAGAGAAAGAGAGGGGAGGGCCAGAAACAAAGGGATAAAGATCATAAAGTGAAAATCAAGAAAAAATAAGAAGGAAGGGGGGGGGGGGGGGGGGCTTCTCCATTAGTGTAAACTAGAAAATTTTGAGAATGGAGTAAAACAGGAAGGAAGAGATAAAAAAGAGAACACAATCTATTAAAGTGTCTTTCACCTCACCGCCACAATCCGACAGTTTCTCTTCGATACTCTCTTTATCTACCCACTAACCTCTCTCTCTCTCTCTCTCTTTCTCTCTCTCTCTCTCACCATCTTTGCTCCATTGTCGCATGACACCACTTTCGCTGCGAACTGGATGGCCGCCACCACTCACTGCCTCTATCCTTTGTCACTCACAAATCTCGTGCTTACCAATGTCTCTCACATTGATTCCGGTTCAACTATTCTCTCTCTCATTCTCTCTCTCGATCTCATTTCACTCGCGACTAAAACCATCCAAGCGACGCCTACCCCCATTATCTCGTTGCTGCCCATATCATTGTAGTAAGTATCATCATCATTAATGGTTCGCGCTGATGTACTGGGGGTTGGTACCTGCACACACTCTGATGCTAGAGTTGCTAGAGTCAACACGGGGGAGAGAGAGAGAGAGAGGTAAAAAGTGATAAAGCGTACCTTGGCAATGATTTATTTAAATAAATATAGGGGACCCTGCCAGCTGGGTTGCCCACGAAGCGCATGGGGAATTCGATGTGGCAAGGTAGTTAGGAGAGCTAGAACGTGGTTAAGATTGGATCCTGACAGTACGATATGATCTAGACCATCTCAGTCGTTTGACAACTTTGGGGGTGCGTTGGGTCTCTTAGGTCAGGCCAACCATGGTTTTTTCCGATTAAGTCATGGAAGATAGTATTCATAGCTCTTTGGTATGTATATAGCCCCCTGCATTTTTCAACCAGAAGGGTGTGACCACCCATTCCTAAATGCCTAGAGCCCCAGGGAACCTAAACACAATCATGTGAGTGACTTTCTTAGCCACAACAAACTAGTTGTATCCAGAGTACCCATCCATGAAAGTTAAAATAGCATGGTTTGCCGCAACATCAACTGGCAAATCGACTATAGGCACTTCATACTCATATTTTGGAGTGGCTAAGTTCAGGTTCATATAATCAATGCAAACCCTCACTTGGCCATTCTTTTTAATCACAATGACTATATTGGACAACCATTCCACATACCTAGCTGTTCAGATGAAACCAGCTCTCAGTAGCCTTTTTTTTATTTTTCTTTTATTTTATAAGCAGCTCTCAGTAGCCTTTCCATCCACACTACTACACAAAATGCTTAATATATTGTGATTTAACACTAGTTATGTGAAACATCTGGGGTTGAACACAAATGCAATGATATTTTTGTGAATAAAATGTAATATCTCGTTTTAGCGCACTACTAGCATAAAATACAACGCCCGGTGTTAGTAAATACTCGACGTGGATACATTACTAATTTAAACATTTAAAATGCTGACAGTTCAACGCTGGATGTCTCTAATACTCGATGTGGATTATTTCATTGATTTTAAAACATATAAATGATGACGGTTCCATGCTGGTTATTCCCTAACACCCGACGTTAATCCTTTAAGAAAATCCACTTCCACGCCGGTTGATCCCTGATACCCGGCGTGGTATATTCTTTACACATATATGAACGCCAAAACACCCTTTATTTAGTCCATTCTCTCACTCTTTTTCCCACAAAACTCAAACCCTAGTTCTCTTCGTCTCCTCACCCCCCTTGTGCTCTTTGTCTCCATCACCGTCGCTTTCACTCGTTCTCGCCCTCACTCTCCTTGTCATGGTGCCATTGTCGATCTCGCTCGAGCCCACTTCATCTCTGGTGGCACCTCCGTCTCGCTCTCATCCACCTATGGTTTATGAGGGAGACACCAAAGGTTTCCAATCCCCTAGGAAGGTTCTTCTTCTTCGCATGCTCGATACCCGTTGTACATCTTACTTTTATGATTTTTGAACTTTTTTCAATTTGTTTGGAGATTTACTTTGTTTGTTCTTTTGTTTTATGGATCTGCATATATGACGGTAGCTATATATGTTTTATGGGTCTGTATATACGACAATAGGTATATATGTTGGTTCTTTTCATCTTCTGTTTTAACTTTGAATACTGCTGCGATTGTAACGCCCTTCTAAAATTAGATAGGCACTTTGAGATAGTAAACTTTTCTACAACGAGGATGTTTTGCAGTTTGTTGTAGCCCACGTCGGGATAGAAGAGTATGTTCAGAGATCAGGCATTGCAGTTTGGAAGAGTATGCTAAGATATTCAGCATTGTAGTTATCGTGTCCTTCACTCTCAAGGTGGAAGATTTTGATAAACTTGAAGAGATTTTATTGAGTAAGAACACAAATTTTAAAAGAAAAGAGGGCAAGGATGAACATTGTTCATCATAGGTATGGAAATTTTACAAACTTGCTAATTTTATAACGATATGCATTCATGACTGTTTTTAGCAATATTTATATGTTTAAAGAGACTAATCAAACATAAATCTGTATTACAGCTTATGGACACATATTTTGAAAGAAAAGTAGTTGTTATCCATGAGTGAGATGACCATCAAGATAAATTGCATCGTTCACTCAAAGAGATAAGAGTTTCTTAAAAACTATTTTTTTTGATTTAGTAGACAACAAGTGGTTAACGGTATACCTAATAATTAGGATTAATGTGAATTCATATACAATTATATAATGCGTTCTCCTTCTGATTCAAAACCAGACATTTGTCTTTTTGTGAGAAAAGTGAAAAAAAGAGTTGTGGAACTTTGTTTAAATAAGCCAAAGTTGGTATTTTACTTGACTTGATTTAACCATTATATAAAAGTATATAAACTCACAAGATTCCTACTTCTTGGGTTTATTGACATTTGTGTATTAAAGGTCTATTTTGTAAAAATTAGCGGATAGTGGAAAAACTAGCATATAGAGGATAACAGATAGCAGATAGTGGATAGCGGGTGAACTTACAGATAACAGATAAGCTAGCAAATGGAAAATCATGTGTTTGGTAAAACTGACTGTTAAAATAACTGATAAATGTAAAATGACAATAAAAATATGCATCTAAAATTGTTTAGTTTAATTTGAAGAGGATGGATAAGGAAATTAAGAAAAATATTGAGGATAAAAATGACAAAAAAAGTGAGACGCTATACGCTATAAGTAAATTTCAAAAATGGCTACTTGAAATAGCGTTTGATACAATCTAAACCCTACCTAATAATGCTAAACCCTACCTGTGGAGTAAAACAGTACTTCTTCACTTTTGCCAAGAAAGAATTTTGATCAGCCTCAATTACCTCTACTTTGACACCAATCCAAATCATTAGCTTCTGATGTATATTTGATGACACACATTCACTTGTACGAATCCTACCTCTACCTAGGATCAAAACATATGAAGGTTTTCCCTCTATTACAAAGAAGACTGACCTTGTAACTTTGGATCCAAAGGTTACATTTGTTGGTTTTGTAATCAAAAAAACTCACCTACTTTAATTAAAACTACTCAGCCTAGGTAAAACTGTTAAGTCTGTTATGGTTTTAAAAATTTGTTACAACCTGTAACAGCAAAACTGATTAATCAGTTTGTTATAAAAAAAAACTGTTTTCAAAAAGGCCTAACAGACTTAACAGCCTAACTACCCTGAGCATTAACCAACGGCTATATCCTTAGCTATATATTACAGTCCAGTTTCTCAATTAGTTGTACAGAATTGTAAAAAGAGTTTACAAGCAATAAAAATTTACATTTCTAGTTTTTCAGTATATACCCTGTGTGTCTCCTATTCTTCTTCTCTGCAAGTTCATCTTCTGTTCTGTGTGTGTGTGAGCCATCTTCCTTCAGCAAGTGGCTGATCTCAGTCTCACACACAAAGAAAAGAGCAAAGTGTGTTAGTAAATTGTTCAGTGACTGAACAAACTCAAAAGAAAACAAGATAGAGTGAGGGTGAGAAATTACCTTTGTTTCTCAGTGTGAGAACCAAACTGTTGATGATCTTCAAAGTGTTGAAGATCCAGCACATGTAAAACACAAGTTTCAGGAACAGTAACAGTATCAGTACACTAGGTCTTGTGTTCATCACAAAACAGTAAACTGAAACAAGAAAAGACTAGGGTTTGTGAAAAACTACCTCTGGTGAGCAGATCCGTTGCTGTAACGCGAAGATCCGGCAAGATCAAGGCCAGAAACAACCAGAACAGAAAAGTCAGAATACAGAAATTAGGGTTTCGCTACAACAAACAGTTAAAGAAATAATTTCAAGAAAAGATCAAGAGTTTTACCCTATTGTGTCTGTCCGGTGCAAAACCCAGGCAAGAGGAAAGCCATCAGAGAAGAAACTCAGAAACTAGGGTTTCTGAGAAATCTTCAAACTGCGTTTCAAACAGAAAGGTTCTGTTGCGCAGGCTCATAGCTCCATTTCTTGTGAATAACTGAAGTTAGAGAAGCTTCAGCAAGGGTCAGATAAAAAGGACCTTCGTGGAGAAGACGAAGTTCAGAGGAGAACTTCAAGAAGAGAGAGAGAATTTCTTGATGGTTATGAGCTAGGGTTTCTGAGAACTGAGCTTTTATAGTGATCCAGTTACCGACCCGGTCTGTGACTCAAGTGGGATCCGCGCGTTGCAACAGTCCCAACCCGCTGGGTTCCGCACGGGTTTTACCCATCCACCAGAGTATTGGGCTGGGCCTTTTAATAACTGCACCTCTGTGTTTTGATAATACAACCTGCAGTGAAAAAAATTGAAAAAATTCAACATGGTATATTCAGAGCAATAAACGATCCAGGGCAAAATCTACTCTACTCTACTGTTTTCCTTCAGATTGTTCTTTAATATTTTCTGTCAAACACTTACACAGTGAGAAATTGTGTAAGTGTGTGTTTACTAATCTTTCAGTTTGTGTTCTAAGTGTATTTCAGGATGGCTAATACAGGAGGACAAGACAGCTATGTTCCCAAACTCAATGGGAAAGACTATGAGACTTGGTCTATACAAATGAGACCTGTTCTTGGTGCTCAAGGATGTCTGCATGTGGTGAGACATGGCCTTACACCTCTAACAGGAAATGAAAATGCTGCCCAAAGGAAAGAATACCTGGAGAATGAGATAAAAGACTTCAAAGGTCTGTCTCTCATTCATAGAGCCTGTGGAGAGGCTGACTTTGAAAGGGTAAGGGGCTGTGAATCATCTAAGGCTGCCTGGGATGCCCTAGCAGCTTACTATACTGGGAATGCTCCAATTAAGGAAGAAAAACTTCAAGCTTTGAGAGCTCAGTATGAAAGCCTTAAGATGAAAAAGGAAGAAAAAGTTACTGATTTCTTCAACAGAGTGAAGAAGATCAAAAATGAAATGGCCCTTCAAGGAGAAAAGCTTGAAGAAACTGCCCTATGCAAGAAAATACTAAGGTCAATGCCTAAAAAGTGGTATGTGGTAACTAACACTATTGAGGAAACTACAAAAAGTGAAGACCTGAAGTTAGAAGAACTTCAGGGCAAGCTAGAGGCCAAGGAAATCAGAATGGAGATCCTTAATGAAGACTCTGAAGAGGAGGATCAAGCCATGTATGCAGCTAAGTCCAAACACAAGAAAGGCAAAAAAGGAGGTAACAACAAACAGACCAAGGGATCTAAGGGAAAGGCAGGTAAGCCTAAACCTAAGTCTAAATCTGAATCATCTGAAAGTAACGCTGCACCTAAGAAAAAGGATAAGTCTAAGGTTCAGTGTTACAGGTGTGACAAAATGGGGCATTATGCCACTGAATGTCCCACCAGAAAAGGTTCAAATCCTAAAGGTTCAGTTTCTGAAGCCAATGTGGCTAAGGAAGAATCTGAATCTGACTCAGATGAATCAGATAAAGTTGCCTATAGTATGCTGTGTAAGGAAACTAAATTAGCTGAACATAGGAAGATTAAAACTAATTTGAAAAAGGCTAAAGAATATGTTGTTTTAGTAGTAACTGGAAATGATGGTAAAACTGTCACTGAAATCTGGTACTTAGACTCAGCATGTTCTAATCATATGACTAGTAATAAAAGTTGGCTTATTAACTTTGACCCCACAGTTAGAACTTCTATTAGATGTGCTGATGGAAAAACTATAGTTTCTAAAGGTAAGGGAAACTTAGAATTAACAAGGGTTGATGGGAAAAAGGTTATAGTCTATGATGTGTTGTATGTGCCTGAAATTAGTTGTAATCTAATAAGCCTAGGACAGCTTGTTGAAAAAGGTTTTTCAGTCCTTATGAAAAATGCTAAGTTGAAATTATTTGATAAGAATGATCACCTAATTTTAACTACCCAACTAGCAAGTAATAGGACTTTTAAGGCCAGCATAGGTAAAACTGATGCACTTTGTTTAAGTGCTACTGCAGACAGTGACACTAAGCTATGGCACAACAGATATGGTCATCTACATTTTAAAGCCTTAGATAACCTAAGTAAGAACAAACTGGTGAAAGGGTTACCTAAGGTTGTTGACACTAAAGACAAGTGTACAACATGCCTAGTAAGCAAACAACCAAGGAAGAAATTTAATAAACACACTGAACACAGGTCTAAGGATCTACTGGAGGTTGTATACTCTGACCTGTGTGGCCCTATGGACACTATGTCTATGGGAGGAAACAAATATTTTGCTACTTTTGTAGATGAATACTCAAAGAAAATTTGGGTATACCTACTTAAGGCCAAAAGTGATACTTTCAGTGTGTTTAAGAAATTTAAGGCCATGGTTGAGACTCAAAGTGGTAAAAGGCTGAAAGTATTAAGGACTGATGGTGGTGGTGAGTATACTTCAAAAGAATTTGAAGAATACTGCACCACCTGTGGTGTTGTTCATGAGGTGACTCCACCATATACCCCACAACACAATGGGATAGCTGAAAGAAGGAATAGGACCATCCTAGAGATGGCCAGAAGTATGACAAAAACAAAGGGACTACCTAAACAGCTATGGGCAGAAGCAGTAGTAACTGCTGTCTATATCTTGAATAGATGTCCTACAAGAGGTTTGGAGGCAAAGGTGCCTGAAACTGTTTGGGGTGGTGAAATATGTAACACCCCAAAAATAATAGATTAATTTAATTAATTAGTTAAAAGAAATTGGGTGGTAGAAATAATAATATAGTTATTATTTATTACTTATTAAAATGAGTATAAGGTGTTTTAAATAAAATAAGGAGCAGTATTGGAATCGGATAAGTGTTGTAATTAAATTGGGCTTAAGCTGCGGGGAAGCCCGCAATCCAAGCCCGACAACCTAAGCGCATATAAAAGCTGAGATTTTAAGGTTTTGGTTCATTTGAGAAAAAGAAAGGAAAAATGCGAATAGAGAGAGTGGGAAGGGAAGGAGGGCGCGGCGCCCATGAGGAGAGGAGGAGGGGTGAAGTGCGCAAAGCTCCAAGGAGAAAGGAGAAGGTGTGATCCGGTTGCCATGGTTCCGTTCGTGATCGTCTCTAGGGATCCTATTCATCTAATTCGAGGTTAGGGGAGTCTCACTCTATAATAGAGAATATAATAGGTTGTATGTAGACCATAGGATCCCACTTGATATTATTTGTTAATTGTTAGATTGTTTAGATTGGTTGAAATTGATAATTGGTGTGATTAATTTGATTCCCTATGCTAAGATTTAGATTTCATGTGTTGATTTTATGCCTTGTTGTGTTCTTAATGTATAAATGTGAGGTTGAATGTTGTTGGTATGAGCATGATGTATTTTATGATTTTTGTGGTGATTTGATTTGGAAAATAAATTGAGAATTTGATGTTTTAAGCTTGTGTTGGGGCGCCTAGGCGCCAAGTTGCTGGGGGGAAGATGGCGCACTGGGCACTGTCCTGTTGCTGGGTGCGTGTGTGGTCTGTGCAGGGCGCCCATGTTGCTGCCCTGTGGCGCCTGGGGTGGCGCCAGGTTGCTGCCTGTGCTTAGGCAAGGCGCACAAAACATGTTTTTGGATAAAACTCAGTTTCTGAACATATTCTCCCTAGCCAAATTTTGTATTCACCTGACCAAATTTTATTTAAAACATTTTGGCTAAAGAATTTTCAGTTGTTCACGCATTGTTTTGAAATTGTCCTAGAGGGCGCTGTTTTGACTATGTTTGTGGTGCCTAGGGGTGAGCTGTGAGTTCTGAACATATTTTCCCTAGCCAAACTTTGTATTCACCTGACCAAATTGTATTTTAAGTACTTTGGCTAAAGAATTTCCAGATTTGCACTTGTTGTTTTGAAATGGTCCTATTGGACATCGTTTTAGCTTGTGTAAAGGGGGCGTTGTGTGCAAATCAGTTTCTGAACATATTTTCCCTAGCCAAACTTTGTATTCACCTGACCAAATTGTATTTTAAGCACTTTGGCTAAAGAATTTCCAGATTTGCACTTGTCGTTTTGAAATGGTCCTATTGGACATCGTTTTAGCTTGTGTAAAGGGGGCGTTGTGTGCAAATCAGTTTCTGAGCATATTTTCCCGAGCCAAACTTTGTATTCACCTGACCAAATTGTATTTTAATCACTTTGGCTAAAGAATTTCCAGGTTTGCATGTGTGGTTTTGAAATGGTCCTATTGGGCATCGTTTTGTCTTGTGTAAAGGGGGCCTTGTGTGCAAAACGATTTCTGAGCATATTTTCCCGAGCCAAACTTTGTATTCACCTGACCAAATTGTATTTTAATCACTTTGGCTAAAGAATTTCCAGGTTTGCATGTGTGGTTTTGAAATGGTCCTATTGGGCATCGTTTTGTCTTGTGTAAAGGGCGCCTTGTGTGCAAAACGATTTCTGAGCATATTTTCCCGAGCCAAATTTTGTATCCACGTGACCAAATCCCATTTTGAACATTTTGGCTAGAGCGGTTTTAACTTCCAGGTGGCCTACTATGTTTGTGCGCGTACGTGTTGTGTTGGGCGCCAAGTGTGGCCGCCCAGGGCGCCAAGTGGTGCGCCCGTGCTTTGTGTTTTGGTTTCGGTCCCAAAAGTGACCGATTGGTCCCTAAGTGCTAGCCTAGTCCTAGAGGCGTGATTGAGATGAGAAAATGAATGAGTTGATTGATGATGAGGCCATGGGGGCTACAACTAAGATTAATAAAGATGTGATATAGGATGTATGGACCGTGTTGTTAAGAGTTATGATTGTGGTTGTTGTCATGGAGACTCATGCATACATAAGGCTGCGGTCTGTGTTTTATATTATGATGATAAGGCTGCGGTCTGAGTTCTAAATTGAAATGATAAGGCTGCGGTCTGAGTTGATATTATGATGATAAGGCTGCGGTCTGGGAAAATGGTACCACATGCATAACTGTATTGCATACATCCTCATGATAACCATGTGAGTTGCTGATTGTATGAACTAATGTTGCTGTGTGACTGTATGAGTGCGATACTATGATGAAATATACTTCTTATTATAGTCTTTATTATATGGTTCGAGACTCACCCTTCTGTTGTTGTTTACCACAGGTAGTCCTGAGTGAAGGCTTACTCCTTTCACTCCCGAGTCGGTCTGCTCTGATACGTGACACCTAGGGGGCGGGCTTAGGATTCTAGTGTTATTCATTTGCTGTTGAATTTTTATATGCATTGATTTAATGATTTTGATGAGGCTGTTGTTCGGCGCTTTCGAGATTATGTTATTTTTCCGCTGTGAGACATCTAATTATAATGTGTGGATTTTATTGGTGAAGTCATGAGTACCCTAAATTATTTAATGGTGTTGCGTATCATAAAGGTGTAATGAAGGCTTATACTGATTTGACCGTTGTTAGATTAAAATTATGTGTAGCATTCCATTTAAATGAAATTTTGAAACTCTGATCTCTATGATAAATAGCCGGGTAGAATGGGGTGTTACATTAGTGGTATCAGAGCAATGGTTAGTCCGTCCGGCCAAGTCGTCAAGTCGTTGTGTCAGATAGTGACCAACTGTTGTCTTTCAGAGCTGACCATGGTTTATGTTGCAGGTACTCCAAAAGTTTCCATTGGTAAGTGAACTAGTGGGGGAGATGCCCCTACTAGTGCTGTGTGCCTTATTGTGCTTTCGGTGTGTGCATTGTGTTTGTTTGTTGTAGTCCTTATTGTTGACCTCCTTACTGCGTGTTTCTACATGATATGCTCTGTTGTTTAAGTACTCACATGAGTTTTGGTTGGTATTGAGCTCGGCGTATCCTGCATCATATTCAAAGTAATTGATGTTTGTTGTTAGATGTTAATTTGACATTTATTCGCATGCTCATGTATTTGTAAAGTATAATATTACATGCTCCCCATCCTGAGTTTAGTTGCCCCTCGAGTGTAAACAAACTTGATGCGTTTTAAAATGGTAATTGCATCCTATGCTGTTGTCTGGCCTCGTTACGTGCGTCTGCTGTGCCTGTATGCTATTGGCAGTTTACCTTGTTGCATGTTACTCTCCTATGTTGTTTTGTCCAAATCAAGTTATTGCCAATAACTGCCGTGGTGTTTTAATCCCTACAAGTGAAAACGTTTTCATTCTAGTGCTACAATTTTGGTCCTCAATTATTTTGGAAGTTGCAACTTGATATAACGATTTTAGCTGAGAACTACCTCATTGAACTACTATTTTAACCTGCCTGATTTCCTCAAAGTGTAATCTCGCATGCTTAAGTTTTATGACAAATCTTTTGGTCGTTATTTCTTGAATTGCGTCATGTGAATTTAAAAAGTAAGGGGATTTCTGAAACTGCTTTTGAATGACTGTTAAATAGCTTTATGGTTGGATACTGATTTTGGCATTGGATAATTATTTTAATAAATGGACATTGAAAGTGTATAAAGTTTTACTATAGCATGCTTTTGACTGCACAATGATGCTTCACGCTAAGTGCCTTGTGAATTGGTCGTGCCAATTATGTTTCGATGTTAGCATCCTTGACTGCCGCAAATGATAAAATTTTTGGTTTGAACACCACAACTGTTGTTTCCTCCTATTTTTACAAGCTACGTGAAATGATTTTAAAAATGGGTTATAGTTATGTCGTTGTTATCCCGGGTATTTTGGTGCATGGTGTGATTGTGCCTTTGCGTATATGTGCCTTTAGCTGTGAATTGTTGTCTCCATGGGTTGGCCCTTCTAGCTGTTTTAATGCCTTGACTGCTGTTCCATGAGTTGAAGTATTTTTCCATGCTGAATTATGTAGATGATTATCACTTACTCAAAAAGATTGTCATTATTGTTTTGGTGATTAGTGACTGATGTCACGGGACTTGGTTTTGATTTCCTGCTGGTTTGGAAAGTGTTCAATTTTCGAAAAATGTATTAGTTGTTGTTTTGTCAATTTAAAGCATTGCTATTTGCCAACTAAACGAGTTGCTATATTACGGTTTATTTTTATAGAATGAGTTGTTGTCTTATGAAATAAGTGTGGTGCGGTTTTATGAAAATGAAGCGCTATTTTTTTTTATGCTGAAAAACGTGCTGTTTTCGTAATAACTTGAAGTGCCGAGTTCCTAAAATTTAAAATGATGTTTGTACTCGTGTTTTAATTATAGTTGACAATGTGTAATTGATCAATGTCGTAGTGTTAAGTATCCTACCTTCCTTTCTACAAGGCTTAGTATAATACGTCTCACTTACTCCTTTATGACCCCAAAGAAAAAGATTTTTGAGCTGATTTGAACTATGTGCCATAAAATGGATGTGCTCCTTATTAGCTCGTTACTCTATGGAACTAAAAACCTATAAATACCATTATTGATTGTTTTGGATTAACGGCGAGTTCGATACATTTGAAAAAAAAATTGGGTTTTATGAAAGTATTTTCCTTTGGCTCTTATTTTATGGTATTTCTAATTCTATTGGGGTTGTGAAGTGTATCTTTCTAGATTCCAATTAGACGATAGTAAAGGATTGTTCCACACTCTTGATGTTGCACACTTTGATTTCCTTCTAGAGTATAACTACTTGGTGTTAAGTGTTAGAATCATTAGGTGTTAAGTGTTTGGACTCCGTTTTCCTCTGCCTTTTTGTAACCTAATCGAGTCTAGTTACTTCCCTTTGTACATATTTAAATGAATGTAAATGTTGGTGTTCAAATTGGTGGAATTATGTTTCATTGAAATTTATAAAATATGATTGTAGAGGTGACTAGAATAAATGCTTGCTTAAAAACTATTTGCGAACTCTAATTGTCTACAACTGATTTTATTGTCTGATTCTGGTTGGTACCTCTTTAATTGTGTTACGTGGTTTTGTAAGTTGAAAATGAAGTGAGTTATGAGATTGTTTGTGAACCCCTAATAAACAAATTTTATGATTGGATACAATATTGGTATCAAACTTATTTTTTTTATAAACGAATTCCTATTAGATTATTTCGCAGTTGTGCCAATTGTGTTGTGCGGTTTAATGAGTTAAATATGGAATGCATGTTAAGGAATGAATGCATGTTGGTATTATGGTAGATATTGTTCTTACACGTTTGCTTTTATTGAACTCCCAAGTTTGAGGTGTTAATTGAGTACCCTATGTGAAATGCTAGTATGATCTTCATGTGTGATTAAATATTATTATTTTTGTAGGGATCGTTTAAATTGAATTGCTTTGGTGTGCTTGTCGTGCCTCAGACTTGAATTATGAATATAAAATAGTGTCGTTGCATTGAGGAATGAGTAAAAGAGCCAACGAGTAGTGTAACATTTTAGGTTCAGAAAATAATGTTGCTGTTTTATTCGGATAATTGTTATGGTTTTCTGCAAAATGACTATTGCTGAAAATGAATGTTGATACCTTTTTAAAAGTTGTTGTTGCTGCTTCCTAAGGCCGCTGTCAGTGCTTTCAAGAATAACTGTTACTGTCCCTACTTTTGTACACTGCTGCTATTTTACGAGCTGTACCTGTTTTTGGGTTGTTGACTGTCTCTATTTTTATGAGTTGTGCCTAATTCGATTGTTAACCGTTGCCGGTGCCTTAGTGCCCGATTGTGTGACTGAGTTGTTAATATTGTTGTCGTTGATGATGTTGCTCTGCTGTTGATTTTTAGTTGTTGATGTCGCCTGAGTGGCAATTGTAGTTGTTGATGTCGCCTGAGTGGCAATTGTAGTTGTTGATGTCGCCTGAGTGGCAGTTGTAATTGTTGATGTCGCCTGAGTGGCAGAGTTGTTTGTGGATGTTGTTGTCGTGTTACTAAAATTCTGAGACTTGTTGTACGACTGTTATGCACCTTGTGAATTTCGTTGTGATGTTATGATGATTGAAGTATTTTGTTATCCTTATGGGTAGATGAGTGGGGTAGGATGCGAGCTAGTTTATCAGAGTAGCGCAGCGGAGTAGAGAGTGAGTCTGATTATTACTGTAACGCCCCAAAATAATTTAATTATTTATTTAATTAAATTATTTAAGGCTTACAATATTTATTTAATTTAATTAAATAATTCGAGTTTAAGTATTTTATTTTATTTTATTAGGAGGTGCTGTTACTATTTAAGTGGTGCGAGCAAGGGCCCGTGATCCACAATTAGGCCCGTGGCCCACTTCTTTGGCATAGGAGTCGAATTATTTGGGGTCTAGGGAGTGAGTGGCAAAATTCACCCAAGTGAGAAAAGAAAGAAAAAGTAACGTAAGAAGGAGAGAAGAGGAGAGTTGCGAAGAGAAGGAGAAGGAGGGGCGAAGCTCAAAGAGAAGAAGAGGAGGCTCATTGGTGGTGCGCATTCTTCACTTGGAGCTTGGCTAGCAAATTCGATTTCCATAAGGTTAGGGGGTCCTCTTTTTGTTCTTAATACTTATGCGAATTGGGAATTGCTTAGGGTTAGGGTCCTAGGTTAGTTTCCATGATTGAATTGTGTTGTTGTTGAGAAATTATAATATTGTGATGTTGTTGTTGAATTAATATGTTGAGAATTCTATGATTGATGTTTGAATTGGGGCAATATGCGAATTGTAGACCAATTGTTTGAATATATGATTGTTTGGTGATTATGTGGTGAAATTGGGAATTATGGTGACATTTTGATTATATTTATATATAGGAGTGTTTTGGTGAATTTTAATTGGTAATTGAGAGTGGGAGAATTTCTGTTTGGATGCCCCTAGGCGCCTTAGGCGCCATATGGATTGTTGCTGAAAATTCTGTTTTGCGCCATGGTCATGGGCGCCAAGTGCCCAGCAGTGTGCTGTGCCAGTTTTCCAAAAAATTCTGTTGCCTGTGTTGCCCAGCAGTGTGCTGTCCCTGTTGCCTGTGTTGCCTCCTGTGTTCCTGTGCTGCCAGTTTTGGCACTTGTTGCTTGAGTCATGGGCGCCAAGGGCCCCAAAGTTCTGGTGATAGTTTTGTGAAAATTGTTTTCAGGTTTTTATACTTGGGTAAAATGGCTCATGAAAACTGATTTTGGTCAAGAAAGGAGTTGAGTTGCGTAATTTCACTAGGTGCCTAGTGCATGGGCGCCAAAATTAAAGTTCAGCTTTTGATAAAATTTTTATTGAGTTTTCATGTCCTGAGCATTTGGCTCGTGTAAAAATGAATTTCGAAGCAAAATGAGTTGTGTAGCATGTTGGCCTTAGGCGCCTAGTGCTTGGGCGCAATGTTGCTGCTGTTCCCTGGGCGCGCCTGTGCGCGTTGTTGCTTCTGGGCGCCAGCGCCTATGTGCGCGTGTTGCCTCTTGGGCGCCTAGCGCCTGTGCGCTGTTGCGCGCTTGTTCCCCTGGGCGCCTAGCGCCTGTGCGCTGTTGCGCGTGTTTCTCCTGGGCGCCAAGCGCCTATGCGCCTGTGCGCTGTTGCGTGTTGCCTCTCCTGGGCGCCAAGCGCCCATGCGCCTGTTTCCAGAATGTCTAACATTTTTCCTAAACTGTTTTTAATATAACTTTTGACTCGGTTATCCAAATTCAACGGTTCAAAATGCGTTTTGAAGCTAATTTCAGTGCCTATCCAATAGTCTCAATTTTATGCAAAAATAATTTATTTTTACTGGTGTTTCTGGCTGATGGTGTTCAAGTGTCCAAATGGCTATTTTTACCTACTTTCCCTATGTTGTGTCAATGTCCTAAGCTGGTCTATTTGAATTGGTGTTGGTGTGAGTGGTGAGCTGAATTGGTGAGTGTGATAGGGTGAGATTGGTGAGCAGAGGCTACGGCCTAATTTTAATTTGGTGAGCTGATTAATATACAATGGTGAGATCATGAATTTTAAATGATGAATTGCTTGGACTTGGTGTGTTGTAATGCATTCCCATAGCATCTCATGGACATATGCATTATTGGTGAGCAGAGGCTACGGCCTAATTTTAATTGGTGAGCAGAGGCTTCGGCCTAGTTTGATTTGGTGAGCAGAGGCTACGGCCTATTTGTATTGGTGACGGATCCGACATGCATGTACCCGTGGAGTTTGGGTTGCATTACATACATAATCATATATTATATAGTGCTGTTTGGAATTTAGTATGCTGATGCGAATGTTTCCTATTGTTATGAATTGGTGTGCCTGGTTTCCTTTTTCCTATGCATTGCTTAATTCTCATATGTTATTAATTATGAAAAGAGACTCACCCTACTGCTTTTATGTTGCTTCTTATGTCGGCAACGTGCAGGTAATGATGAGTGAAGGTTTCCTGTATGCCTTCGTCTGGTAGGAAGTGTCACGCTCTGATACGTAGCACCAGGGGGGGTGTCTTAGGTTTATGCTTTATTTTCTTAAAACTGCTAGACTTTGTTGGTGATGTATTGGTTTTAACTTTTGAACTCTTTATTATTCCGCTGCTGGTGGTGATTGATTTTAGTGATGCGAACTGAACCTTCCTTACGGTGTTATGTATCTTGATATTTATGGAGTAAATGTAGCACTCGCTTGAAAATGTTTTCAAAAAAAAAAAAAGACTCTGATAAATTATTTAAAAGCTAAGTATTAGAAAAGGGGTGTTACAATTACTGCTTGAAGTTACCTGGCTGAACAAGTAGGAGGGACGGCCGCCCAAGCACTTACCGCCGGTAATCAGAGCAATAGTAATCAGCATGAATGATAGCACTAGCTGTATAGGTGGCCTTAATGGGAGAGTGTTGGCGTTGACAGGTGGATTTCGAGGACGAAATTCCTTTAAGTGGGGGAGAGTTGTAACACCCCAAAAATAATAGATTAATTTAATTAATTAGTTAAAAGAAATTGGGTGGTAGAAATAATAATATAGTTATTATTTATTACTTATAAAAATGAGTATAAGGTGTTTTAAATAAAATAAGGAGCAGTATTGGAATCGGATAAGTGTTGTAATTAAATTGGGCTTAAGCTGCGGGGATGCCCGCAATCCAAGCCCGACAACCTAAGCGCATATAAAAGCTGAGATTTTAAGGTTTTGGTTCATTTGAGAAAAAGAAAGGAAAAATGCGAATAGAGAGAGTGGGAAGGGAAGGAGGGCGCGGCGCCCATGAGGAGAGG
This sequence comes from Astragalus membranaceus, assembly GCA_039519185.1. NCBI lineage: Eukaryota > Viridiplantae > Streptophyta > Magnoliopsida > Fabales > Fabaceae > Astragalus > Astragalus membranaceus. The sequence continues at coordinate 98,986,549 of CM076846.1, read as the reverse complement.
AGGAGGGGTGAAGTGCGCAAAGCTCCAAGGAGAAAGGAGAAGGTGTGATCCGGTTGCCATGGTTCCGTTCGTGATCGTCTCTAGGGATCCTATTCATCTACTTCGAGGTTAGGGGAGTCTCACTCTATAATAGAGAATATAATAGGTTGTATGTAGACCATAGGATCCCACTTGATATTATTTGTTAATTGTTAGATTGTTTAGATTGGTTGAAATTGATAATTGGTGTGATTAATTTGATTCCCTATGCTAAGATTTAGATTTCATGTGTTGATTTTATGCCTTGTTGTGTTCTTAATGTATAAATGTGAGGTTGAATGTTGTTGGTATGAGCATGATGTATTTTATGATTTTTGTGGTGATTTGATTTGGAAAATAAATTGAGAATTTGATGTTTTAAGCTTGTGTTGGGGCGCCTAGGCGCCAAGTTGCTGGGGGGAAGATGGCGCACTGGGCGCTATCCTGTTGCTGGGTGCGTGTGTGGTCTGTGCAGGGTGCCCATGTTGCTGCCCTGTGGCGCCTGGGGTGGCGCCAGGTTGCTGCCTGTGCTTAGGCAAGGCGCACAAAACATGTTTTTGGATAAAACTCAGTTTCTGAACATATTCTCCCTAGCCAAATTTTGTATTCACCTGACCAAATTTTATTTAAAACATTTTGGCTAAAGAATTTTCAGTTGTTCACGCATTGTTTTGAAATTTTCCTAGAGGGCGTTGTTTTGACTATGTTTGTGGTGCCTAGGGGTGAGCTGTGAGTTCTGAACATATTTTCCCTAGCCAAACTTTGTATTCACCTGACCAAATTGTATTTTAAGTACTTTGGCTAAAGAATTTCCAGATTTGCACTTGTTGTTTTGAAATGGTCCTATTGGACATCGTTTTAGCTTGTGTAAAGGGGGCGTTGTGTGCAAATCAGTTTCTGAACATATTTTCCCTAGCCAAACTTTGTATTCACCTGACCAAATTGTATTTTAAGCACTTTGGCTAAAGAATTTCCAGATTTGCACTTGTCGTTTTGAAATGGTCCTATTGGACATCGTTTTAGCTTGTGTAAAGGGGGCGTTGTGTGCAAATCAGTTTCTGAGCATATTTTCCCGAGCCAAACTTTGTATTCACCTGACCAAATTGTATTTTAATCACTTTGGCTAAAGAATTTCCAGGTTTGCATGTGTGGTTTTGAAATGGTCCTATTGGGCATCGTTTTGTCTTGTGTAAAGGGGGCCTTGTGTGCAAAACGATTTCTGAGCATATTTTCCCGAGCCAAACTTTGTATTCACCTGACCAAATTGTATTTTAATCACTTTGGCTAAAGAATTTCCAGGTTTGCATGTGTGGTTTTGAAATGGTCCTATTGGGCATCGTTTTGTCTTGTGTAAAGGGGGCCTTGTGTGCAAAACGATTTCTGAGCATATTTTCCCGAGCCAAATTTTGTATCCACGTGACCAAATCCCATTTTGAACATTTTGGCTAGAGCGGTTTTAACTTCCAGGTGGCCTACTATGTTTGTGCGCGTACGTGTTGTGTTGGGCGCCAAGTGTGGCCGCCCAGGGCGCCAAGTGGTGCGCCCGTGCTTTGTGTTTTGGTTTCGGTCCCAAAAGTGACCGATTGGTCCCTAAGTGCTAGCCTAGTCCTAGAGGCGTGATTGAGATGAGAAAATGAATGAGTTGATTGATGATGAGGCCATGGGGGCTACAACTAAGATTAATAAAGATGTGATATAGGATGTATGTACCGTGTTGTTAAGAGTTATGATTGTGGTTGTTGTCATGGAGACTTATGCATACATAAGGCTGCGGTCTGAGTTTTATATTATGATGATAAGGCTGCGGTCTGAGTTCTAAATTGAAATGATAAGGCTGCGGTCTGAGTTGATATTATGATGATAAGGCTGCGGTCTGGGAAAATGGTACCACATGCATAACTGTATTGCATACATCCTCATGATAACCATGTGAGTTGCTGATTGTATGAACTAATGTTGCTGTGTGACTGTATGAGTGCGATACTATGATGAAATATACTTCTTATTATAGTCTTTATTATATGGTTCGAGACTCACCCTTCTGTTGTTGTTTACCACAGGTAGTCCTGAGTGAAGGCTTACTCCTTTCACTCCCGAGTCGGTCTGCTCTGATACGTGACACCTAGGGGGCGGGCTTAGGATTCTAGTGTTATTCATTTGCTGTTGAATTTTTATATGCATTGATTTAATGATTTTGATGAGGCTGTTGTTCGGCGCTTTCGAGATTATGTTATTTTTCCGCTGTGAGACATCTAATTATAATGTGTGGATTTTATTGGTGAAGTCATGAGTACCCTAAATTATTTAATGGTGTTGCGTATCATAAAGGTGTAATGAAGGCTTATACTGATTTGACCGTTGTTAGATTAAAATTATGTGTAGCATTCCATTTAAATGAAATTTTGAAACTCTGATCTCTATGATAAATAGCCGGGTAGAATGGGGTGTTACAAAATACCATCCGTATCTCACTTAAAGGTATTTGGCTCTATAGCATACAGCCACATACCTGATAGTAAGAGAACTAAGCTTGAGGATAAGAGTAGGCCTCTAATCCTTGTGGGATACCATCCTACAGGGGGTTATAGGTTACTAGATCCTAGTACTAATAAAACTGAGGTATCTAGGGATGTGGTGGTGATTGAGGACAAGCAGTGGGATTGGGATAAAGCTGAACAAGTTGGTTTAGTGGACTCTACATCCATTGATGAGGTCTTTAACACTGAACCAGATCCTAATGATATAAGTTCTGATGAGGAAGGTCCTGTTCAACCTAATGATGACCCTATTTTACCTAATGAGGACCAAGGTTCACATGAAGAGGTAAATGGGGAGGCTGAACAGGAACCTGAGCAAGCTGTACAGGCTCCTTTTAGGCCTCAAAGAGAGAGGAGAACACCTAGGAGGATGCTGGATTTTGACATGGCAATGGACAATCAGGTCACCAATGATGGTGACTTGATTCATTTTGCTATGGTGGCAGATATGGAACCTTTAGACTATGAGGAAGCTCTAAAGTCTAAAGAGTGGAAAAAGGCAATGAGGGAAGAACTTGCCTCTATTGAAAAGAATGGCACTTGGACCTTAACTAAGCTACCTAAAGGAAAGAGAGCTATTAGTGTTAAATGGGTATTTAAACTAAAGCTTGATCCTATGGGAAAAGTAGTTAAGTACAAGGCTAGATTGGTAGCAAGAGGCTTCCAACAGAAACAAGGAATTGACTATACTGAAGTTTTTGCCCCTGTGGCAAGACATGAGACTATCAGACTTGTGACTGCCCTAGCCTGTAGTAAGGGCTGGAACATGTATCACATGGATGTGAAGTCTGCCTTTCTAAATGGAACCTTAGAAGAGGAAGTTTACATAAACCAGCCTCCTGGTTTCACTGAAACAGGAAAGGAAGACTATGTGCTACACCTGCATAAGGCCTTATATGGTCTTAAACAGGCACCTAGGGCCTGGAACAAAAGGATTGATGCCTTCTTTGTTCAGAATGGGTTCTCTAGGTGTACTACTGAATATGGGGTCTATGTCAAAGGTGACATAAACACATATTTGCTAATTGTTTGCTTATATGTGGATGATTTACTTGTGACAGGGAGCTGTCCTAAAGAAATAGCCATTTTCAAAACATCTATGAAAGATGAATTTGAAATGACTGACCTTGGGAAACTGACCTACTTCCTTGGGTTAGAATTTCTAAGGGTAAAAGAGGGACTGATTTTGCATCAACAAAAATATGCAAAGGAAGTTCTAAAGAGGTTTGAGCTGGAAAATTGCAATTCTGCAATTAATCCAGCTGAAGGAAACCTGACTCAAAAGGAAGGAGAGGGCACTAAAGTGGATGCTACCTACTTTAGGCAAATTATTGGGTCCCTGAGATATCTGTGTCACAGCAGACCTGATATTTTGTATGCCACTGGGATTGCTAGCAGATTCATGAACTGCCCAATGCAGATTCATCTGAATGCTGCCAAGCGTATCCTAAGGTATGTTAAAGGTACTACTAACTATGGATTGTTTTTTCCTAATGGCAGGGCTACAGGAAGGACTACTCTGGAAGCCTACTGTGATTCTGACTGGTGTGGAGACAAGCTGGACAGGAAGAGCACTAGTGGTTATGTTTTCCTATTCCAAGGGGCACCTATCTCTTGGAGTTCAAAAAAACAGGCCACTGTGGCTCTGTCTTCATGTGAAGCAGAATATATTTCTGCTTGTCAGGCTGCTACCCAAGCAGCTTGGTTGGAAACTCTGCTTAAGGAGATTTGTATTAACCTATCTGAACCTATAAAACTATTTATGGACAATAAGTCAGCTATTAGTCTTGCTAAGAATCCTATCTCTCATGGCAGGACTAAGCATATAGAGACTAAGTTTCATTATCTCAGGGAACAGGTTGCTAAAGGCAGCTTGGTTCTAGACTTTGTGTCCACAAAGGAACAAGCTGCTGACATCTTTACAAAACCCTTAAAGGGTGAAAGTTTTTCAAAACTTAGAAGGCAACTAAATGTTGTTTCTTTCTAAGATCTTAGGAAGAAACAACCTAAGTCATTGTCTAGGGGCTTGTCCTAGACCACCTATCTAAAAACACCTACCAGGGGGTTGTCCTGTGTTTAAGAGTTGCCTCTTATTTTTCTAAGTTATAAGACCTGTTCATATTAAGGTAGGGATATGAAACCTTAAGGTGTTTTTTGATTAAGGTAGGGTGTTGGTTTTGTAATCAAAAAAACTCACCTACTTTAATTAAAACTACTCAGCCTAGGTAAAACTGTTAAGTCTGTTATGGTTTTAAAAATTTGTTACAACCTGTAACAGCAAAACTGTTTAATCAGTTTGTTATAAAAAAAAAAAACTGTTTTCCAAAAGGCCTAACAGACTTAACAGCCTAACTACCCTGAGCATTAACCAACGGCTATATCCTTAGCTATATATTACAGTCCAGTTTCTCAATTAGTTGTACAGAATTGTAAAAAGAGTTTACAAGCAATAAAAATTTACATTTCTAGTTTTTCAGTATATACCCTGTGTGTCTCCTATTCTTCTTCTCTGCAAGTTCATCTTCTGTTCTGTGTGTGTGTGAGCCATCCTCCTTCAGCAAGTGGCTGATCTCAGTCTCACACACAAAGAAAAGAGCAAAGTGTGTTAGTAAATTGTTCAGTGACTGAACAAACTCAAAAGAAAACAAGATAGAGTGAGGGTGAGAAATTACCTTTGTTTCTCAGTGTGAGAACCAAACTGTTGATGATCTTCAAAGTGTTGAAGATCCAGCACATGTAAAACACAAGTTTCAGGAACAGTAACAGTATCAGTACACTAGGTCTTGTGTTCATCACAAAACAGTAAACTGAAACAAGAAAAGACTAGGGTTTGTGAAAAACTACCTCTGGTGAGCAGATCCGTTGCTGTAACGCGAAGATCCGGCAAGATCAAGGCCAGAAACAACCAGAACAGAAAAGTCAGAATACAGAAATTAGGGTTTCGCTACAACAAACAGTTAAAGAAAGAATTTCAAGAAAAGATCAAGAGTTTTACCCTATTGTGTCTGTCCGGTGCAAAACCCAGGCAAGAGGAAAGCCATCAGAGAAGAAACTCAGAAACTAGGGTTTCTGAGAAATCTTCAAACTGCGTTTCAAACAGAAAGGTTCTGTTGCGCAGGCTCATAGCTCCATTTCTTGTGAATAACTGAAGTTAGAGAAGCTTCAGCAAGGGTCAGATCAGAAGGACCTTCGTGGAGAAGACGAAGTTGAGAGGAGAACTTCAAGAAGAGAGAGAGAATTTCTTGATGGTTATGAGCTAGGGTTTCTGAGAACTGAGCTTTTATAGTGATCCAGTTACCGACCCGGTCTGTGACTCAAATGGGATCCGCGCGTTGCAACAGTCTCAACCCGCTGGGTTCCGCACGGGTTTTACCCATCCACCAGAGTATTGGGCTGGGCCTTTTAATAACTGCACCTCTGTGTTTTGATAATACAACCTGCAGTGAAAACAATTGAAAAAATTCAACAACATTAGCTATCAATACTCCGAGGCATGTTATGCATGACCCATAAAGCTGGTCATCTTCATATTGGTAGGAATTACATCATCATAGTTCTTCCCCAACCTTTCATGGTAGCTAGATGCATTATATTGAGAATAGTACCTCCATCTACAAACACCTTATTAAATGACTTCTGACTGATGTGAGCTTTGATATATAAAGGTGAACTATAGTGGCTGCAGGTCTCGGTCGTGCTGAGGGCCGAGAAGATCACTAAGCTGAGAATCTAGCTTTCCCTGAGTCGTTGCCGAGATGGTTGTCGGGATAAGTGCTAAATGTTGGCCGCGATGATCCGGCGAGGGGGGTGGTATCTGCACACACTCCGATGCTTAAGTCAACATATGGAATAAGTGATGTGAGGTAATAAATGCGTACCTGTAGCATTGATGGAAGCGCGTATTTATAGGAGGAAGCATTAATGAGGTGGATTGGGACCCCATCCGTTGGATGTAGGGTTTTAATCCCCATCGTTCGTTGACATGTGGATCCAGACATTCTTGCGGCCCATTGCTTTGCATACAACCCAACATATAGCCTATTATGGGATTTTATCCATTCCGGAACAAAAGGTTTCAAGTGTTTGGTCATGTCAGAGGTTGGTTTTTCAAGGGCCATGTCATATATCACCTCGTTGACTAGCTTGGCTAAAGTTGTCTACTCTAATTCTTCTAGAAACACGTTTCCTTCTAACGAGTTGACCTTCTGTATTCTAGAATTTTATAGGAAGCAAACCAATAATCTCAATCTCAGCCATTAGGCCATCCACTTCCTCATTGATGATATAGTCCAGAGTTGAGTCACCGAAGGGGTTACTCATCCTGAAGGGGCTAAATAGACTAGTGGGACTGAATGGACTAGTAGGGCTAAAGTGGCAGTTCAGAGGAATGAGACTCAAGTAACTAACAAGGTTTCCTGTCATTTCTACTAATCCAATCATGTTATTGAACTGAGCCTCCTCTTTAGGGATATTATCTAACTTGGGTTCCTCTGCCTTATTGTCGTTTGCCACACTCACATCCTTGTACTTTAGAAAAGCCTCCTCTAAGGCCTGGATCACAGTTGGAGCAGAGATCTCTTGCTTGTCTTTCTCTTTAGCCTTGGCTAGTATTTTATCGTTTTCTTCAATTTTAATACTGACCTAGCCCTTTGTAGTCTCCTCTTATCGGTCCTAGTTAGAGTAACTACTTTAGGAGCTTGATCTTTGGTCACCTTGAATTACGGCCCCACATTGAGTGGGAGAAAAATTAGCTCCTCTTATGGAGCCTATATAAAAGGCTCCATAAGAAGATTTTATAACCATCCCAAAGTTTCGTCTTTATGCTTATTTAGCTTTTTGTACATTGAAATGATATAGTCCTTTATTTGTGAGCAAAAGTGTCTCTCTCGTTTTTGCAGTCATTAGCGACGGAATTGCAGTCACTAGCGACAGAATAGGTCCTTCGCAACGGTAATGGCGCGTATTTGAAAAATGCACAAATTTTGAGGCAGTCATTAATGACGGAATTTTCAGTCCCTCGCTAATTAGTGACGAAATTTTTAGTCCTTCACTAATTTCTGACAGTTTTCAGATCATAGGGCTCTGTGCATGTGATTAGTGACGAAATTTTCATTCCCTCGCTAATTCCCTCACTAATTAGCGACGGAATTTTTAGTCCCTCGCTAATGTCTGACAGTGTTCAGATCATAGGGCTCTGTGCATGCGATTAGCGACAAAATTTTCAGTCCCGCGCTAATTCCCTCGCTAATGAGCGATGGAATTTTTAGTCCCTCGCTAATGTTTAATGAATTTTTGAGTTTTCAGCTTATTTATCCTCTCACACTTCCCCGACACTCTCACACTCTCCTACTCTCCTCACACTCTTCACTCTTCTCTCTTCTTCTCTCTCACCTCCCCATAACTTCCACCACCACCACCACCACCATGTAGGTTCCTCTCCTCTTCCTCTCCTCTCTCTCTCTCCTACAAATTGCTCTTCTCCCACCTACGAATTTCTTTCCTCTTTCTCTCTTCTTCTCTCCACCTTCCACCAGCACCACCACACCACCACCAACATGAACTCCTCTCCTCTTCCTCTCCTCTCTCTCCTACGAATTCCTCTTCTCGCACCTACGAATTTCTTTTCTCTTTCTCTCTTCATCTGAGGACGGGTTTTTGAAGTTAGCTCACCCTCGCGGGGTCGCGATCCTTTGTCCCGTCCATTGGATGATTTCCTTCCTCGCGTGTGTATAAGACCGAATCCATCCATTCGATTTTGAATTTTCAAAAGGATTTGTAGTCCTTAACTTTTCGAGGAATCCTTCATCAGTGGTTGTGAATGACCAATTTTTCGCAATCTTTATGATTTGCTCCTACGGAACCGAGGTCAAAAAGATTAAGAAATAGAACCATCTGATTTGAAGAGAATTGGGTGTTCCTATCGTCATGCAGGACTACTTAACAGGGGGATTCCCTGCAAATACTTGTTTGACTCACTATTGCCGGGATAATGGTCTACTTCTTCATATCCACCGTGCAATGCATGTAGTTATCGATAGACAAAAAAATTCTTTCACAAAATAATCCATCTTTTTCAGGCTTATTGGTTTCGTAATGAAGAGTATAACTCTAGAATGTTTCAGTTTATGCTCTTATCTACTATCTGGATATACCAAGAAAGATGTAGCTGCTTTATCCGTCTTTGGTTTTATAGCTTGTTGCTTTGTCTGGTTTAATAATACTCTTTTACTAAAAGGATTGAGCCAAATACAAAACAAAGATACTTAAATAATATAATTGAAATATTGAATTTGAATTTTTTATTAATAACTAAACTAATAATTTAATAAATAGAGAATAGATAAATAATTATCTCGATATACACCAGGTCTTAAATAAAAAAATAAAATTAAGCCAAAAAAATGAAAAGTTTCTATTATTGATTTGTATCTATAATAAATCCTATTTTTTTTCTATCCCAGAGTTTCGTTTCGTGTTGGAATGCAAACTTATTAAGCAGACGAGATTTTATGAAAAAAGTTCTTCCGAATCATAAGAGAGAACAACTATTTTGTTTTTCGATCGGGATTTCACACAACAGGGGAGATACTAATACTAAATTATGAATATAATGAATCAATTTTTTTGTTTATCTAATTCATATTTTTTGATTTCCTATATAATTTTTTTATTTAGATAGAATTTCTAATTCAAAATTAGAACATAAAAATTCAATTAATGAAATAATTCAATAAAATATTTAATTTAATATGTTTATTAATATAATATTCTATATATTTTATTTCTTTATATTGAATTGAATTCTAATTAAATTAGAATATATTTTATTTGTTTGTTTTCTCGATTGTATTCTTTTTTCAACACTAACATTGATATTGACAAGAGTGTATCAAACAGAGCGTGATTACATTATTGTTATAACAATAATTAGGAACGATATTATTAGAAATGTCCAAAAAATATCATATTCATAAAGCAAAAACATAAATGTACTCCTATGAATGTGGAAAAAATACTGAATGAGTATTAATTCTTAGTCGATTTGAATTGAAATTTTCTAATTATTAGATAAATTTTTGAATCTAAATAGAAAACAGAAATGCTTTGTATTGTATTAAGTACATTTTTTCTAATAAAATTGAGACTAATATCTGAGTATACTCATACTTATATTAATATTATTCTATCGAAAATTACTATATTCGAATAAAAATTTATTCATTCTTTCGACTACTAAAAGTCTTTCTAGTAGTCCTATTACGACAAGTATTCGTTAGTAATATGGAGTATTTATTCTAAAATACTAAAATAGAAATAATATATATTTATTAATATAATATTAATGACAGATATTTAGATACTAAATATGAGTAGTATCCGTAGGAATATTAGGGCTATACGGACTCGAACCGTAGACCTTCTCGGTAAAACAGATCAAACTGATTATTATCACCACAAAATTAACAATATAATATTCATTAATATTATATTCATTAATATTCACACCACCACCACAAAATTAACAATATAATATTCATTAATAATATAATAATAAAGATATAAAGAAACGGGTTTAAAAAAATTAAAACAAGCCATTCAAATTGGGACACGTGGCAGTCAAATTTGGGATGCGTGGGGAGTCAAAATTAGCGAGGAAAATTGAATCCCTCGCTAATTAGCGAAGAAATTAGCGAGGGAACTGTCCCCTGCTAATTAGCGAGCCATTCAAATTCCCTCGCTAATTCCATTAGCGAGGAGCGATTTAGCGAGAGAATCAGTCACTCGCTAATTCTCTCGCAAACAGTCATTAGCGACGGAAATTGGACGTTTTGCGAGGGAAAATTTCCTCGCTAATAACCTTTTTTTTGTAGTGTTAAAATTGTAGTAAAGTTTCATATTTTACAAATTGTAATATTTCCTGTAGAGACTAAAAAAAACTTATTAACAGAGAAAAATAGAATATTAAAAAAATGAAGGAGACATGTAGATGAAATTAAAGTAGATATATTGTGAAAAATAGATAAATGAGATAGAGTTAGAGGAAGAAAGAGGAGGAGAGAGTGAAAAATGTGTGAGAAAGTTTGAAAAAGTATATGAGAAAGAGTGAAAAGTTTGAAAAAGTATGTGAGGGAGTGAAAAAGTTTGAAAATGTGTAAAAGTTAAATACATAAATATCCTAAAATTGTTTAGTTGGGAAAATGATAAAATTGATATTTTCGTAGTGGGTTAATGGTATAGATACATAGTAGATATTTAGAAAAAGTCTTGTAATTTTTCTCATGTAGTAAAAATTCTTCTAGTTTTGTCCCGTGATTTCTCCCTTATTTGTTGAATGCTTTTCACGTAAATTATTTGTCTATTTCCTTATTTTCTGCTGTATTATTTTTGGTTACCATGTTATTGGTGCGGTGTAGTGTTTATTGACATTGCCGGTGACTAATCTACGCTGGAGCCTGAATTGTTAGAGGGGAGAGGGGAACAAATTATTTTAATAGTGTCTATTTCCTTATTTTCTGCCGTATAATAAATTATTTTAATAGTGACCAATTCCTATATGTATATGTAGATCTTATCATCATTCGTGTACATATATGGAATAAATGTAAGTAGAGAGATTGTAAAAGTGTACCAAAAAAAGAAATATAAGGATTCATCATGAATTATTTATTTCTTCCAAAAAAATCATGATTGATTTATCGTATAATGTGGTCCAACACTTTTTTTTTGGTAAACCATGTTATCCTCTGCGCGCACAACTGCAGAGACTAATTCCTTGAGGTACCGAGATCCCTTTAAAGGGTTGACCTCTCCCATCAGATATTTTTTTATACGCACCGGCTAGGGGTCGAACCCTTAACCAAATGATTAATGAATCTAAGTATCTACCACTAATGCTATACCATGTCGGTATAATGTGGTCCAACACTAATATCACGGTTGGCAACAACAAATAACCGAAAATGGTGTGGGGGCAATATCACATGTAATTGGCCAGGTTTAAAACCCTTTAAGGGGTCCACCGGAAACTGCTGAGCTCCTCTAAAAAGATACATTGGTAGATATATAGAATCAAAAGGGGTTGAACCAATGTTTTAAACCGGATAGGAGTTTTAAAGCAATGTGAAGTGTCAACAATGTTTTTAACCGGATAGGAGTTTTAAAACATTGTGTGTGGTTCAAATGGGGTTCAAGTGTGGTTCAAAAATGGGGTTCAAATGTGGTTTAAAACCACACACAAATGTCAACATTAATGGTTTTAAAACCAACTCTCAACAATGATTTTAAACCGGATAGGAGTTTTAAAACATTGTGTATATCTACCAACAATAACTTGACACTTCACAACAATGTTTTTAAAACTGGATAGGAGTTTGAATCGGAGAGATCTCGGGTCATGGTTTAACTGGTTCACTCGATTCAATTAAGGTTGAACCGGATGAATAATAATTAAATAAAAAAAAGAAAAGTATTAAATTTTGGAGGAAAAGTAAATTAAAAAAATCAAAATAAGCATTTTGGGCGATTCAACCCGGGCCAATTGGCGTTTCAAAGCGGTTGAACCGCGGTTCAATCCAGTCCATCTCGATTCTGAACGGTTCAATTGTGTGTGGTTTAAATGGGGTTAAATCAATGTATCTTTCACGACGACTGTGGAGACTAATCCTTCGAGGTACCAGAGATTCATTTAAGGGATTGACCTCTCTCAACAAATGTTTTTCCATACGCATCAGCCAGGGATGGAACACAACTAAATGGTTAATGAACCCAAATATCTATCACTTATGCCACGTCATGTTGGTTAGCTAAAATTACTTTTAGTGGACGAGACCTAAAACAAATTTTTATTTGAGGTATTTTTTTGTAAAGTGAGAAGTTTTAAATTTGCTCTTTTTGCTACACTATATGGGGACATTTTTTCTTTATAAATGCTAATGATAAATATTTTTTTTTTTGTTGAGAGGCCAAAAGCTAAGGTTTTAGTAATTTTACTCTTAGGCCGGCCATGTGTGATATTATCGCGACAAAAAATAACTCTATGCAAGGATACATATATAATCATATAACTAGTATGTATCACCCGTGCGCTGTGATGTGATATTGGCAAGTGTAGCAAATTGTCGCAAGTAATAATAAAATGGTAAGACCGAGTGTTGAACTTAAGGGTCGAATGCAAATACCAATAAATGTTAAAAACAACTAAACGAATAAAAATGAACCGGAGTTTGAGTGATATGGTAAAGTAACAAGAACTTTAAAGTAAATATAATAAAAAGTTTTTGTATTTTTGATAAATAACCGAAGAACGCAAAGTTAACGAGATGATAAAATAAGTTAGGGATGAATTTTCATTGACTTCACACTATTGCAAACTAATTTAACAAGGAAAATAACCCCCTCTTTTACTTTGTTATCAAACCCACAACATTAATTAATCCCTAATTTCTTAGGTGAATAACCCTTTGTGAAAAACTAAAAACCCTAATTCCTTAGGTGAATATAGTTGATAACAAGCATTAGAATCAAAGATTTGCATGATACAACAACTCCAAGGCTATTCCTAGACTAAGAATTGAAGGTATTCAATCTAAAGCATTCAAATATAAAACTTCCATTCCATAGATGAACCATAAATCATTCCATGGGTGATCAAATCATGAAAAGCATTAAGAACATAGATTAAACACACAAAGCAAGAGGGAATATGACATTTAAAACAATCAAAACCAAAGACAATAGTGATTCATCAATGTTCATTTATCCCTAACCCAAAAGGGTTTAGCTAGACATAGATAAAGAAGAAAGAAAGCATAAAATCAAACTCAATGGAGAGAATGCCCACATTGAAGCTCCAAAATCTTGTTCCCAAGCCTTGAATCTTCAATGGTGATGAAGGGTGTTGAGTCCTTGGTCGCCTCCCTTGCTCTCTCTCTAATTTAGGTTAAGAAAGTGGCAAAAAGATCCCTAAGTTGGATGAAAATCACAACTTAAATCCAAATCGCAGAGCAAAAGCACCCAAACGCATGACAGAAGCGCTTGGGCGCATGGCATGACAGAATCACAGATGCAGAAAGCGCCCCAAGCGCATGCAGAAGCGCTTGGGCGCATGGCAAACAGGAGCAACAGATGCAGAAGCGCCCCAAGCGCATGCAGAAGCGCTTGGGCGCTTTGTAGCAGATCTTTGAAGTATTAGGCGCTCCAAATGCTCGGCAGACGCATCCTTGGGCACACGGTAGAACTCTTAGAAACTCAACTGATTCTTCCATGCATGGAGACATACTAGTTGACCAAGTCTTGGGTAAGCTTCCCTGGCTTGCGTTATTTCTTAGCCTTCCTTGTAACCTGGCTGGACTTAGCAACAGCTAGCCTTGCTTTAGGCACGCTTAGTCGATCAAAAAATTAGGACTTGGGTCCAACAGCTTCAATCCGATTGAACACATATTGCTTGTTGGCTTCAATATTCTCTCTTGATCCTTCTGCTTTGGTACCCACACCTCCCTTAGACCTTTCTTCCCCTTTCCTTTATCCTTTGACACTGGCCTATGAGGTCTAGAGAAAGAGATATGATTAACTCAATCAAATATTCAAGCTGGAGGATTGTTGAATTAAGACCCCACATTGAGTGGGAGAAAAATTAGCTCCTCTTATGGAGCCTATATAAAGAGGCTCCATAAGAAGATTTTATAACCATCCGAAAGTTTCGTCTTTATGCTTATTTAGCTTTTTGTACATTGAAATGATATAGTCCCCTATTTGTGAGCAAGAGTGTCTCTCTTCTCTTCTTACTAGCAATATACCCATACATACGCACAACTGTTGTCGTGTTATTTTTATTAATAGACTTAGACATAATTTAATTAGTCCAAACATTACTTCGTGAAAATCAAGACTAATTTAAAGTAGAAAAAAAAGTTACAAGTTGTAATTGAGTTAGTCCGAACATTACCCTTTAAACATTTACCAGCAATATGTAATATTTCCCGTAGAGATTAAAAAACAAAATTGTATTAAAGCTTCAAAATTCCAAAATTGTAGTATTTCCCGTAGGGACTAAATAAGACTTATTGATAGAGAAAAATTGAATATTAAAAATGAAGAAGACATGTAAATGAAATTAAAGTAAATATATTGTGATAGAAAAATGAGATATAGTTAGAGGAAGAAAGAGGTGGAGAGACTAAAAAAATGTGGAGAAAGATTGAAAAAGTTTGAAAATATATATGAGAGAGAGAGTGATAAGTAATATTACACTACAAAAAAAGAGCTTATTAGCGAGGGACAATAGCGAGGGAACTCAATTCCCTCGCTAATGCTGTATGTATCGATGAAATTAGCGAGAGAATAAGGTAATCTCGTTTTTGCAGTCATTAGCGACGGAATTGCAGTCATTAGCGACAGAATAGGTCCCTCGCAACGGTAATGGCAGGTATTTTAAAAACTGCACAAATTTTGAGGCAGTGATTAATGGCGGAATTTTCAGTCCCTCGCTAATTAGTGACGGAATTTTTAGTCCTTCGCTAATTTCTGACAGTTTTCAGATCATAGGGCTCTGTGCATGTGATTAGTGGTGGAATTTGCATTCCCTCGCTAATTCCCTCACTAATTAGCGACGGAATTTTTAGTCCCTCGCTAATTTCTGACAGTTTTCAGATCATAGGACTCTGTGCATGTGATTAACGACAGAATTTTCAGTCCTGCGCTAATTCACTCGCTAATGAGCGATGGAATTTTTAGTCCCTCGCTAATGGTTAATGAATTTTTGAGTTTTCAGCTTATTTATCCTCTCACACTTCCCCGACACTCTCCTACTCTCCTCACACTCTTCACTCTTCTCTCTTCTTCTCTCTCACCTTCCCTAAACTTCCACCACCACCACCATGTAGGATCCTCTCCTCTCTCTCTCTCTCTCTCCTACAAATTTCCCTTCTCTCACCTACAAATTTCTTTCCTCTTTCTGTCTTCTTTTCTCCACCTTCCACCACCACACCACCAGCACCACCACACCACCACCAACATGAACTCCTCTCGTCTTCCTCTCCTCTCTCTCCTACGAATTCCTCTTCTCGCACCTACGAATTTCTTTTCTCTTTCTCTCTTCATCTCTCCACACCACCACCACCACCACCACCACCACCACCACAAAATTAACAATATAATATTCATTAATAATATAATAATAAATATATAAAAAAACGCGTTTAAAAAAATTAAAACAGGCCATTCAAATTGGGACATGTGGCAGTCAAATTTGGGATGCGTGGTAGTCAAAATTAGCGAGGAAAATTGATTCCCTCGCTAATTAGCGAAGGAATTAGCGAGGGAACTGTCCCCCACTAATTAGCGAGCGATTCAAATTCCCTCGCTAATTCCGTTAGCGAGGAGCGATTTAGCGAGGGAATCAGTCCCTCACTAATTCCCTCGCAAACAGTCATTAGCGACGGAAATTGGACGTTTTGCGAGGGAAAATTCCCTCGCT